>CM076573.1:46808045-47408045 GCA_034641835.2 Pinus albicaulis | reverse complement strand
GGTTCCTTTGGTTCCACCAACATTGGTGGCATGGTCAGCTGTTTGTGAAACCAACATTCTAATCTCCTTATCATTATGATCAACTGCCACTGTTCTTCCCAGGTCAGCGAACATAGCTCTGCCTTGGAATCAAAAGTGTAATCGCATAAAAGGAATGTTGGTCTCACACGAATAGGTCTCCTACAATGAATGCACATGAACCTAGTACATAGACAGTTTTTCTCTTCGCTTAGCTACCCAGGGCTTATTTCCCTTTCCAAATATCAATAATTCTTTTCCAAGAAAAATCTATAATAAGAAAAATATTTTAATATATTCTAAAAGGTGAAGATGTCAAAATCATGCCACAAAGTGAAAGGAAATAAAATATCTTTCCTCAAACCACCAAATATATAAAGAAAACAATAATGATTATAATAAGGTGAAGATGTTGAAATCATGCCACAAAGTGAAAGGAAATAAAATATCTTTCCTCAAACCACCAAATATATAAAGAAAACAATAATGATTATAATAATAAAACTAGATTTATCGATCTATGCATGATATGAGACCCATAAGCATTCAAGGGACTAAAAATATCTAACCAAAACAAACCAAAAATTTCAAACTCAACAAAATCCTCTAAACAAGCAACAAACAAACCACTAAAATTTTCAAGGATATCAAAGCTAGACATGAACACAATTTCATGTACTTGAATAAGCCCATTGTTGCTTAGCGTTAGACTTCTTAAATTAGTTATTTATCATTTAATACTAGGACACTATCTATGTGAAAAGAAATAGGTCCCAACTTCATCAAATCTGACTTCATTTCCAATCAAAGATCAAAACCAGCTTCGTTTCCAATACCAATATAAAATCACACATTTTCCAAATATCAATAATTATTTTCCAAGAAAATATAAAACTCGAAACTCAACAAAATTCCCCAAACACAAGCAACATATATACCATTAAAATTTTCCAAGATGTCAGAGCTAGACATCAAGGTAGTTTCATGTACTTGAATGAGCCCATTGATGCTTTGCGTTAGTCTTGTTAAATTAGTTATTTATCATTTAATACTAGTCATACATTATCTATGTGAAAAGAAACAGGTCCCGGAATCATCAAATCCAGCTTCATTTCCTATCACAAATAAAAAACAAACAATGTAAGGATTAAATATGAAACATCGATCTTAAAATAACACGCATGAAAGAAATGTAGCTGCAATGTTACAATGAAAAGTACAAAATATAGAACCCATTTTTACCTGAATTTGACATATAGTAATCTTGCATGATCAACGGAACATGTATACCAAAATAAGAGTCCTAGGGTATTTCAATTTCCCAGTTCTCATCTTGGTCATCATTTTCTACATTGTGAACATGATCTTCTCCAGATGTACTGTCATTATGAGCCTCCAAAACATTATGTTCTATATCAAGTTCATTAGATAAATTTGTTATATTGTTTTCTCCCCTTCTATCACAATCTGATCGCCAAAGCGCTAGTGCTCTTTCATATGGAAAATTGTCAACGTCAGACTTTGTTACATATAATCTTAAACATGTATCCACATGTTTATCAAGCTTGTTCCTCAACTTTGACTTCAAAAATGATAGTGCACTAAACATTCTCTCATCCTCCACTGATCCCAAAATCATAGTTTCACACAAATCTGCTAATTTAAAATATTCTGATATGTTTTCTTGCAGGTATTGGCTAGCACTTAAAGTATTCCAAAATCTTGTTATAGCACCGTTTTCATTAGATTTCTCCAAAAAAGGATATTGCTTCCACATTGTTTCAGCAAAGCATCCACCTTGTTGATACAATTTTGATGAATCTAAAATACCTTCAATCTGTTCTCCATGTATCGAGACTTTCTTGCAAAAGTGGTCTACTAAACATTTTAATCTCTTTTGAAAATCGACTTTTAAATTTCTTGGACATTGACAATTGTTCCAATATTGAGGGTATACCACACACATGGCCTCCAACAATTCATCTCGAGGAAATCGTTCTCTTATCTCTAATGATAGTGATCTTGCAATTTCTATCAAATTTTGTCTCACTGAGATCACAATATTATCAAATTGGTCTCTTGACATGGGGCAATCTTTGGTGATTCGTCCTGTCTTACTAATATAATGAAAGGGGACCATATACCCATGCACTGTGATACATAGTATCCCTTTTTCATCAAACGTCAAAAATTTTTCAGTATTTTCTATATTGATGATCTTAGTCCAACTTGTAAACTCTGGACCAGTAAAAGAGTCCGGCATCATATACAAATTATCCAATGCAAGGCATGTTGACTTTCTCACATTTGTGTATTCGGCAATATACATTGTGCGATTCTGAGACATTTTCACGAGGACATTCATTTCATGTAGCATAGGAAGAATTCCAGCCAATGTCAATAATGTTTCTATATCAGTTAGTCGAAAAAGAAGATCTTGAGCTTTGTCTACATTGTAGCGATTTTCATACATCAACCCTACCAAATATTTGAACTCACTAAATAGTCTTTGAGCTGGTCCATTTAATGAGATCCATCTTGTATCAACATCTTTTAGTAGTTTTTTTCCATCCGTAACACCATCTACAAATTGTTGAAACTATAAATATCGTTTGGGACTACAAGAAAAGTATGCACGAGTCTCACGTACAAGATCTTCAACTTTTGAAACTAATGGAAACTTGCTTACTATTTTAAATGCAAGATTCATCCTATGAGCCATACAATGAATATTAATCATATATGGCGAAGCTGATAGTTGTAGTCTAACACAAAGACCATTCCTTTGTCCTTGCATTACCGATGCTCCATCTGCTCCAACACATACCAACTTTTTTGCAATCATTAAATGATCCATACCACTTTCCTTGAAAGTATTAAGAACAAGTTCATAAATATTTTCAGCTGTAGAAGTCTCTCTCATCTTTTTAATCCCAAGTAGATAGGAATGCCTAATATGGTCATTAACCATATAAATTCTCATGCAGATCCATGAAGTATTATCAATAGTCGTAACCTCATCCAAAGACAATGCCAAAAACCTAGCATTTGCAATCTCCTGTTTCAAATCATCATTTTCTACTTGAGCTAGATATCTTGCCCATTCCCAACCACTAGTTACAGACCAATGAGAAGATGGAAACTTTGGAACGTGAAGAAAAGATAGAAATTTCATTTGATCTGGATAATCTTGCCTCAAGTTTCTTCTTACTTATTAAATATTTTTTGTATTCTTCCACACATTGGATATGTCGACATTCCTCCAAATATTTCCATCTGACAATAGATTTATCTTTACCATTTACAATTTTCTTTTCATAAACCTTTCCTGCATGCTTTTGTATTGTATCTAGCTTCATCTGAAATTTCACTACCTTGCAACTTTTCCAACTACACGCAATACATTTAACTTCTCGTAAATCCTCATTTGTAGGAGGTATTTCTTCAATAAATGGAAAACTTGAGACCCAATCATCTTGGAATTTTCTCCCTACAGTCCACTGGCCTTTTTTCCTTTTCCGTGAATGGTTTGTGTCACCTTCCAAGGAAATATATTTAACATTTTCATCACTAATTTATGTTGAAACTGCATTTATCTCACCCTGATCACTTGAGGAACCTATTATTTCATCCATCATATGGATATCAGATGCATTTTCACAAGATTTAACATCTCTCTCAGTAACATATTGTTCAAAGGAGCTTGAAGCATGAAGAGAATGTGTATTCTTGGATTGAGACTTTTTAAAGTATGATAATACATCAATTTTCCTTGATAGTTTCTTCCCAGGATTAGATTTTGACATCTCACTGAATATTCCAGAAGTAAAATTTCAAATCGATCTAGAAACCTGCATCAATAGTTTCCAAGAGATGAGAATTACTAGATTTGTAAGTAGCTTTCAAAGTAAAATAAGTGTAATGTTCACAAAAACCATTATGCAATTTTTTATTAAAATGTTGTGCCAAGGCCCAAGCCCAAAAGAAAAAATAAATCATTATACACAAAACAATAACATCATGAGTCATCATCTATAAAACAAAGAACATCATTCAAATGTAAAATATATAAAAATTTCCACTAAATTAATTCATATCTCCAAATCACCTAATGAACACTTGAAAGCTTTAAACAAAACAACAAAATATTACAATAACTTTAATCATCCTTTGCAAAAAACCTCTCCCTTAAGTTGTAAAGAATTGGTTATAAGAAGTTGAAACATATCCTCTATCATTTTCCATGATAAAAGTGAGGAAGGAAACTAGTCAGTTACTAGTGATTCTTTTACTTATCTTTCCCTTGATGAATTGGTTATAAGAAGTTGAAACATATCCTCTATCATTTTCCATGATAAAAGTGAGGAGGAAGGAAACTAGTCAGTTACTAGTGACATTTGCACCCTCCATAGAGAAGATGGAGGGCTTGGGCTAATTAACAGCCATGCTCCAAGGATGGTTTTAGCGACTAAATGGCTTTCAAGGACAAATGAAGGAGAAGCTCCTTATGAGTTAGTTTTTAAGAATTTGCTAGAAACAACTTCAAATATACACAAAATCCAAGTCCCTAATGATTTATGATTTAATCATAGGTGCAAATTCCTTCAATTTTCCTAGATGAACAATTTTCAAAACAATTTGGAATCATTGCAAGTAATATTTCATGAGCTTGACGAGGAGATAAGGGTTTTTAAGAATGTTCTTACACTAAGACACCAAGTGGGCCACATTTCTAGGTGGGCCAATGATTTGGGTTTACATACATGGAACAAGCATGGGCAAAATAAATTGCAAGCGTTAAATCATCTAATGGTTTTGATCAGTGGAACGGACCCTTTGCAGGGTAAATCAATGGAATGGTATCTTTACACTTGTTTAATCAATAGAATGGACCCTTTCTATAGGTTTAATAAGTGAAATGGTAAAAAAACCAACATGTTCTTAACCATTAGGACCATTGAAGACCTGATTTCAGAATAGGACCCTTTTAAAGGAAAATTCAATTGGAGCAATACAGAGCTAGGGCCAGGGTTCATTGTGGAAAGACTTGATAGGTTTCTCTTATAAAGCTCGTTTTTCTCTAAGTAATTATAAATTATGCAATTATCCCAAGTGCACTATCCAACCACAAGACTATTATGCTCTTAGTATCAAACTCTCAAGCACTTGGTCCAGGTCATTTAAAATATAGCCCTGTATGGTTCTCACAGCCAGACTTTAAAGAAATGGTGAGAAATTTTTGATCTTCCCAGTTCATGGATTTGCCTCTTTGGGAGAAAAAAATAAAGAGATTAAAATTGAAATGAAAGAATGGGCTAAATCCCAAAAGGAAGGTCATCCCATTCCAGAAAGACGGGAATCCTTGAAGAAGTCAAGTCCCAAATTGAAGAATAACGACTCTCTGAACATACTCAGGCAAGGGGAAAAGGAAGTGCTAAACTATTCAAAGCTTAGATCGTAGAAGAAGAAATCTGGAGATTGAAATCAAGGAGCCTGTGGATGAAAGCAAGGAACAAGAGCATAAAATTTTTCCATTACCAAGAACACTCAAGAATAACTTAAAATTTCATCTCTGAGGTAACTATTTGATAGATTGAAAACAAATGGTTTAATGAAATCAAAGTAGCAGCCTTCTCTCACTTTAGGAACCTGTTTTCAGAATAAGAGTAGATACTGGAAGTGCTCGGGAGGAAATGTTGGACAAGATCCATTTATTTTACAAGAACTGGATAATGAGAAACTCCTAGGACCCATATCAAGCAAGGAAGTCCAAGAAACGGTATGGAATATGAAACTTAACAAAGTCCCTAGTCCAGAGTCCAGACAAGTTCTCAACAAATTTTTAGTAAGCATGGAAATATTTCAATAGGGACCTCTTAAGCTATTTGGAAGAATCAAGGAAGCAATGCAGATTTAAAGAAAAAATAAATTTTTTATACTTCACCCTCATCCCTAATGTTAGAAACTAAAATATTCTAGGTAAGACCACCTTAAAACCTTTTCTAGATTTAAACCATTGATGCAATGTGTTATCTTAAAGAAACACACTTTCTTTGTTCAGGGCAGACTTATCTTTGAAAACAACATAAGAGTTCAGGAAGCTGCTCATAGTAGCCACCCATCTAGAAAGCAGTACATGAGTCATAAAACTCGATATGGTGAATGCCTTGGATAGAGTGAGGTATAATTTCTTATTCTCAGCTATGAAGAAATTTGGCTTTGTTGAGAACTTCATTCTGTGGGCCAAGGCCTACATAGGACCCTGAATTAAAACTATGGTCAATGGGAGGACAATGTATTTCTTGAATCTTCAAGGCCACCAAGGGCCTCAGATAAGGATATCACATATACCCTTCCTTGTTCACTATAATGGCATAGTGCTACCTATAGGAGTTTATTATCCTCCTATAATGAAGAAAGCACTTGACAATGAATTAATCGTATCTATAGCAAGAGTTATATTATTTTCATTTTGAGCTTATCCTACATTTCTAAAATGAATGCTCCTAGTTGGGTCTCATATACATCAAAGGACAACCTACATTAGTTTGAGACATTTCAATGTATAGACGAGGAACTTCGAAGACTCGAACTTCAACACTTGCAAACTCCTGGACTAATTTATGTCAATTACGTAGTTGCTGTAGATGCCTCTCTGGAGAAAATCTTAGCCTACCTTCCCTTGGGATGAAAATATTTTTCAGTTTAATAATCATCAGTCTAAAATATTCTTCCACCCACCCAGATATTAGGGGTTTCACAATCAAATAGGTCTATTTTTTAGCAGTTTTCAACTGTCTTAGACACATGCTCAAGTTGTTTTGTCAGCATATACACACTTTGGCTACAATTGCTATGGGAAATCATATGTTCCATCCAGACTTGACCGTGTCAAAATTGAGAATAGATCATTATTTTGTTTGACAAAGCAATCATCTGTCTACTTCCATTTTTTCCCTTTCTGGATTAGTTTCTCCTTGTTAATTCTAGTGAAAGATTTATTTTTCTATGTCAAATGTGATGGGAAAACTGGTATAAGCTTCTGAAGAAAAATAGGTTGCAAATTTTGCCTCAATGTATAATTATTTCCCTGCATCTCAATGTCAATGAATATTATATTATCTATAATAATGTGGAAAATTTTTCCAAAATATTGGAATATATTTATTTTTTCTGATTTTCCCATCCCAAGAAATAACCCAAAAAAATCGCAAGTTTTTCTGTGTTATGAAAAAATCACAATTTCAAAAAAAAACATTGGAGTATTTAATCAATGCCAATAAATCTTTCATGGATTTCCTTGCTTGGGTTGATGTCAAGTATGAGCAGGAGTGGATGGCAGTAGAGGATGTCCTTAACCAACCACTACAGGATGGACAAAATCCTATACTAGACTCAGTACCCACTACTATGTTTGACTCCAGCCACAGAACCTTCCACTACTAGAGGATGACCCAATATATATGCCCACTAAAGGAATAGAGGCATTGATAGTAGATACTATATCATTTGGCATCTTGCACCTTTTATATATGTATCTTCTTTGAATTAATGACTAACAAGTATTTTGAAATCACTAATACTCTAACTTTTCTTATGACTTAGTCTTAGTACATTCTCAAGGAGAAGAACCTCTTTTTTGAGCTAGATCAACATAATATTTTATCATTCCATGGCATTCTATGGAACACCAATAATTTCATGGGGGATGTACAATTAAGATGTTTTGTTTCTTTTATATCCAACCAAGTGGATTGGGTTGTATCTCACAAGGTTGCAGGGAATAATTTCAACAAAAATTTGTGGATAAGAGGAGAACACTCCATGCCCTTAGAAGTTATTCAAATTTATAAGAGTTGGATATCCTCTCCCCCACAAGTAGGCTTTGAATTAAGGAATAAAAATGAGGTTGTCACCCAATGTCTATATTATATCAATCTACTTGGGGAACCTGCTGAGGAAGGGTGTAAAATAAGGTGGAAATTGGAAATAGGCCAAGGGACATTAAAAAGAGGGAACCATTTAGCCCTAGCAACCTGCAGATTTCCCTAAAAAGAGTATAGAATTATGTCATATGCATGGGGGAATGCAAAGATACTTGGTTGGGTTGAAATTTCATTATCTAATGATATGGTCTTTGAACATGTCCTATAATAGGGAATTCAAACAGACTAATAAAAAAGAGGTTGCCTACCATATTACCATACAACAGAAAGGGGGATATCTCCTTCCATATGAAGCAAGGAAATTAGATTTTAGTATAAAAAAATTCCATGGGAGCCATGTTCTCTCTAACTACAAATGAATGATGATTTCATAAGGAACATGCAATAGTTTTGGAAGGGGGAACATGGGTGTCCAAATTGGCATGTTTTCAACACCCATTTATAACCTTTTTGATACCATTCTTACACTTCCCATCATCTATTTATGTACTCTTTATCCCATATCACCTCGTTCCTGCTGTAGGTATGCCTGTTCTCTTTTTCAACCAATTTTATGCTTATTCTTATATATTGTTTTGTGCAAATGTTATTTTTCATAATAATATTGGTAGACAAGATCAACAGGGCATTGTTGCAACTCATTTGTGTGGTTGAAACTCCTCCATGATGTTGCAATTTCAGTTGATACTTCACAAGAGATGCTACAACTACAATGTACACATGCTACGATCAGCAGAGTGCTACAACTCTATTCCATTTTTTCATTGAACGTTTCCATAGTGTTGCAACTCTATCCTAACCATTAGAAGGGGTATTAAAACTCAACCAAGACAACGATACCACTACAACTCATGGGTGCCCTAACTTTGGGTTGCTACAATTTCTATTACCGCAACTCTGGTCACCACAATTCTTATTTCCACGAACCACAACCTTTGTTGCTACAACTCTGGCACATCACGACATCTCAATGGTCAAATTCTACATTTGTACAAAGAACATGTGTTTTTTATAGTGGAGAGAAATGAAGGAAAGTGGAGGACCAATTAGGAAAGGAATTGAAAATTCCAACAACACTCAGCTGATGTGAGTCACCTTTTCCTAAAAGCATACCAATTATGAACATCTCATTGTAACAGGAAGTGTCACTTGATTCACTCAGTTGGCCATCCACGATAGAATTTAGTGTAGAAATTTGCATATTTGTCTAAATACTTGATTTTATTCAAAGTCTGAGATGAGACATTATTGTCGTTTGTCAGAGGCTAGCAACAAAAAGCAACAAAAGCATCAAGCAGAGGCTATAACAAGATTATGTGAAAGTGAGAAATAACACCCATCATGAAGCATCAAGTAATATCATCCACAAGATCAAGTTTCAACATCACTAACATCACTGTGTGAGGATATCAACTATGTCATTGGGACTGTCAAATTGCAATTGTATAACTGCCATCATTGCCAGATTGTACATGCCATTTACAAAATTTCATGGAACAAGGTAGTGGGAGACCCATGTATTAGTGAAGGAGAGAATGAATTGATGAATGGAGAGAGTCAAGTTCTAACAATTTGGGTTAAACATGCCAAATTTTCGTAGAGGGCATAACTGTAGAATTAAATGAAGCAGATTGCAATACTTGGCAATCAAGGCTGCTGAACATTTTGGGGTTCAACAGAAAGGAGAGGAAATTTATAATCAGTAGGAAACTCAAGCTGATTCCCGCACCATATCCCATTGGGGAAAGGAATCAATCTTAAAGAGAGAAGTCTCACTAAAATTTTGTAAGCCGTCCTGTAAAGATAAAGCCAACACTTTTTGACCAATATATTTATAATTTCAAAACCTGAAAATCACACTTACCTCCGGAATTATTCTCAGAGAAAGCCTTTCATATAAGAGATAAATTGAAATTCCACTGAATTTAAAACGCATCAAGGGAAAATTTGCACTCTTCACACATTGAACCTCTGAAACTTCTTTTGTGTTCTTCAGAATTCACCACTGACTAGCACAGAGCACCCGCATTCACCGCACTTGGACTCGTTGAACTTTGAAGCAATCACCAGTTTCAGAGCATTGTTAGACTGGCCAAAGAAATCACAACACACTTGTGACTTGAAGCATTAGGACTCAACAAATTTATAAAAAAATACATAATTACAGTTGCAATTTGCAACCCAAGGGCCAACACCACTGCCCAAACTCCTCCTCGCGGTGCGGGTTTAGCTCCATGGCACTGGGGATTCGGGAAATGGACTATCTTGAGACTTGGACCTTGGTACTCTAAATCCAGTTACCGTCTCCCGGAACCAGTTGCCCTCATAAATAAGTGCAGCTGAGCCTGTGATCGGTCAATGGAAAATACGTCCAGATCTCCATTGATCTCCACCTCCATCGATCTGGTAGGTTTGCACATAACTTCCGAGCCCCAACCACCTCTCCGACCCAGTGAATCCGGCGAAATATTTATTGCACCTCCAACTTCCAAGCCCTAACCAGTAAAAAATTGGGGCGAATAAATCCAAAACCTCCCTCCGACCCAGCAAATCCAGTCGAATTCCATTGCAATCTACTCCAAACAAAGAAAATCGGAAGCGAATGCCATTAAAATCTGCTCCAACCAAATAAAATCGGGAGCGAATTTCATTTTTTCAAATTTATGGGCATTTATTTTGGTGGGCTAACATTTAATATTTAATTATTTTTAAAATAATTATAGGGCTAACTTTAAAAAACTATAGAAAATGGGTTTTATATAAAAAATTCGCCCTATCAAAATTTAAAACCCCTTAAAATTCGTCTCTGGGCTAAAATTCGCCCCTAAAATTTTACATGGTCTTCATGAGTCATAGTAGAGCCTTATGAAGGCTTAATGGGTGTTGAATTATTTTTAGGAGGCATTTTAGAACCCAATACTGATAGCTATGCTCAATAGGCCTTTGGAATCAACTAGAACTGATTTTTCAAACAAGACTTATGAAATTTGAAAAAACAAATACACACATTTTTCTTGATTTTGAGGAGCTCGATGTTGAAACTGAATTATCTCTGTGATTTCGGATGTTCAATATATGAAATTTGGCCCTGAAGTAACCCTATGAATCTTCTTTCGAATGCCATAGGTCTGACCTGATTTGGATTCTTCAAGACAAAGTTATGTCCAATCTCCCACAATGACCCAATTATGGACTAGTTCAGTATAACAAAATTGTACGACTTGCCACATGTCACTTTTTCCTCCTTTGGCTCTGAAATTGATGGAAAAGAAACTAAAGTCCGTGTACTTGCAGCCACTTTTTATAGCATTCAAATCCGATGTTCAGAGACAGAGTTATGAAGATTTTGCATGATAACCTCTTTGAGATGAAATTCAAGAGCCTGAAAAAGACCTAACGTCCACAGATCATATCTCCGAAAATATTGCAAACCAAGAGCTGAAATTTTTTGACGATGTTCCTCAAGATTTCAGCTTCACTCTTTAAAAATTTCAGCCTCTAAAACTTCATAGAACAAAATTTATAGCGCAAATGCCGCGATGACCTGTTTAGGTTAATTCATGAGCCTGCAAAAATCCCTAACTTCCACAGACCATATCTATGAAAATATTGCGAACCAAGCTCTAAAATTTTGGGAAAATGTTCCTCAGGATTTCAGCTTCGTAGTCTAAAAATTTGAGCTTCTGAACCTTCGTAGAACAAAATTTATAGCGAAAATTCCACGATGACCTGGTTGGGGCAGCAAAACCCTAGAATCCAAAGCTCTAATACCAAATGTTGTGAAACCAGCTCCAAAAATAGAATAAAAGAGATACCAATGCCTTAGAAATAAGCCACTTCGAGGGGGCAACCTCCAATACATTACATGAATGAACAATTCTTGGATGATACAAATTACAAAACCTCCTTTCTATATATAGGAGTCCATGGGGCCACAATGTAATCCTAGTGGGGCCACAATGTATTCCTAACCGACCTAACAATAATAATTTAAGGGCACAATAATAAAAATATGGGGGTTACAAAGGTACAATAATAATAAGAATGGGGTTACACTAACAACAATAAGGGACTATACTAGTAATATAGGGACCTAATAGTCTTGAGCAACCTCTTCTCTTGTTTTCTCAGTGTCCAATGTACCCAGAGTAGGATTGTGGTGAAATTCAGCCATTGAATCAATTCCGCTGATCAGTTGTTCATAAGAGGACATTAATTTCTCTAGATCTCTGATCAGTTTATCTTTAGACTGTATATTTATTCATATCTGAACCTTATCATTTTAAGTGCTAACCTAGTCTTTCCTAGGCAAGGTGTTAGGAGCCTGCGGGTATATGCTAGACCATTCTTGCATATTATCCAAAGCAGTGGAGGCTTCTTTCAGCTATGCAGTCCTCTTTTTAGTTTCCACTTGTGCCTTCAACAATGGGGTGACTGTCTGTTTTATCGTGAAAATCTCCTCGTATACTTGTTTCATAGTGGCCTACAACATGACTAACTCCCCTTGGATGGTGAGTGACAAATTGCTAGCTTGGGAAGTTGTGGAGTGTATCCTCTAGATTTCTTCATCTAGCCTTCTTGTATCCTATTCCGCCTGAGCTACCTTCTGTTCAGAAACTTGTAGCCTGTTTTGCAACAAGAGGATATCTCGACTCATTCTACTGAAATTTTCTTCAGTGGCTAATGCAAAGGCTATACTTTCTGATGCAATCATAATCGGATTGGTCCTGGTATCCAAAACTATGTCTTTCTCTGTTGTGACTGCAAGAGGTGTGGCAGGGTTTCGAGCTAGACATATTTTTCTCTCTTGCATGCTCGTATGCGTGAACTGGTCATAATTTAGCCTTGTCAGATCCAAGACTTCGTCTTCTTGTTCCTCTATGGTACCAAGTTCTGAGAGGGAAGGGCGAACACTTGACATAGGGGTTGTCTACGGCATATCAATGTGTGGTAACCCTACCTGACTCCCTATCTCTGGAAGCGATGTCTTACTTCCTCTTGCCTCTTTAGAAGAATCTTCCTACAATTCCTGGTTATCTTTATGTCCTTCCTCAGCTCCTGCTTTGTCCTGTTCCTCCTTTAATTTCCACTCAAAAGCCTTTTGTTCTTCTTCAGCTTCTTTCTTATGGGTTTCTTCTTCCTGCCTCCTTCGTTCCTCCTCTTCTTTTTCTTTCTTATCGGATTCTTCTTCTTGCCTTTTTGTTCCTTTTCTTATCTTTCTTTGTTCTCGGATTCTTGCTGTTGAGCTAGGGCATCTTGGGTTCTCTTTCATTCATCTTCCTTTGATTTCTTCTTAGCTTCTTGCTGTGCCCTAGCCTCTGTGTCTCTTTTCTCCTGCTGTTGTTTAGATAGTTTGCTGCTTGTATCAATCATAGGTTTCTTGGAATCGGAGGATGAGGCTCCTCCTAGTGTGTCACCTTTTTCCCTTCCTGTCTGATGATCCTGCTCACCTTGATCCATTGGTTCTTCTGGCACTACTTCCCTGTCCTTGTTGTAATAGTTTCTGATTTGGTCTTCAACATGGGATTTCGTGTGTTGGTAACTCCACTTGAATTTGGCCCTTTTACAGTGTGCGGGGACAATCCTCTCGAGATCATATGATTTGTGTTATACGGGAGGAAGATGAAAAATTTTAGTTTCCTCAGCCTCTGCTTCTAATTCCCTAAAATTTGTGACTGAGTAGGCACCGATGGTCAGTGGGAGATAGGCCAAGGTTTCTTCTTTCCTTTAGTGAGAACCCTAGAAAAACCGCTCATCATTTGGTAGCAAAATTCTTGCAGGAGTAGTTTGTCAGTGAAAAACTGAGGCAGCACGTGGGGTACCTTGAGTGACCCAAAAACCCTGATTAAAGTACTATCTGGGACAAGAAACCATCTGGCTTCTTGTGTTATCGTCTCCATGGCCCACCTGGACATGCATGGGGCATCTTTGTTAAACAACTTTCGGTAAAGCACGAGGATGAAGTTGTGTGAGATTGCCTCTATGTATTGTTTGTATTTCGAAGCCCAGAACACTTGTAATTATTTATGGATTGAGACGCCACGTTTCGCATTCCAATTGTGTGCCCATCCGTCAAAATGGCACCTTGTGCATACCACATCCAAAAGGTAAGAAGCCATATAAAACTCAGATGCGTCTCCTTTGTCCGGTGCTTGTGCTGATGATATATTTGACCTAAGAAATGCTACTATCAAGCTGGCCCAGTTGAAGTGGGTACCATATGTAGTGATGGCATACATGAGGGGAATCCAGGTACCATTGAACATAGTGGCATCTGGGCGGCCATACATCCTACACATCATTGCTACCACAAGTCTGTAGACTCTCCTTAGGCCTTCTGCTTTATATTCATAATATTTCTTGAAATTGAAATTTTCTGGGTCCTGCCACCATTATTTCAGAGTCTTTTTTATGGGAACTGCATGAGTGGCTGCCCAGTCAGCTTTGAAAGTATGTTCTCAGGTGGGGAGTGCATAGTACACTTCCGCATCTTGTCCTCTTAGGTTGGTAAATGCTTTCCCCGAGTGATCGTGAATGACCCAAATCTTGAAGACCAAATCATAAACTATTACAACAAGGACAGGGAATTTAGACCTCTTAACCAAGATGTATACCTTCCAATCTCGCAGATTTTGTGGGAACTCGGGTTTCGTGAACTCCTGATAAACTTGATACGAAATCATCTTATCCCCTTTCCTGAATACACAGGCGGTGTCTCCATAAATAGGAGGTGGGTTAGGGGGAGTGCCTTCTACCGATACTTCCACCTCTGGACTCTTGTTTCTTTTCCATACTGCTAGGGGCCCCATATCGTCTGAGGCCGATGAGATAGACACGCACTCGAGCTTGGCTTCTATGTTTCCTAGAATATTCATAAAACAATCCCACGATAAGGCGGATGACATGATAATAAATATGTTAAGACTAGTAACACTTCCCAACAGCTCCTAAGGTTAGGTCGCTGCAATCCCTGCCAACTATCTCCTGAGAAAAGGCTAGTCTTATGACTAGGCGACCTTAAAACTAGGTCATTGGGTCGCTAAGTCATAGTGGTGTGAATTTTCAAGGGACAATGACTATGCGACTTGGCGACCTTGCAACCAGGTCGTTGGGTTGCTAAGTCACACTGTCGTGAAATTTCGAGGAACATCGACTATGTGACCTGGCGACTTGCAACTGGGTCACAAGGTCACAAGGTCGCGATAGAGTCACGGCTAAGCAAAGCGCGACTTAGTGACTTGTGACTAGGTTTCGAGGTCGTTGATTTGCTAGGTCACGAGGGTGTCTATTGATCAGGTATGGGTGACTTGGTGACCTTGCGACTCAGCGACCAAGTCACAGGGTTGCGAGGTCGCGGGGTCAGGCTAGGGATTTTTTGAGGGGTTTCTCGGCGATTAAAGACTTTTGGGAGAAAAAGAGGAAAAACAAGCCATTCATCGAGGGAAAAGGACACATATAGGTCTTGAGGTATTCCCTAGGAGGGCTAGGATAGGAGCTTGAGAGAGACTTGGTGATGGAAGCTTTAAAGGGAAAGGTGGAGGAATAGAAACCATGAGGAGGTGCAGACCCTACATAGAGTTCTTTGGAAGTTTAAATGAAGTTGGTCATGGAGGCTAAAAAGACAATGGTTAAGGGTGAAGGGAGCAACAATAAACTCAAAAGGAAACAGCAGGAGGATTAGGCAACTTACCCGAGAAAAAACACGCTTTGGCTGGCTTGTCAGAGGCGTTACTTGCTCCATCGCGTAGGTCGAATGCAACCTATGCGACCTTATTATTTATAAAGGGGTTGCATGTGTGGTCAATTAATGAGGTTCATGAAGTCGCGGATGACTTCCAGTCAGGAGATGTGCGACCATGCGACCTAGCGACTCCACGACCTGGGGTCGCTGGGTCGCTATTCTTAAATTGTAAACTAACCTGCAACCTAGTGGCTTCACGACCTGGGGTCGCTGGGTCGCTGGGTCGCTATTCTTAAATTTTAAACGAATCATGTGACCTAGCGATTTCGTGACCTAGGGGTCATTGGATGGCTGGGTCACGGGGTTGCATAATTTGCATAAATCTTGGTTTCAAATACTTTGCAACTCAGTGACAGACATGATTTTTAAGGGATTACAGCACCCAGATGAGACTAAGATAGATGCATAAAAAGATTTCTCTTTACTAAGAGACTAGGGACTTTGAAAAATTTAAAATGGGACCGAAATTTTGAGGGTGTTGTAGCCACTACAACAAATGGTGATTCACTGGTAGGACCCAAAATCTATGATGGTGCTTCATTGTGAGAGGGGAGGGAGGCTTGCTGCTTGTTCCTTTCACCCCATGGGTCCCACAATTTTGTCCTTGGACTCCACGAGTTTACTTCTCTAGTGTGCATGACTCAGGATGCAAGTTCACCATGTTTTCATTCGTGGAGACCTAACGGAGAGGGTTGGAGTAACCTCAAGGAATTTCATGATCCGGTATAGTTATTTGGCCCTTATTGTGTTTCTCTGCTGCTAGCGAACCTGATGGTCCTGGAAAAGTCACTTCCTAGGAGTCACGGATGTTGCTCCGTTGCCAGCGAACCTGGACAGTACCCTGGCGGATTTGTCGCATCACCTCTTTATGCAGGAAGACTTTCTCAATCCTTTACCCTTTATTTCATGTGCTAATAGAACTTATTTAGATGTGCTCAAGGCACTTATTTTGACTGTGATCAAGGCACTTATTTGAAGGTGGCAAGTATTCCCTGGGAAGATGAGGGATCTCGACTTATTTTGCTTGCAAGAGAGGTTTCTGCTGGTCTACAAAAAGACCTTTGGTTTTTCCCGGATATCCATTTTTTCACCTGAGGCTCGCCCTACTCCCTTTCTGTTTGGTAACCAATTTCATCAAGGATTTTTTTTTTATACAACAATCCTTTGAGCCAGCATACTAGATGAGCTACCTGTGCTTGGGTTCGTGGAGTTAGTTGCATTATTGGGTGCCTATCACAGGCAGGCCCATGTTACTTTTATTTTCAAGGGTGATCCTTCGCCAACAGAGATTCTGGCACAACACTCCAATTGAGTAACTACTCCATACATCCCCTAATATCGAGGAGCTCAAAGAGGCTTATTGAGAACCTTCTCAAACAAGCCATTTATTGAAAAACATAGAAAAACAAAGGAAAAGAAGAAACACAAAGCTATGGTACAGGGTAGGGTGATGACCTCTCGGGGCTTTCAGGTAAAATAATCTTTAAGGTCATGCTCGTTTACCGGGAGGACCTCAATCCTCCCTTCAAGGGTTTGCAGCCTATAAGTATGGGAGCCGACCTTTTATTTGATTTGTAAAGGACCTATCCATGGGGCTTGGAACTTGGAGTGTTTCCCTTTATCTTCGTGGGATTTTTCCCATTTGAGGACAAGGTCACCTATCTTAAAACTTTGTCTCTGGCGGACTTCTTGTCGAACCATATTTTTATTCGGCTCTAGTGAACAACAAACTTTTCCCGAGCTTTTAGCCTTTCCTCCTCCAGTTTCATTAATGTGTCTATTCAGGATTGTAAGGCAGGGAAAGGATTGCCATGAGTTTCTTGTGATAATTGAAGGGTTGGGAGAGACAAGTTGGGAGGAAGGATTGCATCTTTTCCATATACAAGGAAAAATGGGAGGTACCTAAGGATGGCTTGGGTGTGACCCGCTCGGCCCACAGAGAATTATGGAGTACGTTGTGCCAGTTACGTTGTTGGGACAACAGGGTTTTTTTGATGATACATATGAGGTTCTTATTGGTCGACTCGGCCAGCCCATTCCCTTGGGGGTAATAGTTGGCGGAGTGTTTCAGCACTATACCACTTTCTAAAGAAAAATCATATAATTTAATCAACGAAAAATAAGTTGTGTTATAAAAAACAAGGGAGGCTGGAATGCCAAACCTGGTCATGATGTCCTGGGTGATGAAAGATATTACCTCTTGATCATTGATTTGATGCAATGGTATTGCTTCAACCCACCTTGTGAAGTAGTCCATGGCTATGAGGATGTATTTATGCTGCTTCGAAGAGTGGGGAAGAATATCACTGATCACGTCGAGTCCCCACTGTTGGAAAGGCTCCTCCACTGTGATGGAATGCAGCGAGGTTGATGGTCATGATTCCTTGCTGGTGAATATTGACATTGCGGATATTTCCGAATATAAGCGTGCACATATTTGAACAAAGTGGGCCAATAAAATTCGGCGCGCATAATTTTATGAGCTGTGGTATCCCCTGTATAGTGTCCACCATCTGGGCCATCGTGTAATTCCTTCAAAATCCCATGTGCCTCATCATGCTCTAAACAACATAGTAACACTCCATTGTGATGCTTACAAAACAGTTTACCCTACACTTGTTGATAGGACGCGGATTTCAATCTTATTGCACGTTTCTGTTGGGAGGTTAAAGTGGGGTCTATGATACCGTGGCTTAGGTATTGCTAGAGATCAACGTACCATGAGGAGGAATTTTTCATGAGTGTACCATCGGATTGGTACATATCGATTTCTTGGTCCCAACACTCCTCTTCACTACGTCGCCAATCCGTGGCTTCAACGGCCATCCCACATAGTCCTTGGCCTCTGAAAGTGTGTGCTAGCTTGAATTCCAGGTCATACTCCTGAAGGCACGTCATCCAGTTACCTCGCCTCTCTCCCAGCTCTTTCTCCACAAATAATGAGCGGACCGCCGGGTGAGGTACAAACACCGTGACATGGTTCTTCAAGATATATGGCTTGAAATGTTTGACTTCCTTGTACATTGCGTAAGCTTGCTTGTAAATATCTGGATAGTTCAGCTTGACACCTTGTAATCCAACGCTCATGAATGATATGGTACACTCATCATTGCTTCTATCTTTCTGAGTGAGGACGGTTGCAAGAGATGAGTCTGAGGCGAAGGTGTAAAAGATAAAGCCTTTGTTGAAATCTAGACTATGAAGTGTAGGTGCTTTTGCGATGGCCTGCTTGATATTGTTGAATGCTTCCTTTTTGGGGGCATTCCATTTGAAGCTTGCATTCTTCTTGATCATGCCTGGCAGAGGTTTCACTATTTGGGAAAAGTATGATATGAATTTTCGCACGAATTTGATTTTTCCAAGGAAAGATTGCATGGCCTTCTTGCCGCTTGCGGGAGGAATCTATGCAATGGATTTTTCTCATTCTGGGTCCACCACTATGCCGTCCCGAGTTACAATGTGCCCCAATAGTTTCCCTTCGTAGACGGTGAAAATGATTTCCTTTGGGTTGAGTGAGATTTTTTATTTTCGGCACCTTTCGCAAATCTACTTGAGGTGACGTAGGTGGTCACACCTTCGTTTCGAAAATATGGTGACGTCGTCAAGGTATACCACCACGCTCTGCCCCATTAGGCCCCAAAAGGCTATGTCCATTTCTCTTTGGAAAGTTTCCCTAGCATTGATCAGGCCAAAGGGCATGCGTCTAAATGCGAATGTCCCCCATTTAGTTCTAAATGTGGTTTTCAGCCGGTCGGGTTCAACCATTAGTACTTGGTTGTAACCCGAAAAACCATCCAATAACGAGAACATTTACGACCCAGATACTGATTGAAGGATCTGTTCCATAGGGGGTATTGGGTAGTTGTCTTTGTTTGATTCTCTGTTCAGATTTTGGAAATCTACGCATAATTGAATTTTGCTAGATTTTTTACGACCCATAACCAAATTTGAGACCCATGTTGATTGTCCGACCTTAAAGATTATATGTGCATCCAAGATTTTCCTTAGTTCCTTTTGGATCATCGGTTCTAAAGTAGGATGGAACTTCTTGAGTTTCTGCTGGAATGGTTTCACCCCTTCTTTCATGGGTATCACATGTTGGATGATTCATGTGTCATAGGTTCGCAACTTGTCATATGTCCAAGAGAATACATCTCGGTATTTCTTAAATAATTCCATGAAGGATTGCCTCTCTTGGGGAGTGCACTCCTTAACAAGGTTGACGAATTTGGGTTCCTTCTCTATCCCGAGGTTTATTTGCTGGTGTGCTAAAGTAGAGCTCTACACCTTTGTGTTTGGAGGCCCTCGGAACCGGTTTTGTAAATAAAATAACTTTTCGAGAGATACGACTCCTTTGGGAATGGGATACCCCTTATGCTCCTCTCGTTATTTCTGTAAAGTGAGATCATGATCTTCTTGCTTGATAATGGCTTCCTTGAACATGTCTACGTTTAGCCTGAAATCCAGTACCTGCTGGTCATCATTAAAAATGCGCAAATTAGTTACATTGTCTGGTACAGATGGTTTGTAAATAATTTCAATAGAGAAACCGTCTCTTAGTAGGGTGAACCTAGCAGCAGCATTCGCGAGTGTATCAACTGCTACATTGTGCATTCTAAGTATGAATTTAATACCAAAAGCATAAAAAAAAGATATTAAATGCCATACCTCTTGCTAGTGACCTTTCAATTGTGGAGATAGGCAGTGGATGGTGTTACGTACCTACCAGGTGACAATTTCGGAGTCTCCGATTAATTTTAGACATCTAACCTTGAGATCTATGGCTTTCTTGAGTCCAAGAATCAACACTTCATACTCAGCCGTATTATTGGTGCACTGGAACTCTAGCCGATAAGATATTAGGAACTTGTTCTTCTGAGGGTCTAAAAAAATACATTCGGCACCAGATCCATCGTGGGTTTTGGAACTGTCATAGTACAAGGTCCAAACCTCATCTTATGATGTCGCCAAGATGTTTGAGCATGTAGGAGGCGTGCTCGAGGAGACAACTTGCAACAGTTCCTCTATTGAGATAGAGTGGCTGCTCGTGGTTATCACAAGTTCTGACTGGACGTCTTGGGTGACCAAAGATTTAGGGGTTTGATAACATCCAAAAATGGATTCTAAGAAACACATTCCGAGTTCTTCTTGTGCGAAACTGACTGGTTGATTAGTTGCATCCAGGTCAGTTACCGTGTGTTTCATGTAGGGTTCTCTTTCAACCCGGATCTAGTTGTTCCTTCCCTTATATGGGAGCCACAAGTGAGACCAGTCGGTGGCGAAGTACCCCTGCAGCTTACTAGACCAGTCCCGGGTTAAGAGCAACCCGTAGGCTTCAGGGATGTCCAAAATTACTATGTCGATACATTGGTGTATCCTGGAGTCCGACGAGAGGCGAATGATAACGTTATTCAGTTCACCCACGGTGGGGACTTGGGATCTATCAAGCTGAATAATTTGGGTGTCGGTCTTTTCAGGATGGATATTCAAATTCTTGCACACGGACAAGGGAATAACATTGGTGGATGCACCGGAGTCGACCAGGAAGTTGTAAACATTGAAGTTGAAGATCTCGAAAGACAAGAGAAAGGGGGGAGTGGTACCTCAAGAATTTGTATTGACAACATTCATGATGGACTCAAGGATTTCAGCTTCTTGGGCAGATGTGGAGCTCACGAGTTTGGATGCTAGTGGATTGGTGGACGCTTTGAGGATGAGATCACGCTAATTGGTTATCCGAGCGAGATCATAAAGAGAAATGTTTGCCCCTTTTTTTTTTCATGTCTTTGATGATGTTATACCTAGAATCCGGGTGTGGAACAGGGTCAGCAGAAGCATTTGGTGAACCTAATGATGATCTAGATTTTGGGATTTCTCGGGTAGGAGTTGGGCTAGATTTGTAGAAAGTAGTGGCTTGTTTCTCTTTAATTGGTGGCAGAATATTCCTGAGGAAATATTTTCTCCTTTCTTCGAAGGATTTCTCGGGGACCGAGCCTTTTCTCCTCAGACTGTAATTCTGAAGAGGTTTGGATTGCAGGTCGTCGGCCAAGTTTACTTCAATTATAGGAGGGGGTATTTCTCTATGGACAACCTCAAAGGTGAGGATAGTGGACCCTATATCCTCATCCAAGGGAGAGGCTTCCTCGTTGTCTGAAACTACTTCTTCTTCTACATCCACTGTGGTTTGATCTTCTAAAAGTTGATTTACCACAACAATCATGCTGTTAATCCACTAAGGGAAAGTTTTCTCTGAGTGGGAGGCTTGATGAAAGGAGAAAAAATTATCCTTGTCGATCTCCTCAACGTTGAGGCCAGTGTTCGGGTTTGATGGAGGGCAGGGAATAGTGGGGTTATTTTTCCTAAAGAAAGGTTTCTGCATTTTAATACCTAAGGAGGAGTCATTGTTCTTCCTCTTTAGATTAGAGACCTAGTTTGTTAAAAACTTGAGAGACTTCGTGATACTCTCAAAGTCGAAGGGGTCCTTGTCTTCATCTATGGACTTATGAGTTGAGGATTTATTCCTTTTCGTGGTTGGTTTTGGATCATCTCGGCCATCATGATCAATGGCTCCTATAAATAGCATGTCTTTTTCGACAACAAGGGTGGTGGTGTAGTTTGTTGCCAAGGTAGCTTTGGCTTTGCGTTTTACGAACACAGCGATTTCCCGAGGGAGCACCCTTGTGTAGTAATCGATGGTAATGGAATCATCTAAAGCCATGTTTAGAGGGAATTTGTTCAATATAGTAGTGAGTCAATGATTGAAGTCTTTAAATTTCTCCTTCTTTTGGCATTTCAGAGTACTAAGCTCTATAAGGAGCATAGAAGGAGTCTTATCTTTTGAAAAATTTTGGAGGAAGGTACAACGAAATTGCTCCCATGAAGCAATGGAAGCAACACGGAGAGAACGCGGTACCATGTAGCTGCCTTATTTTCTAAAGTATGGGGAAACAACCGACATGCTACATCATCAGATTTCACTCTCATCATTTGTAAGGCTAAGTAGAAGTGACTTATGTGATCTTTAGCTAGTGTCTCCTTCTCAGGGTCGAATTTATGGAGATGATTCTCGGGGTTCCAGGGCATGTTGTGAAGGGGACCATGGAGGCCTAAGGGAGACTATGCCATCCAAGCGAGCGGCTGTACCCACTTGGCCTGTTGATGGCATTGTATGTAGATGTGCCCCATTTCACTCTCGGATTCACTTCCTAGGCCAGATCCGGAGGCTTCTCCCTCATGGTGAGAGTGCATGTCTTGATTTCCTTCGAGGTTTCCTACATTCCTAATATTTCTCTAGTTATACAGGAATGAAAACCTATTTGGGTTTCGGTGGTGGTGGTGGTCAGTATTTCGGCCTTGTCCATGACCTTTGTTTCCTCGGCCTTTGTTTCCTCGTCCTCTCCTGGTCCCTCCCCAAGGGGGGTTATTTACCTGACTGTTATCATCTAAAGGTTGGTCAGGCTACAGACTGACATTGGGTTAGGTTTCAGTAATTTCTGGGCCGACTGTTTCATTCCCTCGGGGACTGTCGAGGGGCTCTATGGAATCGCGTTCAACTGCATTGGCATAATCTTCGAGCATGAGACCTATCAGCTAAGGTATAGAATTGAATAGGGCTCCTTGGTGAGTTTGATTAGTTGCAGGAGTTCAAGGGTTGGCTAGGGAGCCTGTGGCCGGGATGTTTTATAAGCCTTTGATAAGATCGCAGGCGATCAGGCGCAAGGCCCTGAGCTGGTCAGAGGTAACTTCATAATACGAGAGTTCATCCTCCAGGGAATTTTTGAGGGCGGAGGACCCGTATATTTGTACATGATCTCCCCTTTCGGGGTTTGCAAGGGGATGTTACTTGTGTGTTGGGAGCCTACCATTCAGGCTCTCCTTCTAGCACCAAATCTGTTGAGGGGGAAAAATATCCAGCCAACATTAGGGGATCTCCCCTGTATAAAGTCCTAATCAGACTCTAAACCGTTTGTGATAGGGATCATGTCCAGTATGTGGGTCCAGCTACCGCTGGATGTTCCTTCTCTTGGACGGAGATCAAATCCTGCAGACCTGTGAATGCATAGTTATTTGAACAATACAAGAACAAATGGTTAATGAGTCTTATCGAACATAACACATTACAAATAGAAAAGCGAGTTGAAGCATGCAACCAAAGGAAATACAGTTAGAAACA
The DNA here is from genome assembly GCA_034641835.2 of Pinus albicaulis. NCBI lineage: Eukaryota > Viridiplantae > Streptophyta > Pinopsida > Pinales > Pinaceae > Pinus > Pinus albicaulis. Next base: position 47,384,167 of record CM076573.1, on the reverse strand, counting down.
CATCATTAGGGTCATGCTTTTAAAATATGTTTGAACCACATAAGAAACAATTCCTCATGGTAAAAACACCCTTCACATCTATCAGCGTTTTCTGAAAAGATAAGATAATCCTAGTAACTAAGTTACCAACATTTCTCATTTAAATATTCCTACATCACTAACACATCAAGTGAGCTTGAATGTATAAATAATATAAGAAGAAAACGCAGCTTAGTTTAATCATAAAAGACAACCGATACATGAGACAAAAAATAATTGGAATGTGAACACAGGAGTCCTCATCAGATCCAATAGTGGAGACGAAACACTTGTTTGTATTAATTCTCAAAAATATGCATTTAATGTTGTACAATGCTCTCTGCTCCTTTGGAGTAAAAAAAAAAGCGTCCTTTTACAATTCCCCGGAGGGTGTATTTATAAGACAAAATTGACTTTTGGGTATCCCTGACCCTTCATATTCCTGACTGTTGGCCTACTATGCGACTTGGGAGTGAGTTGCGACCTGCAACTTGAAACTAAACGCGACTTGTGACCTCCTGCTTTCTACTTTCTGTGACCTGTCTCTTTTCCTTGTTCAAGGAAACAATTGTGAGATTGTTAGATCTGGCACATCTACTTGTTGTTGCTCTTTGAGGTACTTTTGACATGCTTGATAATCTGTAGCAACCAGAGTAACTTGGGGAGTATCTTCTTTCAATCTATGGAAACACTCCAGAGCATCTGGGACCAAGGTGCATCTTTTCACTACGATCTGATTGGAGAGAGAAGCCAACTTGGTGTAGATTTAGACTGGAGTGATGATGTACTGAAAGAGATTCTCCTGTGAAGCCATAATATCTCGAGAGGTAGCTTCTTGCTTCATGGGTTGCAGGAATCCTTGAATGTCTTGATCAACCTCTTCTCTTGTTTTCTCAGTGTCCAAAGTACCCATAGTAGGAATGTGGTGAACTTCGGCTATTGAATCAATTCCGCTGATCAGGTGTTCTTAAGAAGACATTACTTTTTCTAGATATCTGATCAGTTTATATTTAGACGATATGTTTATTCGTATCTAAACCTTATCATTTTGAGTGCTAACCCAGTCTTTCCTAGGCTGGGTGTCAGGAGCCTGCTGGTATATGCTGGACCATTCTAGCATATTATCCAAAGAAGTGGAGACTTCTTTCAGCTGTGTAGTCCTCCTTTTAGTTTCCGCTTGTGTCTTAAACAATGGGGCGACTGTCTGTTTTATCGTGAAAATCTCCTCGTATACTTGTTTCATAGTGGTATCCAGCGTGACTAACTCCCCTTGGATGGTGAGTGAAAACTCACTAGCTTGGGCGGTTGTGGAGTGTATCCTCTGGATTTCTTCCTCTAGCCTTCTTGTATCCTGTTTATAATGAGCTGCCTTTTGTTCAGAAACTTGTAGCTTGTTTTGCAATGAGAGGATCTCTCAACTCATTCTATTGAAATTTTCTTCAGAGGCTACTACAAAGGCTGTACCTGCTGATGCAATCATAATCGGATTGGTCCTGGTATGTATTTCTCTATTGTGACTACAAGAAGTGCGACAGGGTTCTGAGCTAGACATATTTTGCTCTCTTTCCTGATCTTGTGCGTGAACTGGTCATAAGTTAGCCTTGTCAGATCCAAGACTTCATCTTCTTGTTCCTATACGGTGCAAAGTTCTGAGAGGGAAGGGCGAACACTTGACATAGGGGTTGTATGTGGCATATTAATGTGTGGTAACCCTGCCTGAATCCCTATCTCTGGAAGCAGTGTCTTACTTCCTCTTGCCTCTTGAGAAGAATCTTCCTATGATTCCTGGTTATCTTTCTGTCCTTCCTCAGCCCCTGCTTTATCATTTTTCTCTAATTTCCACTCAGCAGCCTTTTGTTCTTCTTCCGCTTCTTTTTTATGGGTTTCTTCTTCCTGCCTCCTTTGTTCCTCCTCGTATTTTGCTTTCTTATCAGCTTCTTCTTCTTGCCTTTTTTGTTCCTTTCTTCTCTTGCTTTGTTCTCGGCTTCTTGTTGTTGAGATAGGGCATCTTGAGTTCTCTTACATTCCTCTTCCTTTGCTTTCTTCTCAACTTCTTGTTGTGCCCTAGCCTCTGTGTCTCTTTTCTCCTGCTGTTGTTTAGATAGTTTGCTGCTTGTATCAGTCCTAGGTTTCTTGGCCTTGGAGGATGAGGCTCCTCCTAGTGTGTCACCTTTTCCCCTTCCTATTTAATGATCCTGCTCACCTTGATCTATTGTTTCTTCTAGCTCTGCTTCCCTGTCCTTGTTGTACTAGTTTCTGATTTAGTCTTCAACAGGGGATTCCGTGTGTTGGTAAATCCACTTGAATTTGGCCCTTTTACAGTGTGCAGGGACAATCCTCTCATGATCATATTATATGTGTGATATGGGAGGAAGATGAAAAAATTTGGTTTCCTCAGCCTCTGCTTCTACTTCCCTGAAATATCTGACTGAGTAGGCGTCGATGGTTTGTGGGAGAGTAGGCCAAGGTTTCTTCTTGCCTTTAGTAAGAACCCTGGAAAAACCGCCCATCATCTGGTAGCAAACTTCTTGCAGGAGTAGTTTGTCAGTGACGAAATGAGGCAGCACGTGGTGTGCCTTGAGTGACCCAAAAACCTTGATGAAAGTACTATCTGGGATAGGAAACCAACTGGCTACTTGTGTTGTCATCTCCATGGCCCGCCTGGACATGCATGGGGCATCTTTGTCAAACAGCTTTCGGTAAAGCGTGGGGATGAAGTTGTGTGAGATTGCCTCTATGTCTTGTTTGCATTTTGAAGCCCAGAACACTTATAATTCTTTATGGATCGGGTCACCACGTTCTGCATTCCAATTGTGTGACCATCCGTCAAAATGGTACCTTGTGCATACCACATCCAAAAGGTAAGAAGCCATATAAAACTCAAATGCGTCTCCTTCATCTGGTGCTTGTGCTGATGATATATTTGACCTAAGAGCTTCTACTATCAGGTTGGCCTAGTTGAAGCGGGTACCATATGTAGTGATGACATACATGAGGGGAATCCAGGTACCATTGAACATAGTAGCATTTGGGCATCCATACATCCTGCACATCATCTCTGCCACAAGTCTGTAGACTCTCCTTAGGCCTTCTGTCTTATATTCCCGATTTTTCTTGAACTTGAAATTTTCTGGGTCCTCCCACCATCCTTTCAGAGTCTCTGTTATGGGAACTACATGAGTGGCTGCCCAGTCAGCATTGAAAGTCTGTTCTCAGGTGGGGAGTGCATAGTACACTTCCGCATCTTGTCCTCTCAGGTTGGAAAATTATTTCCTCGAGTGATCGCGAATGACCCACAAATTGGAGTCCACTTTCTGGAGGATCCATTCCATAATATCTGCACATGGAAATATGGGTGGATGAGCGCCTGCGTAGTGGAGTTTAGACCTATTGACCAAGATGTATACCTGCCGAACTGGCAAATCTTCTGGGAACTCGGGTTTGGTGAAATCCTGATAAAATTGATACCAAATCATCTTATCCCCTTTCCTGAATACACAGGCGGTGTCTCCATAAATAGGAGGTGGGGTAGGGGGTGTGCATTCTGTCGATACTTCCACCTCCGGACTTTTGCTTCTTTTTCATACTACCAGGGGTCCCATATCATCTAAGGCTGATGAGATAGACACACACTCGAGCTCGGCTTCAATGTTTCCTAGCATATTCATAAAACAATACCATGATAAGGCGGATGAGATAATAATAAATATTTTAAGACTAGTAACACATCCCAATAGCTCATAAGGCTAGGTCGCTGCGATCCCTGCCAACTATCTCCTATGAAAGGGCTAGTCTTGTGACTAAGCGACCTTGCAACCTGGTCGCTGGGTCGCTAAGTCGCAGTGGTGTGAAATTTCAAGGGACATTGAATATGCTACTTGGAAACCTTGCAACTAGGTCGTTGGGTCGCTAAGTCGCATTGTCATGAACTTTCGAGGAACAACGACTATGCGACCTAGAAACTTGCGACTAGGTCACAAGGTCTCAAGGTCGCGATAGAGTCACAACTAAGCGAAGCGTGACTTAGCGAATTACCAACTTGTGACTAGGTCACGAGGTCGCTGAGTCTCTAGGTCGCGAGGGTGTCTACTAATTGGGTATGGGTGACTTGGAGACCTTGTGACTCAGCGACCAAGTCATAGGGTTGCAAGGTCGCGGGGTCGCGCTAGGGATTTTTTGAGGGGTTTCTCGGCAATTAAAGATTTTGAGGAGAAAAAGAGGAAAAACAAGCCATTCATTGAGGGGAAAGGACGCATCTGGGTCTTGAGGTATTCCCTAAGAGGGATAGGATAGGAGCTTGAGATAGACTTGGGTGATGGAAGCTTTAAAGGGAAAGGTGTAGGAATAGAAACCATTAGGAGGTGCAGAACCTACATAGAGTTCTTTGGAAGTTTAAATGAAGCTAGTCATGGAGGCTGAAAAGAAAATGGTTAAGGGTGAGGGAGGCAACAATAAACTCAAGATGAAACAACAGGAGGATAAATCATCTTACCTGTGAAAAAACACGCTCCAGCTGGCTTGTCAGAGGCGTTACTTTCTCCGTTGCGTAGGTTGAATGCAACCTATGCAACCATCTTATTTATAAAGAGGTTGCATGTGTAGTCAATTAATGAGGGTCGTGAAGTCGCGGATGAATTCCAGTTAGGAGATGTGCAACCATGCAACCTGGGGTCGCTAGGTCGCTGGGTCACTATTCTTAAATTTTAAACCAATCATGTGACCTAGTGATTTCACGACCTAGGGGTCGTTGGGTTGCTGGGTCGTGGGGTCGCATAATTTGCATAACTCTTGGTTTCATATACTTTGCGACTCAATGACAGACATGATGCTTAAGGGATTACAACACCCAGATGAGACTAAGTTAGATGCATAAAATATGTCTCTTTACCAAGAGACCAGGGACTCTGAAAAATTTAAAATGGGACCGAAATTTAGAGGGTGTTGTAGCCACTACAACAGAAGGGGAAGGGGTATTTTTACAAGGGGAATGAATTTAGAAGGAAGTTAGTGAATATGAAATGATCAATTTTCTGCTATCCATGCCTTGTGAAAAATTGCTTCTGCCTACCCATTATCTACCTTGACATTTTTTCTTCATTTCTTTGGGTGAATTTGATATTGCAGACCCTTATTCCTTTTTTCTTTTAACAACAAACTATCTAACTCTAACATTATTACTTCCAAAGGCTCAGATTAAACTATTTAGCTCCTTATTATTCTCTACATAACTATTGATCTTCCAATATTAAATAGTTTGGATATATCTTTATTCTCTATCTATTAGCATGAAAGATTAAGCAGTTTGACCTTCATAGATTGTGGCATTTTTGACAAGCTGTACATAATATTATTTTTGAAAAGTAAAGTAAAAAGTAGTGGCATTTGAATTTGCATCACTTTCATGATTTATTTTTATCTATTTTTTGTTGGGGTTCATTTTTTATATTATTTTTGATCTTTTTCTTTCAGTGATTTGATTTTTTATTTTTAGGAATTTTACCCTCTTTACATTTTTTAATTTTATAATATGGGAAAATTTTTTTAAGAAAGAAAAGTATGTACATATTACAAGACTAATCAAAGTCAATTCAAAACTATGAATCCTATCATTATACACTAGAAAATTTGGCGGAAATTCCGATGGCCAATTCGTCGCTATTCCGACACATAGTCATTGCAAGAGCGACAGTTCGAGGGTAGACAAAACGTGGTTTGTCATGCCGTCGCAGTTCCGACGCACTTAAAAAGTGTCGCACTATCGACACTTCTTCCGTCGCTTCCGAACAAGCGTCACTCTTTCGACGTCTCACGAACTGTCGCGCTTTCGACGTTTGTAAACTGTCGCACTTCCGACGAAATGTGGTCCGAAGTTTTGAACGTCACTCTTCTGACGTTTGTAAATGGTCACAATTCCGACGCAATGTGGTTCGACATTTTGGACGTCGCTCTTCCGACGTTTGTAAGCTGTCGCAATTCCGACGAAATGTGGTCCGACGTTTTGAACGTCGCTCTTCTGACGTTTGTAAACTGTCGCAATTCCGACGAAATGTGGTCCGTCGTTTTGAACGTCGCTCGTCCGACATTTTTATACTGTCACTCTTCTGACGTTTATGAGTTGTCGCAATTCCGACGCTTACAAGGTGCCAGTATACCGACGACGGGTTCAATTTAAAAAAAAAAAAAATGAAACTTTAAAAGAGGAAAAACGCTGTTTTGAATGTATTATATGAAGTAAAACAGTCCATGAAGTCATTAAATTTTCACATATGAAGATTGGAACCCAAATATCCATCCAGAAAAGTGGAAGTCCCACCCCAGACAATGATAGAAAAATACCCCATGTCACATACAGGGACATGATATAAAACCCAGTAACGGTCCACATGGAGATTATCGACAAATTTGAGAAAGCATCCAAATATGCCCGAGGCATCTATAAGAAAGTGAAATAGCAGTATGTAGAATAGTAAAGCAATAGATAGAGTACCGACGTCCATTGTTCCAAATACAAATTAAAGTACCCAAAATCCCGCAACAGAGAAAAACGCTAATCATGTGAGGAGTGTGATATGTCCAAAATATAAAAAGACCATCAGACCATATCAATAAACCAGCAACATAGACCAGCATCGCTAGTTTTGAAGGCAGAGTGATAAACATTAATCATTTTTTTTTTTCACAAGAGAAAAAATGTTGTTTTGAATATATTATATGAAGTAAAACAGTCCATGAAGTCATTACATTTTCACATCCGAAGATTGGAACCCAAATATCCATCCAGAAAAGTGGAAGTCCCACCCCAGACAATGATAGAAAAATACCCCATGTCACATACAGGGACATGATATAAAACCCAGTAACGGTCCACATGGAGATTATCTACAAATCCGAGAAAGCATCCAAATATGCCCGAGGCATCTATAAGAAAGTGAAATAGCAGTATGTAGAATAGTAAAGCAACAGATAGAGTACCGACGTCCATTGTTCCAAATACAAATTAAAGTACCCAAAATTCTTGAACAGAGAAAAATGCTAATCATGTGAGGAGTGTGATATGTCCAAAATATAAAAAGACCATCAGACCATATCAATAAACCAACAACATAGACCAGCATCGCTAGTTTTGAAGGCAGAGTGATAAACATTAATCATTTTTTTTTCACAAGAGAAAAAATGATGTTTTGAATATATTATATGAAGTAAAATAGTCCATGAAGTCATTACATTTTCACATCTGAAGATTGGAACCCAAATATCCATCCAGAAACCCCAGACAGTGATAGAAAAATACCCCATGTCACATACAGGGACTTGATATAAAACCCAGTAACGGTCCACATGGAGATTATCGACAAACTGAGAAAGCATCCAAATATGCCCGAGGCATCTATAAGAAAGTGAAATAGCAGTATGTAGAATAGTAAAGCAACAGATAGAGTACCGACGTCCATTGTTCCAAATACAAATTAAAGTACCCAAAATCCTGCAACAAAGAAAAACAATAATCATGTGAGGAGTTTGATATGTCCAAAATATAAAAATACCATCAGACCATATCAATAAACCAACAACATAGACCATCATCGCTAGTTTTGAAGGAGAAGTGATAAACATTAATCATTTTTTTTCACAAGAGGAAAAATGCTATTTTGAATATATTATATGAAGTAAAACAGTCCATGAAGTCATTACATTTTCACATCTGAAGATTGGAACCCAAATATCCATCCAGAAAAGTGGAAGTCCCACCCCAGACAATGATAGAAAAATACCCCATGTCACATACAGCGACTTGATATAAAACCCAGTAACGGCCCACATGGAGATTATCGACAATCTAAGAAAGCATCCAAATATGCCCGAGGCATCTATAAGAAAGTGAAATAGCAGTATGTAGAATAGTAAAGCAACAGATAGAGTACCGACGTCCATTGTTCCAAATACAAATTAAAGTACCCAAAATCCTTGAACAGAGAAAAACGCTAATCATGTGAGGAGTGTGACATGTCCAAAATATAAAAAGACCATCAGACCATATCAATAAACCAGCAACATAGACCAGCATCGCTAGTTTTGAAGGCAGAGTGATAAACATTAATCATTTTTTTCACAAGAGAAAAAACGTTGTTTTGAATATATTATATGAAGTAAAACAGTCCATGAAGTTATTACATTTTCACATCTGAAGATTGGAACCCAAATATCCATCCAGAAAAGTGGAAGTCCCACCCCAGACAGTGATAGAAAAATACCCCATGTCACATACAGGTACTTGATATAAAACCCAGTAACGGTCCACATGGAGATTTTCGACAATTTGAGAAAGCATCCAAATATGCCCGAGGCATCTATAAGAAAATGAAATAGCAGTATGTAGAATAGTAAATCAACAGATAGAGTACCGATGTCCATTGTTCCAAATACAAATTAAAGTACCCAAAATCCTTGAACAGATCAAGAAAAACGCTAATCATGTGAGAATTCTAAGTAAAGTTAATCTATTAACATTGGGAATAAAATTACACCAAAGTCAAGAACATTTCCTGGCTACTCATGGCAAATTTGTCATCAAAAAATCAAAAAATTAAGAAGACTGCCCTCATATGGGGAAACCAGTATTGAACGTTTAATTTACAGAATTCAAAAATATTACAAAGGTCCAGCACAGTAAAATAATATAAAAGCAGCCCAATTAAGTGGGCCTGCTAAGCAAGAAAAACAAATTAACCAAACTATTCCTCCGGTGGTTCCTCCACAATTCGGCACCATCCTTCGGAAGGTCCAGGATCGCTAGGTGCTACCTCCACATGCATGTCACGGCTCCCCTCCTAAAGGCCTGAATGCTGGCCGGCTTTTTCCGAGCTCAGACCCGCCGGACGGGTGCATTCTTCCTCCGTTTGGGCCTCCTCGCGGAAGACCACAGTGACTAAAGCCGTGATTTGCGGGCGGTTGAGAGAGAAATTAAAGGAAAATTGCGCAGTGCGGGTCGTGGGAGAAGGTGAAATAGCGGTGGGGAAGCGAGGAGCAGGGGAATCCATATGGTGGCCAGATCCTACAACCCGACCCCGCCCACTCCTAGTATTTGGATATCAACCTGCGTAATAATCACTGGACTGGCCGGAAGTCGACTCTGTTGAGGGGCTGGAGGGAGTGCGCAGGGGTTGACCTCTAGTGATCCCCCTGCGGCAACGCGTCCTATGATGCACGCGAGGCATGGGTGCAGTCTCAGGCGCAGTGGGAACAAGAGGAGACAGAGAAGCAGAATTCCAAGAAACAGAGGAAGACAGACAGAGACAGAACCGAGAGAAATGCAGATATGCAACAAGGTCTAGGCAGCAGTTCAGCTGGCCACTTCTCCTTATCGTCACAGTTAGCAGGCAGTGTAATCCAACAACTGGCTCGTCTGAAAAACCATAGCTAAATGCCATTTTGTCGACCCGAATGTAATGCAATCAAAGGATGCTCGTCATAATTAATCTCTGATCATTAATAATGAGAGCCGAAGGCCGGATCATATTGGAGCGTGCGGAATCGCTAAGAGGAGTGGAGGTCCGATCTTGAACAGTGTTAAAAATTAATTAATGCGGATTTGATGTGAAAACTTAATTGAACAGCGTTAAATGTTAATGCGATTGATATGAAATCGCCATATCCATGTCCCATCGCCTTAAACGCCATCAAATGCACCCGCAGCCGGGAGCAGGGCAAATTTTTATTGAGGACACGTGGCAGAAATTGATTGGAGCGGATCTTTGTTTGGGCCACTCGCGCAGTGGAAATCCAGACCCGAAAAATATTAGGGTGAATTTGATAAGAAATTCGCGTCACAACTCTCCCTCCGTACGCCAGCCCAACTTCGGACCTGAAAAATATTAGGGCGGAATTCATTTGGTTATCGCGTCACAAAATTGGTCGACGTCAGCAGGCTATTTTGGAACGCGAATTTGGTTTGAATTATGGTTTATCACCATTTGAAGTCCGGCAGGCTCGACTTAAGAACAATTTTGTTTGATCCCATCTTGTAAAATTTGTGTTGGTTTTCTTTGATAATACACATATTTATAATAAATCATGGGAATACCACACTAAACATGTGGAAACGTTATATAAATAATTATTGAGAACAATAATTTTTATGTAAAAATATCCAAATGTGCTTTTGGGAAATAAGAATTCGAGTATTTGGTTCATATTGTTTTAAAGGAAGGAGTGAAGTTGGAGCCTCAAAAGATGCAAGCTATTACAAAATGACCTATTCCTAAGAAAATCAAGGTTCTTACAAGATTTTTTAGACTTACATGATATTATTGATCATTTGTTAAGAATTATGCATTCATTTCAAGTCCACTCACATATCTCTTGAAGAAAATATCATTTATATGGAATGATGAGGCTACTTTGGCATTCTCTCTTTCAATGGATGCCATGTCTTCTACACCAACATCGGTTGCACCTACTTTTGGTAAAACATTCATAGTATAGTGTGAGGCACTAGGACAAGGAATTTACATAACATTAACACAATAAGGGATATCATTGGCTTTTAAAAGCAAGGAATTCAAAGAAAATATTTGGTGAAATCTACATATGAAAAATAAATGGAAGCAATATTACAAGAAATAAAAAATGGGGATAGCATATCATTGGGAGGTACTTTAAAGTCAAGATATACCATGATAGCATAAAGTATTTTTTGAAGCTATGGATTTCATTGGAAGATTAACAAAAATGAGGAGAAAAAATGCAAAGTTTTAATTTTGAGATAATCTGCAAAAAGGGTAAGGAAAATTTAGTACATGATGCTCTTTCTAAAATAGAAGAGGTCTCAAATTTATATCCAATTACATTTTCTATTCCTAGGTGGCTAGAAGAAGCTTGCCATAATGGAAAAATGACAATAGTACTAAACAAAAACTAAAATTTATAAAGGATGGATGAACTCTATGGAGCATTGGGAGTGAAAGAGAGATATACTTTGGTGCAAATGTAGAATATTTTTATGCACGCAAGCATATTTGAATAAAAAAATATTAAGGGAGTCCCATGTCTCTCTGATGGTAGGACACAGGGTTCCTTAAAACATCTCAAAGGATCAAAAAATATATTTTTTGAAGGAATGAAGAAAGATATTCAAAATTTTGTAAGAGAAGGTCAGGTTTGCATAATAAATAAAAGAGAGATAGTAAAATATCTAGGGTTACTTCAACCATTCCACATACATATTCAAAGACTAGAAGATATATCAATAGACTTTATTACAGGGTTACTAAAATATAAAGGTAAGTATGACATTTTTGTGGTCATTTATATAGACAAATTTTGTAGATTTTGTTTGTAGAGCTCAAAGTACATAAACAACAAGCCAAGTGGCAGAAGTGTCCGTGAAAGAAATTCATAGTCTTCATGGTTTTCCTAAAGTAATAGTAACAAGAAACTTTTGGAAATAATTATTTAATATGAGTGAGAAACAGTAGCTGCCATGAGTTCTACATATCAAACACAATCAAATGGTCAAACAAAAATAGTTAACAAATGTTTTTAAGGTTATCTACAATGTTACTCTTTAGAAAAGCAATCTTAATGGATGAAGTGGGTTCCTCAAGGAAGAATGGTAATATGATACTATCATACTACCTATCACACATCTACTAAAATTTCCACATTTAAGGCCCTTTATGGATATCCAACTCCTAGTATCTCATACTTTTTGCAAGATAAGTCCAAAGTATAGGAAACAGAGTCACATATGGAAAATAATAAAGAAACTTTGAAAATTATTATGGAAAACCTTCAAATGACATGAAACATGATAAAACAACAAGGGGAACAAAATTGAAGTGAAATATAATTTGAGGAGGGTAATTGGGTATTTTTTAGATTATAGCATTATAAGCAATCTTCATTCAAGAAAAATAAGAATAAAGAATTAGCTCAAAAATCATAACTATTATGGCCCTAAATAATTATTCATAGGATTGCACAAGTGGTATAGAAGTTATATTTTCCTTCTTCTTGCATTCATAAGGTTTTTCATGTATCTTGCCTAAAAAAGGTTTTGGGGAAAAATATGCCAATGTAAATAGAACTTCCAAAATTAGATGAAGAATGAAAGTTGATTCTTGAACCACAAAAAGTTATAGATAAAGATTATGTATCTCTTTGACATATAACCATTATGAAGTACCTAATCAAGTGGAAGAATGTTCCTCTAGAAGAAGGTACATGGTAAAATGATCAATTCGTGATGAAATACCCACGGCTAAAGGGTTTGTTTGAAGTTTTGACAAAGGTTTTGTTATATGTTTTATATAACGCGTGGTGGAATAGTTTTATTGTTTGTTAAGGTCCCACACAGTGATCAAATTTGAAGGGCAGGTACAGATTTCAATTAGAAGGGCATATATCTGTGTTGCCCTTCCATAATGAAAAGATTTAAAAAAAAAAACTTTTCAATTGACCACAATAAATTATTTTTACATTTCATTTTCAGAAAGACAAAACCATCAATCTTTATGTTAATAAAAGACTATTACATATACAACAATGAAGAAGGCTCCATCTTTCATTGCTTAAATATCTTATTGGCAATGTCAACATAAGTCTTGAAGACACTATTATAAGAGTTTGGATACATACCACCTGGATATAGGAGATTCTTATGTGTCAGATTGTGTAATGCAATTTTGACTTTGTCTCACAAGGGGCAACAACATGGAGGTCTGGATTTTTCTTATTGAACTTTTTTATTATTATTTGAAACGTTGTTTATAGATATGAATACAACAATGAAATTATGAGCATGGTGGACAATTATTCAAGCTCATGATGCCAAACCATGATGATGTAAGTTTGGAATTTAACATTTTTACATGTTAAAGACAAATAGTCAAAATCATTGACAACTTAGTATGCCATAATTAATAATCATTCCCTGTTCACTTTTGTTAATAGGTTTATGTCACACGATGATGTAGGGGCATTAGGCTCTAGCCATCAATGTAGGAGGTTTTATCCACATGTTGTGGCTAGGAGGGTTCGAAAACATTTGAGTTGTAACAGCTAGGTGTCAATACCTCAGCTGACTGTATTACTTAGACTAGTTAGAGTTGTAGTAGTCGAACAATTTCAGTTAGTTGAATTATTATAATTAGACCTTTTGATTTCTAGAACAGTCCTCTCAGAGGAACTGAAGAGCCATATGTTATTTATATAAATTGTAATTCCTCGAATGAATAAAAGTAGAGAGGGAAGAGGAGAGTAGAGAGGGGATTTCTGCAATAAACCTCGGTGTGTGAACAATTGTTTCTAGTTAAATGATTTCCAAGCTTAGTTTCCATTGAATTATCTCGAACTGCTAATTGTGAAGAATTGTTTAACTGTGAGGCGATTGGGTACTGATAATTCCATTATTCTGTCTTTGAATTCTCGTAAATTGTTGGATAACCCTGTGAACTCACCCCACCCGAAGGCGAGGTCTGTGTAGAGAACTGGGGTCGTGAAAACTGTTCAAATATAAAAATCCCTCTTAATAAAGAGACAAAATTGTTGTGCTTTCGAAACCTGACCTGAGGATTGGACATGAGTTAACAAACAAAATGATAGCGGAACTAGACTTGCACCTGTGGTCAAGCCGTGTACCAAAACCACGAGCGGAATCACAAAAGCGGGTTGCCCTTATCGCACCGCTTTTACGGAGTAGGCGGTATTTCATATTCACGAGCGATTCCATAGGGAATGCGACACGTGGTGAAGTGACCCCCGGAAAACCACCGTTTAACCCGCGCCATCGCATGTTAAAGCCCAACGTTGGAAGCCGAGCAAAATTGCCAAGAGTCGTTGATTTGGAGAAGGGCCATCGGACGGTGGTCGCATGTTGAACATTCCCAGAGGTTAACTAAGGTGTGCGGAGGATAGCCAGGTACGATACGAGTGTTTGATTGGTTATTGATATATATAGGTGGGGCTGGAGTATAATGAAATTGTTTAATTAAACGATTGGTGGATAATTAGCATAAGTCTGGAGCGTGATTGTTGTAAGGCTGGGTAGTGAAATATAGAGCCGAAAGTTCATTACAAGTTATTTATTTAAAAATAAACGTGGAGTATAAATACAAAGTGTTGAAAGTTAAACATTGGTTATAAGGCTTGGAGATAATATAAAGTTGGGAATATAAATTAAAGTCCAACCATTGTGGATAGTATTTATTTATCAAATTCTACGAATTTGATAAATAAACTCGAAGAAAGAAGAAGTCAATTAAGACTCAGGCTGGAGGAAAAGAATGGGGTAAACCAAGGGAAAATGCTGACAGAGCGATTGTAGACACACCAACTCTCCTTAGGGGTCCAATTTCAGTTTTGTTGCGTCACACGATGATCTCTCTTCTCTGGCATTTACTTGTATTGAAGATCACTATTCTAGGAATAAGGAGTTATTTTCTCCAAAAATAACCCTAGCCTAACATTGACAATGCATCAAGGATATCTTTCTATGCTTCATAAGCACATTTGTTCTACTTCTAAATCATGTCTTGGAAGTGGTTGTTTTGTTGGAAATTATTCACCAGTTGGTTTCATACCAAAGTCTTTTTCACATTTTCAGCATCCAATACATGAAAAAGATAATGGTTTAAAACAACATAAATATTTGAAATTTTGCAAGAATTGTCTGGCACACTTTGAATATGAATTTTGAAGTCAAGTGCATGATGCTGGATAGGATCAAGTGTCATTTTGAATACCAAATGTTTCACAAGAAACTTCTCAACATGCTACCCTGCAGTAAGGATTAAATGACAATATTGCATCAACTATTTCCATAATAAAAGTACACCTCGGCCATAAGACTAAACAACTACAAATGTTGTAGATCTAACAAGACCACACAATCAAATGTATTCCACAAGGCCAATACTGTATGAAAAATGAAAATGAGTTTGCAACCAAAAATACCTTAGGCAACTAATTCAATTAGATACACCAAACCATCAGCAAAAAGGAAAACCAGCCTACTCAAAAGGCAAGCGTTTACCTACTTTGACAAAATTTTGAGTTCCGAAACAAGGGCCTTTATTGTCTTGTCAATGCCCCTAGTAATTTGAACGGGGTTTGCACCTGCTGCAACAACCTAAACAAAAGGGTTTCATTTCAAATTATTTTCCACAAATTTAAGATACAACCATTGTCAGTTTTGTATTTCCTAACAAGCTCATAAATTTTGACAAAAGAACCAAAATTTTTTAATACCTGATAGCAAATTTTTCACTCAAAAACTATCTTAGACTCTATAAGCCCAACCCAAAACTAAAAAACCAAACACCATAAGACCCTACAAAAATGAATAGATGATCTTAATCCAGTACTATCGACAAAAATTTACCTTTACACCCTCACTTATTAAACCCTGTGCTGTTGAATTTTAACTTCAACTGCTGCAGCAGAAGGACGGATGTAGCAGCAACATTTTTTTTTGGAGGTTGCTTGCATGCCATCCAGAAATTTAATTCAGCATTTAAAATTCCTGCAAGTTTTTTTTGTAGACGGCCGCGGCCATATTTCTGTACAAGATTGTATTTAAACACAACAACCAACATTAATGCAATTCACCAACCAGAAATTAAATAAACAGAAATTTACCCGACATTTTTGTAAATTCAAAAGGAGGACACATGGAGCATTAATATTGGATCGCATGAAATTGAAGGGAATCTGAAAACCTGAAAACCGGACCCGAATTTTTTATAGGGCACATTGGTGTTTGGTCAATTTAGTGTGTCCTAAATTGCTACATTAATTTATCAATCCGGGATTCGTAAATTGATGAAGTGTGGCGCACTATATGTGCAAGATAACCTATTTCTTACCTTTTTGTCGTTTTTGGTTTTATAATGTGAGATGGAAATTCTAAAATAAAAACAAGTATGGTTATGATTGTTCAAGGTAATGATATCCTTTATAATGATTTACCAACTTCAAACTTCAAAAGGAATTTGAAACATACAATGACAAAACTGAAAGGAAATGAAAATGTGCTACTAGCCTAATAAATCAAACAGTGAACTATTGAGCATGAAAACCAAACTATCCTTGATGTTGTCTAAACACAAAAGAAACTATGCTTAAAGAAATCCAAGAATTGCAACAAAGTAAATCTAAATCAAATTACATCAACTTATATTCTGATCCCTCGCCATTAGTCTAGCTATGGCTTTCGGAGGTAACCATAAACAACTTGAGCAATCTGATATCTAATTTGCAGAAAGTAAACTAATATCAAACTACACACTCATACTTCAATCCCTCACCATTAGTCCAGCTATGGTTTTCGGAGGTCACTGAAAATGACATGAGCAATTTAATATATCTAACTTGCAGAAAGTAAACTAATATCAAACTACACACTCATACTTCAATCCCTCACTATTAGTCCAGCTATGGTTTTCGGAGGTAACTGAAAATGACATGAGCAATTTAATATATCTAAATTGCAGAAAGTAAACTAATATCAAACTACACACTCATACTTCAATCCATCACCATTAGTCCAGCTATGGTTTTCGGAGGTAACTGAAAATGACATGAGCAATTTAATATATCTAAATCTAACTACTAAAGCAAATGTGCAAGACTGAAATAAACAAAGCAGTACTAGAATTAAACAAAAACTAAGAAAAATAAATTAGCAGCAGAACAATATTGATTCCATGTCATTAGTCAAAAGATATGCAAATGCCCGGGCTGCCTATTTGTAATCTGAAACAAGAACACTGATCAGTTAACAATAACATAAAACATGAAAGATTATGGACAGAAGTAAAATCTAAAGCATGAAAGATTATGAACAGAGATGCAGCATGAATATCATGAAAGATGCAATGTATAAACACGTGAATGACTTATGGCACAATGAACTTAAAGAAATAAAACAAGAAACTATACAGTAATGCACAAAACCTCAGCGTGTGCAGGGGCCCTCTGCACCAGCCTCGGGCAACAACCTTCAAATACGAATTACGCTTGGAAATAGAGTCTTCTTATGTATTAAAATGCAGTCATAATAGAGAAATGATATTACAGCACAGTGGCAACGCAATTACATTACAGAGCTATATGGAGGCTAACTATTATGCGTATGCAAACGCGTTATTTATAACAAAGGTGATATAACTAATTCCCTAAAGTTTGTGCTGATAGAGACACATGAACCATCACGTCCAGAGATCCAGCATCATGGCTGCGGTGAGGAGTAAATCTGTGAAGAGTGGATGTTGGATTCGGCTTATGGAGCCGTGTACAGGTGTTGATGTGTCTCCCGTAATTAGAAACGATCATACAAATCTTCACGTGATGAGAAACAGAGACCTGTCACCGTGGGACTCTACGGTTGACTTCCACTTGGCCACCTTTTACCACAGCCTCCTTAGGTGAATTTGCCCAAGCCAATAGGACACGATCCATGTCCACATAATTTCTGAGTTGCCCATGTGGCTCGAATTGCCTGAAGACACTTGTAACATAGACTTTCACAAAATGGCTGCAGAAAGTTGCAGCAGCTGCGGAAAGTGGCAAGATTCTGCAGCTAAATGAGAAAAAATCTAAATCAAATAGCAGACACAAAACATAGTTAAAAGCCATTTTAGATGCTCTTTTACAATTGATATGCAATGATATTGACAACTTAGAAGGTTCAGGTGAATGAAAAAGGTCTAGAAAGGTGTATAGGAAAGATGCAGATTTGAGACTCAACATACCCCCACTGTGAAGGTGTTGCATGTCCTCATGCAACCAAAATTTTGATAATCCTTCTTCAATTCATATGCCTTGACACTTCAGCCAGTACATCCAGTCCTCCCCTCCTCTTCCTTGGTGCTGCTAACATCCTGGGCTTCTTAATTAAGCATCTGAATTTGATATTAATCAGTGCTTTGCTTAACTTCTAGCATTTCTTCTTCAATTTCCTGTTCTTCTTCTGCCATAGTCCCATATGTAGCATGGTATTATCATGAATGATTTTTTCCAATTTACTTTGTTCCTTCAATGTCTCATTTTGATTTTTAATGTGTCTATTTAGAAGCTCTAGCTCAAAGATTTCTTATTTCAGTGATTGGACTAGATCATCTTGTGCTGTGTGAGGCTGAGTGGACAAAGTACTGGGACCCGTAGCTGATCTTTCTAAAGATTCTATATAATCATATACTTCTTGTTGCTTTGGGTCTATCTCAGGTGTTGTTTTTATTGGGTTGTCCCCAAAATGCCATGGAGGAGGGTTGTCTTCAAAATCTGGCTGAAAATGGCTCACATCAACGTCTGGCTGAGAATGGGATGGACTATGTTCAATGTCTGATTGAGAATGAAATGAACTAGGTTCACTGTTTGACTGAGAGTGAGATGGACTATGGCCAGCTGGGGATTGTTCAGATGTTTCTTCTCCCAAATCAATAAAATGGGGTCCTTTCGTTTGCGTTTTCCTCAACTTCCCCTTAAGCCTGGAACTTCTTCTTATATGCTGTGGACTACTGTCTTTTTGCTTTTGTTTTCCTTTCCCTCTCTTCTTGGCCATAGATGACTGTTCTTGAAGGTGAACTAGTCTCTCAGATAACACTTGATGATCTTCTTCGGAAGAAGGGGTTTGATGCATAGCCTCAATACTTTTTCTCTCTTTTGATGTTATTGGCTTTTTACCCTTGGTTTCTTTCTTCTTCCTTTTTGATAGTCTCTCTTCCCTACTAGTTCTTTCAATTGTAGTAGTAGGAGTACTTTGAGTTTCATCATTTGTTCTTTTTCTCCTACTCCTTCTTGATGTGCTACCTTCAAGAATTTCTTGAGGTTCCTCAAAGAAATTTCTAATCAAAAATTGTTCCCATGTGTCCTTCTTCTCTTTTAACTATTTTTCAATCAAAATTTTCACAAGACCATGGTGATATAGATGTGGTTCTACATCCCCTAAATGCTTCTGAACAGTCACAGACATCTTCTTCAAACTATTTAATAAAAAGTATGGCAAATTGAGGGTCTGGTTATCTAGAAAATTCATCAGCAATCGGGTATGGTACATATACATTGACCCAAAACGGCCCTCATAGGTGATAAATTTTTGAACAACTAGCAGCAAAGTAGCCCATTCCTCTTTCAAAGCATGAACAGGAATTCCTCTTTTAAAAATAGTTATGTCCATACCTGGGTTATGTAGAATCACTCTCCAGGCTTCTTCACTAATGCTTTTGTTTTTAAACCAACGTTCACCCTCTTGAAGAAGTTCTGTGGTAGATGCTATAGATGCCTCATTCACCGTAAACTTAAGGTCTCCAATCTCTACCTCCAGGCCATTGAAAGACCTTGCAAAAGCTTTTGTCACCTCTTTATGGTAGACTCTAAACTTTTGGATAAACCGCAGCCACTTTGCCTTCTTCAATATATCCCTGACTTGCGGATATCCTTCCATGAATTTAGGTCCCTCTGGTTCTGCTCTCAACAATTTACCCATCCTTCTTTCTGCTCTTTAAAAACTTGCCTGCGTGAGGAGGGTTCAATGGAAGTAGGACGGCTGAATGAACGGAAATGAGCACGATGACTGTAGGTAGATATCAAAGAGTGGGTATACAGACTGTAGCGTAACAGAGAACGAAATGGGGTGAAGCAGAACAGAGAAGGGTTATGTGAGCACGACGGAAATGCGGCTGTGATATTAATAGAACAATAGGAGGAGTATAACACATCCAGCAGTGTTTTAAAATTTGGTGGCTGCAAAATAAATGCAAGCATGTTTATACAACGGCTACAGATTTTATGCGGTTGAAAGAAGCCGTAGTCAAATCAACTACGTTTCATTGTCACAGGTGGAATATCGGAGTATGAGTGAAGATCGGAGGTTTAAATATAGGACCATTTGAGAATGAATGCAAGGATTGTGGGAGGATTGTACAGAGATCATGGAGTGGTTACGGAGTTTGTCAATACAATCATTGCACATAATGGAGCTTATGGTTTATAACTATATAAAAATGTGTTTTAAATGCTATTTGAAATAAATTTTTACTCATACCTTGGAATTCTTGCCATTTTCCTTGGTCTTCAATTAGTTGCTCCTCATTGATATCTTGAATGCTCCATGTCTTCATAATTGGTCCTCATACCTGCATTTTATTTCATGATTATGGAAATAACATCTGGCTGTACATTCTTTTGAAAACAGAGTGGTAGCTGCGGAATCTGCTTCTGGCTGCGGAAACTGGTGTCAGCTGCGGAAACTGACACAGCTATTATTTGGGTGAATGGAAATGAACGGATGACAATTGACTAAATGGAAATGGTCATGAAAGAGAATTTTATTGGTGAAATGGAATGAAATAGATAAAATGAAGTGAAATGGAATGAAGTGGAATGAAGTGGAATGGAATGGAGTGGGTGGTCACAAAGCTTGTGAAATGAAAGAGAGATTTTTTTGGAAAATATAGGGTGTCAGGTGTTCTTGATTTTCACCCTACATTTTCTGTATAAGACTGCCAATCAGTGATTGGTTTTCAGGCTTATACGATTTTTTATTTATTTATTTTTTTAAACTGAAAAGAACAAAAGCTAGGCTGGTGGAGAAGAAGAATTCTTCTGTACCAGCCTGATTGCAGAATTTTCTTGAAACATTTTGACAAATTCCTCTTTTGAGAGTGGCTTATGATAGACTTTCAATCTGTGGCCATTCACAATAAGAGGATTTTGAAACTCATCAATGGTCTTGATTCTTACCGCTCCATTGCTAAAGATCTTGTCAATCTCATATGGCCCAAGCCAATGAGTCTGAAATTTTCCTTTGAAATATTTAAACTTGGAATCAAATAACAATGCCCAATCTCCTTCTTGAAACTTCTTCTCTTTGATGTACTTGTCATGCCATTTAGCTCTTTGATATTGAACTAGATCAGTTCTTAAAATTGCTTCTTGTCTGATCTCATCTAGCTCGTTCAACTGCTCCATTCTATGATTTTGGGCTTCTGATAAGTCCATCGCCAACTGAACTGCTATCTTGAAGGTCTTGACTTGGAACTCAATGGAGAGTAGGACTTCCTTCCCATAAACAAGTTCATAGGGAGAATGTCCTGTTGTATTTCTCCATGTAGTTCTGTAGGCCGACAAGGCTTCAGGAAGCCTTTCTGCCCAATCTCTTCTATGTAGATGAACAATTTTGGTGATGATACTTTCGAGAACTTTGTTGGTAGACTCCACTTGACCATTTTCTTGTGGATGGTAAGGAGTAGATCTTCTATGCTTGATTTTGTATTCTTCCATCAACTTCTCCACCAAGTTGGATGTGAATTGGCTTCCTTGATCTGTCACAATTTCTCTTGGAACACCAAAGCGAGTAAAAATATCCCCATAAAGAAAATGAACAACTGAATTTTCAGTAGCAGATACTAATGCTTTGGCTTCTACCCATTTAGTAACATAATCAGTACAAACCAATATATACTTCTTTCGCTTAGATGGTGGATTAATAGGTCCAATGAAATCTAAAGCCCATTTTTCAAAGGGTTCAATGAGTACCTGTGTTTGCAATGGCATTTCATTTGAAAGGGTAGGTTTCCCTACTCTTTGGCAGCTGTCACACCTTTTGACATATTGTTTTGCATCTTTGAAGAGGGAATACCAATAATATCCTAAAGAGAGGATTTTATAGGCCATCCTTTTGTCTGCAAAGTGTCCGTTGCATGGTTCATCATGACATGCCTTAAGAATATTAGGCATTTCATCTTCCTTGACACATCTTCTGATCACAAGATCTGGCCCTGTTTTAAACAATTCGTTAGAAATCCATGAATATTTTGAACTCTCCTGAATAATTTTTCGTTTTTCACTTGGAAATAAATGTGAAGGCAGTTTCCCTGTAACCAAATTGTTAGCAATATCTGCATACCAAGGGGTCTTAATAGTTACTGCAAACAAGTATTCATTAGGAAACTTATCCTCTACAGGAAATCTTCTTTAGTATTCTGAATCCTAGACAAGAAATCAGCTACTGTATTTTGTTTCCCTGGTCTATCCAACACAGTAATATTGAATTCTTGTAAAAGTAAGAGCCATCTTGTCACTCTGCCATTAGTAACAGGTTTGTTCATTAAATATCTAATTGCAAAATGGTCAGTATGAATAAAAGTTTCATAGCCTGTTATATAATGTCTAAACTTATTGATTGCATGAACAACAACTAAAAACTCTTTTTCAGTCACAGTATAGTTTAACTCTGTGGGAGTCAAATTTTTATTGGTATAATAAATGGCATAAGGAACTAAATCTTTTTGACCCAACACAGCTCCTAGAGCTGTATCTGAAGCATCCGTAGAAATATGGAAAGGGAGTTTCCAATTTGGTCCTCTCAAGATAGGTGCTTCAGATATTCTCGTTTTCAAAGTTTCAAAAGCTGATTGACAATAAGGATCCCATTTAAATTCACAGTCTTTTGTAAGCAATTTGAAGAGTGGAGATGCTATTTTAGTGAAGTTTTCTATAAATCTTCTATAGTAACCAGTAAATCCTAGAAAACTTCTAACATCTCTTTAACAATTTGGAATAGGCAACTTGGAGATGACTTCAACTTTTGATCTATCAACCTTAATCCCATCTCCTGAAATATGATGTCCTAAAACAATACCTTTAGTAAACATCATAAAGCATTTTTCATGGCTTAATGAAAGGTTTGTTTCTTTACATCTTATAAGGACTTTTTCCAAATTTTCTAATGCCTCTTCAAATGAATTAACATAAACTGTAAAATCATCCATATAAACCTCTACACAATCATGGATTAGATCAGAAAAAATTCCTAGTACTGCTCTTTGGAATGTTGCTGGTGCATTACATAACCCAAAAGGAAGCACTCGGTAGGCAAAAGTTCCCCATGGACAAGTAAATGTGGTCTTATCTTGATCTTCAGGTGCTACCTGAATTTGATTATAACCACTAAAACCATCCAAAAATGAAAAATACTTTTTACCTGCTAATGTATCTAATACCTGATCAATAAAAGGCAAAGGAAAGTGATCCTTCAAAGTTGCTTTGTTCAATTCCCTGTAATCAATGCATACCCTCCATTTACCATTCTTTTTAGGTACTATAACCAAAGGAGAAACCCATCTGCTATCTGAAATTGGATAAATGAAGTTTACATTGAGTAGTTTTTGGAGCTCTTCTTTCACTATCTCCCTAAGATTTGGATTCATCCTTCTTTGAGGTTGTCCGATTGGTCTACTGTTTTCCTCAATATAGATATGATGGATGCAAGTCTTAGGATCAATACCTTTCATGTCAGTATACTCCCATGCAAATGAAGTAGAATGTTTTTGCAAGATTTTGGTTAGTTCTTCTTGTTGTGACTTTTCCAAATGTTTGTTGATATTTAATGTTTTTCCTGGAAAAATCTCAATAGTAGAACTACCAAACTCTTCCATAGAGTAAAGAGACATTTGTCTTGATGATAAATATTCTATGTCAGATTCCAATTAAAATTGTGTGGGGTCATATTCTGAAGATATCTCAAATTTTTTTAATGTGTTCAGAATTTGACTATCCTCACTGATTTCAGAAATGGTAAAGACAGGTTGTATAGTGTCCTCATCATCAACCCATTCATATTCTCCTACTTCTATGATTGCTTTTGCTGGAGGATACAGATTGAATTTCTTTATCGAATTACCATTAGAAATGTACATATCCCCAGATCTACAACTAATGAAAGCATCAGTTGTGGCTAGCCAAGGTCTTCCTAAGATAAGTGGGTGCCCTCCTAGATTACTCTAGGGAGTCAAAATCATAAAATCTATTGGATATTCCCAAGAATCTAAGGAGACTGAAATATCTTCTAATACACCATCTGGTTTAATAATTGATCGATCTGCAAGTTGCAGTAAAGTAGGTGTAAAAAGAAGGTTAGGAAGTTTTAGCTGTTCCATAGTCTGTCTACTCATAATGTTGATAGCAGCCTCTAAGTCAATCAATGTGTTTGGAATTTCTATCCCATTTATATGTGTCTTGACAATTGGACTTCCTGGATCTACATACTTCTGCATGGTAATTTTTCCCATCATAATATCTGCAATCTTTCCTACCAGGTGGATTCTTCTTGTGTCTTTTAGTTTCCTTCCTGGTCTTTTAAAACTCAACTCCTTTATGGTTTTTGCTAGAATAGGAATTTCTCGAATGGCTTGTAGCAAGGGAATCTTGATACAAACATTCTTCAATTCATCTAGAAATTCATAGTTAGGCAACAAGATTTGTTTTTCCACCCCCTTGTCAATTTGTAGTCTTTCAAGAAAAGGAGGTGTAGATGAAGATGCAGGTTGCTCAACTATAGGAGTTGTGGGTGTTAACTTTTATTTTTCTTTTTGAATGTTTGAATTTTGAAGAGATGCTTCCTCAGAACCCTCATTGACTTTAAGAGAGTCCTCCTCAGAGGTATCTTGCTCTTGAATATCTATAGAAGGTTTTTCTAAAACTCTACCAGATCTGAGTTGTACATCATTGAGAGGAACAATCATATAGGTAGGAAATTTTTGTCCTTCTACCATGTAAGTATTCTGAGGATTTTTATTATTAGGATTTGGCAATGGCTGAGCTGGAAGTTGATTTGTCTTTTTTTGGTATGGGAGCATGAGTTGAGGATTTGGATTTTGTTGAGAAGGTTGTTGTTGTGGAAATGGAAATGAAAGTTGTGGATTTGGGTTTGGAAGTTGTGGAGCTTGTTGATTTTGAAAAGATGGAGGATATTGACAAAATTGAGCAAATCTCCCATAAGGATTTTTCATCCCTTGTACCCATGGCTGATATGGATTTTGATGTTGGGGCCAAGGTTGTTGCCAAGGATTCCAATTTGGTGGGGTTTGAAGATTCATAGGGTTGTTAAACCCTTGAGTTTGTTGTCCCTGCCAAGGTCTTCTTGCAACAAAACATAGAGATTCTACTGAATTTGGATCTTCTTGAAAGACAGCTTTGAGTCCAGGAATTGAAGGACAATCCTTGATCTCATGATTCTCTGAGAAAATTATACATGTTTCTACAAATTTTGCATCCAAGGGACATTCTCTTAAAGCATGTTTCTTCCTACATTTCAGACAAAAGATGGCTAGAGCATCTGTTTCTGCTTTCTGCTTGTTTTGGATTTTAAGGGTGTCTAGTTGTTCACTAAGGTTCCCTAAGATATCAGTTTTGAATTCATCAAGCATCTTACCAATCTCTGCCCTACTTACTGATCCAGTTGTAGATTTGTTAGCCCTAATAAGAGAAGGATCCCTAGGCCCTTTTCCTGTTTTAGATTTTCCTCTTGAGAGATGGACACATAGTTCTGTTATGTCACGAAGTGGAAGTTGAGAAATGTCTCCTTTCCCATCATGTTTAAAATATCTATCCATTCATCTCTAATGGCTTTTAATATGAGGGCTTTCAAGGTTTCATCATCTAAGTTGCTCATCTTTGCTCTTTTCAAGTTGTATTGAAATCTTTCAAGTAAGTCTTCCAAATTTTCATCTTCTTTTTTGCATCATTTTGAATACCTCATCCTTGTGATTGGTGGGCATACAATAGTCCAAGTATCTATCCAAAAATGTTTGTTTCATATCATTCCAAGTCCTAATAGATTGAGTGGCTAATCCTATGAACCATTTCAAAGCAGATCCCTTCAATGTTGAAGGAAACAGTTTGAGTTTTTGAGAATCTTCCATATAGTCATAAGTTCGGCACACGACTTCAAACTCAAACAGAAATGTTTCAGGATCCTCACTTCGCAATCCATAAAAGTTAGGGAGGACAGATGGTGAGATATTTTTCATTGTTGTATGATTTTCCTCATCAACTATAGGGAATCCAAACAAGTTATCTCCTTCCCTATTTCTTCCATTATTATCTTCACCATTGTTGTCTCCATTGTTTCCTCCTCCTCTACCTCTACCTCTACCTCCAAATCCATCTATTATTTCCTCTGCCATGATAGTTTATTTAGAGTCCTTAAAGTCCTCTGGTTCTTCTATCAAGGGAGGATGAGAGGGAGTCTCTTCCTTTTCTAAATGAGATTTAGTAGGTGGTATAAGAGAATCCTCTAATTCAACTGCTCCTTGAATTCCAAAAATCTTAAGGCTAGGGGTAGATGGTGGTGAATCTTGTCTATGCCTTGAAGAAGATGGATTTTTGAAAATCGAACTCTTGGCTTTAGCTATAAACCTTCCCCTAGAATCTCTTGCTCTATGCATGTCAAATTTTTTTTCCTTTTTTTTTTTAAAGTTGGACTAATAATTCTCTTTCTGATCTTCCAGGTCACACTAGGTGCAAGAAGAGAGCATACTTAATAAATTACTGAACCAATAACTCTCTTTTCTGATCCTCCAGGTCACACTAGGTGCAAGAGGAGAGCATACTTCAAGAAGTTATCAAGTTTTCCCTTCTTTTATTATTTTGTTTTTTTTTTAAAAGAAATTGGCTACCTAGTTACACTTCCCCGGCAATGGCGCCAAAATGTTTGGTCAATTTAGTGTGTCCTAAATTGCTACATTAATTTATCAATCCGGGATTCGTAAGCTGATGAAGTGTGGCGCACTATATGTGCAAGATAACCTATTTCTTACCTTTTTGTCGTTTTTCGTTTTCTAATGTGAGATGGAAATTCTAAAATAAAAACAAGTATGGTTATGATTGTTCAAGGCAATGATATCCTTTATAATGATTTACCAACTTCAAACTTCAAAAGGAATTTGAAACATACAATGACAAAACTGAAAGGAAATGAAAATGTGCTGCTAGCTTAATAAATCAAACAGTGAACTATTGAGCATGAAAACCAAAATATCCTTGCTGCTATCTAAACAAAAAAGAAACTATGCTTAAAGAAATCCAAGAATTGCAACAAAGTAAATCTAAATTAAATTACATCAACTTATATTCTGATCCCTCGCCATTAGTCCAGCTATGACTTTCGGAGGTAACCATAAACAACTTGAGCAATCTGATATCTAATTTGCAGAAAGTAAACTAATATCAAACTACACACTCGTACTTCAATCCCTCACCATTAGTCCAGCTATGGTTTTCGGAGGTAACTGAAAATGACATGAGCAATTTAATATATCTAACTTGCAGAAAGTAAACTAATATCAAACTACACACTCATACTTCAATCTCTCACCATCAGTCCAGCTGTGGCTTTCGGAGGTAACTGAAAATGACATGAGCAATTTAATATATCTAACTTGCAGAAAGTAAACTAATATCAAACTACACACTCATACTTCAATCCCTCACCATTAGTCCAACTATGGTTTTCGGAGGTAACTGAAAATGACATGAGCAATTTAATATATCTAAATCTAACTACTGAAGCAAATGTGCAAGACTGAAATAAACAAAGCAGTACTGGAATTAAACAAAAACTAAGAAAAATAAATTAGCAGCAGAACAATATTGATTCCATGTCATTAGTCAAAAGATATGCAAATGCTCGGGCTGCCTATTTGTAATATGAAACAAGAACACTGATCAGTTAACAATAACATAAAACATGAAAGATTATGGACAGAAGTAAAATGTAAAGCATGAAAGATTATGAACAGAGATGCGGCATAAATATCATGAAAGATGAAATGTATAAACACGTGAATGACTTATGGCACAATGAACTTAAAGAAATAAAACAAGAAACTATACAGTAATGCACAAAACCTCACCGTGTGCAGGGGCCCTCTGCACCAGCCTCGGGCAACAGCCTTCAAATACGAATTACGCTTGGAAACAGAGTCTTCTTATATATTAAAATGCAGTCATAACAGAGAGATGATATTACAGTGCAGTGGCAACGCAATTACATTATAGAGCTATATGGAGGCTAACTATTATGCGTATGCAAACGCGTTATTTATAACAAAGGTGATATAACTAATTCCCTAAAGTTTGTGCTGATAGAGACACGTGAACCATCACGTCCAGAGATCCAGTGTCATGGTCGCGGTGAGGAGTAAATCTATGAAGAGTGGATGTTGGATTCGGCTTATGGAGCTGTGTACAGGTGTTGATGTGTCTCTCGTAAATTAGAAACGGTCATACAAATCTTCACGTGATGAGAAACAGAGTCCTGTCACCGTGGGACTCTACGGTTGACTTCCACTTGGCCACCTTTTACCACAGCCTCCTTAGGTGAATTTTCCCGAGCCAATAGGACACGATCCATGTCCACATAATTTCTGACTTGCCCATGTGGCTCGAATTGCCTGAAGACACCTGTAACATAGACTTTCACAAAATGGCTGCAGAAAGTTGCAGCAGCTGCGGAAAGTGGCAAGATTCCGCAGCTAAATGAGAAAAAAATCTAACCGAAATGTTGTACACAAAACATAGTTAAAAACCATTTTAGATGCTCTTTTACAATTGATAAGTAAATTATATTGACAACTTAGAAGGTTTAGTGAGTGAAAAAGGTCTAGAAAGGTGTATAGGAAAGATGCATTTGAGACTCAACACTGATTGAGAATTCGAGTTAAAATTAGCGTACGTCAACATCCCTATTTGGAACGCGAATTTGGTTTGAAATTCAATCTATTCAGACTTTTGAAGTCCGACGGAAAGGGTTCTTTAATGTTTTGATAGTTTAATATATACATATGTTTTAAACATATGTTATATATATATCATATGCGAAAATGAAAGGTGGCCATAGAATTTAGTTTTAATTTTATTTTTTTTAAAAGAGGGTTTATTTTAATATGTTTTATATGTTACGGCATATAAAAATAAAAAGGACAAAAAATCTTGGTAGTTTTTTTTTATAGACAGTACGTAAATTTTTTATTACACAGCAGTGTGTAAAAAGTGAAAGACTGAGTGTAACTTTTTAAGTGTGTATGCACAGCAGTGCGAAAGTGAAAAACACAATAGAGTGTTTTAGAGACAGAGTATGTTTGTTTTGAACAGACAGTGAGTTGGTTTTATGCACTGCGTTTTGTAGCAGTCATAATTTTGTAATCCCTCTCAGTGAGGAAGAAGTGTAATAGTTTTTTTTTGAGTTATTGAAGGGAGTAGAAGTTTGTTTTCAAAGTATTGAAACTCTGTCTCCTGTCAATTTTTATTTTCTCTGTGTTAGAGGAAGGGAGATTTATTCTCCATTCATTGTTCTGGAATTTTTCAATATTCCAACATGTACAAGAACAATAGATGTTGTGGTTCCATCCTCAGCTAAATCATTTTTCTTTGCCGCAGCTTGCCTTACCAACTTGGCCCCAATATTTTCAACTAGGTCCTCTAATTCAACCAATAAAAAGGCCAAAACCATAGCATTGAGATACATTTCATTACACTGTCAATAAAAATAAAATTTGACTCAGCCATAACCCTTTCCTTTTATTGTTGTGAAAAGCTTTATGCATTAATCTAATGTGGCTAGTCCATAGGCCAAGTAGACCACTGGGTAACAAGTATGTTTCCTTTCACCTTTGAGTTTTCAAATTATGCCTACCAAATGTAAGACATTTAAGAGGGGGAACTAATACAACGTTAAAAAGAAAACCAGAGCACACATTAAAAATTACCTCCTTAGCTACTGTCACACCATCATTAACTATTTTCGGAGAACCATGCTTCCTCTCCAAGACAACATTTTTCCCTTCACCCCAAGGGTGACTCCAACAAGATCAGCAAGTTTGTTCACACCATCTGCAAGACAAATTGACAATGCTTTCAGTAAGTGTGAAATTGAATGACAGACCATATGCCAAAACAACCCTCCATGAAAAATTAAAATAACACATTAAAATCGATATAAGTGGACAAGGAAAGATCCACCGCAGTGAAGTTTCACGTGCAGCTGACCTTCCTTTAAACATAATTTTTTCTCTGACCTGCAATTTTTTTGTCACTGAGCCATCCTTGTTGAAGTACAACTCCTTTTCCATATCTCTTGTATTAACTACCTTCTCTCTGTCATGTAATCTCAGAGTCCCTCTTCTGCTTGAGCGATTAAAGGAAATGGGTGAAAAAACTGAAAGAGAAGACAATTGTCTGCCATAATTATCAAACATTGCACCCAACTTCTTCCCTTTTCCATTGTTACCCAATGAGGTAGATGTGGCAATTGTTGTCATACTGCCCAAAGCAGAGGCCATCTTCTCTTATGCTGAATATAGAATTACAAGATCTTCATATTAGTATGAACCTTAAAAGACATGACTCCCATTGCTAAAAATCACTTTTAAGTTGTAACAGGCAAACTAAACAACTATCACAACTTTTGGCAACTTCTGGAGCATTAAGAGAGAAAAAACCAAAGATAAATACAACCAAAATCCTCATTTTAATGAGACCGGACTATATATTTGCATTAAGATAATAGAAAGAAATCACGACTATATTAAGGCCAGCACAAAAAAATCTTTAACCAGTGTCTCTCGCAGCCTTCAAGTTGCCATGCTAGAGGTTGCATATTTTTAATTTAAATTCTTGACCTCTCGTGCCCATATATGAATGCATCCAATGGGATATCTACATCAAATGCTCCTTTATATCCCCAAAACAAATTCCCTACTACAAGAGCACCAGTATTGATGGATCACCCCACACCATCCCACCCACTAGAAACGGTGAAAAAGGAAACCCGAGAAAACTTCTGAAATATCTCAAGATGACTATATGGGTGGTTCTTATGAATCAACCAACCATTAAGAACATGCTCATCAATCCAAACCATGAGTATTATGTGACAATATTCAAGCAGGCACTGAATCGGATTTCTGAAGCTATGTTAGAGAAACCCTAAACTTTCACTGAAAATAGGTGAAATGTGGCACCACTCAGAGATTGACATGTGCCAATTGGTACAAGTGGTAGACAATTGGCATGCTCAAACAACGATGTGATGCAGGAATGACATGAGGGAGAAAATATCAGAAAAGCCCCAAATCTGGAGAACTAAAGCTCATCACCAACCTGAGATTGACAACTTTACATGATGTAACCTATGAAATCGTAAATGGAGAAATCATAGTAACAATAAAGTAACCTATGTAACAATAAATTCAGTTTCATCCTGGGAGTGGTAATGGGAGAAATCATAGTGAACAACAGGAAACATGCGTAGTTGCTTACAATCAAATAGATGAAAAAACACATACAAAAAACCTAGATAATAATCATGAACAAGCTTAATATTGAATTATGAACTGTAAAGGAACTTACAAAATGTGACATTACGAACCTGGTCAAGCGCACAAGCAAAAATATCCTGGACATGACCCTGGTTGACAAGTTGTATTGCTCATGATGCAAGAGGATTTGTACCTGCACTGCCAAGTCAATCAAAATCCATCATTATCTATACAATTAATACAAGTAATTGATGTAGTATTTTTTACTCTAAGATGCATTCTTATGATAATGTTAGAACATATTTTGAAAATGTCAAAACATACCTGAATAAGCTCCTCTTCGTTTCAAGAACAATTTATTGGAGTCGCATCAACTTGGAACAAGCCTCCCACGATCTGAAAGAGTAGAAACTAAGTCAACAGTGACTTTTTTGTTGTTACGCTGGATCGAGTGAGGTTTGCTCCAAGATTAAATCGCTCCAATAAATTATTCTCTACTAAACAGGGCCAACCACGTGAAGGTGGAAGCTCTTATGGCCCCTTCCCCCCCTCTCACATCACTCTCAATTCCCTAATACCCAATCTATATTTCATTTTTTACTTTCATGAGCATAAAAAAAAATATTCAATAACTAATAAAAAAAAAATTCAACAAAAAGTACGCAAGGAAACATTGCAATTAATGCTTGACATAAAAATATTATGATAAATGAGTTTTTAATATAACGCAAAAAACGTTCCAAGTATGGTAACGTTTGTCTTATAATAATACAATATTTTACATTGTCAAATTTTCTTTTTCTTCTTCCTATTTTTAAAGCTCCTAATTACATCATCAATATCATCGTGCTCTGCTCCTGTTTCGTGCCTTTCAACCCGCACTGTTGACCTAGTTGCGTATTCACGATGTCTGGGCTCATCCAGTGACGGGGCATCGCCTACAAAAACAGATAATATTAAATTTTAATTGTCAGTTTTTAAATATCATTGAAATAGTTCGGTAATATTAATAAAAAAAATTGCAATGAGATTATTTACCTGGTGCACCAGTTGTCGCCGCTGACCTAGTTGCGTAGTCACGATGTCTGGTCTCATCCAGTGACGGGGCATCGCCTACAAAAAAAAATAATATTAAATTTTAATTGTCAGTTTTTAAATATCATTGAACTATTTCGGTAATATTAATAAAAAAAATTGCAATGAGATTATTTACCTGGTGCACCAGTTGTCGCTGCTGACCTAGTTGCATAGTCACGATGTCTGGTCTCATCCAGTGATGGGGCATCGCCTACAAAAACAGATAATATTAAATTTTAATTGTCGGTTTTTAAATATCATTGAACTAGTTCGGTAATATTAATAAAAAAATTGCAATGAGATTATTTACCTGGTGCACCAGTTGTCGCCGCTGACCTAGTTGCATTGTCATGATGTCTGGTCTCATCCAGTGACGGGGCATCGCCTACAAAAACAGATAATATTAAATTTTCATTGTCAGTTTTTAAATATCATTGAACTAGTTCGGTAATATTAATAAAAAAAATTGCAATGAGATTATTTACCTGGTGTACCAGTTGTCACCGTTGGGATTGTTGCCCTGTCTTCCTCTCATGGTGGGGTTCTAGATAATCTAGAAGTTCTTTTTGCTGCCCTGTCTTCCTCTCATGGTGGTAATTTGGGCCAAAAATTACCAACGCATGGCTCTCCAGAAATCTGTAGAACTCATTGTTTCCTACACAGAGAAAAAAGAAGAAGAAGATATTATCATTAATTTAAAAATAAAAATCATGATAAATATGTTTTAGATAAAGTACATGAAATAGTTAAAATATTAAAATTTACCTGGGATTTGTACATGCTTTATAGGGGCACCCTCATCGTTCACCAACAACGTGCCATTAATGGTCCCTGTGGAGCTGACACGTGTAGCTCCAGGAAACGCAATAATGTAGTTGGCCATATCAGCCTCATCATTGCCAACACGTTCAGCAGTTGGTTGGGTGTCAGCTTGGGTAGGGTGTGTTTCTTGGCTAGCACCTAAAGGAGTAGAAGGTGTACGAGAGGGTTGTTGGGCAATCTCTTTCCCTTGTGTCCCACTACCACCAACACCGGGTTCAGCAAATGCCAGAAAACACTACATACAAAAGAACTTTTTGTTATTTTAGTCAATGTAAAAATTAAAAATCAAACTATCACAATTCATCTCATGCAGAACAAAAAAAATATCCTTTTGACTTTTTATTATTACCTGATATCTTTCTAGCTGCCTCATAAGATGTTGTATCCTCTCATCTGTTTCAGGTGTTTGAGGCACGTCTATCAAAGTATTAAATTCCGACCTTGCATCTCGTGCCTTTTTTTGCAACAAGAACACCGGAGATAGGGATGAAGAAAGCTCTTCCTCAAAGAGGGAATCATCAGGCGTACCATGGCTAGGTGTCTGCATATTTGAACAAAATTAATATTATTTCAATTATGTAAATAACTAAAATACCTAAAGATAGAGCAATGCTGGCACTTTACATGTTCTTCCGCCGGCCTCTTTCCGCGATCATCCTGTCTCGGGGTTGTTCTTGCACTGCTCTGATCAGTTTGCCACATTGCAATAAAATTATAAATGTAAAAACTTGAAAACAATATCTAACTTGAAAACACAAAATGAAAACTAAAATAATTTCTAATAAGACACCGGAAGACAGAGTTAGTGTTTCAAATATGTCTTGAATTGAATTCAGTCCTGGAAACATGTCATTGCACATTAAGGCACCCAAAAATTCACTCCACGAATGATATATTTAAGTAGGATTCTCCTATTCTGGGAAAACACCATACCTATAATGCATTCACTTGCATGTATAAAGGGAAAGGAAAACATGTTTTCATACAACGGTGACAAAGGCATCTTGGGGAAAGGTATCTTCACTTTTTATTTATGTTGTTCACCCACACCACTTTCGTGTTTTCACTAATCCTGTTTTGTCATTTTTGGATTCAAATTAAGTTAAGGCCTTAAGTATTTTTTGACCTTTCGGTGTAGTTTTTATAAGTGGCATGTATGGATTTTCCATTAATTTTTCACTTTTTCTCTTCATGCGCATGTTTCCCTGGAAATAAAATGCATGATTTAGTCCCATACATTTAACAAGTTGTTGGATCAACTCCATTGGCAATATCATGTTTCCTATTCAATCAAAATTTATCTCAGTTAGGGTAGGTAGGAAGGTTTTCCCTTTGTATTAATAGGCACTTCTAGCTTGCATTTTTATTATATCTTTCAAATTTAGTGTCGTTTCAATTAGGGCATGAATTTTTGCAACTTTCAAGGTGAGAATGAACAAAGAATTTTTTTTGTGATGGATGACTGTATATGACTCCATGGCCAGAGGAAAAGGAACTAATCTACTTCTTCAAATATCTATAGTTCTCATTCACCTCATACGGAGATGGTCCTTGATTTTGAGCCAAATGTTGCAGCAAAAAGTCCCCCCCCTCCATAATTTGATATTCAATGGAAATTTCTTAAATTGATGATGGGGCATGATTATGGAACATTGGCACATACATATGTAATGGAATTCCAAGATCATGATATATGTTTTCATATGTTTAAACTTTATGGAGGTGGTGGAGCAAAAAAGAGCTCAAATAGAGCTGAAATTTTTCACATAAAAAGCACTGTGGGCTTGACTATGGTTCCATTTAAAAAATGATATCTAGACAGAGAATAAGTGTAGCATGCAAACATGCATTGAAAATCCATCTAAGTTTGCATTGTATTACTTATGATGGATTCAAATTTGGGTTTCAAAATGCCAGGTTATGGCATGATTTTTTCGAGAAACCCTTAGTTGGATTCTCATGTTGGTTTAATTTATATTTTAAGTTTGTTTTGCAATCTTTGGGTGATAGTAACTCATGAACTAGGTTAACAATGTGTAACAATCATATTTCAAGAATAAAGTTGTGATTTTTTTATATTATTATTATTATCTATTAGCTACGAGTATTGACACCTAATGCCTGGAATTTTGACATCTTGATAACATGGATAATTTCGAAAATGTTTCTAGTAATGTTAACATAATAACTATCATTACGCGTCTTCACTTTTGTCACCATAATAGACCTGTGATGTGGACTCATCACACAACTTCATATGCTATGTCCCAAAAAGTTCAAACTGGTTGAACCTACCTCATAGTGTGGTTATTAAGGACAAGTTGCTTGGTATATAACTCGATAGCATAGACCGCGTTGCAGTTCTAAAAAGAATCCTCAAGTGTCAAAAAACTTCACAATATGTTCTACTATAAAGCCTTTTGGGATACCTGAAATAATATATGTATCATTGATGACTTTTAAAGTATGACAAGATCCAGAGGGAAAGGAAATCAATAGAAGAGTGATCCACCAATGAGAACCTAGAATTTAGCATCAGATGAGTTAGAGTCTAGGAAATTGAAACCCTATAATTTTAATTAGTGATGAAGGACATCACATAGGTAATTATATTTTCATGTAGAATAATCTGTTAATTCAAATTTAAACTACATAATATGAAAGGCATACCATAAATTTTTCCACGTAAGTCCAAACAACCTATAAAAAGGGAAAACCTTCTTTTTCCATGGGAAATAATTTACCTTTCCTTTTTCAAGATAATTTAAATCACAAAAAATATGAACTATACTGCACACATTCTTGGATAATGTGAAAGTGGAAAAGGAATACCCTACACAAGTGATGCACACATGTACATTTGAACACTAATAGATTTTTGTAGTTGAAATGCAATGCTTGTTTTCACTTAAATGTAGGGTTTTTAAAGCAGGGAGAAATAATGGCTGCCAAATTAATAAGCGTTTCTTTGGGAAAAATTTAAATCTTGTATTGGGTGATGAAGATAATAGAGGGTATTGAATCTTGACTCTTGACATCTACAGAGAACCCTACAGCCTAACACAATCCAATGGAATTAACCAAAAAAACCCAAATAGAGTCAACCCTACTATAGGAGGAAGGGCCTGCAGTAAGAACTTACCATTTTGCAAGAGCCGAGGGCGAATGCTGTTCTGCAAGAGCTGAGGGCGAATGTCGTTTTGCAAGAGCCGAGGGCGAACGCCGAGGGCGAATGCCGAGGGAAAATGCTATTCCGCAAGAGCCGAGGGGAACGTCGTTCGCAAGAGCCGAGGTGAACGTCGTTTCCGTGCACCTGTGGTGAACAAGCCGTTTCCTGAAGAGCCTGTGGCGAATGCTGAGGGCGAATGCCGTTCCGCAAGAGCCAAGGCCGAATGGCCGAGGGCGATGGCCGTTCCGCAAGAGCGAGAGGCGAATGCGGCTGCGTGATATCAGACGTTAATGTAGCACACATGTACATTTGAACAGTAATAGATTTTTGTAGTTGAAATTCAATGCTTGTTTTCATTTAAATGTAGGGTTTTTTAAGCAGGTAGAAATAATGGCTGCCAAATTAATAAGCGTTTCTTTGGGAAAAATTTAAATCTTGTATTGGGTGATGAAGATAATAGAGGGTATTAAATCTTGATTCTTGACATCTAGAGAGAACCCTACATCCTAACACAATCCAATGGAATTGACCAAAAAAACCCAAATAGAGTCAACCCTACTATAGGAGGAAGGGCCTGCAGTAAGAACTTACCATTTTGCAAGAGCTGAGGGTGAACGCTGAGGGCGAATGCTGAGGGAAAATGTTGTTCTACAAGAGCTGAGGGCGAATGTTGTTTTGCAAGAGCGGAGGGTGAATGCGCATGTGATATCAGACATTAATGTAGCTATTGCGACGGATACGAAAAAATAAAATCATTTTTATGTAGCGCGCATATAAGTGTCAATATACCGATGGAGGAAAAGGCGTCGCTATTGCAACGGGTGCCTCCAAATGTTGCAATTGAGACACCTAGACATTGTGTCACACTTGCGACGTTTGGAGGCAATCGTCGCAATAGCGATGCTTTGGGCCATAGTGTCGTAATTGCGACGTCTTCCTCCAAACGTCGCAATTACGGCACTTTTCTAGGTTTTGGTATTGCGAAATTTTTCTATAGACATCGGTATAGCGACGGTTTCAGGCGGGATGGAAAAAATTTGGGGAAATTTCCGACATTTGGTCAAAAGCGTCGGAACCAAGTGTCGGAATTTCCGCCAAATGTAGTAGTGATAGGACCCTAACACTTGGCTAGACCATCTTTGCTTCCAAGAGTGATGGTACCTGATCCTATAACATTTGAAGATCCATCATTTCCAAAGGATATGGTTCCATCCTTCTTCTCTTTCAGAGATAAAAATTTAGTTCTATCTCTAGTCATATGTGTTGAGCAACCACTATCAACATACCACACATATTTTTTGTTTTGAGCCTTGAGAGCTAGAGCACAATTATCAATCTTATTCCTCTTCCATGTTCGTTTGTTCTGTGGCTTTGAAGATTCTTTTGGAGGATTTTCAAGTCTGCAGTCTCTGGCTATGTGTCCAAAGTTTCTACATTTGTAACATTCCTTATTATTTCTTAAATTTTCAAATCTATTGATGTTTCATTTAGCCCTGGGAGGTTCATATTTGACAGATCTCCTGGAATTGTATTGGTTCCTAGGGTCTGTGCGACATTCTATAGCTTTATGACCAAATTTTCCACATGAATAACAATAGCCATGAAAAATATGTTGGTACCTGGATGGAAATCTTCGTCGAGGAATTGTCTTCCAAGGATGTTCTTGTGAATCTTGTCCAATGCAGTCTACATGCATGTCATATCTCATAGGTTCATTTTATTTTGTTGTATAAGGTCCTGCTTCTTCTTCTTTGTAATCGAGGCTAGTTCTGTCCTTGTAAGATCGTTGATTTTTGATGAATTCTTCCAATGCCCTTGAGCTGTTAGCATAGTTTTGGACATTTTTTCCCTTCTTCAATTCCTTACGCAGGGAGACTACTTCGGCTTCTAATGCTTCCCTTTCTTGGTTGCTTTCTTCCAACTTCTTTTGAAGTGACTCTTCAATACATTTGTGTTATTCAACTTCAATTTTGAGACCTTGAACTTGTTCTTCAAGAGAATTGGAACGGATATTCTCAAACTTGAGCTCTTTTATAAGCCTAATTTCCTCCTTATAAAACTATTCTATGGTCAACCCTTCTTCTTCGTTGTTTGATACCTCTTTTTTATTACGCTTGGCCATAAACAATACTCTCTCGTTGGATTCTTCTTCACTGTCACTATCTTCATCAGATCATGAGCTATCTTCTTTAGAGAGAAAGTTCCTTTGAATCCTTTCTTTTTTCCTTTCTTGTTGAATTTCCTTTTGATTTGCCATCACTTTTGTTCAGACATTTTGCTGCGAAATTCCCAACCTCACCACAGCCGAAACATATCAATGGAAGCTTACCTTTGAATTTTCCCTTGCCAATTTTTACTTTTGTCGTAAAGTAAGCATATTCTTCATTAGAAAGACCTTCTTCATCATATTCCTTTTATTTACACTTGCAGGTGCTGGTATTTTCCTTTCAAAGTTTTTTTCCTTATTGTGTTTCTTAGATGCAAATAATGCAGTTTCTAGATGCGAAGTACCTTCTTCATCATCAAGTCTCAGTTCATATGCTATGATAAGTCCATGTAATTCCTCTTTGATGAGTTTGTCAAGATTTGTACTATATTCTAAGACCAATACCTTTGGGTTGAATCTCCCTAGTAACGTCTAAGAATATTTCGTATAATAGTCTTCTTGTCAACAGGCTCTCCCAATCCTTCCAGAGTGTTGGTTATTTCATCAATGTGTTGGAAGTCTGCAACAATGTTTCCATATTCTTTCATTTTGAGTTGCTCAATTTGTGCTCTATAGATTTGAAGCTTTTCTTATTTGACATTTGAGTCACCTGCATATATATTCTCAAGCTTGTCTCATATATTTTTGGCGGTTTTACAACCCAACACCTTATGATAAGAAGATTCAATAAGTCCACTGATAATAGTATTATTTGATTTTGCATCATTTACCAAATTCTTCTTACCTTGTTCATCCATGGTTGGTGTAAAGAAATTTTGAATAGTGTCCCATACTTCGTAACCTTGCGCCAAGAGATAGACCTACATTGTTCCTTTCCAGAGTGCATAATTATTTTCATTGAATATAGGTACACCATTCTTGGTATGCTCCATGACCTCCTTCTAGCTGTTAAACTGCTATTGAAGGAACCGAGCTTTGATACCAATTGTTGCAAATACCAAGAGGGGTGGTGAACCAATATTCCTTTCAATTACACTACAAGAAAAAAGGACATTGGTGAGGGGCGAAAATGGTCACCATAAGCTCATTGGTGAGGGTCAAAAGAGTCTTCGTCACCAAAAACTGAACGTCACCAAAGGTGGCGTCGCCGAAAGTATAGGTGTTGTGGTGACATTCAAAGTCCGTCACCAATAATGATTTATAGTGACGGATAGTGACCGTCACCATTGCATATGAGCAATGGTGACGGACAATAGCCTCCGTCACCAAAGGTGGCGTCGCCGAAAGTATAGGTGTTGTGGTGACATTCAAGGTCCGTCACCAATAATGATTTATAGTGACGGATATTGACCGTCACCATTTCATATGAGCAATGGTGACGGACAATAGCCTCCGTCACCAAAAAACTGAACGTCACCAAAGGTGGCGTCGCCGAAGTATGTGTTATGGTGACATTCAAGGTCCGTCACGAATATTGATTATAATGACGGATAGTGACCATCACCATTTCATATGAACAAAAACGATTTTTTGTGATGGACCTTTCATGGCCGTCACCATTGGTGCATATATATAGCGACGTTCATTGACCATCACCATAAATGCATTGGTGACATCAAGGTCCGTCACGAATAATGAATATAATGACAAATAGTGACCCTCACCATTTCATATAAAAAACAACGATTTATGGTGACAGACCTTTAATGGTCGTCACTATTGATGCGTATATATGCATATTTTGGTGAGGGTCGAAAAATGTCACTATAAGCTCATTGGTGATGGTCAAAAGAGTACCCGTCACCAAAAATTGATCTTCGTCATTCCCTATATATGAATATCAAGGCACGATGGAATCGAACCACCAACCTCCTGCTTGTAAAGCAGGTGCTCTTCCATTGAGCTAGCACCCTTTAAAGAATTAGACTTTAAACTAGCAATTGCCCCTAAGGGTGTAAAGATACACCAAAGGAATAAGAACCAGGAAAACCGAAAGAACTCAGTGTCCTTGCTCCTATTTTATTCTATGACACTCTACAAAGTATGATCTTGATCTATGACGTATTTGTGCCGAGTGGTTCTAATTTAATAGTAAATGTTATATTAGATAAAATAAATGAATCACTGAGAGGCCTTACGGGCTAATTTTTAATCCTTACACCAAAATCTCTTAATATTCAAGTCTATGGAACAACTCGTTCAAAGTTCAAACTGAAATAGATTTTAAATGGAAAGCCTAAAACCAGCTAAGTAGTTTACAAATTAACATTTTGGATATAAATTCTGTTCAATTTATATGACAAGTTATGCCATAACCTTGAAACTAGTTTTTTAGCTAAAAGACTTTCTTAAGTCAACAATGACAAAGAAACATAGTCATGGCAAGCAAAATCCTCTTGTTTTTTCTAATGAGGGTGCATGTAACTTGATAGAGGTTGTATGAGAGTATCAAACCATAAACAATTTCACTAAAACATGGAAATGACAAAGTCTTGTTAAGCAACAAAGGTTTAGTTGAATATATGGAAAGCATCGAGCTAAATGATATAATTAAACTAAAAGTAACTGTAAAAAAATGAAATTGCCATAATATACATCGCATCAGCGTATGAATTTGCATCAATGCACTGAATTAATATGACTTCAAATTTTGAAATTTTCCTGCAAGATAACATTTATCATTAAAAAAATCTTATCAAACATGAAGTAATCTCATGAATCCTTCAGATTTATATTGCAATATCCATCTCATATCGATAGATCCAGAATCTTAAATATTCTTATAACTAGCAATTGCACCAAGAGGTGCAAAGGAACGCCGGAACATGGATAAGAGAAGTGGGAAGATTGTATAAAGAAATAATCAAGCGAAATATACTAAAAATGAAATACAACCCATGTGAGGCTAATTTAAATTCAATTGTTGTGAATTTTCAAGTGAAAGAAATTTTGTAACTGGTGTCCGGCAAGCAGGACTCACAAAAATTGTTATAGAGAAAAACTTGGAAGGTAAATTGAGGTTTGAGGTTTGATGATGTTGATGAAGCACATATTCTACTTGGTGAAAGTGGCCACTGCAAAGATTATTGGGGTTCAAGCTTCTATAGGCAGGATAATACTTTTGAGCTTGAAACAACTTTGCACAATATAGCTTTCAGTTCAAATGGGTGCAAATACATATAAATCAAGCAATTTGAGACCTTTAAATGTATGGTCAGAAGCAACAACTCAAGAATCTGTGCAAATGCTTCTAAACTCTATTTGAAAAGAGGAAATTAATTTGATCCTTGAAGGAAACTTGTTTGGACCAGACATTGGTGAGTTGATAAGCAGCTCAAACAATTGGGCAAAGATTACTATGTGGTGTGTTTTCAAAGGGCTCAAAGAGTCATTACCTTCTAGATGGCTATATATTTTGGGAGATGGGTTTGAAAATACAGGTAAGAAGAATCAGCCAGCGTCTGAACAGTCAGGGGTGAATTTGAGAAAAAACACCAAAGATCTGCC
This sequence comes from Pinus albicaulis, assembly GCA_034641835.2. Classification (NCBI taxonomy): domain Eukaryota; kingdom Viridiplantae; phylum Streptophyta; class Pinopsida; order Pinales; family Pinaceae; genus Pinus; species Pinus albicaulis. Next base: position 47,342,310 of record CM076573.1, on the reverse strand, counting down.
AATTTTGTTGAATGCCTCTGAGCAATGTGGTTTATTGTTTGATGTCAATTCCTCCTCAGTCATGGATTTCAGGCTTGCACAAAATAAGAATATTCTTATGATTGGTCTATGTTCTGAAGTGAATAATTTAAAACAATATACTCATAACCTAGCACAAAATACAGATTCAACAGAAGTAAATACGGAAAACAAGAATAGTGGAAATGATGATTTTGGATTTCAAACTGAAGGAGCATATAAGGGAGAGGATGAAGTCCTTTTGAAATTTCAGTGGGCAGAGGAGACAGAAAGGATGGGCTGCAGCAAGTTTTTCGAGTCTCGGGATAGAAGAGAAGGGAAAAGAGGCAAACTTCAAGTTCAAAGCACAAAGTAATGACCCCTGGAAGGAGAGATTTTGATTCTCTTGTTCAATCTCAGCAGGAAGTAAGCAATGCCTTTGGTCAAGTCTACATTCAATTGTCGGATTCTCTATGGGATGTAAGTGATGGCATTAGCCAAGAGAAGCAGCTGGACAGGGTTTCACATGAATATATCATTTCTTCATGAATGCAATGATTATTGGAATTATGTTCAAATAAAAGAGATGAGAACAGTGTGCAAGAGGCTTTATAATGCTTGATATGCAAAGAATAGAATATTCAAAATAGTACACATCATATGAGGAGACCTTTAAATCAAGCAATTTGAGACCTTTAAATGTATGGTCAGAAGAAACAACTCCAGAATCTGTGCAAATGCTTCTAAACTCTATTTGAAAAGAGGAAATTAATTTGATCCTTGAAGGAAACTTGTTTGGACCAGACATTGGTGAGTTGATAAGCAACTCAAACAATTGGGCAGAGATTATTATGTGGTGTATTTTCAAAGGGCTCAAAGAGTCATTACCTTCTAAATGGCTATATATTTTGGGAGATGGGTTTGAAAATACAGGTAAGAAGTATCAGCCAATGTCTGAACAGTCGGGTGAATTTGAGAAAAAACACCAAAGATCCGCCAATTTTGTTGAATGCCTCTGAGCAATGTGGTTTATTGTTTGCTATCAATTCCTCCTCAGTCATGGATTGCAGGCCTGCACAAAATAAGAATATTCTTATGATTGGTCTCTGTTCTGAAGTGAATAATTTAAAACAATATACTCATAACCTAGCACAAAATACAGATTCAACAGAAGTAAATACGGAAAACAAGAATAGTGGAAATGATGATTTTGGATTTCAAATTGAAGGAGCATATAAGGGTGAGGATGAAGTGCTTTTGAAATTTCAGTGGGCAGAGGAGACAGAAAGGATGGGCTGCAGCAAGTTTTTGGAGTCTCGGGATAGAAGAGAAGGGAAAAGAGGCAAACTTCAAGTTCAAAGCACAAAGTAATGACCCCTGGAAGGAGAGATTTTGATTCTCTTGTTCAATCTCATCAGGAAGTAAGCAATGCCTTTGGTCAAGTTGACATTCAATTGTCGGATTCTCTATGGGATGTAGGTGATGGCATTAGCCAAGGGAAGCAGCTGGACAGGGTTTCACATGAATATATCCTTTCTTCATGAATGCAATGATTATCGGAATTATGTTCAAATAAAGAGATGAGAACAGTGTGCAAGAGGCTTTATAATGTTTGATATGCAAAGAATAGAATATTCAAAATAGTACACATCATATGAGGAGGAGACCTTTAAATCAAGCAATTTGAGACCTTTAAATGGGTGCAAATACATATAAATCAAGCAATTTGAGACCTTTAACTGTATGGTCAGAAGAAACAACTCCAGAATCTGTGCAAATGCTTCTAAACTCTCAATTTAGACTGCTCATGTGCTTACCAAATGAAAATATCTGACCAAAATTCTAGTTAACAGGCACAATGAAAATAATTAGTTGTTGAAAGATTCAGGATCTGTTTATAAAAATGTCATGGAAGAGGAGTTTGCAGTCAGAGATGTGGAAATGGTGAACGATAATGAGTGTGTTTGGAAAAAAAAAACTCCTAAGTATGCCCACATAAGTGTTACAAAGTTGTCATCAACAACCTTGAGTCAGAGAGAAGAGGAGTCTTCTATGTTACCATGGACTAGTGAAAATATGGCACATACATGTAACCATAAACTAGCTTCTTATATGGAGAAAGCTGAGATAATTTAAATGGGCAGTGTAACAACTCGATTTATGGCCTCTGAAGTTCAAGAACCAGAGGATATTTCAAGGCTACATTGTTTCCCTCAAGACAACTTCAATGAGTACTATATTATACAATAAAGACATTACTGAGCCAAGTAAAGCTAATTGTGCACCAAAAAAAGCGTTGTCTGCAATACAAGCACGTGAATTAAAAGGTGGCCATTCTTCTCCACACAAATGAAAAACATCACTTGAAAAACATTTGTCTGTTGGAAGTGCATTCTGTGTAATAACATGTACTTCTAGTTACCCAGGTTATGAGGAAGTGGCAACACAGACAGCGCATGTTTTTCTTCTTGCCAACTTACAAGTTGAAAAGGCATGTGAACAAGCCACTCACTATCATAATAGTGGATCACAAATTAGGAAATCACTTGGCACTGATATTTTTACTCTTGAAAATGTCCAGGATCCGAATGTTTCATTATTGACAGATTCTAAGAAGTTTGACAAATCTGTCATTGCTAATTTGAGTGAAAGTGATGCACTGAAAAAATCAGAGACTAAAAAAGTTTCTACTTCAATAGAACCTTTACCTTTCCACAAGGTGAGCTATTACAAGTCTTAATTATTTGATCTAAATATCTAACACCCAAGCATAGTAGAACTCTGTTGGAACATGAATTTTAGCTCTAAAATGTCTTTAGTTTCGTAATCTGTCATTGCTAATTTGAGTGAATGTGATGCAGTGAAAAACTCAGAGACTAAAAATCAGTGTTACACGGGGACTCGTCCCCCCCCTAGGGGTCTAGAATCCTCGCCCCCCCGCAATTCGAGGTCTTGGGGACTTCTATGGGACGTTTCCTGACGCTCCCAATTTTTGAAAATTTGGAGGGGACGTCAAGGGGGACGTTTCCCCATCTGGAGGGGTCGAGGGGGCGTGAGGGGACGGGAGGGGACGTGAAGGGGGCGTGAGGGGACGTGAGGGGACGGCTGGGGCAATAGATATTCTCATTTAATTCTCTATCAAATATTTTAATCAGTTACAATTAGCACCATATCCATTTACATTGTACTTTAATCTGTGAGTAGTAGATTGAATATTGGGAACTACTAGAGTATTTCTGGAGAGCTCGACTTACCACTAGACCTTCATTGTGATGTCAGTTGAACAGAACGATGTTTTTTTTATTGGTTTCTTTCTCCAGCTCCTTTTGCTTACTTCTCTCCAATAACCTCTTCAGATATAACAGCCTGTGATTTCACTAAAGCTGTAATTGGAGGAGAATTTATTATATCTCACTCTTAAGATAATTTTAGGTGAGAGAAATAGTAGCGGAAACCAAACCTTATAGTGGAATGTCATACTTATGGTTGAGGCATGCTAAAGAAACAGTGTACAGAATGTTGAAAAGTGCACAGAACCCAATCAATGCTCCAATTCCAGTCCAATAAAATTTAACTTCAGCAAATAATCCATGAGATTCTAGGATAGCAAGTCCAAGTGTTTCAATGGAGCTGTTACTGACAGGATGCACAAAGATGAAATATTTAGAGGAAAGGAAATATTCAATATTTCTTTCCTGGGATTATGATTATAGGACACTCTATCAGTACATGATAACACATACTTTCTTCTCCCATCTAGGAGCTATAAATCCATTCACCACTCTGGTGTTTTGGCCATAGGACATCAGTGAGCACCAATATGCCCAAATCCACCAGCTAGGTATGTTCTTTGTTCTAGAAACATGAATAAAAGGAACCATTTTTTCAATTTTGTAACCCGAGTTCTAGTTGAAAAGCTCAATATTAGTATAAAGTATATTTCTTTGGAGTAAATAACTATCTTTGCATATACTATAATGTCAAATACCTCTTGATACCACAAACCCTCCAAGAACAAACACAATGAGCAAAGTGAATGATCCAAATGTTTGTGAGGCAATCATGTTTCGACCCAATGAGGCTATGAATTTAAAAAGTGCCAACGACATCTGATGTATCACAAAGAGGAGGAAGTATTGCCTAAAGAACCTGCAACAATCAAGGCAATCTCCTAGATTGCTCATTGAATATTTTAGTGTTCTGATAACTAAAACATTTAACAATCTTGATGTTCCCGATTTAATTTTCTTTTTCATAGAGCTAATTTGGCAAAGGAAGATGTTACATTTTGTTTCCATTCTTCTATCTATTCATACATTAATAAAATAGAGACCAAGTATATATACTATATAGGCACCATTCCACATAAAAGGGATTTGAAGTGTTGTTTTAATGCCAAGATCCTTTGGAAAAATGCAGTCTCTATAATTAAACCAGTTCATCTAGTTCTATCCCATCTCTCCTACAGTCCCGTAACTTTCTTGAATTGGGAGATCGATGAAGAGATAATAGACTGTAAACTATATTTTCAAATTTCGATTCATTAGGCAGGTTGCCAACGTTGGACATCAACTTTAAATAATGAAAATGATAAGCATGGTACAAAATGAGCCCATACAGAACAAAAAAATTGGCAGATAGAGGCGTGGATGCAAATTTTCAAAAGAAATTATGTGCCCAAGACAACAGGATCTAATCCCACAATGGTTGATATGTGTCTATCACTCACGTTCCCTGATACAGAGTTACCAAAACAACATGCTATATTATCCCATGGAGATAATATTTCATGAGGGACAGAACATAACAACATTATGTACTCCCAAGTGGTAGCAAAGGATAATTTTCAAAGTTAATGAGCAATAATTATTACAATCCTATGCAAACTTGGATGGACAGATCCTTTGAAGCTTTCAATCTTGAAGAACTGCTTGGAGAAAAAGTGCATAGCACTTTGGAACAGTTCTAACCCTGTCAGCAGAGGTGCCTCAATAAATGTGCACTACAGATCCCTGACATCCTTCGTTGCTCTGAGCAAGGATCTTATAATGAATGGTCTCAATATAAAATGACCCCTCCTCTTCATGAATTCGGTAATTTGATATATTGGTAGATATCTCTTCTCTCCGATTGAAGAAGGTCTTCCGCATTCTCTTCTTTGACCTAAAGCTTCTTAGAAGTTTGATGTTGCAATCACCTCATGTAAGTCTCATCTCTAATCTGGGTAGCTCATGATGATTACCAATGCAAGGCTTCAGAGGGATCTATGATGATTGGGCTCAGCTATCGATAACATTTGTCCAAATAAGAGGGATTTAATGGAAGACTTTGATTTGTCCTTAAGCACAAAACAGAGTAGCTGTTGAACCTAGTCATAGTCAACTCTGATGTATGCCTTGATACAAAGGCTTTAAGACAATTTAAGGATAAGCCTCATACATATATATTGGATAGCTGATGTATGCCTTGATACAAAGGCTTTAAGACAATTTAAGGATAAGCCTCATACATATATATTGGCTAGTTTCTCATTAAAGATCAAGTATGATCTGAAGTTCACTATTGGTCTAATAAAAGGAAAAGTACTATATCTCCTGGTGACCATCTTCATTTCTTTGTATCACAAATCAAAGGATGATGTCTGTTCTCTGGAAGCACCATTGCAGCTGAATGTATAAAACAGCAAGCATGAATTTGTGAAAATAGCACCCTTCTCATACATAAAGAAAGACGAATTCAATTCTTGAAGCCGACCAATTTGATATTGAAAGATAAAGGACACTGAAAGCAGCTCAAAGACATCTCTGTGGCTTATAGCTAAGCTTGAAGGACTAGTTAGTGAGATCAATGTGAAGACCAAGTTGCAGAACTGTATGGACAGAGAAGTTCGAATTTAGTGTAAGCATATCTTTTGAAGCAGCCCCAAGAAGTAACAACTTACAATATAGTAGTACCATACTCGAAGGCAATAATGGAGAACAGGGGAAGTTAAAAGAGGTACATGTAAACTATGCTTAACGATAATAGTAGTGTCAATCTGAGCATGACTGTGCGCTCCTTTCTGAATCAAAAAGACCAAGTGTATTCATGATATTTGTATAGTTTGAGTACCCAAAATACTGTAGCTGACATCTATTACTGCTGAGTTCAAATGCTAGTCTGAGAGTATGAACAAGTCCAAAATTGCCATAATGATTGAAGCAAGTTTGTTTGGGAAAACACGAATATCTGAGGTATTGTTCTTCGATCAATACAAAAAGGTTCTGTGACACTTCTATGAGGTATCTGAAGCTTACTATAGCAAAAAATATTTGAAGATTCAAGGCATCAATGATGACACCAACATGAAATGATACAAAGTCTATCTAACACTATATAAGGCAGCTCGACACATTTGGGAGACTATCTATCTTTGACATCTAAAAAGACCATCATCTTCGTAATCCATGCAAATCTGTGGCATTGTGAGACGAAGGATAGAAGTGTATTATGATCTGAAGTTAAAAGAAACCAAAACCATGTGGATCGTCTCTGAGGCATTTAAATGTACAAATGATGAACTTAAAGACACGCAAAACAAGTCTTATCTGTGACATAAAGGACTGAGCATCTCTATACCTTTGTGCAAAATGAATCAAAAGTCTGTGATCTACTCTGTGCTACAGGACCAAAAGACTAAGGTACATAGTCTATAGAAGGGACCAAAATCATCACTGTGAATAAAAGCCAAGATTCTGATCAATTCCAAGTCCGAAGCTACACTTAATGACATAATTTACATTTGTGAAAAGTCTGAGCATCTCTATGACAAGTAGAACATGTATATTTGTGATCTGAACTATACAAAGACATACAAAACTTTTTGAATCATCAAGAATCAGAGTTTAGTGGCATCCTGTGCGAAACCCTGAGGGATGCTACTTCGTGACATAATTTATCATGATGATATAAGGTCCATCTCTGTGACACTAGAATATGTAGCAGCATTATATCTCTTCATAAGGACTGTGAGGGTATAGGGGATCCGTGACACAAGTTTGTGAAAATAGCACCCTTGTCGTACATAAAAGAAAGACGAATTCAATTCTTGAAGCCTACCTATTTGATATTGAAAGATAAAGGGCACTGAAAGCAGTTCAAAGATATATCTATGGCTTATAGCTGAGCTTGAAGGACCAATTAGTGAGATCAATGTGAAGACCAAGTTGCAGAAATGTATGGACAGAGAAGTTCGAATTTAGCATAAGCATATCTTTTGAAGCAGCCCCAAGAAGTTACAACTTACAATATAGTAGTACCATACTCGAAGGCAATAATGGAGAACAGGGGAAGTTAAAAGAGGTACATGTAAACTATGCTCAATGTCAATAGTAGTAATGCTAAGATAATAATCTCTTGAAAGATAGTAAAATCTGACATTGAATCATTTTGTGGTACATGTTAGGGAACATGATGAATGTGAATTTATGAGGGGTAAAATCTGACATTGATTGATTACATGAATTTTTAGATTTAAAATTATGAAAATTAAATATGTTGTTTGCTTAACTTGAAGGAGGAAAGAAGGTAGGTAATTTCATCTCCATGACTTTAATTTTATAACTTTGTGGTTATTATCTTAAATCTATAGACTATTTCAATCCTGTCTTGAAATATGTTCACAATACAGGATGAAAATTTCAAACCTGTTTTGAAATATGATCAGAATACAAAACTTAAAATACCCATGACCAGCCAAAATAAAAAAAAAATCACTGAATTTCCATTTTTGGAGCTTTATAAACCCATCCCTGCATTATTTGGATTTCCCTTGGAATGCATATGGGTGGGTCCTGCGTGGCTTTTTCTAAGCCCACTCAGCCTTGTGATAGAAAGTCCTGTTTTAAACCAGAATTCAGTTTTTGGACTTGGTAATGGAGGTCTTGAGCCATGGAGGTGCAAACTATCCATAACAGAGAATCTCCAGCCATGCATCAACCCTACAGTAGTGAATTTTCATCGAATGGAGTGTATTCTGTCAAAGCATGCAATTGACTCATATTTAATTCATCTTTTATTTTGTTTTTTCAAAGAATATGTTTTATTGCAACAACAAACAACTTAAAAATGTCAAACTACCCATGTTCAATTTTTGTTAGTAACATGTTGATATTATATCTAATGTATTGTTGAAGCCATGTAAGCCGTATTGTTGTACAAACTTGAGCCCTGAAAAATATATTACCCTGATCCATGGGGTTGCATTGTCACATGGGAAAAAAAAGACTTATTATTCATTTAAAATGCAGTAACACATATAATTGTGTTCTCTCTTAACAGAAAATTTTAATTCAACAATACATACGTGTTAATCACAATTCAAGTCTATGGATCTTCAGGTCTGATTGAACTAATTAAAGTGCAAGTAGAAAACAATGTGGAAAGATGAAGTACATAAGAATATACTGGGTTGTTACTGAAGAGTTGTTTTCTAAGTAAAGTCTGCTTTCCTTGAAGGAAAGCACGCTTCAAAATTAAACAAGTTAATTTTCTAACCAGCCAAACTCATTTTAGTATAAGTTCAGTGTACACAAAAGTGGGTCATGCCAGTATCAATAAAGTAATAGTAAAATCAGAATGAAAACTTGTTAAAATTTGATGTCCAATTTAAACCTTTTTAACATCCCCATTAGTTGAAGAAAACATATTAAAACTGATAGAACTACAACAGCCTATTTACTAATAGGCTTCTCTCTAACTAAGGAGAAACAAAACCAGGCCATATAACTGTCCAACAATAAAGCTAGAAATTTACTTCTTCTTCTCAGTGGTACCAGCAGCCCAAACCGAATCCACCCAACATCATATGCTAGTTTTCGGCAATATATGTTTCGCCGGTGCTAATACTAGTTCTGCGCTCCATCCCACTACTATTCCTCTGTCTCTTTCATTTCATCATATCTCTACCAGGCCCACCCACTGACATTCCCCTTCTTAAACCTCACTTGGACGACATCTACCTCCACTAAATGTATCGTTCCTCCGCCAAATTTGGCTCAAATTTTTACAGCAAAATACTTCAAGCAACTTGGCTCTTATGATCTCGAGCAGCAGGGGCTATTCAAGCAATCAAAATCCGTGCGCAATGCAAGAGAAACGCAGCTTAAAAAGTTGAAAAAAAGACCCCCAGAAAACTGGAAAGTGGCATCTTCGGAGACTCCACCAACACAGAGCAAACGGTGTGCCATCTGGTTTTGGACTGGTTTTGGATACCGTTGCAGAGACACTGACGAACCCTCCAAAGATAAGGCAGAGCGCAGCGAACGAGGAGGCGAAGTTAAGCGAGTTTCAGGAGGAACTGGTGCAGCTGGCGGAACCCTTGCCGACAAGGCCGCTGCCATGGGCACCGATGCTCAGACCCCGCTGCCAACACTCCATCCCACGAAGTGGAGGTGGGGAATGTTAAACCCGCCTTACCGGCAGCGTCCAGCAGATCTCGCAAAACAACGCCCGCCTCAACTGTGAAGGGCCGTACACGTGGCAAAATCTGATTCGCGCGAAGGGTGATACCATATTGCTGCTATTGGCTGGGGTGAACAGTGTTTGCTCACCCCAAGCCCGCTAATGTAAGAAATAGATTGGTGAACAAGTCCAAGATTAAGAGGGAGCTAACCCTTCTTCAAAAGATAAGCATTTTACATCTCCTTGATTAGAGCTGTTACTATTATCTTTATACTTTGCCTATTTTTTTTCTTTCATAGTCTTCTAAGTTCTAACAAAGCCTGCAAGTCAAGACAAGATGTATCTAAGCTTGATTAGCAATTGGAAGAATTGGAAGAACATGGAAAAGTATAAAGATTGAGGAAAAAATAAGTTGATTAAATGAAAAACAAAAGGAAGGATAAGTTAGATCTTAATGGATACTATACTACTTGAAGTTTGAAAGAAACACCAAAGAAGCTTGTGATCAAGAATAAAAGTTGACCAATATAGGGCAATATCCTATAGCAAGATTTTGAAGAGTTCTGATATCGTAGTACCTGCAGCTGATTGGTTCGATCCAAGAACACATTGATTGAAAATATTGATGCTAATAGAGATACTACTGATGATTGGAAGCAAATATTATTTCTTGGAAAAGCATATAACTTCTAAGGCCCACCGGAGGAGAAGTAATGTACTCTATCTATAAATTTCATCTACAATAATCCTATTCAAGTCCTGCTTAGATGATAAGAGGTAATGGAATAGGACAAAATTCCAGGGACTAATAATGGAATAATACAACCAAGCCAACTAGTACAAACGAAGTTTCAAGATTATAAATCATAATATTCAGTTTGTCAAAAAAAGGAATTTGTCAAGAAAGGAATGTGTCTAAGAATGGCACTAGGGTTTAAAATGTGCATCAATTATTTCTACTCTGTATCAATTCATTGGTCGATGATTGTTATCCTATAGTTCTTGCAAATAGCTAAATTGTTTTGGAAAATTCTCCTGATATAGACAGATTTGGTGTAGAGATGCTATTTCATTTTTTATAAGTCATTGTGGCATGAAACTAGTTGAGGTTCAAAGGGTTGAACTCTGTATATAAATATGATGGATAAATTATAATCTAGCATATGTTTGTTGTGCAAATAAGGGGGAGAAACTGTAAACCACTTGTTCCTTAAATGACATTTTTCCAAAACAGTCTGGGATGTTGTGAGTTTATAACAAAGGAAAAAGGGAATTGGACAAGTGAAAATGTTGAGGATGCATTGCAAGTGGGTAGATGATAGAGAGGTGAGTGAACGCCCAGCCCTTCCTACAATAGTTCTTTGGTCAATATGGATTGCCATGAACAAAGTTATATTCCAAGATATTGTTGTTTCCCCCTCACAGATGCTACACGAGATCGAATATAGTTATGGCAGCCTGCCAGGATATGTTCCTTCACACTTGTTTTCAGGCAGAGCAACTCCAGAGCTGATGAACTGACAAAAAGGAGATGGGGTCTTCTCTCTTACCCACAGGAAGATTGACATCTAATCATGTTCTATTTTGTATATTGCATGTTGGTAACTCCATAAAAGTTTATATATCAATATAGTTCTTGAAGTAATGTTCAAAAGGAATTTTTCTATGATAATAATGGGTAAATGCCCAGCCTATCAGTAGACTCTTTTATAGTCTTTCCCGGGGAAAAGAGCATCCTGGATATTTCAGTCCAAATTCAACTATGACTATTACAAAATGTACCATTACCTCTTTCTATTGAAATTCAAAAAATTTCAGAAGGAAAAAAAAACTACATACTCAATCCAAAATATTTCAATAATTGGTTTCCCCTTGGAATCTGGATTAATGAAATAGTGGAACAAACTCATTAGAATCATTACACATTGAGTAATATTTCAGGAAATAATGTACTGACCTGTAAAGCATCCAGAGAAACAGCTGGTTGACTTTCTACTGAGTTGTCCATTTCTTTTTCTGGTTTTATAGCTTGACCACTACCATGCTCGCCATTATCTGTATGTAAATAATTCTCTTCTGGACTGTCTATGCTGTAATAAATGATTTTCACCAAAGATATGGGCAGTAGTCTCACGAGCAAATTTTGTCACCATGGAGAATTTTTCCAAACCATGAATCAAAATCTCATGAGCAGGATCCCTCAAGCGCTCATTTTGAACCCCACCATGTTTCAAACCACCATAAATTTTATCTTGGTAGTTTTGATTGGAAGTATCCGTTGTGTTCTGAATAGAAGGAGCTGGTCCTTCTATATGAAGAGAAGATCTGATGTTTGCAACTGGAAGTGCTCCAGGTAGTTCCAAAGATGTTAGACTTCTCTGCAGCTAAACAGCAATCCAGACATTGCAAAATTCAACTTATGACATGGAATTTCCTTTTAGGAAAAATGAATCTCAAGACAAACCAGGGATTAAAACTATAGACACAAAATGAGCTTTAAGGTATAGCCTCAGAAGGTAATTATCTGAAGCGGATCTTGAATGTCATTTACAAGAAATACATTGGCATCATCAGCAGACCTAAAAAGACAAAATATTGCAGTGACATTTGCTTGGGTCATACCATTGTACTGAACATATTACTATATCAATTTCCATCACTGAACTATGAAGTTAATAAGAGAATATAGTCAGAAAATGTTCCAGACATGATCAACTTCCTAGGCTACTTAATTTACAACCATATTCAAACAGTGCTAACATATGTATGCATTTTTCATTGATCTAGAACATTGAACAACATATTCATGATTTTGTGCATACCAAGGTTGCTTGGGAGCAGGAGCAGGAGTGGGAAGCGGGAGCAGGAAGTGGGAGTAGAAGCGGGAGCAGGGAACGAAATTTTCAAAAGCTCCCAGGTTGGTAGCGAATTTTTATATATTTTAATTCATATATGTCAACAAAAGTTTGTAGAATCATGAATTAGATATAAAAAGCATAAAAACATGAGGAAGAGAGCTAGCACTTGTCTTTTGGAGAACTTTCTAATCATATATACATTTGAAAAATGAACAAGAAGGGCTACTTCATACATGACACTAATTCTTTTGACTCTAAATGACCAATCCTAATGCTCTCAAGTGAGAGCCAACTAAAAATAAAATCACTTGCTCGTGAAACCCATGAGGCAAGGCTTTATAATAATTTTATTATTATTATTAAAAAAAAATTGTCAAAAAACTAAATTACACCATTACAATCATAAATATATACATGCCAAACACTTATGCTGAAAAGCAAGATTGATGGAAGTCCCTACAAGACCTCAAGCACACAGAGTATGGCACGAATTGCATTCTAGGGGGAGATTTCAATACAGTTCTAAAACAGGACAAAAAGAGAAGAGGGACAGTAGTAAGAGAAATTCACCAGAAAGACTTAGAAGACCTACTAATGCAGTCTAATCTCTTCGATGTGAAGCCGAGCAAATTTAAATACACATGGAACAATAAGAGGGTGGGACCGGGGCACATAGCAGCAAGGTTAGACAGGGTTTTAGCTTCAGATATTCTGCTATCAACGTCCTTCACTATAACTTCAGAGATCCAACCATGGTGTGGATCGGACCACTGACCGATCACGCTTCTTGTTTCTCCTCCAGTAAACTATGTGGCAATCCCATTCAAATTCTCTCCATTATGGATTGAATCAGTTGGATTTTCTGAAATAATCGCTACATCCTGGGCTCAGTGGGTAAATGGCAGCCCTATAACCATATGGGAAAGGAAAGTTAAAAGGTTAAAAGCCGACATCAAAGAATGGCTCAAAACATATAATGCAAATCTGTCCCTAAATGTCAAAACAACAGAACAAATCTTGCAAAAAAGCAGGCTCAAATAGAAAACAATGAAGTGGAGAAGGTGGACTTCCAAGAAGAAATAAAAATGTTCCAAACATACCACGCAAGCCTGAGACAAGAGGAAGATATGTGGCGGCTCAAATCTCGTAATAGCTGGCTCAGCTCTGGAGACAGGAATACAAAATAATTTCACAAGCACGCAAAATTTCGAGAGATCAAAAATGGCATTATCCAAATTCAGCATGGATCTCAAACTCTCGATTCTTTTCATTAGATTAAGGCCGATGCAATAGATCACTTCTCTGCCCTGTAACATGATGACCAACCGTCGGCCCCCATTAGTGAAGCCTTCTTCTTGGACTTGATGCCTTCTTTGGTGACTACTGAAGCCAATGAAATCCTTGTTGCTCTGCTTGATCCTCAAGAAATTCAAAACACAGTCTTTTCCTTTTCTCCAAATAAGGCCCCTAGGCTTGATGGCTTCACTGGTTGGTTTTATCAAACCTATTGGTGTCTAATAAAAAGAGATTTATGCCGAATGATCGGTATTCCCTAAAGATCTCATACATCGACAGTGGAATAAATTCAGCCTTTTTAGCCCTGATACCAAAAGAACATAATCCATCCTCTTTCTCGAGATTTAGGCCAATTTTCCTCTGTAACTTCTCTTATAAAATTATTGCCAAAATCCTAGCCCTTAGACTGAAAGTCCTCCTGCCTCTCCTAATCAAGGCAGCTTCGTCCCGAGAAGACAAATCTATGACACAATACAATCTTAATCCAGGAAGCCATTGACTCAAGTTGGAGACGTGAGGAGCAAGGAATGGTCATTAAACTGGATATGGCCAATGCATTTGACAGGGTTCGGCATAAATTCCTCCTCGACATAATGAAGATGGGATTTAAAGAGACCTTCATCGGATGGATAGAGAAATGCATTTCCAGGTCCTGGATCTCTACTCTGATTAATGGTAGGGGGGATAGGTTCTTCCAAGCTTCAAGAGGTCTCCGACAAGGGTGCCCCCTCTCACCCTTTTTATATATATTGGTCGGAGAGGCTCTTAGTCGCAACCTTGAAGCAACAAGGATCTCTCATCACATCCCGGGAATCAAATTCAAAGAAGGAATCAAAAGCATAAATCACGAGAAATTTGTTGATGATACAGCTCTTCTAGGTGGGGCCTCTCTGGTCATAACTAGAAGATTCAACTCTTACTTGCACAGATTCCAAGAAGCATCTAGAGGGAAAACAAGTGATGCCAAATGTAGAATATATGCATGGAATATCTCCATTAGAAAGGCCAATAAAATAGAAGAAATATTGGGATTTAAGTAAGAAATAGACTAGAAGGAATTTAAATACTTAGGAGTCCCAATTTTCTTGAAAAGGACTAGTCCTAAGGCCTGGCAAGGCATGATTGACAAAATGAAACAGAAAATAACCAATTGAGGAGGGCTTTGGTTAAATCCAGCAGGTCATCTCATTCTTATCAAATCAGTGTTGTCTTCTCTCCCTTTATATCAGTTCGCGGTCCTCCAGGCTCCGAGATATGTCCTACAGCAGCTTGGCAGTTTTATAAGGAAGTTCTTATGGGAAGGAGGGAAACAAACAACAAGAAAATATCACATGGTAAACTGGAAGACTGTTACAACACCTAAGCAACATGGAGGACTAGGAATTCGAGACCCAAGATTAACTAACCTAGCAATTGGGGCCAAATTATGGTGGGGGCTAGTCATAAAACTCGAAGAATGGTGGGCCCAAGGAATAAGAGGGAAGTATTTCAAGCAACAAGAACAGGAAAACGGGTATATTCCAACCACTCAAGGCTCCCCAATTTGGCATATTCTTCTATCCTCATCTCCTTTAATTACTCAAAACATCAATAGAATTCCTGGAAATGGTTTGACAGTTAAAATTTGGGAAGACAAAATAATGAATAACGCTCCACTAGCAGATTTGGAACAGCTGAAACCCCTCTGAGATCACTTCAAGTCGATCAGAATTACAACCTTGTCACAAATCTCAGTGTGGGATGAAAAGAGGAAATGGGAAGGGTGGCTTTTGTCGGATCTCCCCGAAGAGCTAAATGAGCAAAAAAAAGAACTCCTAAATCTTCTCAAGGGATGTTCTCCAATAGTGAGAGATAAACCAGAGAAATGGTGTTGGAAGAACACAAGATACTCAGTCAAAGAAGGCTACACACATCTCCTCTTTGAGGAACAGGTTCCCCCTAAAAGTGGGATATGGAATCGGATCTGGATGCCAAATGCTATACCCAAAGTAAATTACTTCATCTGGCAGCTAAACCACAAGAAAATTCTCTCACGGGACAACATAAGGAAAAGAGGTATAAGCGAGCTAACCAAATGCCCTCTTTGTGAACCAAGTTTTCGACTGCAAATCCGACAGTACTCTGACCTGGTTACCCTAGCCAAGTTTTCAACAGTGGTCCCGATCAATATTTTCAAATATATAAAACTATTTATAGGGTTTCGATAAATCTAAAAGAGGGCTTTCCTTGGTGAAATGTTTGATGAAAAGCTTAAAGCAATTTTGACAATATTACACTCGCCACAAGTGTACTATATCCTTTCTTTCGACACATCCGCCCATGAGGATCTGATTGCCGCCACCTTACGTGATGAAAAGGAGTGGCTGCGAAAGACTCTCCAGGATGGAAAAAGGGTGGACTTTGATCATAACCCTAATCATGTACCGGAACATACTTCCAACAAGCTCCAAAATGAGAAGAGGAAGGGTTTTTATTCGCACAGGAATGAGGCAAACTCTGAATCATAGTCGGGTTTATACAGGAGGAAGATTCATTACAAGGACCGTTGCTATAAACCTGCATCTAATGTCAAACAAGTAATTTTGGAACATAACCACCTCTGGGACAAAGTTGCAAGCTTGCAAAAGCAGGCGCCGATAGGAAGATGGTTGTACCCAAAGGATTTAACTTTTGATTTGCCGGAGTGGGTAAAAACCTTCTGGTGTCCAATTCTGGGATACATTCCTAAAGTAAGTAAAATGATGCGGAACTGATTCAGCGTGCATTTTCTGCATGAGGAAGATTGTAGGAAGATTATGACTCGAACTTAGGTCCGGGGCAGGAGTTTCATGCAGCTCCTCCCATGGTTTTTCGGTTTCAATCATGTAATTGATGCCCCGAAGAGTAAACTGATTTGGGTCAAATTACCAGGCTTACCCCTGGAGTTCTGGACCTTGAAAACACTTCGAACTATCGGAAATTCCATTGGAACGACCAAATATTTGGATCCTAGATGTATTGGTACTGCAGACAAGCGGATTGCTTGGATTTTAGTTGAAGTTTCATTCCAAGGTGGGTTGCCGAGTGATGCTGATTTAATTTAGGGACAACGAATACACTGACAGAGACTAGACTACTGGGGTGTGCCATTCTGTTGTCTCATATGTCACCACACTAGTCACTTGCAAAGAATCTGTCCTATGCGACAATGGAGGAGAGGACGCCGCAAAGACGCGTCTTTTGGTCGCCAACATGGAAATAGGTCAGCTCATGCATCTGGGTCCGACTCGGGTAAGTCAATTCCCCCCTCTTATAACAGTGTCAGATCTTACTCTTCGGATTTACCCTTGTTAATTATACGTACTACAAAAGCCCCATATTTACCTGAAAACACGGGTTCCCCTCGCTACAATCAAGAATTCTCTCCAATTTCCCACGAGTCAACCTCGCCGCACTCTAATAAACCAATAGATGACCCCCAAGGAACTATCTATACGGGCAATCCTACCTTATCACCATGTCCACATCCCTCTGAACCGCTAGTGGTTTCACCATTGATGCCCCCCCTGGAATGGGCTTCTCCATTATCTTCTCATGAACCTAATCCCCCACAACGCCCAGGTTCCCCGCGGAATACTGTGGGTAGTGATTTAGATGCGCTTCTAGGAAACCCGATGCTAGATATGGCTGCACTTACTGTCTTTGATAAAGGACTTTCAAAACCCTTTCCTCATATATCTCCTGAGTCAGCTTCTAACATCACTGTCCGGAAGACTAATAAAAAGGGATCAAGGCATTTTCGTGGTCGGCTCAGGACAAAATCATTATTTCAAGGGGATCTGCATGATTTGCATGATGTTCCTATTACTACAATTGATGATATTCAGGGCCTTAGAGCAGGCAGCCCCAATGAAGTACCTAAATGATGACTATGGTATCTCTGAATGTAAGAGGGTTGGGCGGACCCTCTAAAAATCTTCGCCTTTGCCAGATGTTCTCAAAAATAAATCCATCAATGGTATTTCTCCAAGAAACTCTTTGTAACCGGATTGTTGCTATTGAGACCATTTTAAGTATACGCTCGAGTTGGCATGCAGTGGGAATGGATGCAGTGGGCTGGGCGAGTGGAATGTTGGCCACTTGGGACCCTTTATTGTACAGTCTAAAGGCCTATAAATTCTTTGGAGGTATTTTTCTATACGGTAATATAAGAGGGGTCTCGGAGCTGAGAGACATCGACAGTAAGATTGCTCAGATTTATATGGACATGACAATCGCTCCACCTGACTCTCTATCCTATGCCACTCTTGAGAAGCTGGAGCCTCGCAAGCTTGAGATTTTAAAAATACAGGAAACTACATGGAAATTAAAAAGCAGAGTTCAATGGTTGCAGGAAGGCGATCTGAATACAAGGTTTTTCCATAACTGTGCAAATCGCCGTAGGAACATGAATTCAATTTGGAGAATAAAGGTTGTGAATGGCTCTATGAAACATAAAACGTAGGACATACAGGTTGAAGCGCTCAATTATTTTACTGATTTTTATAAAGTTGACCATGAAATTGATCATCAAAGCCAAGCTTGGGTACTACAACATATGCCCTCCATGTTAGACCTAGATGCAAACAATGTTATGGGGGTGAAGATATCTAAGGAGTTAGAAGCTGCATTAAAATATTTTGCACATGACAAAAGTCCTGGGCTGAATGGATGGACGGCTGAATTTTATTTACACTTGTATGATATGTTCGAGTACGAGCTGCTTATGGTTGTGGAACAAATTAGAATTCTAGGTTTTGTTCCTGGCGATATGAATTTGACCTTCTTGACAATCATTCCTAAGTCATCGGATCCTGAACAGTTCTTAGATTTTAGGCCTATTGCACTATGTAATGTTATGTACAAAATCACCTCTAAAATTATTGCAAATAGGATTCGGGGGATCCTATCAACATACATTTGTAAGAAACAATTCGGGTTTTTAAGTGGCAGGTCTATACACAATGCCATTGCTATAACACAGGAGGCTTTACAATCCATTCATGAAAACAAAACTGAGGCTCTAATTATGAAGATCGACATCCATAAGGCATATGATTCTGCAGATTGGTCTTTCATTAGGCTAATTCTCCTAAATATTGGGCTATCTATTCAGTCTATTAGATGGATAATGGCGTGCATAACTTCAGTAAGATATGATGTTCTCATTAATGGACTACCGACTGAATTTTTCTTGGCCGAAAGAGGGCTTCAATAGGGCTGTGCTTTATCCCCGCTCATATTCATCCTTCTTATGGATTGCTTCAGGAACCTCATGAAGATGGCAAACGAAAAGGGTTACTTTGATGGACTGGCTTTCTCTCCTATGATATGTGTCACACACTCATTATTTGTTGATGATTTGTTGGTCTTTGGTAAACTTATTAGGAACCAATGGTTTTATCTGCACTGCATTCTCAATCACTTTGGAGTTGCTTCTGGTTTATGCATTAAAAAAGTTAAATCTCTCCTTCTGTATGATTCGGGAGATGTGGAGGAAATTAAGTTTATTTTTGAGTTTATAGGGACTGGCATAAGTCATATAATGTTGGGCATAACATATCTCGGATTTAGACTCAAACCTTGTTCATACAATAGCAATGATTGGACTTGGCTGATCGAGAAATTTAAAAACAAGATACACAAATGGACGAGTAGGTTCCTTTCACTGGATTGTAGATATATCTTCATACAAGTTGTCTTATCTCAATATGTGTTCTATTGGTCTAACTTGTACTTTCTCCCGGCAATCACTATTAACAAAATTAATTCCATTATTGCAAATTTTCTGTGGGGAGGTTCCTCGGATCACACTAAAATCCATATCTGTAAATTGGAGGCAATCTCTATCCCAAAAAGATCTGGCAGTTGGGGTCTATTAAATCTCAGACTTTTCTCAAATGCGCTACTGGTAAAATCTTTATGGCGTGCTCTGAAGGGCGACAGAGTATGGTCTAAAATAATTACACACAAATATTCTGAGGGTGATTCTATTCGATCTATATACTTGGGATGTGTAAGGTCTATACAAAAGGCTTCATCCATCTGGCGCAGTTTCCAAAGAGTGATGCACATCTTGGGACAAAGACTGGTTTGGGAGTTCGGCAATGGTAAAAATATTCTAATTGGAGTCGACCGAATGCTCACGTCTGAAAATGCAATTCTCTTTGATTCACACCTACTTCACAGACTTCATCACAGTGGCATTCTCTCTCTCTTTGATCTTATATACTGCTAGAACCTCGGGGCTCCCATATGGAAATCTGCAAGGATGCTAGGGTTACGGGGCAGTGAAGCACACAACTGGGAATTCCATAAAGCTCTTCTACAGGCAATGGGATTATCTTTCAAAGGGGAAGGTGACATTCCGGTTTGGAATGGAAAATTGCGGGATTACTCATTAAGGATGAGTATGAAAATCAAATTGCTAAAATGACTCCCGACCCTATGTTGTCTCCTTTTTATATTGCATGGAATCTTAAAATCCCTATAGAGATAATATTATTTGCATGGTTATTGTGGAAAAAAAGAGTACTAACTTAAGAGGTATTATGAAAACGGGGATTTTATGGTCCTGGAAGATGTCCATTTTGTCTCCAACATGAAGAGACTGCTTCTTATCTTTTCTTCACATGTACCTTCTCTCTTTCTATTTGGCAGCATTTTGCTAGGCTTATAGGTGACCCTTCTTGGTGTCCTTCTCACTGTATTCAAGTTATCAAATCTTGGGTTGTTGTAAGTTTCTCTTACAAATATTTACTCTTTTATGTGTTTTGGGAAATCTGGAATGCTCGGAATCGTTGGATTTTCAAAGGGGTTCCCCCACAACACTCCAAGATTACAAGGAATATTGCTTTATGGATTATTGATTGTCCTTGTATCCCACCTGCTATTAAGGATCTTTCTAAGAGAATCTGGCCTGACCATATTGAGCTCCCGACTTTATATTTTGATGGTGCAAATAAGGATGGCCTATGTGGCTGTGGGGCCTGGATAAAGCTTGAAAACAAGGACCGATATCGCATGTTTTGGAATGGAGGTGTTGGCTCAAACAATAAGGCGGAAATTATGGAGTTATGGAGTGGGATACTGATTTCTTATCGTCTAAATCTCCCTTCAATTCACATGTATGGAGACTCGAAGTACACCATTGATGGGATCAGCAGCAGATGTGAAATGCAATGCAGCAATAGTGTTGGTTGGGTACAGTGGATCAAGTATCTATTAGGAAAGTTTCAAGCCTACACTATTCAGCACATACATGTGGAGAAAAATACGCGTGCTGACCTTCTCTCCAGAAGAGGGCTGGAGTCCACATATGGTGCTATTCAGATCATGCATTACAAGGCTTCCACTCTGTTGGACTCTCAATCTTTTCCTCTGCCATAATCTACATCAAGCGAGCTTCATCTTCTCAAGTGAGCCAGAATACATTTGCAAGCAAGCAGGATATCCTTTTTTCTTATGCTGCTTTTATAGGCTATATCTTCATTGTACATACCAGATCCTTTTCTGTTTTTTGCCTTTCTCCATATTCTCCTTTATGTTGTTTTCAATCAGATGATGTTCCCACTGACCCTCGATATGTATCTGGGCTCAGTGATGTTCTATTCAGTTACGTATTGGCTGGGTTTTCTGTGGTTGGTATGCAGAGTTTTTATGTGTCTTTATGGCCTTTGTACTGTTGTTATGATGGATTTGGTTTGCCTCTTCGTCAGGTTCATATATTGCCTGCTATCTGGCATATGCTGGAATGGTATGTCTAATGTGCTGGAAAATGATATTTGATCAACGAATATGAACTGTTATATATAACAGCGTTTTTTTCGTCCTGAAAAGAAAAAGGTCGAATCAAAATATTTAGCACGCAGGGGTTTCAATCAATGCTGCGGAACTGCGAATTTTTTCTTCTAGGATTATAACCATGATATAATACCTTCAATTCCGCTTAGGGTTTTAGATATATTTATGTCTTTGCTGTGATTTACACTTCGAATTCGCTCAAGTCCTCCACTTCCACGTTAAGCTACAGAGTATTTCTGGTTACATGATATACACAACTCTTTCACCAGTGCGGCAAGGCTTCGAATATTACAGAGAAGAGTAAGAAGCATACTAAGTCTGCCATTACCCTAAATTTCGAAAGCTTTGGCACTTACATGGAAAGCTTCAAAAAATTTCATTGAAAAACAATTTTACATGCGATGTTCATATAAAATAAAACGGTTTCACTGAAATGGGTTGAATACAAACTCTCACCTGATTAACGAAAAACCAGGTAATTCATCTCGCAGGAAGTGATTGTGATCGTGGCCATCCACGCCTCTTCTGATTAGCCCACTTGAACCCCTCGGTGTAATGGAGCTAATGGAGCTTTCCGTGGTAGTCTCGGGATAGAAATCACCGTCGGAGGCACGGGGATTCCAATTTCTTGATTTCAACCCGGTGTATCAAATCATAGCTGGATGCGCCCTTCCTCCGTTGGACAAACCCTGCAACGCGAGGGAAATAGACGAGGGAAACTAAATGTTTCGATATTTGAAAAACAAAAGTTGATATTCGAAAAAATTTGATATTAGGAAAAGTTGTTTCCTACTACAAACTTTTTGATTGTGGTATGGTGGTTGATTATGGTATGGTGGTGTAAAACATTGCATTAAGTAATAAAGTAATGGATTACAATGGAGTTGAAAAAGATCAGAGTTTAAAAGACTAAATGGCTACGAAGGACATAAAAGCCAAAAAGTAAGTTTAATAATTTTTGAGAAAGTAGAGATAATTAATGAGTGGTGGGTGAACTTGATGTGAGCAAATGAAGAAGGCAATGAAGATTTGCAAAAGTACATTAACTAGGAAGAGAGTAGTGAAGTGAGGATGAGAGAGTTGGAGAATTTTGATGAGAAAGGTGAGCTGGTGAACAGATGGTTGTGAAACAAAGAGTTGATGATAAAATATAGCTCAATAAAGAGTGGTAGTCAATGCACCTCAATGAGGTCTAATGAACACACTAGAGTGAGGTCACAAGAGATATGTGATTACAAAGTAGCAGGTTGGATGCAATGTAGGATGAGATTGCGAATGAGAAAGAATCAAATGAACTAATGGGAAACCATATCCTAAGGCCAACAGAGGATGAGAACCTAGTAGTGGGCATGGCACTAAACAATAGCAAAGCCGGACTTATACCAACCCCGCCCCTTATGCTTCTTAAATACAAATAGGTAACACTACACTAGCGTGTTAATAATGGTTCAAGTCCACTTCGTAGTCAGCTTACTTATGGAGGAAAAATAACAACTAGAGGAAGTAGTATTAACAATAGTGCAAGTTTGAATATTAAGAGTAGCACACTTGGGAGTTTTAGTTATTTAGAGCAAAAAAACAAGAGTTTCATGAATTTTAGTACCTATGATGCTTTGAATTATAACCTAGGAGCATGTAAGAGAAATAATATTAGAGTGATGAACTACTTAAAAAATTTAGTCATATGTAAATACTTTGGAAAAAAAAACATAATGATCCACGTACCTTGATATAAAAAAAAACCTTTAAAATGTCACTTTTAAAATCTCTTATGTAGTTACCTCATGTCATTCGGGTAGATATCACAATTACTTATGTAAGTAATCGTGCGATCATATTTTTCATTATCTTAAAGGAACTCTTTCTAGACATGCACCCCATCAAGCATAAATCATCCTAACATATACATTTGAAGTAATATAAATCATCCTATGACTATCCTCGAAAGAATTCTCACCCATAGCCTTGGTGATGGTGTAAGGCTCGTATCAAAATGGTATGAACTTCTTCTAGGAGTTTGTCAATTTCTCTTTATGCAAGTCCAACCATAACTCGTCGTCAACCCGAAACTTATGTGGATCTGAATGGATTGTGTGTCTACTTGTACTTGGAGTTCGCAACTTTCTATAAAATATCATGAACTCGTTATCCTCAACTAGTGTGCCATACTTGGTGGGTGTGACCCAACAACTAATTTGTCTATCCTCGAAGATGTCGTTATAAGCTTCTAGTTGTTTTTAAGAATGTTTTTTACTAGTGTACCACAATCTAGCTTTGCAATCTTGGTGCTGCTCAGCTTCTCAAGGCTGAGGTGAGACCAACTCGGACCAACTAGGTAATCTAACACTCTTGAGAAATTTTTCTTTTCCAATAACCCAAGATTCTCCCCCAACTTGTCAAACTTTCCCTTTGCTAGGAGCTTTGTCAAACTATTAACCATATGCAACTTTGTCAGAATGTGGTCCAACACTACCAACTCCCTAATGAACTTGGAATCTTAGGAAATTGTATTGAATATCAATGTGTTTGAAATGGTCATGACACATTAGATTTTCATAGAGCTTGATGTAACTTTGATTTTGACAAGAGACAATATTCGACTTCATCAACTGATTGGTTGACTCTACAATCAAGTTGCAAATCTAGATAGCTTCATAATAAGTATATGAAACTGCCATATACTTTCCTTCAGTGGAACTGAATGCAATTGTTGCTTGCTTCTTGTTGATTTAATAAAAATGATTTATAAAATGATAATAATGATGTTTAAAATGAGCTGTATGATGGTCTATTTATACACATTGATTGTTCACGAGGTGTAGGGGTATGTTTATAACATCACTGCCCTTGAAAGCTTTGTCTTGAAAGCACAATAATTATAATTTTCTTTAGTTAAGCACATTTTTGTGGTGGAATGAAGTTTATTAGATATCTATTTATACTTTGTAAAGGTTTGACTTTGTTTGTCCTTTGAGTGTTGGTGAGGTTTCTTTGTATTTTTTGCATCATGGTCTAGTCTTTTGACCTGATTGTTTAACATGAAAGCTTTGTGCTTATTGGCAATATATTTGAAATACCTGCATGATCAAGAAACTGTTATGGTTAATTAAATTACTAATTAGGTACTACAGAAAGAGGATGACGTTGAGAGGGCTTGCCTGAGTGACTCTGGGAGCAACCCAAAGGTGGTCAGACAAAGCTCTTATAAGTTACAAATCTGACGAGAAAGAATTGGTGATGTATACATGGTTGCTCAACCTGGGCTGTATGGAAAATCTTGGCAGAGAGTGTTTCCTTCTCCTATGGCATATGAGCAGGATGAGGATTTCTAGCATAGAATTGTACGCCTCTGTGTGGTGCAAGAATTTTGGTTTATGAGTTGCCCATGTGAAGAAAGGCAGTGCTTGTTTTGGATTTGTACATGATTTCTGAACTTGTACAACATGGTGTGTTGCCAACTCTCCCTGTTGTATAAACATGTGGAAAACATCAGTACTTTCATAAATCAACCCAAATCTTGAAGTTGTTTGAGAGTTCCTTTGTTTGTTTGAGGCCCCATTGCACACAACATTATGGAGAGAACAAGCCATTAAAGTAGATATTTTGAAAGGTGAATTGATGGCCATTTTTACTAGGTGGAAGTTGGTGGAAAGCAAGAGACGCTATTGAAGATGAAAGTCGGGCCTTCACTTTGATATCTGCACTGCGGCAAATATGGACGCTTATAGCTCCCGATAAGATCGTATTATTTGCTGCATTTTCTGCTCTACAAAAGTAGTACTGGATACCGGATTTGGCCTTCCTTCCTATTCAGCGATTTTTCGTGCGGGCCACATCTTGATCCACTCGCAGCCAAGTTTAGCACAAAGAAGTTGAAAAATTTTGGGGTGCCTGCAATTGGGCTTCCACAATAATTCACAATAGCGGCTCTCAAAAGATTTCATGCTTCTTTCCCAGGATCAACCGTAGGTGATGACATCGTCAGGAACTCCTACCGACATAGACATAGGTGTCGAAGACTTCTTTCAAATCTTGTCGGAACCGTCAACCTTGCCCGATTATGGATTTCGACGCGACAACAGATATTTTCAGGAACTATTTAGGAGATTGGAAACCCTTGAATCCTCTAACCAGGCACTAATAAGAGAGGTCGATGAACTTAGGAACAGAGTAGTTGTAATGGAAGGCGAGAATGGTTCACTGAAGCAGTTGTTGAGGGACAACAAGGAGCAAGCAGTTCACCTCCACCCCTCTAATGACAATCTACACTCTGAACTTCTCGATCTAAAAAACAAACAGGAGGAGATCAAAGCTCAGCAAGCGGCCTTTAAACAAGAAACAGAAACACACATCAACTCATGGGCACAGGTTGCTAGAGGGAGGGATACCCCCCTCGCTCCCCCTCTAGCCGCAGTTGAGGAGGTGGTACAATCTAAACTCATAGAAGAACGCACTAGACAAGCGTGAGAATTGAACCTCAAAGTGAGAGGACTTCCTTTGCCTCTCACATCCTCAAACCCCATGGTGGTTGGGACCCTGTTCCTCTATGAAAAACTAGATCTTCAGGACGTGACCATTAATAGAGCTTGGCTTGGGTATGATTCCACTCTCTTTCTCCGGTTCAGGTCGGCGGTTGATCGCCTTCGGGCTCTTAGAGCTAAGAGAAATCTATTCTCACTTCCTAGTAATATCTTCCTTGATGAAGATCTCACTAAAACATAAGTTGTTGAGCTCAAACGCTCTAGGGAGTTGGTTACAGCAGCACGTCAGGAAGGGAAATGGGCAGTTATCAGGAACCTCAAAGCAGTGATTCGGGACACTTTTCCACCTGGATGGAAGCCCCATTCTGGGTCCTCCAAATGACTGGATCGTTGGGGGAGGCAACAAGGGGCATCCATTTCTGTCAATTGTTGGAATGGGAATGGGTCATTTTGGGCATCGCCATGTCTATTATATGATTCTCTTCAACTGTTGAATATCTTATTCATCACCGAGACGCATGAGAGCCATGTTCGACCTCTCCCAGACATTACAGGTTACCATAAGTTCTCAACTTATAGGCAGCAGACAAGGGATTCTGGTGGTATCAAAGGTTCTGGGGGAGTTGCTTGCTTCATCAGAGATTCCTTTCAGAGCAAGATTTCTTCGGTGGTTGCGGATGAGTTTGCGAGGTTAATGTGGGTTCGGGTTCAAGCATAGTGTTAAAAACTGGTCGGTTCAAACCGGAAACTGGTCAAACCATTGGCCAGTCCAAACCGGTTGAAAAACCCAATCAGCAACTGCATGTAGCCTGAAAATCCGGTTAACCAGTGCTGACCGGATGGTTCCGTCCTTAACTGACCAGTCAACACCTAAGTTGCTGTAGGGACCCACGGACGGCCAGCAAGGACAAGTACTATTAAGAGGGAAAAGTGGTCAATATGGCCTAAGTTTCCTATCAGGATCAGATACTATGTATTTGATCGCACCAACCAAGCCATGAAAGAGGCCAGTGAAATTGAATCATATCATTTTGGAGAGATAAGATTTAGGAAACATGATCCTGAAGATTTGGTTATTAGTCACTGCGTTGCTGTCAACCAGATGTGGCCTTATACTCATGAGAGGGATACTAATGAAAAAATATTCAAGAGACTTATTTATCCATTGAGGTTAAAGAAAAGCTAAATCAAGGACCTCAGAAGAAGGCCGAACAGACCCATGCTTCACCTATTGTCAACCTCCAGGAAGAAGTTGAAAAGCTCCAGAGGGTGTTGGAATAGGTGAAGGAGATGAAGGAAGCATTGGAGAAAGAAGCAGAGAGACTCAAGAGGAGGATTGAAGAAGAGCAAGCAACGAAAAAGGCAGAAGAACTGAGAAGGAAAGCAGAACAAGATGACCTGGTGAAACAATTGGCTTTGGAAAATGAACAAAGAATCAAGCAGCAGGAAAAACAAAGGAAAAGAGATGAAGAGCTTCGGAGGAAAATAGATGAGGAACTCCAAAATAAGAAGGAATAAGCTATGTGGAAAGATAAAAGGATTGAACACCTTGGCATTCCATCATCTCCGAAGATAAACCCCACTCCTCAGTCTCCAGTTGAACCATGTAGGATTGAAGAAATGGAGAAGGAGCAATTTTTCCCCATGACCATGGCTGACCCAATAATAGTATTGAAAACATTCAATTATGATTACAAGAAGAACAAAGTCAGCAGGAGAGTTTCCAAAATGATAAGGTTGGGAGAGCGATTGTCACTGAGGAGGTTCCCATTCATGAAACAACAGCGGATCCAGAGATGGCTGCAGGTGCCAGTATTACCATGGCCACGCAAGGCTGACGCAGGCCCAGTCAGGGCAGCGCAGGGGTAGTGTAAGCCCTTCAGGTGTGACGTAGGCCCTTACTGAGCAGCACAGAGGCCGATGCAGGCCAGTTAGCCTGACGTAAAGGGATTCAGAGCAGCGTATTACTGCCGTTTTTATTTCTCTGTTGGGTGAACCAATTTTGGTGCCCAGGATTGTTGTACTTAGATTCAACATAATAATGAAAACCCTCCAGAGCTAGCTGCACCGGTTTTCCCACGTTGGGTTTTTTCTGGGGATAGTTGTCCAAAAAAATCGTGTGTCACTTTGTCTATGAGCATGTTATTCAATATTTGATCTGTATGTGTAGGTTGCTAGTTGTATTTACTATTTACTTCGCTAATTTATTGAATATTTCATAAATTAACTTGTAACTTAATTCAAGTAGGAAAAGTAAATCAAGATATTGCAATAGGGTTTCTTAGATTGAGAAATTTTCACATTCCCTAGGTCTAGCCCCATTAAGTCACCTAGGGCAACAATTTCCCAGGAATCTAGCTAGAGGAAAAAAATTATCTCCTAGAGGCAGCTGCGTTGTTGGGTGCCCTCACTCTCCTCAGAACTTGGGCCAATTCCGATGATGGAATCTCTGGATACCTCAAGCCCTAGCTCTAGGATCAAGTTTTTCCTAGGTGTTCCCAAGGATAGAACCTAGTAGGATCAATTTGATCTATCGAAGTAAAAACACTTGTCCGATCCTTTCCCATCACCTTGTACAGGATAGGAACATCATTGGTTGCTAAATTCCATCCCTGAACCTGGGCTGGGTCCACTTGGCCCCGTGTGGTCCCATTTGGTGTCAAAGGCCTTTCATCAAGGACCATTTGGGAATCCAAGTTTCCAAAGGGTTTTAGGGATTGAGAACTTCCTTCATAAGTCTTATTCTTCTCCCTCAACCCTTCAATCCCCCTCCTCTCTCCCTAGAAGATAATTCCCTTGCTTAAAAGGAAAGCAAGTCCCACTCTTTATTTTATCTTAGGGAAAGGGTTTTGAGGGTCACTTCCCACCTATTAATTGACCTATACTCTACAAGTGACCTCCTAAACTACCGGGACTCCACCCATCGGTGAAATTCCATGAAGAGCAAGGAGCCTTAGATGTGGTGACAATGGGCTAAGCCTCCATCGTTTCCCTTGTCCTAATAGTTGCCCTCTTAGGAACCCCTTTTAGATCCACTACTCGTTTGAGTGGTAACAAGTTGTTCACAATTCCATTTGTGAACAACTCTTTGGTATGCCCACTTTTGCCATACTACAGCTCCAAGATGAGAAGTCCAAAGCTATGGAGGCTTCCCTTCTTCTCACCGAATCAACTCTCTACAATATAGTGAACTAGGGCTAGCTGGTTGGCACACTTGACTGTTACTTTAGTCCTTCAAATTCTGCACATCCTTAGGCCCTATACACCTTCCCTTCTACCAATTTTGTTGTCCTTCACCAGAACAAGAATAAGGGCTCTTCTTTGACAGTAACCTAACAACCCTCCAACTGTACTTGGCCTACCATCAATCTGCCCAACCACAGTCAATTCCTTTTACTGATTTAGGGCCCACAATATTTTCTTCATATAGGGCTCTTCAAATCTGCCACCTAACAATGGTTTGAGTCCTCTCAAGATCATTGTTCTTGTATATCGACAATTATATCTTTGTTGTCCAATCTATGAACAAATATGAACTAGTCCTCTTATCATACTTCTAACAATCTGTAGATGACTGAACTAGGGTCACAAATCAGCCACTAACAGTCCATTTACTAATTTTTTATAGGTTTCTTCAGATCTTTATCTAAAAATTTATGGAAAGTCCACCAAAATCAACTCCTCTGCATGTCAATCCATTCTTCATATGGCACATTTCTTCTGCATGCTCAATCTTCTGCTCAAGTTCCACCCTCCTTTGGCTATGTTGTCTCCACACATACTGAATCTGCAAACCATCTTCCAGATATGCGATCTTTATTGCAGAAATAAACCTCGCTCTAAGGGTCACAACCCATCTTCTTCTACGCAAATTTGTCACAATCTTAAGGTCATACCTTATGAACTAAACATGCTAGGAAATTTTCCTAACTAGGGCATTATATTTATGTACTTCTAATTGTTGTAGAACAAACCCTATCCACACATAGAAGAAACATGACTCTTCACTCCATAAGAGACTCGAACTAGCTCATATGGATCCATAGATTCTGGGCATTTCTTTGACTGAATCTTGATATGAACTTCAGATCTCAATGTCGACCCTCAAACTATGGTTAACTCAGTCAATATTACGCCTGCATCGACTTCTGTTATGGCTCTAAAATACAGTGCAAGCCCTCCTCCATTTATGTTGGTCTTTATCACAGACCTTGCGGCCTACTAACCACCACAAGGAAAGATGGTACCAACCCTCTCTTCTATTTCATGTAGAAAATCTAACCAACGGGATTCAATCTGATCTCGTAATCATGTACTAAAACAATATACTGAATCCTTCCTACAATTTGTGTAAACAAAACACAATCGCACAATCACATATAAGTAAGAGAAAAAAGTTATCAATCACACAACACAAGATGTATCTAGGGAAGCAACTGCTCAAAATCCTCTATCTCTATTTTGTATTAAGTCAAGGAATCATGAAACAACACAATGCTTAATCTCTCTTGAGATTCTCCAGCACTTTGCCAATTGTCTCCTGCTAATCTAGGAAAAATCAGTCTAGTACTTAGCCAATTCTTAGTCTTCCTTCAGCCTGCCTTGCTCACACAATTCCTATGGAACTATCTCCATATTAACTAGGAAAATCAACCTTCCTTGATTGCGCAATCCATCATGGCATCCCAATGACTTTATAATTGCACATGGGAAATTTTCTAACTGATATTTATGTTCCTCTGAACTGTGTTACAATAAGGATCAAGGGTCTTTTTATTATTTAAAATAAGATAAAACCCTAAACAACCAAAACCCTATCCTGAGGAGATGTAACACCAAGATTTTATGGGCCCCGTTGGGATTAGTTGGGCAGCCAACTTCTTGGGGTCGTAACTTGGTCATATGATCTTCGTTTGATGCACATGATACCTCGTTAGAAAGATCTCTCCGAGGACTACAACTACTAATATGATTTCTATGAAATCACCAAACCTTTCATGCCCAAAAATCATCGTTTGGGGCCTCAAAACGGCTTCGAAAGTTCAAGACCCGAAAAACAGACAAAAATAGTAAATTGTTCTATAATTAAGGAAACTAAAAAACTGAAAGAGACAATGGCAAGGGCCCAAGTGGAATAGGCGGGTGGCCACCAATATCCACCTCGATCACCTTAAATCGAATTTCTTGAGCTAACTCAATCATCATGACTTAGTTAATTGACACAAGTTGTTATGAGACGAAATTACAATTTATTGTCCAATTTATTAAGGGAAAAATAAATTAGACGCCTCACATTCCTCACTCCTGGTACATCAAAATTCCTCACCAGTGCGTGTGACTTTTTTTTTTGTCCTTTCTAGTCGCCAATTTCACTGTTTCTTGTTGAAAATTTCAACACTCCCTCTAAAAAAGAAAGGAATTCAATCTATCCCCATCCGGTACATTTGGAATGTTCTGCATGCTACACTTCTCTAGTGTTGTTTGCACCTGCAAATCCTAAAACTGAATAGCCTCTGAACAATTGAATCAGTATAATGCATCTGTCATCAGAGTCTTTTGACTGCTGCTAGCTACTACACCTGTCTAGTACTGGATTCTCTGCACTGCTGCTGACATCTGCATCCGTGCCCTTTGAATTGTTGCTAACTCTATTTGTGCTCCAGTATTTGACATCTGTCATTTGATTTTTGTCTTTCTGACATGTGACTACATCAATCTAACTGATCCTTCTTACTACTGATGTATTGTGGGCTCCTCGTAGCCAGGTTCGATCCATGAGACACGCCATCTCAATGGACCTTGCCCAAATTTCTTATCTTTGGATTATGTCTACACATAACCCCACGGTACACCTCGAGGTATGGCTGCTCCCTCTTCCCATCTGGCTCGAAATTTCCCCCTCATGGAGGTCTCTGCTTGAATGGACGCTTCCACTCGGTCTCCTCTCTGCTTCTCCAATTGTGGTAGCTACTCCACAACCTTCTGAGATTGCTTCTCATGAGGATGCATGTTGAGAGGTAATTTATGCTCCCTCTAAACCACCAAGTCTCTAACTTCTGCCTTTGTCCTCAAAGCTTTGCATGCATCTAGTAACTCAAGTGCATATAGGTTTTTGACTCGCACACAGTGTAATTGTCCCGAAGTTACAAAAAGTTTCTAAAAAAGAGTTGATTTTAAATCGATGATATCTCCCTCATCCGAGCTCCGATTTGACCGATTTTTTTTTTCCACTTGGGTAGATTTTTGCAAGGAATCCAAATATTCTATTTTTTCCGAAAATTTTACACCAAAATATTCAGATATTCTCTACAAACTCGCTGCCCAAAAAATTCCTGCTCTGATACCATGTAGAAAATCTAACCAACAAGATTCAATCTGATCCTGTAATCTTCTAAAACAAGATATTGAATCCTTCCTACAATTTACGGAAACAAAAATCGATCACACAATCATATATAAGTAAGAGAAATAAATTATCAATCGCACAACAACATGATATATTTGGGAAAAGCAACTAATCAAAACCCCTCTATCTCTATTGTGTATTAAGTCAAGGAATCATGAAACAATACAATGTTTAATCTCTCATGAGATTCTCCAGAACTCTGTCAATTGTCTCCCATTGATCTAGGCAAACTCGGTCTAGTACTTAGCCAATTCTCATCCTTACTTCAGCCTGCCTTGCTCATGCAATTCCTAGGGAATTAACTCCTTATTAATTAGGAAAATCAATCTTCCTTGATTGCGCAATCCATCATGGCATCCCAATGACTTTATAATTGTACATGGGAAATTTTCTCTTAATACAACTGATAGTTATGTTCCCTTTAACCTCTATCTCAACTGGGTATTCCTCGAAACTGACATGCATGCAACTATTAATAGCGAATTATCAGTTATCTGATTGATCACTCATTGTGAATTAAATCTAATTTAATTCACTGGACCTCTCACTAGCTCATCACTCAGTTAGAACTAGTTAAATTGATTCTAACTCATTTAATTGAGTTAATTACACTTGCACCCCACTAATGCATTAACTTCAACTGGACCCCAAAAATATTAGAATCCCTCTGGATGCCTCATATTAGACCCTCAACTCGAATTTCTTGAGCTAACTTGGTCATCATGACTTAATTAACTGACACAAGTTGTTATGAGATGAAATTACAATTTATTGTCCAATTTATTTAAGGTAAAAATAAATTAGACACCCCACATTCCTCACTCTTGGTGCATCAAAATTCCTCACGAGTGTGGGTGCATTCTTTTTTGTCCTTTCTGGTTTCCAATCTCACCGTTTCTTGTTGCAAATTTCAACATTTCAAAATTTGATGCGGCCTTCACACAAAGACACCATCGAAATCACATGCCCAGATTCTCATGAGAAACCTCTCTTAAGCTTGATCTGGCATAAGAGAACCAACAATATGCCATCCTACTTCCTAGCGCAAACCGACCATTAAGGTATGCAACATTCTTCTAAACCCTCACATGATGATCTTGCTCTTGGAGGATGATCATGACCTCCCTTTAGAAACCCTTACTCGGCCCTCGTACTCGACTTACTTTAGGACTACATCTCTCTTCACCCCCTTGATGTGCCAGATAGTGGGAATACATGTCAAACATGCTAAGATGTGCCAAGTGATAAGGCATGCCAAGATGTGCAAGGGTGTGTCAATGCATGTCAGGGACTGTCAAGACAACAAAAGGGAGCAAAAAGTTAAACTACAAGGAAATGAACATATAAGAGGGTTAATAAGTCATCAATTTACCTTTTCCAAGAGGGGCATGCTAGGCACACTAACACTAGGCGGCAATAGGTGCCAAGTGCAAAGTCTTAGTGCATTATAAGTGCCAAGTATTCCTTTGTTGCTTCGCATCTACTTTCCAACAATTGATCATCACAAATAAATTTAATATTAAACCATGCTAAATCATACCAAGGCATCTCAACATATTCCATACATGCTAAGACTTTCCAAGCACCAACACGTGCCAAGCGCCAATATGCGTCAGGGACTAGTGTTATGCATGTTATGAAGTGGAAGGGAATATTGAAGAGTGCTAAGGTGTGCTAGAGAGTGATAATGCATGTTGATGAGTGTTAATGAGTACTAGGAAAAAACATTAAGGGAGCAGTACTAGGTAAAAATTCATGGAAGTTAATGAATACGAGGAATGTGTATTGCTAGAGACTAGTGTTAATGGTCAGTGTTAGTTGTCATGCGAAGGAGGGAGTGACAAGGTATGCTAAGCATTGGTAAGGCATGCTAGGGAATATAGGCATGTTAAGAATTCCCAAAGTGTGCTTGGGAGTTCCAGGGTGTGCTAATTATATCATGTGCCAATTAATAGTGCCAAGATATGCCAATACATGCTAGGTGCTAAGGATGTGGCGCAGGGTGCCAGGGTATGTCAATATGTGTCAAGGCAACAAAACGAAGAACCAATGAGAGGGTTAATACGTCGGGACTTTATCTTTTTGAAAAGGGGCATGGTAGGCACACTAATAATAGGTCCCAATACATGCCAAGTGGCATTGTGTGCCAAGTGCTAATATATGTCAATGCATTCAAGGTGTTCCAGGGCATGCTAGGGACTATATGCAGCATGCCAACACATGCTAGGAGAGTTCCATGTTGTGCTAGCGCATGCCACCATGTGCTTGGGCGTCAGTGTCATCAAAAGATGTTATAGGTACAAAGATGTTCCAAGACATGCGGGGTGCTAAGAAATGTTAGTGTGTGCCAAAGCATTAATTCAAGGTGTGCCCAGATTGTTGAGGATTGTTAGGTCTTTCTCATTAATAGAATTGTCAGAGCTTGATTATGTATTAAATAATATATTTCCTACACACAATAGCAGAACTTTATCTAAATGGAATTTTATAGATAATAAACTTAATAGATATGAATCATGTGTTGACTCATAGGAAATCTCTATTTGACTAGTCATTACTTGAGGGAAATGATACATGCTTATTACTTCTTAAAAAATTGACTAACCCTAACCACTATGGCCTTGGACATATTATAAAAAATTCTTGACAATAATGGTATTAAATTGTTATCTTTTGACAAAAAACATATTAACAAGCACATAACGTCATCAAAAACTCATTGGAATGATCAATGATGACGGACATTTTTTTATCGTCACCAAAAGTAACAAAAAGAGCATTGGTGAGGATCATTAAAAGTTCGTCACTAGAAGTGTCACCAAAGAGAGAATTAGTGATGGGCCTTTAACGACCCTCACCAAAAGTGAAATTTCTTTGGTGACGGACTATAAAGGACCATCACTATATACACTTACAGTGACGGTTTTTAG
The DNA here is from genome assembly GCA_034641835.2 of Pinus albicaulis. Taxonomy (NCBI): domain Eukaryota; kingdom Viridiplantae; phylum Streptophyta; class Pinopsida; order Pinales; family Pinaceae; genus Pinus; species Pinus albicaulis. The sequence goes on along the minus strand of CM076573.1, from coordinate 47,307,080 downwards.
TGATCAATGATGACGAACATTTTTTGACCGTCACCAAAAGTAACAAAAAAAGCATTGGTGAGGGTCATTAAAAGTTCGTCACTAGAAGTGTCACCAAAGAGAGAATTAGCGATGGGCCTTTAACGACCCTCACCAAAAGTGTCATTGAAAATTTCTTTGGTGACGGACCATAAAGGACCATCACTATATACACTTACAGTGACGGTTTTTAGTGATCAATGATGACGGACATTTTTTGACCGTCACCAAAAGTAACAAAAAGAGCATTGGTGAGGGTCATTAAAATTTCGTCACTAGAAGTGTCACCAAAGAGATAATTAGTGATGGGCCTTTAACGACCCTCACCAAAAGTGTCATTGAAAATGACTTTGGTGACGGACCATAAAGGACCATCACTATATACACTTACAGTGACGGTCTTTTAATGACCGTCACCATATGTGACATTGGTGACGGACCTTAAAGGTCCGTCACAAGCATGACCCTCACCAATGTGCTTTTTTCTTGTAGTGTTAGTATTATTATCAATATTTCAGAGAATTATTTAATATTCAATTATTATGAGTGTTTGTACAATGATAGCAGTAAACAAAAGGAACACAAATGCACATAGTTTTTAAGGTGGAAACCTCCTGTGGGACAAAAAATACCTGAAAGATTTTCTAATAATTATTTAATATTCAACTCTAATTTAAAATAAAGCTCCAAATTCCTATAATCTAGAAAAACATTCTTCTCCAGCTCCGACTGGATGGACGCTCCAACGCCCGAGATTCTTTAGTAGTCAACTGAACAGATGCCCCAATACCTAATGAGCTACAACTCACCCTAGCACCACCCTACCATCCTGAATTTTTCATAGGATTGAACCTGTTGGTGACTTCATGCACCAGCCTAGCACCCTATATAAGAATAAAAGAAGCATGGACTCTCATACCAGGGAAAATGGTCCACTTTACAATGATATAGAATGATGTAGAAGAAGAAGACACACTAGACCATAAGCCCAACTTTGACACAAATGCATAATGATGATCATAGACCTCTCGACACCACCTCTTCAATTCTTGGTATATAGATACTTGTAAAATTTTTACAATGATGCTTTTACAATGACTTGATACAATGATACCTTTACAATGACTGTATGCAGTGCTGCCCACATGAAGACTTCATGTGGTGAACTTCTTGTTGTTTTTCTGCACCTTGATTGCTGCTCTTATCATGCTGCCATTTCTCACTCTTCAAAACATTAGATCATGCATTGAGTCTTATCTTGATGAATATATAATACATGCAAAAATTATTCAAGGAAATACCCATGACATGATAATAGCAAAACTTAGCTCATCCTGTAGAGCATATGTCAGTGCTAAAAAAGAAAAAAATTAAAATTAAAAGAGCCTAATGCAATTAAGAGATGAATATGCATATACATAATACAATTACCTGGAGCTTACCTCTGCTGCACCTTGCTTTGTTTTTCTACCCTAGAAATTATGGTCCTTTGCAGCCCTTGACAACACATGATCTAGCTTTTTCTTTCCTTATAGGAGCTCGATATTGAATCCGGTGTATATCTGTTATTTCAAATCCCCAATATGTGATTTTTGGTCTTGTTGTATTCCTCTATGTCTTCTTTCCAATTCCACGGGTCTTCCCCAATTTGGATTCTTCAAGACAAATTTATGCCCAATCTCTCACAATGACCTAATTATGGACTGTTTTAGTAGGGAGAACTTTTACGGCGTGTCATGTGTCACTGTTTCATAATTCGGCTTTGAAATTGATAAAAAGAAAAATACAATATGTTCACTATCTGCTACTTTTTACATATTTCCAATCCGATACTCAAAGAGAGAGTTATGATGATTTTCCCAAGGTCTCCTCTTTTAGATGAAGTTCAGGAGTCTTCAACAACCTAAACTTCCACAGATCATATCTCCGAAAATATTGCGCACCATGATCTGAAATTTTTAGAAGAGCTTCCTCAGGATTTCTGCTTCATCTCATAAAAATTTCAGCTTTTGAACGTTCGTATAAAAAAAATTATAGCGAAAATTCCACGATGACCTGTTTCAAGTAGCAAAATCCCTGCATGAGGAGGATACGAGGATCATAATTTATATAAATGCTTAGGTTGAGGGGGAATTAAACAAGTGAAAACTGAATGGATTTTGGGAGCTTAAAAATTATTTATTATTGACTGTTCAATGACCACAACCAATTATTAGTGTCATGCCACAAACCCATGGGGTTTTAGCCCACTAACTGGGGTTAGTAACTTCAAACATGAATATCTCTCAAACCATGAAGAATTACGTGTGACATATATCAATGGAAACATATCAACAAGTATAAACCATTAAAAATATCCTTGACTCAGAATATAGAATTTGGTAGGTCAAAATTCCCATGCAAGATCGGGGTAGCCCTTGGTGCTGCTTGGGTTGACATTAATGACAACCACTGATCAACATCTTAAACCACCAAATCAATCATTCTTATTTCCAAAAAACAAACAAAAAATATATGTTGACACATTTTTTAACCAAATATTATTAAAGAATGGGTATTTAACATGATGCTTGACAAAATTGAAATAAGAGGAAATCAATACCCTCATCAAGAGATTTTGGAAAAATCATTCTTCAATCATCAATAAATTTAAATTTTTTTATAAATTAATAAATTAATAAATGAGTTAATTTAAAATATAAATTAATTTATGAATACAAATTAATAAATGAATATAAAAATTAACAATCAGTAATTGGAGATAAAATTAGTAATGAAGGTAAAAATTAGCAATTTAAGATAGACTTAACAATTAAAGATGAAGTCCCACTACTTCCCTCCATTTCCCTCCAATTCAAAACTTTTCCCTCCATTTTTTTTGGAAACATATATTCACACTCTTCTACCTAATCTCCATCTCCATTGTTAATTTGGATCTATGTTTTTGTGCTTGGTGACGGGTATCGACTCCTAGTCTAGTCTTCCACGCTTGGTGACGGGTATTTTCTTGATGAAAATGATTCTTTGTGGATTTTTGTATTATCCTATTTTTTTTCCCACCGACATAGACCGGGGCATTCTCCATATTTTTCTTGCCCGACATATATCAGGGCATTCTCTTGTTTTTTTCCCACCGACATAGACTAGGGCATTCTCCTATTTTTTTTCCCACCGACATAGACTAGGACATTCCAAAACTTGTGATAGGAAAATAACATCTCCTACACACTGATGCTTGGCGGTTAGTATATGACTGCATTTGATGATGATTTTTGGGTTCAAACAAAAAATTACCCTTTCCCCCGAGGGATTAGTTGTGAAGAATGGTAGGGTAAGGGCTTATCTGCATCAAAACCACATGGAGCAGATTTGACCTAACGATACATCCCTAATTTCCTAGTGAGGCTCCAGTATAGCTCTTCCCCTTACCCCAGCTTTGGGAAACCTTTTGGAGAATTGAGCCCATATGGAATCAATTTCTCTGGGAAACCCCATCTAATTAGGAGTTTCCTACCTTCCCAAAGCAACTCGACTTGCTTGTAAGATCTTCTTTCTATGATTTTCAGGTTATCACCGGAAAGAGATAGAGCTATGATCAAGTTCTCCCTTACGAAACTTATGCATGTAGAGCGGCAAGCCTAAGAAAATAGTAGATTAAGTCATTGAGGTTATAGAATTAGAGAGTGAGATGGAATTTAAGGTTATTAGGTTTCTTTTTTCAACAACAGAGAGGGGAAAACACATGGCCTCATAATTGTACCATTTCCATTCTTCACAACCAGCCCCTCAAGACAAAGTGTGGTTGCTCCTTAAACCCATAAATTCCCGATAGAAATCATATATGGGGTGCCAAACAGTAGAGGGTAGGAGTTTTTAACTTGCATTCTCAAGATTCATGGTCAAAATTTTGAAATATTTGTCTATGTATTTTAATGTAAAATAAAATAAATTTTGTATGGATGATGGATGATTAATTTTCTTTCATGCTCTCCTTCAATTCTCCCCCCTCTTCTTCTATCACTTCTCTCACGAATTTCACCACTTCTTATTTCCTTACAATCCCACCTACTCGTTGCTCTGTTCTCACTGCCATACATATAAAGTTTCCCTGGGCTTGTCTTGCTCCATCAAAGTGCGGAGTTCATTTTTTGGTTGTTGTTTAATAAAAAAATAGAATCTGCTTCACTGCCTTTTCCTTTTATGTCATCAATATTCACAGTCAGACTTCAAATCTCTTCACACTTATTCATACAAAATTGGACTTAAACCACATATAAAAGGAAAAAATCTAAAACATTTTTTTTTACTAAATATATGTTCTATTAACATAAACAGAATACATCAAGAGAGAGGATACAATGATTATCTTATCTTCATGTACTGCAAACACTTCCATTAAACCTTCCCATTTCCTTAGTGATTATTTTCATAGCTGTCCAACCTTGCAACTAAGTTCCCTTAATACATAATGGAAGAAAAGAGATAAGAATTGGGTTCTTACCTCTCTTTTCTATTTAATAATGAAATAAGAGCTAACATTTTCACTCTGGAATTTCCATTTACCCAGTCTACCAAAATATTAGGGTTTCCTATTATTTGTATAAATATATGGTATTTTATTTTCTTTTAATATGGATTTCAATTTAATTTATTTATAAACTACCATACATAGTCGATATTCCTCACTCATCCTCGATTGTAGATTGCACTTGGCTTCTCTCTATGCTACCAGAAACAAGTTTAGCTTCAAATTTATTTGATGGCAACATCTCATACATCCTTGATCCAGGAACTGTTATATTACTTGATATCATTATCAATGCCTCACTCAACGCATGCTTATTCCATATTTGCTGGATGAAAATCACAATTGCAAGCACGAGAGCAGTCACTAGAATGACAATATATCCAAACTTAGGATATAAATCTGAGCCAAGATTTGCAAAGGGAGATTTGAAAACTCGAATTGCATATTCATATCCATATGAAAAGTAAGGATTGAAAACTTGAGGTCTCAAGTAATTATAGATGTGAGGAAGGAATCGTAGAACAATGGCCAATGTAATATAGTTTCCTAAGGGGTTTTCGGTCAAAATTAAAAATAATATTACCCATAATTTGAGGAACCAGGATGAAATCCTATACAAGGCACACATAATCCTAAAGCTCAATAACCCATTCATGTTGGTTGCTCCTATTGATTTTTGTGTCCAAATACGCTGAGGACTGAATTGGGTGGCTATTAGTCTTCATATTATGAACAATCAACACAATAAAATAGCATGTACAACAGAGGAAATAGAAAGCACTCATTTATGCTTGGGACTCTCCATGTCTCTAAAGGAATCCTTTTCAGCAAGCGAATACAGTCTTAGAGTAAACAGACAGGAAATAAAAAACAAAAGTTTAACCATGTACTCAATCTTGTCAAACCCTTGGCTCTGCATTGAATCGATAATAAAATTGTACTAGGGTTCATATTTCGTACTCTCGAATAAGGAATATGCACCTGTTATGATAAGAATACTATATCCAATGGCATGAAGTGTTGGAATGTGTAATTCCTACTTGTATTCAGTTGTGATTCTCTCTATGTATAGAGTCTGTTTCTATTCCATACGTTAGTAAAACTAGTTTCCTTGTTTGGTGTGAGGTTGAGATATTATCTCAACCAACTTATTATGCATTCAAGATAGCTTCCCTATCTTGAGACTATACCTCATGTATATATGTAACTTTATTTGAGTAATGGAATATAGAGTGGATCTGAGATTTTATCTTGGTTTGAGATCCTGTTTGGGCCTGGCCTTGGCCCTTTTGGGCTGAGGGAAATAAAGAGTTTGTTTTTCTATTCACTATTTTTTTTTTATTGTCCATCATATTATTAAATTTACTCTGGAGCTGATTGGTGGAAGTGGTCTGAAAGGATCGATTTGGCGCAGCGGAAGCGTCCTGGTTGAGATCTCTTGCACGCAGAAAAGAGGAGCAGTGATTTGTTGGTCTCTGCTGCTGATTTGTTGGTCTAGCAGAGTGTTGATTAGGTTGTTGGGGTGAGAAAGTAACGAATTGTTGCTTGAGCGATTAGCTGAGGAACGCTGCCTCCACGGAGACATGAAGGGACATTGCTAAGAGGTGAGGAGTGCTGTGTAAAGAGCACTGTGCTGCAAACTCTCCAAGGCCGTGAGCTCAACAAGGCAAGGCTGATGAAGGATCTACTGCCCTCAAACAGGAGGAGCGTGAGGAGGAACCTTGCTGGATGCCTCTACCTTCTCCGTGTAGACTGCCTACGCTGCCTGTGCCTGGAGCTCTCTATAGGAATGTTGTCTGCCTGTAGCTCAGTGTTGCTTACTTGATGAATTTTTCTTAGTGTTGCCTAAATGCTTAGTGTTTTCTGAATGCTTTTGCTGCTTGAGGCCAGACTTGGGCCGAGGCCAGAAGAAGAGAATGCCTGGTATCACAGATGCCCAAATCCTAACACTGCAGCCTGATCGGAGGGTGTTGTTGCGTGGACTGAGCTAGCGTGAAGAGGCTCTCTGCCCTCTCTGTAAAGACACAGATGATCGAAGGGAACATCCGCCGGAGATAGCCGTGCTGACTACTGTGGTGTGGTGACTGAACGGTGAGAAGCGCTGCTACAGTTGCAGTCTCACCGCCTCAGATTCTACATCCTCTAAATACTCAGAACATCTCAAACATCCGATGGGCATATCCGCCATAATTTTCCTATTTGGAGCAAAGAAATTCCTCCCCCGATAATGGGAGAGGTGGAGGAGCTATTCCGTGTCGTCGTTGGATTTAGGCTTGCATATGTGCAAAGCCTCCGCGAGATTGCTGGAAAGGTCAAAGTTGCTGCTGTGTTTCTGAGTCTATTCCATCGACACTATGGCGGTCGTGGAAAAAGCCTGTTCGCATGGCCTGATAGGGAAAGGCTCCGCAAGGTGAATCACACTGCACCGTCATTGTTATGGCATGGACATATGCATGGCCATCTGATCTGAAGAGTATTAAAGACACTGCATCCAGGTCAATAGCCCTCGACCCCTGGCCGGTAACTGGCGTCATAATTGGTCATAGGTGCCACGTTTTTATCTGCATGGCCTACGCTTGTTTTTGTAGGCGTGGATGGGTGGGATATTAGGCCGAAAACTACCTTAAATATGATTCCCACCGCCTCGACTCATTCCTTTGCGATTTCCAGGTCTCTCCTGTATACGAACTACAAGTAAAGATCGACGCAAAAGCGACCTATTTTCATTGATCTCAGATCCATCCGAGTTTTCTGTTTTTATTTATGTTTGGGTCTTTTGAAGAAGCGACAAGCGGGCGATCAAGGAAGCAACATTAATATAAATGAGTGTTAGTAGTGTGAGCATGATATCTGGTAACTGTGGGAGATTGAAAATGGCGATGGCGCGACAAATTTATCTGCTCTTATGTATTGAAGGTTGCTGATCAATAAGTGATTAGCATGGATTCCGATTGATGAGCTAATTTGTGCATGGAGCGATCTAGTGTTGGTCAACAATAAGCACCGGTCTGGTTCATTGGAGTTGTTGGATCTATTGGTTGCTGAGTTGTGGCAAGAGCTATGTGGGAGTCATCTCAAAGGTGCATCTGATCTCAGGTAAAGATAAAGTGGAGAAGTGCACATGCATTGCTATGCATACCTTGACACGGTCGAAGGCGGTTAAATCTACAACTGTAGCATTGTGGAGGAGTCGTGGTGCGGAGATACCAAAGACTTTTGACTTGGCAGGAACGCTTATGGCTGAGTTGAGGGTCGCTTATGGCTGCGTATTCTTCTATTTTATAACTGATGACACAACTTTGATAGCATGGAGGTATAGTCATTCCTATTGACTCCTTGCCACATTATCCTATTTTGTTTCTCAGAATCTATTTGCTGCAAAGGTCAAAAAAACCGAACCAACGTGTTCAAGGGCTGCATGCTGAGAGAGGCCTGAATCGTGCCTTCCTCTAATTGTTGTGGATCTTCGCATCAAAGGATAAGAAAGCCACATTGTTGGAGATGGTTGAAAAGAATGAGATGGATAAGTATCTACTTTCTCTTCTGGATGAAAACATTACAAGAGCACAAGCTGCGAATCAAGAACAAGCAGTTTTATTCATGGAGAAAATTAGAGCTGCTATATTAAAATACTTGATCATATGATATGGATATTGGGTGAATAATATATATGGAATTTTTACGATGGGAATTATGTGCTATCATCTTTGTGGTATCTTCGATGCCATATTCGAGAGCTGGTGGACAAATCTAAGCGAGACATGGTAGTGGTGCTGGACATGCTGCTGTTGGGTCTTCTATAGGTGTCGGAGGAGGTGCTCGAACATGGTGGAGAATTTGATGGCAATGTTGCCATGTCAGAGAAGGGAATTCATCTAACCATTACATACAATCTGGAGTACATATCTCACACAAGAGAAGAGTTGTGTGAGAGGAGCCTAGCACTGCCTGCCTACCTAGAAGAGTGATATATATTGCCCACTGCTTACTTCGAGGAGGAGCATTGTCTTGCACTGCTTGCCTACTTATCTGTACTGCCACTGTTGCTGGCGTGTGAGGAGGAGTGCTACCTTGCGCTGCCTACCTACTTATCTGCACTACCACTATTGTTGGCATGTGAGGATAAGCGTCGCCTTGCACTACCTGCTTACTTATCTGCACTGCCACTGTTGTTGGCGTGTGAGGAGGAGCACTGCCTTGCACTGCCTTCCTACTTATCTGCACTACCAATGTTGCTGGCGTGTGAGGAGGAGCACTGCCATGCACTGTCTGCTTTTAATCTGCACTGCCACTGTTGCTGGTGTGTGAGGAGGAGTGCTACCTTGCACGGCCTACCTACTTACCTAGAGGAACAATCTACGCTGCCTATCTGAGCGTTGATGGAGCGCTAAGTCATTGATCACTGCCCTCTGCATGGAGAGGAGCTCTGCGTGGAGCGTGAACATAAGTGAGTAGCGCAATCAGAACCAAAAACTAAAATAACAATGACAATCACATTCAAAGTTACAGATGAGGATCTGTTAGGACTAAGAAAATATTTGTAGGGCGATTTCCAGCCAATCTAAAGAAAGAATATTTCAAGATATTTGTTAATGCATGCTTGGGTAATTGGGATTTGTTTTTTAATGATGAAAGTATTTTGGAACAAAAATTAATATACATATTGAGATTAGTCACCTCAATATGAAGTTATTTTTGTTATAATTGACTACTCTAGCAAATGACAAGTTAAGGACAGAGTTCCAAGTTCTAATTGACAAAGACAAAGATGCCCAAGATTCGAACATTTCAAAATATGATGTAAAGGAGCAGCGACAACATTTAAAGGATGATGGACAATGAAAGTGAAAATTGAGTTTGTGTGAGTTTGTGGAATAGACTCATGACCATGGTAGAGTATGAGTCACAATTTGTAATTAGAGCAAATCTACATGTTATTTATTGTTTGCACGTGCTGTAAGACCTAGAGAGGCATGCATACCCTTTGTTATATGGTCACTATGTCAGAGATTTTTAAAACCCTGGAAGAGTGTGTCATGCGGGATGGATACACTTGGGTGCGCCATATTGGTTTTGGAATCCATGAGGTGAATTCTATATCTAGGGGGAGTTCATTGAGAGGTTGGATGAACCATGTATGTGAAGGACTTCCTAGTAGACTGGCGAGTGCAATGGTTGGGAACCCATGCATTTTGGTAAATGGTTATTCCTTTATATGGACATCGACAATAGCATGAACAAGATACAAAGTGTAATTACCAAAAAAAACCAGTGTAATTACCAAACAGGACCAGATGTAGATTGTGCAGATGGATATTGAGACAAGTAGTCATTAAGGGGGTGTGTTGGAATGTGTAATTCCTACTTGTCTTCAGTTGTGATTCTCTCTATGTATAGAGTCTGTTACTATTCCATAGGTTAGCCAAAACTATTTTCCTTGTTTGGTGTGAGGTTGAGATATTCTCTCAACCAACTATTGTGCATCCAAGATAGCTTCCCTATCTTGAGACTATACCTCATGTATATATGTAACTTTATTTGATTAATGGAATATAGAGTGTATCTGAGATTTTATCTTGAAGTTTTAGCATGAAAAGAGAGATGTACAGAGCGAATTATGTCATGTTTTAAATGTATAATAATTGGCTCAGAATGCACCCCATCATCATCAATGTTGTCAATATACGCAACACGCCATTGACAATATTGGGAGAGATAATCTCTTTTTTTTGGCTCAAATATAGAATGGGAAGAGTCTCGATTTTGATCTGCTTGAAAAAAAGTGGGTTATCAACAACTCGTTGGATTTTCATGGAAAACTTCACTGTTGTATTTCTGAACCACCTGGCATTTGTAGATGGATATTCCACTTTCACTTCGATGAGGCAATCAAAACCATCTTGCAGATCCCTTGTTTCATGCAAAAATATCCACCATGGAGCTCAAAAATACCTTTGAACATCCCTGCATCTTATAAGGTGGATTATACCCACCCTTGGATCATAGAGACCCTTAAGAAAAATAATTGAAAGATTTCCTTCCATTGTCAGTTGTGCAGCAACTTTCAAGTACTTCTCCTCCTCTGGTCCTTTTGAATGAGGCGATTTCGAAAGCTCCTAAGATATGAAAAAAAAATTGAGACCCAACCAACTCCCACAAATTTCTCAATGGATATAACATCCAAGCCTATGAATCTCCTCACAAAATTCCCTCTAGAAAACAAGTGAAAAATGCCTTGTGAATGCACTAAGAGATCCTTGCCTAGATCAGACAACTTTTGTCTTGTTCTGCCCAGTTTTTTCTAGGGATACTTAAGACTGATTTTCTAAAACCTCCACTCCAATATCCATCTTTGCACATATTGGAGAGATCCCTCTCCGGATTCAGGAGGGCTAGATCCTAGAATCCCAAAGTTTGGTTGAAATGATGTTAACTCTGTGATTGGACTCTCCCAATCTTGCTAATAAATTACGGAGACCTAACACCGCTAAAAATTACACTTCTTTGTTTTAATGAAAGTGAAAGGGTGATGTAAATACATATTCGATAATTACATGCATTTTGATTATTGATGGATCTAAGGCATCCCATCATATACAACTGACTGAAATATGAGTTCCATTTTCCCTCTATTTACGCATGGTTCTAGCGATCTAGTGACGGAGAGATGGAGACAATGTGAGGAAATAAAAGGGGAATGGGTGGAGAGAGAGAGGGAAGGGGGTGGGTAGGAGAATATAGACATGTGTAGAGAAAGAAAGAGAGAGAGAGACAGTGTGTGTGTGTGTGAGAGAGAGAGAGGGAGAGAGAGAGACAGTGTGTGTGTGTGTGTGAGAGAGAGAGAGGGAGATAAAAGGATCTCTCCAAGAATAATACACCTAATTACTAGCACACATCCCAATGCAAGGTGAAATACATATTGATCTAGTGCATTCTCATTGAATAAGGAACACCTTTTGGTATCACACGAGTTTCAAGATAGAGGGCTAGGTCAATTTAGGTGCTAGTGTTGACTCTAAATAAACGCACTAAATATTTAGAGTTCAAAATTAGTTAGCTAGGATCTAACATCTAGGTTTGTTTTCACCGAAGTTATTTCCAAGGAAAACACCTAGTTGGATTAGAGGTGAGACAAACATTAATGATGAGGAATGGTTTAGGTGGTTTTTTTTTTGTTTTTGTAAATTGGACTAAACTATATTAAAAACTAGGAAAAAATGTACAAAGGCATTGGGCAGAGATGGCGAGCTATGCTTAGCCTATCCCTACCCTAATAGTTCTCAAAATTAACAGAGTTTTGGACTGCACCAAGAGGGGAAACCAACCACTTAAGAGTTTGAACCAGTCTTGTATGAAAAAATATTCAGTCGCCCATAAAAAAACAAGAGAGCTAAAATATAGCCTGAAGTACCAGAAAACAAAAATTAACCTTGTTGCCACATATTCAGGGTGTTCCTTCATCCTTGTCCTTCATTGGGTCCTCTTCCTCTACCAGGCATCCAAATTCCCATCCGATGGCCTCCTCCTCTGCTGTGAGCGCCTGTGGAGGCTCTGGAGGGGCTGGGTAAATGATGGGCTTGACCGAGTACTCGACGTCATAATATCTGGTCTAGACACCATCAACATCCATTACCCAAATGCCTATCTCCTTCTCCATGGGCTGCTTGACCAGAAGCAGACTGGTCTTTCTACGGTCTGGTGACACCACTTGTTGGATGATGGTAGATTTTCTGTGGCCTCTTCTGCCCTTAGACTGCTTCGGAGGCGTTGCATTCTCCCCACTGTCTCCATGAGGGTAGACTTCAACTTGAGAAGCAAGCGAAACTTAGCTTGCAGTAATGGAGCCATCAGAGGATTCAAGGCGTTGGTCATTGTCACGGTGGGAGCGCCCAGATAGAGCACCCCATTAATTTCCCCTAATGGGCTTCTGTCTCTGGCGTGAGGGCATGGTGGGGCTAGCAAGAGGCTGATGGAGATCTTGACGAGGAGGAAGGCTAAGTGAGAGGGAATTGGGGCAGAGGGAGCCAGGAAGACCTGAAATAGCAAGGGCATTATGAGAGTCCGGATATCCTATGAACCTTATGAATGCTTGAGGCACGAAGATCAAACGTGAGCGCTATGAAGGACGATCCATAAATGCAGTCACATGGTGCGAGATGTAGCAGGGTGCCAAGTGGAGCAGATAGCTAGAGAACCTATGCATTGGTTTGAAGTTCATTTGCGGTGCTGTGACCTGGAGCGAGCCCACCACGCTGGACGCCGATCGCTTGAGCATGGGAGGACCTGTGATCTTGTATGCTCGAGTTATCACTCACATACGAGGGTAGAAATGGTTAGGTGTTATGAAACACTTTCATGTTGCATTAAAATTAAAATTTCACTCATTTATATCTCCCGTAAAAAAACTATTCTTTAAAATAGCTTGTGTGATTTAAAGAAATACAAAATGTGTGCATGATTTAAAGAAATATAAAACAAACTTGTAATTTGTGGAACAAGAAATATACCCCCCTCTACCACTAATTCTTCATAATCAAATGATCCTTGGGTCACCTTCCCCTAATCCCTTCCACTTCTAGATTCCTCTATCACGCACCTAGTTTCATCATGAAACGGGGCACATAATTTTCGAGCTTTGATACCATGCTATTACATTTACTGGTCTCCTTGTTGTCTTGTGCAGAGGCTAGAAGAGCCATATAAATTTTCTTAAGCATCACTAAGATTTATTCCATATTCATACACCACATCATCATCCTTCCATATTAACAAGTCCACTTTTGCGACCCTTCACTTAGCCATCGTTCCTTACTTCACCAAAATTTATTATGTACTAGTGCATTCCCCAACCACCATAGCACTATAATGGTAGTTTGAGATCTTAAAATTCAATTACCATGGCTTTGATAGAGCCATAATGCCTCCTTTAAGAATAATTAGAGGAAACTTTAGCCTAAAAGTGCCCATGAAATTTTCACGTAATTTCCATGTCATAATATGTAAACCAAACAAAATCCCTTAAATTTAAAAAGAGGTACATGTAAATATTTTGGAGGGAAAAGAAGAAAAACTATTTTTATTGTATTTTTGGCTTATCTCCTTATAGGTTTACTCAAATTTAAAGTGTAGACACTTATTAGATGCAGAATTAAATTTCACTTCCAACGAGTACCCATTATGCATATTTTTTTGAAGACCCACATTGATAAAAATTGCATATACATTAAAAAAAACGTGTTGAACACACTTTTTTAATGTATCTGCAATTTTTTTTCGATGTAGGTATTCTCAAAAGTATGCATAATGGGTACTCGTTGGATGCAAAATTTGATTTTTCCTCCAACGAGTGTCTACACTTGAAATTTTAGTAAACGTATAAGGAGATAAGTCAAAAATATAATTTAAAAGGTAGTTTTATTCTTTTCCCTCCAAAAATCATAACTCTTATTTTAATATTTTATGATTTTTCCTTAGGAGGCCAATTTTAGGCTGAAATTTCCATTTTACCTTTGTTTACGGATGGTTATAAGAACAAATAACTATTGAATCCAATGCAAGATAGATTCTAGATTCAATTAATATACACATTGATGGACAACCTGATGATAATGATATTATACATATGGCAAAGACACCACTATACCCTGGTGCATGATGCTCCATATTGCAAGATGTGTTACCCCTTCTTAATTTAAAATTTTCCCATGGATGGACAAACAATAGTTTCACTGATCTTCTACAGTAACGGTTTTTATACAAAATGGTAATTTGAAGTTTTTTTAACAGATGTTTCCAAAAATATAATTCCACTATAAAATATATCTTATCTTTTTTGATGGTATTGTCATAGGTTGTTATCAGGTCCACTCCTTCCAATTAATAACAAATTGCCTAAATAAAAAAATGAGATAATGTCATTGATAAAAGATTTAGGTATGGTTGCTTCCAAGACATATGATGCATGTCCCAATGATTACATCATATATTATGGAGATGGCAAGGAATCCTTAGATGAGTGTCCAAAATGTGGTGAGAAAAGGAACCATATAATTCCATCATACAAAAATATAGGAAGAAAGGTACTACGTCACATACCTTTAGCCCCATAATTTGAGAGGTTATTTGGATGTAAGGAAATGTCACAGCTCATGAATTATCATGTGAGGGCGTAAAGGTAAGTGAATTCACTCAGGTCATAGATGAACTTGGAGGAGTCAGAGAGAATGTGCCATCATATGAACTTGTGAGATTAGCACTCCTTCGTATTCTGAAATCCTAGGAGGATGATCTAGTTAAGTGAATTCACTCAAGTCATAGATGAACTTGGAGGAGTTTGAGAGAATGTGCCATCATATGAACTTGTGAGCCTAGCACTGCTTGGTATTCTGAAATCATAGCACAACTATGAGGATTCAGTTAATGGAAGAGACAATCTCCCAGATTGGAAGAGACTTTGGTCTAATTTGGTACAAGAGAAGATTATAAAAAACACTATAGATGGTGTCAAATCCAGAAATGAGGAGAAAGAAAAATTTTCTTTAGCGGGAAAAGGAAAGAAAACTAAAGGCAAGAAGGCCCAAGGCAAGGCAAAATCCATCTAGAACCATGGAAAGAAAAAATTCCTCAATAAAATTAAATTCTTTCAGTACCATGATTATGGAAACTATGCAACCAAGTGTCTACACAAGAAATCCAGTAAGAAGCCTGCAACAAGAGTAGGAGGATATGATATCACATAACTATTTGAGTTATATTTCACCTTAATTCCAAGCATGGCAAGAAATATACAAGGTAGTGTATGGTACTTAGACTTTGGTACTTCATTTCATATGATAGGAAATATTTCTTCAATAAATTAGAGGATAAGGACCTACAATTACAAATAGAGGTTGGAGATGATGGAAGCTATAGAACTAAAGGGATTGGCATTATTACCTTTAAGAGGGAGTCGGGATCCTATGTTCACCTACATAATGTAATGTGTGTGCCTATTCAGAAGACAAATCTAATTTCTATAGTTGTACTTTAAGACAAAGGGTATGATGTTGTGTTTAGTAGAGGGAATGATTATTTGAAGCACGTTGCTACTGGACAAGTAAAAATACTTGGTGTTTGAGTCAAAAATATCTACAAGCTAGAGGTGGATGCATGTGATGCATTGAGTAGCAAGATAGAACATGTCCAGGGATGAGATGTTGGAGAGATTTGGCATAGGGGCATATGAGACCTACACCATGAAGCTTTGAAAACAATGCAACAGATCACCATTGGACTTCCAAAATGCACCCTTGATCAACATGATATTTTAAAGCGATGCACTCTTATAAAATATGTTAAATACCCTTCCAGGGTTGAGATAGTAGAGGTGAAGCAATCTTGGAGCGAGTTCACTCAAATGTGTGTCGACCATTTTACACAGTCTCAACTACAAAGCACATGTATTATGTGATATTCATAGATGATTTTTCTTGAAAATGTTGGATATATTTCATGAAGAAGAAATATGAGGCTTATTCAAAGTTTGTTGAATTTAAATCCTTAGTTGAAAATGAGGTTGTAAATAAAATTATATCTCTACGAAGTGATCATGGAGGAGAGTATGTGTCTAATGCCATCAAATAATTATGTTCTAAGGATGGTATTAGAAGGGAGTTTATTTTATCCCCACAACCCATAGAAAAATGGTGTTGCATAAAAGAAAAATAGAAGTATTGTAGGAGTTTCTAGAGAATTTTTTCATGACCATGGATATCCACTATCCTTGTGGGTAGAAGCTTACACTACAATTTTTTACTTGTAGAAGAGGAGCCCTGAAACAATTCTTGGAATGATTACAATTGAAGCGGATTTCACTTGGTTGAAGCCAACTGTCTCCCACTTTTTAATTTTTGGATCCATAGTCTATTATCATGTCTCCAAAGATAGCAGGAAAAATTTGGAGCCCACTATAGAGAGGGGGATATTTATAGGATATACTGAGCCACCTCATATTTACTGGGTGTACATTCCCTCAATCAGGATGGTTGTTATGAAGATGGATGTGAGATCTTATGGAGAGAAATCCATGAGGAGCTATCTATAGCAAGAGCTTAGCATACCACCAGAGGAGGAGATTCTAGCTCCAAAGGAGAAGCCTTAGTCAGATACACAGGGTTAGATCTTTCTCAAAGGTAAGAGGCCATTCCAGGAGGATGATGTGGAGCAACCACATGTGGAGGAGCAGAAAGAATATCGTGTGGAGGAAACCACACACACAAATACTTATAGATAAGGGAGGAAGGGGACCATGATGGTTGATAGGTTGATGTGGGAATCTCAGGAGCAAGTTGGAGCTCCTAGATCCTTGTCTAAAAAAAGTAAATCACTAGAAAAAAACACATGATATATGGTACTCATGATAGATTTGATAGATTCTGAGGCATCTTCTTTCGAAGAGGCAGTTTCCCAGTAGGTATGGGTAGATTCCATGGTGGAGGAGTATGAATCCATCATGAAGAATGATGCTTGGGAGGCTGTTCCTAGACTCGAGGGAAAATATATTATTGGCTCCAGGTGGGTATATAAGGTGAAACATGCAGCTGATGGAAGTGTTGAGAAGTACAAGTTCATATTTTTATCCAAAGGATTCTCACGGGTGGAGGGGATTGATTATGAGTAGACATTTTCCCTTGTGTAAATATACTCAACTATTAGGAACATAATTGAATTGGTAGTATAGTTTTGATGGAGTGCTTGAGGAAAAGTTCTATATTAATCAACCTGAGGGGTTCGAGAACTTTAGCAGGGAGAGACATGTGTGTAAGCTCAAGAGATCCCTCTATGGTCTTAGGAAGACATCTCGTGCTTGGTACACTCACATAAATTCTTATCTTAGTGGATTGGGATTCACTAAGACTGAATCATATGCCAATCTCTACTACATTATGGTAGATGACAATTTTGTCATATTAGTTCTCTATGTGGATGATTTGGTACTGACAGGAAATGATAGGTTGATCTAGTATTACAAGGAGGACCTTGCATATGGGTTTAATGCACTACTTCCTTGGCTTGGAGGTGTGGCAAGGAGATGGAGAGATATTTGTTGGATAGGGGAAGTACACCTCTTAAATACTTCATAGATTCTATATGTATGATTACAAACTAATGGATACTCCTTTAGGTACTAATTGGAGGAAAGAGGATGCTTCTATAAGAGAGGAACTAGATGGAACTATCTACAGAAAATTGGCGGGGTCCTTGATGTAGTTGGTGAACGCAAGGCCCGATATTTGTTTTGTAGTGAACCATATTAGTCAATTCATGGTGGAGCTTACCAAGCTTCACTAGAAAGTAGTAATACATGTTTTAAGATACCTTAGAGGCACAATAGAAATTGGTTTATGGTACATGTATATTGATGTAGTGAATATCCAAGGGTTCACAAACGCAGATTGGGCAGGGAATCCCTCAGATAGGAAGAGCACATTGGGAGTAGTCTTCAATGTTGGGTCAATAACAATTTCTTGGTATATCAGGAAATAAATATCTATAACATTAAGCTCAATAGAGGCTGAGTATATTGTTGCTATTCAAGCATCATGCAATACTATTTGGATGAGGAAGATCCTAGTTGGTCTCTTCAATAAGGGGATGGAGCATACATTGATCCATTATGACAATCAGAGTTGTATAAAACTCTCTGAAAATATAGTGTTTCATGATAGGTCCAAGCATATATAAATCATGTACCATAACCTGAGAGATTGTGTGCATAGGAGGATTGTTATGTTACAATACATTCCTATAGAGGAGCAAAATGCAAACATATTGACAAAATATTTTTCAAGAGGTAAGTTTGAGTTCCACAAGAGTAGGATTGGGGTTGTTCAGAACCATTTTCTTGATAAGAGGGAGTGTTAAATTGTAGCAGTAAAAGACTTCATTTGAATTGTGCCATAGTCAAATGGATAAATTCGATTTTCCACTTCAGTAGGATGAATTTATAGATAGTTAGCAAGAGTGACATGGCCAAGTCACTTAGTTAAGTTAGTCAATTCGATTTTGTGGTGAATACGCACTACAAGAAAAAAGGACATTGGTGAGGGGTGAAAAATGTCACCATAAGCTCATTGGTGAGGGTCAAAAGAGCCTTTGTCACCAAAACCTGAACATCACCAAAGGTGGCATCACCGAAAGTAAAGGTGTTGTGGTGAAATTCAAGGTTTGTCACCAATAATGGTTTATAATGACGAATAATGACCGTCACCATTTCATATGAGCAATGGTAACAGAAAATAGCCTCCGTCACCAAAAACCCGAACGTCACCAAAGGTGGCGTCACCGAAAGTATGTGTTGTGGTGACATTCAAGATCCATCACGAATATTGATTATAATGACGGATAGTGACCGTCACCATTTCATATGAACAACAATGATTTTTGGTGATGGACCTTTCATGGCCGTCACTATTGGTGCATATATATGGCGATGTTTGTTGACTGTCACCATTTCATATTTGGTGAGGGTCAAAAAATGTCATGATAAGCTCATTAGTGACATCAAAGTCCGTCACGAATAATGATTATAATGAAAAATAGTGACCCTCACCATTTCATATCAACAACAACGATTTATGGAGATAGACCTTTTATGGTCGTCACTATTGATGCGTATATATGGTGGCGTTTGTTGACCGTCACCATTTCATATTTTGGTGAGGGTCTGAAAATGTCACCATAAGCTCAATGGTGATGGTAAAAAGAGCATCCATCACCAAAAACTGATCGTCGTCATTCCATATGAATATCAGGGCACGATGGAATCGAACCACCAACCTCCTGCTTGTAAAGCAGGTGCTCTTCCATTGAGCTAGCACCCTTTAAAGAAGATACTGTAGAAAAGTTCTTAGCGAACCACTAACGTAAACAGAGCTAAGAAATATTGCTTTGTAAAAGAGATATTCATGGTAAAATTAACAAGAAAGTGACCTTTTAGCATCGTTGCACTTGTGCTGCTATTACAATATTTGGCCTAAACAATAAACAAAAAAAAACCTTTTCAATTTAGTAGGAACATGCTGGGAAAATAATCTCACAAGAATACCTAGCATTCAACATTCTGACCCACTAAATCACTTTTACATCCTTTTGAAGTCCTTAAACAAAGGGCTTAAAGTTGGGAACAATGTCATAATAATGCTTCCAACTATAGAACAAGCATTTTAACCTTGCCTCTGTTGTATGATATGGACATTTTTCCTTCAGACAGAGTTATGAGACACAAAACCACTTTCACCCTTAAGAAAAAATGTGGTTGTAAATTCATGGTAAACTCTCTTAAGCATAAATATTCTCTTAGTATGGTATTGGATTCTCAGACTAGTGTCAGGTTTAAGGGTACCAAAGAATTTAGATTTTAACTATGATATGGTGCATGCTAGGCTTAAGGACAACATATTATTTAGGAATTTCATGTTGGGAAACCTCCAAATTTTTTTCCAGGAAAACTCTATTTAAATGTAAATGTTTTTGTATAATGGTTATGAGTTATATGGATGCACATTGATATACATGTTTTTTCCTAAATTTGAATAATTTATGTATTTTTTGGTCAACGAGTTTTTTGATCTGGTTTTTATCTAGTTCTAATTCAATTCACATTTTTAAGGTTAAACATTTTGATCACTGGTCCAGTTCATGTAGTTAAATAGATCATAAAATATAAGGTGGTATTTGTGTGTTCATGAGAGTGTTGTGTGCATAAGTAAGATGGGAGTTACAAAATTCTTCACCTATGCCCAATTGGAAAATTGGAGTGTCGTAGATGTAATAAAATGTGTAAGAGAATATCCTAAGTTTAGAAATAATAATCTTGTGATGTGTCATTGGGGAAAAAAGGTTTCAATTACCTGGTAATATCTTCTTGCACCACGTGAAAACCTTGGAGAGTAAAAGAAAGAATGCACACGACAGATACATCTAATTATGAAGTAGAAGGTTATAGACTTCAAGTGAAAAAGCATTGGACAACTCACTATAAATAACATCAACCACTTCAAGAACAAAATGGTATAGCATAGGATGTCTCAATACATCAAGAAAATCAAATAAATATGCATTACGACATCTTGTTTCAAAGACAATATTTAAATCTCCTACCATTCAAGAATTTCAATAGTTACCAATTCGGGCCATAAAAATTATAGACAAAATAGCCATCTTTAAAAGAGAGAGCTTAGCTAACTCCCTTAAACTTGGACTCTTCTTAGGGAAACAAAATAACAACATAAAGTTGTGTAATTGTGAATATAAATAGCTAAACACTCTAAAACTACTAAAGAAAGCAAGATCAATGCAACAGAAAGAACAAGCAGGTAATAAGCAGTGAAATTTAGCTCAAGGAATAAAAAGTAGAAGAAAAGTTCTCAAAAGTATGGCATGTAAAGGAATCTCTAAGACACTAGAATAGCATAGACAACAAGAGAATCAAAGGAAACTAAAAATATCAAGCATTAAAAACTACCCACCAAAAAATGTCAATTATTGAATAAAAAATATATGATGTCTCAACCCTAAAGAATACATCCACAAAACTAAACAACTTTCATACTTCCCAGAGGTTACAAGAACTTGGCTGAAAAATACATATGCATTATAAAAATTAGAGAACAATGTTAAATGCCATAAAAAGGTCGGAAATGATTAATATTTTTCACTCACCTTTACACATATTCCATAAAGGACTGAATGGAAGTCTTTAATGGCGTTGTCAGCTCTGCTCCTCATGGACAATTTATACACCACTGCATAATCAAGAAAGTCGTATTGTTGTCAATATTCATAAGCAAAGATTCTAATACAAGGATGCACTTGAACATTATCTGAAATGCTACGATGTATAGTCAAGAAAGTCTTAATGTTGAAAATATGCTTTCTTAAGTGACAATTTGGAAGCATAGAATCTAATACAAGGATACAATTGAAAATGATCAAAAATGGATTCTGATCCCAAACACTTGGTAGGTTTACCTCATCATGAATAGGATATAGACTACCCTCATAAGACTAGACAATTCAGTGTATGGCTGATTTCTTAAGTTGCAAGTAAATATGTATCCTGAATACCACACACCATTATTGTCATTGCCATAAATCAAATACACACACACACACACACACACCAAACTCCATGACAGCTAGGCCTGTTAGAGTGGCAACATTCTATAAGTATTGGTCAGGAGTCATTAATACTTTGCCACATTTTATTTTTAATATGTGACCAATGTAATCTTAGATTTTGTAGTTAGGGGCAGTAATTAGTAGTCAGGAGACATTAATACATTGCTGCATTTTATTTCTAATATGCAACCAAAGTAATGTTAGATGTTGTAGTTAGGGGCTATGTGGTAAAACCACCTAACCAATATGAAATTTCATAAATCTGATATATAGTGCTTTATAGTGTGTGAGGAGAATATATGCTTACAATGTGAATAATAAAGTAAATATTTATTCTCACACACCAACATTTTGTGTGGAGGAGGTCTGCACCCTAATGTCTTGCAAGACCTTTGGGCTTTGAGCAGTTTCCAAAGACACATTTATGTTTGTATAATTCCATTTAGTATTTATTTCATTGGGATGAAAAGAAGTGATAGATACTTGATTTTTTTCCAACTATTGGTTTTTTATAACAAAATGAGATGAAGTCATTAACATAGGCTTTCAGATTTCTTTACAAGAGCTCTTACAAGAATTGATTGCCTACTTTCCTTCCCTTCTCAAAATAGCTCGAAGTATAACCACTGTGGCATCAATATTATTAGACTAGTCATATGTTTTCTGTAAATTTGAATAGTGAACTAAAGTTAAGTCATGGACACTGGCAATGATCTCCCTTTAGCAGAAGAGTCATACTTTTTTTTCAGGGCATATGAACAAGTAAACTAAAATCAAGTAGACAGCTAGTGATGAAACACTATATTTTCACTGTACACTTTGCACTTGAAGATTTTATTTCTAGTTCTTTTCAAATAAAAAATAAAATAAAATAAAAATCATTTTCTCCATGGAAAAAAATAATCCTAGAAGAAAATTTGGACATTCCTTGCAAAGCATTACATTCCTTCCACTATTTTACTAATACAATCGACTCATAGAGAATTAAACTGAAAAATGGCCCATACTCTATCAGAGGTTGTGATGCTCATGTTAGGAGCGAGCTATATATATGGCATTGGATACACGTACTAAGAAACCATTTCAGACTTAAGATTTCTCTAGCTAGGTGGGGTGTCTACTCCCTATTGGATTTTTACTCAGAAACACATTACAAAGATTTCATAATAAAAACCTAAGATTTCATAATAGAGTTCTTGGCATCATGCATTGCCTCTCATTATAGACTAGGCTTCTTTAATATGCCATGATGGTCAACTCACTTTGTCAATATGATAGGAAGTAGCTATGATCTACAAGATTGAACTTTGAAGAACATAACCTGTTGAATCAATGCTTCTAGCATTCCCTTGTAGTTTAAATCCAACTTCTAAGATGTGAGGAAATTGAAACCTAGAACAAACTAGAAAATTTGATTCCAACTTTTATGCTGGCCATCTATTTAAACCCTCATTTTCAACTAGTTTCTCGTTGCACTCAAATATAAGAAACAACATTCCAAGGAGCTTGCAGAAACTGAAATCTTGCTAAACGTTTCTCTTCTTTTTATTCCAGAATCCAAAATCTCCGAGATAGTTACAACCCTGAATTATATGCTTCAAAGGATGGCTCAAATTTTCTATCCATGTCACAATAAATTTTACACTCTACATTACCCCTTGTTAAAGCTGTGACATGTGTCTACACACTAAGAATCAAGTATACCCCATTCAATCCTAATGCTATGTAAAGACCCACGAACAAGGGAAAAAGGAACCTCTCACAAACGGTATTAATAACTTTGTACATTCAAATAATAAGAAAAGTATAATATATAAAATTTTAAAGGTAAATATAGTGACCTCATTAACCAAGACTAGATCTTGTGGACTTACAATAGTTCACCTTTTTGTGTAGGAAGGAAATACTTCCAAACATCACCAACTACAATAAAGTATATAAAAATGTTGTTGCAATATAAAGGAAGTCCAGTTTCAATTAATAAAGCAAACTGTTCATAGGCAATGAGGGCATGGTGATGGACAACTTCATATTCCATGCCATTTTTTAATTACCAAGATAACATCCCTATTTTTGTGTGCTGAAATGTTTAAGCAATCTCACAGCCAGGCATGTCTTGAAAACTACCTAGTTAAACGAGTTTTAGTCCAAATTACAAATGCTTAGAAGGAAATACTCCCACACTTCTTCAACCGAAATAAAATATACAAACTCAAAATAACAGCAATGCCTCCACTTAGAATTCAACTAGGAACAACAAACATACCAATCATGTTTTTGAAGTATGTTAGTTATGGGGAAATTAGCTTGTTAATGATCTTGCTCCAATTCATCTAATACAAAGTGAATACATTCAGGTTAGCCATAAAATGAAGTATTGTTTATTGTTGAAAGTGCAGGGTCTGCTGTAAAGCACATGCAAGCTAATAAGAAGGGAATCTAAATTCAACATTATGTTTTGCGGTTACTCTGTTAACGCTTGTTTAACCAATTTGTTTTCCTGTTTCAGTCTCTTTTGTTGGCAAGCATGGTTGTGCTGCTTGGTATGCAAGTAACACTGTTATTCTATGTTCTGGGCATCATAGAAAAATCAACATCTTGGTATTTTGGCTGGAAATCATAGAATAGGTCCCCTGTTTGTTTCAGACTTGGCAATAACCTTGCTAGAGTTGAAAGAACAGTGTTTCATTTGTCCAGATGAATCAATACACATATTGTGCAGTCTAACTTTCATGTCCAAAGAAGCTCCAGCCTACCCAATATATGATACAAAGTATTTCTTTTTTACAACATTCTATTTCATCGGCAAGGCCAGCCACGATTGTTCTCCGAATTCGAACAAGCCCAAACCTCTGCACGGGCTGGAAACTACTTCTCCCAGATTCAAACGCGAAGGTTTGTGCTTAGCTCCCATACCAGAAATAAGCATCATGGACAGACATGCACAACTGGATATCTCCCTTCTCTTACCAGTTTCATTGCAGTTACCAAAAAAGAATTAAATAATGATCTGGAATTGCTTATTTGATAAAATTTGTTGCAAGAGCGGCCGTTTTGAGGAGCAGAAAAATGGCGTGGCTAAAGAATTGTTTTGGTGAGGTACATTAAGCTAAAGAGTAATGTGGTGGGGCTACTAAGATTCAAGCTATGATTGCAAATTTTAGGTCTAATACTGGTGCGCAGGCTTGCTGAGCCTAAATCCTTCAGGTGGGTATGGCTCTTCATTGCTCAGGATACATTCCTCCACACTCTTGTTGAATTTTTAAATTCAACTATTGTTGTGCAAAAGGAAAAAGGAATTAAATTCATATGTGAAAAGGAGGTAGCAACAACAATATTTTCTTTGATTGTTTTGATATACACTCAACCTCGCATTTAAACCTTGCAAGTGCAAATTTTTCTCATGGTCGTAGCCTGTGTTTCACCATGCTAAACTGTGGTTGACCACGCAACCATTTTTTTTATCTCTGCGCCCTTAACTTCTATGTCTACCTCTTTTATAATATGACCATACCTCCATTACCACAATCCACCAACCACGTCTTTTTGCATCGTTCCATTCAATTTGAAACACGCGATGTCATTGCAGTGGAGCCTACGAACCCACGTCTTTATACCTGCAACCAATAGGAACGCTGTCGCGTTCGTTTGAGCTGCTAAGCCATTGAATGAAGGCAGTCCCACTTCCAGCACACCAATGCCACGTGGACCAACCACGTTTTATCGCACATAATTCTTGATGACGTCATGGAGCCAAAGTGGTACGCGATAATTTTATAAAGTTTGATTTATATTTCATTTGAGTTCCGGCGGGCCCCATCTCCAACCAATGGGAGGCCAATCACGTGGACTTTGGGCTTGCTGACGTAGGGGCAGATTGATATGAAAAATCCATTGCAATTGAGTTTAATGATAGTTTGAAGTCCGGGTCTCAAGCTTTAAAATTTGGTCTAAAGTTTTATTAATATGCGGTGGATTGATATAAGGTTTCAAAACCTTATTATAAAGTTTTGTTATATTTTTTTATTAACATCGAGTTGAAAAGTCTTTCGACTTTTGTTTTTCTTATATATATACTCGATCAATATATATATTATAAATTTTTCTAAATTTTATAATATATATTTTCAATAATTTGTTTCTATTTTTCTTAACACGTTATGCCATATATAAATGTAAGATCCTGAAGGCTTAAAGAATGTGTAGATGACTGTGTATTTTTTTTTGTTTTGGGTCCGAAGGCAGAAATAGAACAGAATAGTGAATAACATAGTGTGTGTGAAAATTTTGTTTTGCAAGAGACATAGAGGAAAGTTTGAAGGACACTGTGTGTGTAGCAGTTCCACACTTTTGTAATCGCTCTGATAGAGGAAGAACAATTTTGTAATAGTTTTTCATGTTAATGAAATAGTTGTTTGTGTGCAATCTCTGTACAACAAGTTTTTTTTAATCTCTGTGTTGGGAGGAGGAATTATTTTTATTCCTCTGTGTGCTCTGGAATATTCAGAAATTCCAACATGGAATCAAAGCTATTCCAAGCCCTTTGAAGTTTGTCAAAGAAGCTGAAGGAAGGAGTTGTTGCAGTAGTTCTCCAGCAGAGTGAAGGCTCAACAAAATTCTAGGTATTTCTCAAAAACAAAGTTTTGAGTTTGTTTAAAAAGTGCAGTCCAGAGAAGTATCTTTTGAAGACAAAATTTGTCTCTTAAATAGTGAGACATTTTATTTAAAAACATAGTCAAGTTATTTGAGCATAGTTCAGAGTGCTAGCCATGGTAGGAGCCAGCACAAGCATGAGTATTGGAAATACTCAACTCCCACAGTTCAATGGGAAGAACTATGACTATTGGGAAATCACCATGAGAGCCCTATTTGCCTCTCAAGACTTATGGGAGCTTGTTGAAGATGGTTTTGAAGAACCAGTAGATGAAAATGCCTTTAATGCCTTGACACAGGCAGAGAAGGATTTTTTGAAGAGTGATAGGAATAAGTACTCAAAAGCCCTCTTCTATCTCCATCAGGCAGTGCATTAAAGTGTGTTTCCTAGGATAGCAGCAGCTAAGAGGTCCAAGGATGCATGGGATACCCTCCAGATTGCCTATCAAGGTATGGAGAAGGTGAAGACAATAAAGCTACGATTGTTGAGGAGAGACTTTGAAACTCTCTGTATGAAAGAGTTTGATAACATAGACTCATTCTTCACACATGTGATTGGGTTGGTTACCCAGATAAGGTCTCATGGAGAAACACTTGAAGAAAGAAGGATAGTGGAGAAAGTGTTGAGGAGCTTACCCTCAAGGTTTGATGTGATAATCACAACCCTTGAAGAGACAAAGGATCTAAAATTTTTCAGTTGATGAATTTCATGCATCATTGATGACACATGAACAAAGATTGGGCAGAAATGCAAACTCACCATTGGAGCATGCCTTCAAGACCCAAATGTCCTTTGGAAGAGGAAGAGGTCAGGGCAGAGGGAACTACAGAGGAAAAGGAAGTGTCAAAAGCCAAAACAGAGGAGGAAGAAACAACCCTGCAAGTGGAAGGGGCAGCAATCAAAATTAGAACCAAGGCCAAGGAAGCAGCCAACAAGGTGGAAAAAATCAAGCACATGGAAAAATGTATGATAAATCCCAAGTCCAATGTAATTACTGTAAGAAGTATGGCCATTATGCCAATGAATGTAGGAAGAAACAGAGTGACATGCCTAATAGACCCAGTGCTAATTTTACCAAAGAAAATATCAGTCAAGAAAAATTATTTTTAGCATGTAATATGGCTGAGGAAAAGAATGAAGATATATGGTTCCTATATTCAGGATGTAGCAACCATATGACTGGAAAAATTTCTATGTTTTCCATGTTAGATGAAAATGTAAAGTCTCAAGTAACATTGGGGACAGACAATAAGGTCTTTTGTCATGGGAAAAGGTAGAGTAAGTGTTTTGATAAAGAAGGGAGAAGGAAGATTCATATCAGATGTTTACTATGTGCCTGGTATGAAGTGTAACATCTTGAGCATTGGACAACTCATTCAAAAGGGGTACAATTTTTTCTTCGAAGATGATGTATGCACCATCATGGATAAACCACCAAGCAAGAAATGCATTGCACAAGTGAAGATGACAAGGAACAAAATGTTCCCTCTCAAGATGAGAGCAGATTTGAAGAAAGGAGCTGAAATGACAGTAGTGACACAAGATACATTCCAAAGAGAAGCAAAAGATGAACACTGGTTATGGCATTTGAGATTTGGACATCTCAACTTTGGAGGACTAAATTTGTTGCATAGGAAAGGAATGGTAAAGGGATTACCATTGATTGAAAAACCGAACAGCCTATGTGAAGGCTGCATCTTGGGCAAACAACACATAGAAAAATTTCCATCAGGAAAGAGCATAAGGGCAAAGGCACCCTTAGAAATTG
Organism: Pinus albicaulis; assembly: GCA_034641835.2. Lineage (NCBI taxonomy): Eukaryota > Viridiplantae > Streptophyta > Pinopsida > Pinales > Pinaceae > Pinus > Pinus albicaulis. The sequence continues at coordinate 47,278,952 of CM076573.1, read as the reverse complement.
TCCATTCAGATTTGTGTGGGCCAATGCAAACACCATCACTAGCAAGCAGCCATTATATGCTGACTTTTATTGGTGATTTCACAAGGAAAACTTGGGTGTATTTCTTGAAATATAAAAGTGAAGTGTTTGAGAAATTCTGCCACTTTAAGGCACTTATTGAGAACCAAAGTGGGAAGCACATAAATTTTTTAAGAACTGATAGAGGAGGTGAGTATATCTCAAAATAATTTCTGCATTTTTGCAGAGAAAATGGCATACACAAGAAATTTACAGCAAGGTACACACTGCAGAAAAATGGAGTTGCTGAAAGGAAAAATAGAACAATCATGGATATGGTAAGAAGTATGTTGAAGGTAAAACATTTGCCAAATGAGTATTGGGCTGAAGCTGTACACTGTGCAGCATATGTGCTGAATAGATGCCCAAAAAAAGCTGTAATGAATAGAATTTCGGAAGAAGCATGGAGTGGCATAAAACAAGGTGTCACCCACATGAGAGTTTTTGGTTGTGTGGCTTATGCACACATTCTAGATCAGCTAAGGAAGAAGTTGGACATTAAGGGGGAGAAGTGCATTTTTATTGGATACAGTGAAGAATCCAAGGCATATAGATTGTATAACCCATCCACCAAGAAATTTTTTATAAGCAGAGATGTTCGGTTCATTGAGGAAGAAGCTTGGGATGGAAGCATTGAGAAAACAGTCAATGTGAAGAGTTGTTTGTCTCATGATGATGACGAGGAAGAAATGGCTGAAAGGAACACCTCATTAGCAGCACCACCTCCACCAACACAAGGACAACAAGAGACACCACAAGCAGGTATGAGAACACCCTTGAGAAGTAATGATAGTGTTTCTTCAAGCACACCACAAGGAGCAGATTTGAGTGCTTCTACAAGCACAAGTACACCCAATGAAAGAGGAACCAGATTCAGAAGTTTGAATGTTATTTATGAGCAAGAGGAAGCAAATGAAGGTATGAACTCTTTATTTGCATTGTATTTTCATGTAGATGATCCTATTCATTTTGAAGAAGCCATAAAATATAAAAAATGGATAGATGCTATGGATGAAGAAATGAATGCCATAGAGAAAAATAAAACATGGGAATTGGTTGATCTCCCAAAAGGTAAAGAAGTCATTGGAGTGAAATGGGTCTACAAGACCAAAAGCAATGCTGAAAGTAATATTGAAAGGCACAAGGCCAGACTTGTTGTCAAAGGCTACAAGCAGCAACATGGAAGAGATTATGAAGAAACTTTTGCACCGGTTTCCAGAATGGAAATGGTGAGAGCAGTGTTGTCCATAGCAGCACAACACAAGTGGAAGGTTTACCAAATGGATGTGAAATAAACATTCCTAAATGGAGTATTGATGGAAGAGGTTTATGTTGAACAACCTTTGGGCTATGAGAAAGCAGGCCAAGAGCACAAAGTTTTCAGATTGAAGAAAGCTCTATATGGGCTAAAACAAGCACCAAGAGCATGGTACAGTAGGATAGATTCCTATCTACTGGAAAATGGGTTTGAAAAATGTGAAGGAGAACCCACATTATACATCAAGGAGAAAGACGGTAAGATGAAGATTGTTGTTATATATGTTGATGATGTGATCTTTACAGGTAATGATGATTACCTCATTGAGAATTTTAAATCAGTCATGAAGGATGAATTTGAGATGACTGATATGGGATTGCTGAAATACTTCTTAGGAATAGAATTAGAGAAAAATGAAAATAAGATTTTTATCTCTCAAGCCAAATATGTAAATGAAATTTTGGAAAGATTTAATATGCAGGATTGCAAGGAAAAAATTACTCCTACAGTGATGGGATTGAAACTCAGCAGAGAAGACAGCAGCAAGGATTTTGATCCTAGTTTGTACAAGAGCATAGTTGGCAGCCTCATGTATTTGACTACAACTAGGCCTGATATTATGCATGCTGTGAGCTTAATTTCTAGATTTATGGAAAGGCCAAAGGAGGCACATTGGAAATCAGCAAAAAAAATTCTGAGTTATGTGAAAGGAACAAAAAGGTATGGTATTCTATATACCACTTCAGAAAATTCTGAATTGATTGGTTATACTGATAGTGATTGGGCTGGAAGTATAGATGACCGGAAAAGTACATCTGTTTATGTTTTTCACATGGGTTCAGGAGCCATTTCATGGGCTTCTAAGAAACAACCAATTGTGGCTTTATCTACAGTAGAGGCAGAGTATGTGGCAGCTACAGCAGTAGCATGTCAAGCAGTTTGGATGAGGAGAATGTTGAGGAGTTTGTGTCATCAATAGGTAAAATGCACAACAATTTATTGTGACAATAGGTCAGCTATATCATTGTCAAAGAATTCAGTATTTCATAAGAGAACGAAACACATTGATGCCAAGTATCACTACATCAGGGAGCTAGTGAACAATGGTGAAATTATTCTGAAACATTGCAGAACATAGGAGCAGTTTGTAGACATTCTAACAAAGCCATTGGGGAAAAAGAATTTTAATTATTTAAGGAAATGCATGGGTATGACAGAAAACCCAGCAGTTGAATTTAAGGGGGAGTGTTGAATTTTTAAATTCAACTAATACTGTGCAAAAGGACAGAGGACTTAAATTCAGATGTGAAAAGGAGGCAACAACAGTAGTATTTTCTTTGATTGTTTTGATATACACTCAACCTCGCATTTAAACCCTGAAAGTGAAATTTTTTCTCATGGCCGTAGCCTGTGTTTCACCATGCTAAACTGTGGTTGACCACGCAATGATTTTTTTAATCTCTGCACCCTTAAATTCTCTGTCTACCGCTTTTATAATATGACCATACCACCGTTACCACAATCCATCAACCACGCCTTTTCATGTCGTTCCATTCAATTTGAAACACACCATGTCATTGCAGTGGAGCCCATGAATCCACGTATTTATACCTACAACCAATAGGAACGTTGTCACGTTCGTTTGAGCTGCTAAGCCATTGAATGAAGGCGGTCCCATTGCCAGCACACCAATGCCATGTGGACCGACCATGTTTTATCGCGCAGAATTCTTGATGATGTCACGGAGCCAAAGTTGTATGCGATAATTTTATAAAGTTTGATTTATATTTCATTTGAGTTTCGACGAGCCCCATCTCTAGCCAATGGGAGGCCGATCGCGCGGACTTTGGGCTTGCTGACGTAGGGGAAAATTGGTATGCGAAATCCATTGCAATCGAGTTCAATGATAGTTTGAAGTCCAGGTCTAAAGCTTTAAACTTTGGTCTAAATTTTTATTAATATGCGGCGGATTGATATAAGGTTTCAAAACCTTATTATAAATTTTTGCTATATTTTTTTATTAACGCCGAGTTGAGAAGTCTATCGACTTTTGTTTTTTTTATATATATACTCGGTCAATATATATATTATAAACTTTTCCAAAGTTTATAATATATATTTTCAATAGTTTGTTTCTATTTTTTTTTTACACGTTATGCCATATATAAATGTAAGAGCCCGAAGGCCTATAGAGTGTGTAGATGATTATGTATTTTTTTTTGTATTGAGCCCGAAGGCAGAAATAGAACATAATAGTGAATAGCACAGTGTGTGTGAAAATTTTGTTTTGCAAGAGACAGAGAGGAAAGTTTGAAGGAAACTGTGTGTGTAGCAGTTCCACACTTTTGTAATCCCTCTATTAGAGGAAGAACCATTTTTGTAATAGTTTTTCATGTTAATGAAATAGTTGTTTGTGTGCAATCTCTGTCCAACAAGTGTTTTTTAATCTCTGTGTTGAGAGGAGGAATTATTTTTATTCCTATGTGCGTTCTGGAATATTCAGAAATTCCAACAGCTCTGATCCATAATCTTCCTCCACCTCTCATTTTTCATGGCCATTCGGAATATTCACCATTTTCCTTGGTGGATTCCCACTACTATGCTTCTAGGGCTGCATCTTCCAGTATTTTAATCAGGAGGAGTGTTATTGAGCATACAATACATATTTTCAATTGATAATTCACCATTCCTACATAAATTAGGGTTGTAGATCAGCACTGTATCAAGAGATGCCTCCTTTAAACATGGCAGTTAACATTCCCCATCAATATCTAAATATATCTAAATGTGAACTCTTCTTATTCTACCTCCATCTTCTCTCACCCTCGCTACTGTTGTTGCTACTTTCACTTCTACTCATGTTGTGCAGTGGATAATAAAAACGATAATTTATCCCGAAATCATCGAGAGGGTCCATTTCCATTCAAATTACGTATGCAGTTATGTGTGAGTATCTTATTCTATATGGCCAAGCTATTAATTTTCTCAGAGATCCATAAAAACAAGATATGTGACTTCTGATTCAATACATTCAACTCTTCCTATTAAATAATAAAAAACATGAATCCATAGAAAACTATAACAAACAAAACACGATCCATAAAATACAAAACCCATATATTAAACCCACGGTAAACTCTAATAACACATAAGGAAGGAAGAGAGTTTGACATTTCTCTGGAAAAAAATGAAGAACAATAGCCTAACGGGCATCTCACCTAAGTATTACATTTTTTCAACAGACAGCTAGGGTTTAAGAGTGAAAAGGTATTTGTGTTAGTAGACTGAACCTTGAAAAGAATTATACCTTGACCTCTTCATTACCAGTGCCTTCCTTGAACTTCTTGGGATAACCTTGATCAAATCTTTGGCCTCTGGTGAGCGAGTAGATGACCTTGATTACGACAATTCGAGCGCTTGTCCAAAAGTATTACGAAGTTGTGAAGAGAGATGGAGGATTTACGGATGGGCCATAGCCCCGAGACTGGGGAATATTGTTCAAATTCATTGTGGAAAGAAATCACCGCAATTGAGGCAGCCCTCCTCCTCTTTCCCTGCAGCACGAGGGAAATGAAAAAAAAAATGATATTTGATTTTTTTTATATATTTTGATCCTCCAATAGGAGGGAAATGGAAAAACTGATACGTGTTTTTTGGTCACAAAGAAGACATATATGAAGCATAGAATTCAACTTAGGGGTGAGTAGGAAGGCAAGATCATTTTTTACAAAGTTTTAGCATGGAGATAAATTTAACAATTTTTGAAAAAAAATGAATTTATAGAGGTAAATATGTAGAAGGTTGAGTATATAAGGTTAAAGAGTCATCTTATATGTTTTTTGCATCTAGTTTTTTAGATAATTTGTATATCCCTCTAAATAAATAGACTTTTTGTAGTCTATTGTGTAGTGAGTGGCTTATAGTTGGTAAATTCTCTATTATAATTTCGAGTTTTTTGAGGTCACTCTAGTTTCCTATATATGCAAGGTCTATAGCATACATAAATAGATTCAATATTAGGGAGAAGTTGTAATGGGGTTGCATTTGTTATTAGTTTTTGGTGTTCACTCTACATTAGAGTTAGGTAATATTATGCATGTTATTAGTATAATGGATTACTATTCTACCTATGTGTTTGTATTTGTACTATATTTGGGTGATTTATGTTAGTTTTTATTCATAATGATGTTTGTGATAGTGGTTTAAATGGATGCTAATAATATCGTAATGAATGTGATCCCCACTCAAATATTTAACATTTTGCACGTTACTTATTGGGAATTATTATATGTCTCAAGTGAGACCTTCTTGCCCCTATAAGGTGGAATATAGTAGGACATTAGACAAAAATAGGCCATATTTAGAAGCATTCCATTAACCTTGAGTCTATGATAAATCCAACACTCAATAATGGGAAATAATCATCTAAAATATTTGAAATATGGTAGATGAGTTAAATTAGGGTTTAATTACCGAGGGTGTTGGGTTTAACCTACAAAATTTCTTCAAGCGACTTGATTGTTTTTAACCATGACCCTAAATTTCTCCTAAGCTTTTTTAGGATGCAAATTATCCTTGGAAATGGGTTGGGAAAGGTAGAAGGTGGCATTAGGAAGAGGTGGTTGAGGAAAAAAAGTCATTTTATTGGCTCTTGGGAAAAATGGAAAAGAAATATTACTTTTAGGACTTTGTTTGTCTATGTTAATGTATAATTTCTATCTTAGGATAGATGAATTTGTGACTAAGGAATTATGGCAACTGGAGTAGTTAAATAATACTCAAGTATTATATAATTGGATAGAGGAGGATATGGTATATTTAGCCATATTGGGGTATTAAGCTCCCATTACTAAGCTTGACATTTTTTTGGGATGAAGGTGGTGTTGTAAGCCAAAGAACATACAATTACAAAAGTACTAGACTAAGTTTGATATTAGAAAAATTGATGACATTGTTGGGTAGAGTATAGTTCTTGAGTGAATCTTCAATGAGTTTAAATTGTGTGTTCTAATTGAGATAAATCATTTCTTGGAGGGCAAAGAATATTTGAATGTGTACCTGGTAGGGATGAAAAGAAAACCTTTTGTGTGATTTCCCCCCACAATATTCCATTCATACAACAAAAACATTAATATGCCCTAGTCTTACATTGATCATTTCTTTAGGAGATGGATGCATGAACTAGATCCATCCTAACAGTGGATGGAAAAAGAATACACTAACAATTTTCCTTGTTGGCGCAAAGGGATGTTGTTAAAATATATGTTTCTAGGATTTTGTGTGGATTTGATTAGACAAATTGTGTGACAAGAAACAATCTAGAAAAAAGTGCTATAGAAACTATCTTTTTCTAGAGAATAAACATAACCATTTGACCTTCATTATTGTAAGCATAGAAAATATTGTTTTTAATTCTTAGATGATTACCAAAAACAATTAATTTCCTCATACATAAGTCCTCAGCATAACCATTGAAATATTCAAAGAAATGTCTTACAATTTTTGTTGTAGCTAGAGCAACTTCTTCAATAAGGGACCCACTAGGACCTCAATGTTCAATTCCTATTGCATCCTAAACCTGGAAAACAGAAGAAAGAAATGACCACTTGTCATTTAAAGATGAACTTTACTTTCAAAACAAATATTTAAAAAGAAAGAACTTAAGAAAAAATAAATGCATTTCCTCCATAATAAAAAAAATGTCATTTCTAGCACAATAATTTTAATTTAGTCTAGGTTTTAATGATGTCAAGCCGGTGTATGGTTGCAATTCAATATGTAGACAAGTGCAGAGACCATTTCGTGAATATATTTTATATTTTTGGTGGTGATTTTTTAAATCTCTATTAACACTCAACGTTTCTTGAACAATGAGATGAAAATTTGTCTTTTCTTTGTTTTCCAACTCTAATTGGATGAGGAAATTAACTATGGGCTAAGTTACTATTTTGGTCACTCGTGAATCATCTAGGAAAGCATAGTTTGTTCTCAGCAAAAATACCTTCCAAGGTATGGCATCTGATCCTCGTAGAGGTATAGATATGCTCAATGTTAGAGTCATGTCTACATTATTTCGAAGGAATTTATCTTCTCTGGATTGAAGATGAGAAAAATAGATGAATTTTAAAAATGGTTAGCAGTCTTTTATTTTATTTTGTAATGCTTCTTTTTATATATGACCATTTTGCGCAATATAGGGTGCCTTGTGAATATTTCCTTCCACGTTAATGCAGGCTCAAGTGTTTACTAGAGCAAGCTCCTTCTTGAATATGAAAATGGAGATGCAACCTAAACTAGGTGGGTGTTTTAAAAAGTTAATTAATTTCCCATTGTATAGACTACATTGATTACTACAATTATATTATGCAATGGTTACATGTTTATATAATAGGTTTGTGTTTCACGTCTCTTTAGGGAAACCTCAATACATGGAAACCAATGCAGCAAACATGGGGTGAAAATTGGGCTTTGAATAGTGGCCCTTTATGTGTTGTGTTTTAAATTTACCTCACAACCCTCTTAGCAAGGAAAATGCTTATTATAGATAACGTTATTCTAGAGAATTGGCACTAAAATTCTACATACAATACCAATGCCAACAATCAAGCACTATAACTCTCGTTTCAAAGTCATTTTCATCTTTTCCTCACAATACTTGTTCGTTATCAGTATCTTTTCCATATTTAGCCTTGGACTGAATTTACCACCCAATTAGGTTTACATTCCCAATCAACCTGACTCGTCGACGGTGTCGCGTGGTCTTTCTCTGATAGGTTAGTCACCCTATTAAGTTCCCCCTTCAAAGGGACTTGGGCCTAGTATAGACAAAATAGGAGTTGATCACCCTACAAATGGCCCTTAGTCAATCTTCAAATGGGCCTGAAAAACTAATCTTATACCGCATTACCCTTCACACAAATTAACAATTCCACCCATCCACCATGGATCCAACATCCTCGAAACCATACAAAGGAAAAACCCCTACGAGGGAGCCGCTTCGATCCCCAAAACAAGTTTTCATTCAAATTTACTCCCACTAATGTGTTGTTGATCCAACATAATACTCATGTGTTACCAGGTGTGAAAACCAATAAAACCAACAATCGACCACCCTATAATTGACCCATGACCAATTTTGAGGTGAACCCAACTTCTAGCTCATTATAGAGTCACACTCTTTGCACACACAAACAATTTCCATCACCATTTAAAAATTGTGGTTGTGACTCTTCACAACGTTCCAACTAATTTCCAACTAACAAAACCAAACTAGCAAGAAACTCAAGTGAAAAATCATCAAAACTGCATAGAGAGGAAGCACCTGAAAGGGAGACAAAACAATCCCCAAAAAGGGGGTTCCTATTCAAAGTGTCTCCCACTGAAGTGGTGACCCAACATACCACGTCTCATGTGTTACCTTTTCCAAAATTTCATATTAGTGCTTATGTTAACTCCAGTAAGATAGTTTTTTTTTGGATTTATGAGGCTTGGTCTATGTTGGTGTTCCTTCAGTAGACAAAAAAAAACTCTAAAATTTATGTTTCTTCCTTGATTTTTCATCAAAGATAACTTAGATCATCATCATGGAAAGTCAGGTTGTTATTAGCTTGTATCGTAATTTAGCTTACAATAACCTCGATCATATTGGTTTACATTCATATTTGTGCTCAGAATTGAGATTTTCCTAATCTCGACATGTTCTAGGCTTGTAGTAATAAACCAAGACCCTTGGTCCTGTTAGCCCCCTATAAATTTTGACAATAAAACAGGGGGCTAAAATGTTTTTGAGCCTTCAAGGAATGCATTTCCTCTGAAAACACATCATCCTTGAAGCCTCCTTGTGCCTTTTGTCCTTTGATAAAATCGCCTCTGCTGATTCCCATTATAAAGCCTCTCTGATTGCAAAAAATTGTGCTCCAAAAGGCCTACATTTATCCCTTGTATCCTTGCAAAATGTCCCTTTCAACCCTTTTTCCCCTTTGTTAAAGTTCCCCTTTTTACCTTCTAAATCCTTCCAAAATCCCCTTTAAATCCTACACATACCCCTTGTTTGGCCAAATAACTCCTTTATCCCTCTATCATTTTCCCTTTTGGTCCTAATTTTCATTGAAAACGGGCCAAACAACCCATTTCCCACCTTAGGACAGGCCTAGCCCCCTTCGGCCAGCCCCCTAAAACTGTTTCCCACACAACCTGGGCGCTAGAACCTGACGCTAACCCGAAAGGCGCTTATCGCAAATGTGTATCGGGGGTAGGGTCCGCCGTCGATCTACACAGATCCGACGGTCTTCGCAATCCCATCGCGCCCATGGTCCCCACCCTTTTCACCGCCCGATCACCTCACAACCATTCATTTAACCCACAAATCAACGATCCATAGTTCATCCGTCCCGGTGGTTCCTGTACCGCGCCCTGTGCAGAAACCGACGGTTTCCATCGCACCGCCTTTGAGAGGTGGGCGATATTTTTCATTTCAGAGCGATTCCACTCATCTCATGACGTGTGGCTCCGCGCACTATTCATAAACTGCCCTCCATCATGCATTAAAGTTCGGCAGCAAATCCAACGCGATATCGCTATACACCATCCGATCTGGGGCGGGCAATCCGACGGTAGTCGCACCACGAAGTTGCGCGGGAGTTAACCAAGGAAAAAAGTGCCCCTGGCCCACCATCTATCACCCTCTGATGTGTTTTCCACCGTCGATCTCCTCCTGAGATCGGACGGTCCAGATTCGATCGCCCCCGTCTTTGATCGGTCCCACCGCCAATAATCCACGTCACCCATTTTCATTGCTTTTCCCATTTTCTTGGTATCGTGACACCTGTCCTCCAAGTTTTCACCACGTGTTCTCTACCATCCCTGGTCTATAATTAGTCCATTTCTCTATTTGTCATCATTTTGCGTCCATTCCCACTGTTTCCATCATGCTGCGCCACCATTCTACAAGCCTCCCACTGCATTTTCCACCGTAATCCCACACTATTCCACCATTTCACCAGTCTGCATGGCAAATTTCATCGTCCTCGCTGCATCCACCCTCCCCATGCATTGTTTTCTTAATGTGTTTACATCTTTTGTAGGGTTACAGGCGGCGAAAACCGCCATGATTCACAGTCTATGTCACAGTGATAGAGAACGCAGGGAAGATCATGTGCAGAAGATTGAAAATTATGGAGAAAGGTCTTGGAAGGCGATATGACAGGACCTTTATTAAAGGAACATGTTTAAACTCTGTAAAACCTCCGCAGAGCCATTAAAGCGCAAATTTCACGGACATAGGAAATCATGGAGTGGCTAAGAGTATTAGTGGGAAAACAGGGTATTTAGGGTCTGTCATTGAAGATTTTGAGCCTTATTTCAGTGATTTAGAAGGCAAAGGTACCAGATTGAAGACCCTGAGGATCAATCAAAAGGTCCAATGCACAGAAAATAATACTATCAGGGTTTCTTGACTACAGAATGTTTTTCCATAAAAGGACAAAGTGCCCATACTGTCTGCATGCTATTTTGTGTCCCTAAGGAAATTATAGCCCTGACAACGGTCCTATGCTACCAGTGCATTAGTTATACAGTATGGTAGACCCTTGCATCATCGTTCTACCTTTTTTTTTAATTCACCAGGGTGTCGCAACAAGTACACCAGAGACATACTGGAGTAAATGGAAGCCTGACGAAGACTACTCTTTCTTCCAAAGAGTACTAAAGATGAATGCCCATAATTTAAACGGGATGGAGCCTCAGCCCTCTTGCTGCTTCTAAGTTTTAATGCTGCATTTAGTTCTTCATCTACCCCCTTTGCTCTCTTTCAGCTATAAATTCATGAAAAAACCTAGTGTAAAGGTTGTTGTTCGGTTGTTGTTGTTGTTGTTGCTGTTAGAGGGATTCATTTTGACTGTTATAATAGTCTTGGGAGAGAGTAACAGAGTAGTTTGTAATTCATTAGGCTGGGAGGAGAAGTTTGGATTGTATTCAGCCATTAAGCTCAGTTTATGTGACTGGGTTTGCACATCAATTAATCAGGCAATTTCATAGGATCATGGTCTATTACTATGGGTGATGTTTCTCTTATCATATTGTTTTACTACATTTTCATGCTGTTCATTGGTCTTCTGGGCATGCATCAGAAATCTGGCATAGGATTTACCCTTGTTAGGTACCCTATGTTTCTGCTCTCCCTGCCTTTGATGTTTTCTGCTGATTGTGAATATAAGAGTAAATTCAACTAATTTAACTAGTGTAGCGGTTCCATATGCTGCTAGCTGATGTATGAATTCGGGGTTTGCTGCTTGGATGTTTCTTGCTGGTGTCAAAGCATTGAAGGTTCAAAGTCCTTCTCTAATCTATAGATTCTAGTTTTGTGAAATCTTATCTCTGTTTTTCCCTTGGAGCATGCTAAAGAAGACCTGGAGTTAAATTACCTCTGGTCCGATCTATAAGATGCCCCTTTATCCCTCCATTGAAAGCTGCCTTTGAGTATGTCCAAGCAGGTCTGGAGTTAAACGACCGTTGACCTGATCTATAGACAGAAATTGAGTGCCTTTCCTTCTTTCACTTTCAATCCTTAATGTTCCATTCCACCATCTATTTAAAAAGATCCTTTAGTGTAGATGACTTGCCCTTTGAAAGCCTTGGCTAGTTGTTTGTATGTAATTACCTTTCATGACTCCATAGCCCAATGGATGGCACATTCTTAACCTATCCTCTTTTTCTGAAACATCCTGCTGCTCTGCTCCTTTCCTTCCATTACTTTCTCATTTTAGATCTCATGACCCAACCCAGCAACCAACCAACTAAATCATTTTAAACCCCCTTTGTGCTTCATAAGTAGCATAATACCTAATATTGAGCTTTCAAAGATATATCCTTCTTTGTATTTATGGAGAGATCCCTCTCTAGGTCCAGGAGGGCTAGATCCTAGGGCCCCAAAGTGGTTCTGATGTTGTCTCATCTTTTGGTCTTGCCAATCTGGCCAAAACATGGGAACTCCAATAGGTCCTTCTATTATAATAGATATATTCTGACCCTAGTAGAATAGAGATAATTTTAGACGTGTTTTAGGTCTTTTTTTCTAATAGAAATTCTATTTCCAACCATAGAAATTTATTCTTACAAACTCGACTTCTCGTGAATACATCCTTCATAATATTGACTAGATTTCAGAGACAAATTTGAACCTTATTCCTAACTCTAATACCATGTTGAAATAAAAATTCATAATAGAATTTATTAACATGATGATTGTTTAAATATTTTTTCTCATTCAGGCATTACTTCATTCATTGGGTCATTGAGAAATTATACAAATACAATTATAGAAGTTCAAAATAAGACTTGCAAGAGGGAAGCTTATGGTTGTGATAAGGTGTGGAAAAATTAATTTTAGAGAAAGGGAGAATTTGGTTTGGGCACAAAATTGTTTTTCTAATGACTTGGTTGGGTTCCGAAGTTGTAAAAAAAGTAAGGCTATCTATGAGGGTATGACGGCTAGGGAGTGTCAAGGTGTTCCAGGGAATGTAAGGTTCCCAAGTAAGGCTAGTTGTCAGGGCATGAGTGCCAACGCGTGCTTGGGAATGATAATATGTGAAAAATATTGCAAAGGCATGTAAAATATGCTAAGATGTTCCAAGTATTAAGGCATGCCAAGAAGTACAAGGGTGTGACAATGCATGTCATGGAAGTTCAAGGAAACAAGAGAAACAAGTTAAACTACATGCAGATGAACACATAAGAGGGTTAATAAGTCATCAATTTATTTTTTCCATGAGGCGCATGTTAAGCACACCAACACTAGGTGCGAATAGGTGCCAAGTGTCAAGTGTTAGTGCATTCTACATGCCAAATATTCCTCTATTGCTTCTCATCTATTTTCCAATAATTGATCTCAAATAACTTTAATATTAAACCATGCCAAATCATACCAAGTCATCTCAATGCATGTCAGACATGCTAAGACTTTCTAAGCGCTAACATGTGCCAAGTGCCAATGTGTGTTAGGAAGTGTTATGCATGCTATGAAGTGGCAGGGCATGTCGAAAAGTTCTAAGTATTGAGTGCCAATGCATGCTGAGGAGTGTTATGGATTACTACGACAACACAAGGGAGCACTAGGTCAAAATGCATGGAAGTGAATGAATATGAGGGTGTGTCAGGGAGTGGCAATGAGTGCTAGTTGTCATGCCAAGGAGGGAGTGAGAAGGTATTCTAAGCATTCACACACCATATTGACCACTCACTTCTTACCATTCTCATACCATAAAAAAAAATCCTAAAAATGTCATTCTTAAAATCTCTTGTGTAGTTTCCTAATGTCATTCAAGTATAATATCGCAATTACTTATGTTAGTAATGGTGTGATCATTTTTTTATTCTCTTAAAGGAACTCTTTTTTTTCACATAAATGATCGAGTGAAAATGAATGGAAATTAATGCATAAGAGGGTGTGTTGTGAAGTGTCAGCGAGTGTCAGGAGTGCGAAGGGGGGAGTGACAAAGCATGCTAGGGAATTATATGGCATTTCAAGAAGTACCAGGGTGTGCTAACATGTGCCAAATAGTGCCAAGGAATTCCGATGCATGCTAGGCATGCAAATACATGCCATGTGTTAAGGCATGACGAGATGTGCCAGGTGTTAGGGTATCCAAACATGTGTCAAGGAGTGTAAGGCGACAAAAGGGAACACCAAGTTAAAATTAAAATAAATGAACACATATGAGGTTTAATAATTCAGGACCTTACCTTTTCAATAGGGGAATTCTATGCATATCAACACTAGTGCTAATACATGCCAAGGGCCAAGTTTTAGTGTGTATTAAGTGCCAAATCATCCTTTATTACTTCTCTATTAATTGTGAATAATTGATCTCAAATAAATTTTATCTTAAATCATGCCAAGGAATTCTAGGGCATCCAAAGACATGCCAAGAATTTTCAAGTGCCACTAAGTTCCAAGAGCCAATATGTGTGAGGGAGTTATAAGGCATGCTATGGAGTTTGAGGTTTTCTAAGGAGGGAGTGAAAAGATATGCTAGATATTTCCAAGGCATGCTAGAGTGCTATGGAAGCATACCAAGATGTGCCAAGTGCCAATGTGTGTTGAGTGTTAGCAAGTTCCGGGGAAACAAAAGGGAGAACTATGTAAAAATGCATGAAAATGAATGAATAAGATTGTGTGACAGGGAGTGTCAACGAGTTCCAGGTGTGTTAAGGAGGGAGTGACATGGTATGCTACGCAATGTTAATTCATGATAGTGTGACATAGTGGCATGTGGCCAAGATGTGCTAGGTGACAAGGTGTGCCAACACATGCTGGAAGTGTTATGGAGTCACAAGGACACACAAGGGAGCACTAGGTGAAAATAATGCATGCAAATGAACAATTAAGAGATTTTGACAGGAAGTGTCATTAAGATCCAAGTGTGCTAAGGAGGGAGTGACAAGTTATTCTAGGCAGTACTAAGGTATTTTAAAGGTTAGGGAAACATGCCAAGATGTGCCAGGTGCTAGGGTGTGCCAATGCATGTTAGGGAGTGTTATGGAGTACCAGGGAAAAACAAGGGATCAATAGTTTGAAATTCATGTAAATGAGTGAATAAGAGTGGGTGACAAGGATTGTTAGCAAATTCTAGGTGTGCTAAGGAGGGAGTGACAATGTATGTTAGGTAGTGCTAAGGAATTATAGAGTGCCAAGGCGACATGCAAAGATGTGACAAGTGTCAGGATGTGCCAATGCGTGTCAAGGAGTGTTAGGGAGTGCCACATAAACATAAGGGAGAACTAGTTCAAAATGTATGGAAATTAACGAATATAGAGTGTGTGATAGGGAGTGTCAGCGAGTTCCGACTGTGCTAAGGATGGAATGAAAAGGTTATATGCTAGGAAATTCCAAGGCATGTTAGAGTTCCAGGGCATTTCATGGAATGGTAGGGTGTGTTAGGGAATTCCAAAGCATGTCAAGGAATGTAGGGGATGCTAACATGTGCCACATAGTGCCAAGGGATTGTTATATGTTCTAGGTGTTATGGCTTGTCAAGATGTAAAATATGTTGCTCAGTCTTTTTATAGCCACGATTCGAAGTGAGCCTTGACTTGGTAACTTTTTAAGTGGGATGAGTTAATATTTTCCATGAGTAGCCTAAGATTAGTTATAAGCCATTCTTAGGTGAATAAGGCATAGTCTAGTTGTAGTAAATAAAACTTGGTCAATTTATTGTAGTTGAGGCAGGACTTGGTTGGGTTCCCAAGTCTAAAAAAAATAAGGATAGTTATAAGGACATGACAATTAAGGAGTGCCATGGTGTCCCAATGAATTAAAAGGTGTGCTAACACATGCCAGTTAGTGTTAATGCATGACGAGGAGTGTTTGGGAGTGTCAGGGCATCACAAGGGAGAACTAATTCAAAGTGCATGGAAACGAATAAATAAGAGTGTTTGTCAAGGAGTGTGATTGAATTCCAGATGTCCCATGTATGAAGTGTGTTAGGATAATTTCATAATAGGATTTGCAGGAGGAAAACCTATGATTGTGATAAGGGGATGGATTAAGTAGTTTAAGACAAAGGGAGACTTTGTGCTAGACACAACACTATTTTTTCAATGACTTGGTTGGGTTCCCAAGTCGAAAAAAAGGCAAGGTTATCTATGAGGGCATGACAACTAGGGAGTGCCAAGGTGTGCAAGGAATCCCATGAAGTGATAACACATGCTAGAAATTTCCAAGGCATGTTAGGCATTCCAATATGTGCTAGGTGCTAGTGTTGGGCACCAATGCATGCTAGGGAGTGCTAGGGAAACATAATGGAGGACTCATTTCAATTTCATCGAAATGAATGAATAAGTGTGTGTGATAGGGAGTGTTAGAAAGTTCCAGGTGTGATAAGGAGGGAGTGAAAAGTTATGCTATGCAACTCCAAGTCATGATAGAGTGCTAGGAAAGCATGCCAATGTGTGCCAAGTTATGCCATGCAACTCCAATATGTTCCAAGTTCCAGGGTGTGCCAATGTGTGCCAAGGAGTGTTAGGGAGTGTTAGAGAAACACAAGGGAGCACTATGTCATAATGCATGGAAATGAATGAATAAGTGTGTTACAAGGAGTTTCAATGAGTTCCAAGTGTGCTAAGGAGGAGTAACTAGGCATGCTTGGCAATGCTAAGGAATGCTAGAGTGCTAGGGAGGCATGTGGCCAAGACGTGCCAATGCGTGCAAGGAATTGTTAACTAGGAGTTGCAAGGAAACAAAAGGGAGCACTACATCAAAATTCATGGAAATTAACAAATAAGAGTTTGTGATTGGAAGTGTCAATGAGTTCCACGTGTGCTAAGGAGGGAGTGACAAGGTATGCTAGGTAGTGTTAAGGCATGCTAGAGGCCAGGGCGACATGCCAAAATGTCTTAGGTGCTAGGGTGTACCAACATGTGCCAAGGAGTGTTAAGGAATGATATGGAAACACAAGGGAGCACTAGGTAAAAATGCATGGAAATTAATGAATAAGAGTTTGTTACTGAGATTTCAATGAGCTCTAAGTGTGCTAAGGAGAGAGAGACAAGGTATGGTAGGTAGTTCCAAGGAATGATAGAGTGCTAGGGATGCATGCCACGATGTTCCAGGTGTTAGGGTGTGCCAATGTGTGCTAGGGAGTGTTAGGGAGTTCCAGGTAAACACAAGGAAGCACTAGATCAAAATGCATGGAAATGAACGAATAAGAGTGGGCGATAGGGAGTGTCAATGAGTTCTAGGTGTGTTAAGGAGGGATTGACAAGGTTATATGCTAGGAAATGCCAAGGGATGTTAAACTACCAAGGCGAGTCAAGAAATGCTAGGATGTGTTAGAGAGTGTAAAAGCATGTCAAGAAATGTAGGGGATGCTAACACATGCCACATAATGCCAAGGGATTTAAGACATGTCAGGTGTTATGGCATGTTAATATGTAAACCATGTTGCTTAATTGTTTTACGACCTTAGTTGGATGTGATGAGCCTTGTCTTGGTAACTTGTTAAGTGGGATCAGTTGAGATTGGACATGAGTAGTCTAAGATGAGTTATATGTAGTTCTTAGGTGAACAACGCATATGTTGAATTTCCACGACACATGAGAATCTAGGTTTGGTATTAGAATATTTGATGTAAACATGCTCAAGTGCCACAACACATCTACTTTTCACAAATAAATATACACACATGAGGGAATCAACTAGTTTAGATGAAAATTTTTAAATTTTTCAAACCGTTCTTCATTAAATTACAAACTATAATAGAATAGGCTAGAGCTTTCGTACCAGGGATCATGCCCCTTTACAATCACACTGACACAAGGAATAAAACTAGGGCTTGGTGTTACTCCTTTGACAACCAATATACCTTGAACAAGACAACACTTAACCCACTTTGTTATGGTGGCCACACATATCCCTTTCAATCCACATGTCTTGAACACATTTGGAAGGTCCTCCTACCCTCCATTATGCAACTCCTCAATCTGCCTCTATCAATGAACTCAACTCCTTTAGGTTACTAAACTCGGCTCAAAAAAAATTTCCCTCTATCTACCTCTTTTTTCCTTTAAGGTTTTCAACAATTATGGTTTTCGTTCAGCTATTCACAACTTCGTTTTGAACAACTCTTTGGTTTGCCCACTTTTTCCATACTGCTACTTCAAGATGACAAGTCTATGGATATGGAGGTTTCCCTTTTTCTCAATGACGCAATCCTCTACAATATAGTGAAATAGGGCTAGTTGGCTAGCCCACTTGACTTCTACTTTAGTCCTTCAAAGTTTTCATGTCCTTAGGCCCAATACACCTACCCTTCTACTAGTCTTGTTTTCCTTCACAAGTACATGACTTAGAGATCTTCTTTGGTAGTCACCTAACAACCCTCCCATTATACTTGGACCGCCATAAATTTTCCCAACCACAGTCAATTATTTTATTGATCTAGTGCACACAACACTGCCCTCATCTGGGGCTCTTCAAATATGCCACCTAATAGTGATTTAAGTCCTCTCAAAATCACCATTCTTGTGTACCAATTTCTTTTTTTTCAAAGCTACGAACAAATATGAACTACTCATCCTATCATCCTTCTAAAAATTTGTAGATGAATGAACTAGGGTGACAAAGCATCCATTGACTAAATTTTTATAGGCTGCTTCAGATCTTTGTCCAAAACTCTATGGTATATCCACGAAAATCAGCTCCTCTTCATGTCAATCCATTCCTCATATGGCACATTTCTTCTATGCCATCTTCTACTCAGGTTCCACCTTCCTTTTGATTTTCTATCTCTGCACATACTTCTAGAAACCATCTTCCAAAATTTTTGTATATATTGCAAAGATAAACCTCTCTCTAAGGGTCACAACCCCTCTTCTTTTATGCAGATCTGTCATAGTCTTAATGGCATACCTTATGGATTGAACATGCTAGGGAACCTCCCTAAATATGGAGTTATACTTCTATTTTAATGGCTTTAGAACAAACCCTATCCACCCATAGCCAAAAATGACAACTCTTTCCTTCGTAAGAGACTCGGCCTAGCTCATATGGATCCATATATTATGGGAATTTATTTGACTAAATCTTGACCTCATCTTTAGATATCTACGACCCTCAAACTACGATTACCTCAGTCAATATTACACCTACAACTACTTTTTTCTAGCCCTAAGTTCTAGTGCAGACCCTCCTCCATCTGTGTTGGTCTTTATCACATACCTTGCAACCTACTAACCACCACAAGGTAGGGTCTCAACCCTCTCTACTATTTCAAAATTTGATGCAGCCTTCACACAGAAACACCACTGGAATCACATGCCCAAATTCTCATGAGTCCCCACTCTTGAGCTTGATCTTCCATAAGAGAACCAACAATATGCCATCCTACTTCCTATCTCTAACCCATTAAGGTATGTGACATTCTTGTGAACCCTCACATGATTATCTCACTTTTGGTGGATGATCATGGCCTCCCTTTAGCAATGCTTACTCATACCTATAACTCGACCTATTTTAGGACTACATCTCTCTTGGCCTCCTTGATCAAATGAGCTCCTTCTCACTTGATGTTCTTGCCTTCATATTAAGCCTCCTTAAATATCTTTTCCTAGCTAGGCATCTTAAGAACGCTCTATAACTTACAAACTTTATCCACTTAGACCTTAGGAAATATTATTTTTTCTTTAAATTTTCTTTTAGATTTTAAATCCCATCACGGGTCCAAAGCCCCTTCGCTTGGGTTATTTTCCCACAAATACTTTTTTGGTCAACCTCACACAAACCCATCTCACTAGGCATGTGGAGTACCTCCCAAGATACACAATTCAACAACATATTCTAGTTGTAGTAATCGTAACTTGGTCAAGCTCCTATAGTCAAGCAAGGACTTGGTAGGGTTCCCAAGTTGAAAATTAAGTAAGGGTAGTTGTGAGGGCATGATAAATAGGGATGGTTAGGGCATGCCAAGGAATGAAAAGGCGTGCTAACACATGGTGGAAAATGTAAATTCACATTGAGGAGTGTTAAGGAGTGTTGAGGCATCACAAGGGACATATATGTGAAATATTTCATATGTAAGTTATGTTTCTTAGTTTTTATGGCCATGGATAGATGTGATCATTGTCTTGGTAATTTATTAAGTGGGAAAATTCCAGCTTGGACATGAGTGGCCTAATATGAGGTATATGTAATTATTAGGTGAAAAAGGTACAATATACTTGTAGTAGGTGCAATTGATCAAGTTGTTACGGCTGAAGAAGACCAATTTCACAAGAACTGTAGTAGATAAGGAATTGATCGGGTTCCCAAGTTGTGAAAAAATGTAAGGCTAGTTGTGAGGGCATGAGTCCCAAGGCATGCTAGGGAATGCTAACATGTGCTAGATAGTTCAAAGGCAGGTCAAATATGATAAGATTTTTCAAGTGATAAGGCATGCCAAAATGTGCAAGGGTGTGACAATACATGCCAGGGACTATCAAGGCAACAAAAAGGAGAAATAAATTAAAATACAAGGAAATGAACACATCATAGGGTTAATAAGTCACCAATTTACATTTTCCAAGAGGGACATACTATGGACAACAACACTAGGTGGAAATAAGTTTCAAGTGGCAAGTGTTAGTGCATTCTAAGTGCCAAATCATCCTCTATTACTTATCCTCTACTTTCCAATAATTGATCTCAAATAAATTTAATATTAAACCATGCCAAAGCATACAAAGGCATATTATTGAATGCTAGACGTGATAATGATCATGGTCTCTCTAGGACTACATCTCTTTTCGCCCCCTTGATCAAATGAGCTCATTCTCACTTGATTTTCTTTCCTTCATCCTAAGGCCTCCTTAAATAGATTTTTCCTAGACCTCTTAGGAACCCTCTATAACTTACGGGTTTTATCCACTTAGAACTTAGGAAGTATTAATTTTCCTTCTTAATTTTCTTTTAGATTATAAACCCCATCTTCAGTCCAAAATAAATTTTCTTGGCTTCTTTCCCACAAATCCTTTTGTGACCAAACTCACATGAAAAACCCATATCACTAGGCTTGTGGATTACCTCCCAAGCTACACAATTCAACAACATAATCTAGTAGTAGTAATGGTGAATTTTTCAAGATTTTGTATTCAAGCGAGGGTTTGGTTGGGTTCCAAATCTGCAAATTAAGGGTAGTTGTGAGGGCATGATAGCTAGGAAGGGTCAAGGCATGCAAAGGAATGAAAAGGCATGCTAACACATGTAGGACACTATCAATGCATGTTGAAATAGAGTGTTAGGGAGTGTCAGCGCATATCAAGGGATAACTGGGTCAAACTGCATGGAAAGGAATGAATAAGAGCATGTGCTAGGGAGTGCCAGCGAATTCAAGTGTGCTAAGGATGAAGTGTGTTAGGAGAAGTTTAGAATAGGATTTATAGGATGTAAACCTACGGTTGTTATACAAAGCTCGACATAGCAGCTTTAGACAAAGGGATATCACTTTGTGCTAGGCACAACATTTTTTTTCCTTTAGCTTTTTTTTTTATATGAGATGTGCCACACTTTGGCTACATTTTCATGATTTAAACTATTCTAGATAATTGCATATTGTAGACCGTTGTGTATAATTTTTGGGGAACTTGGCTTGTGTTAGCTTATATCTTATGGTTCTTTCAAACTCTTAGTTAATGTTCTACTGTTTATATGAACTGAACATACATGTGAAATATTTCCTATTTAAGCTATGTTTCTTAGTTGTTTTATCGCCATGGCTATATCATGTGATCCTTGTCTTGGTAACTAGTTAATTGGGACAAGTTGACCTTGAAAATGAGTGGCATAAGATGATTTATAGGCCGTTCTTAGGTGAACAAGGCACAATCTACTTGTATTAGGTGAAATTGGTCAAGTTGTTGCGGTTGAAGCAGGCCAATATTGTCACATGAACTGTAGTATCCAAGGACCTAATTAGGTTCCCAATTTGTGAAAAAATGTAAAGGCTAGATGTGAGGACATGAGTGCCAAGGCGTGCTATGGAATTCTAATATGTGCTAGATAGTGCAAAGGCATGTCAAGCATGCTAATATGTGCCAAGTGATAAGGCATGCTAAGATGTGCAAGGGTGTGTCAATCTGTGTCAGGGATTGTCAAGGAAAAAAAAGGGATAAAAAAGTTAAGCTACAAGGAAATTAACACATAAGAGGGTTAATAAGTCATCAATTTAGATTTTCCAACAGGGGCATGCTAGGCACACCAACACTAGGCCCCAATAGGTGCCAAGTGAAAAGTCTTAGTGCATTCTAAGTGCCAAGTCTTCCTTTGTTGCTTCTCATCTACTTTCCAACAATTGATCTCAAATAAATATAATATTAAACCATGCCAAATCATACCAAGGCATCTCAACATATTCCATACATGATAAGACTTTCCAAGAGCCAACACGTGCCAAGCGCCAATATGTGTCTGGGAGTGTGTTGGAAATATTGGGGGGGGGGGGGGATGAATCAGTATTCCTTTCAATTAGAGCATTATTTAATCTTCAATTATTATCAGTGTTTGTACAATGATAGCAAAAAACAAGAGGAACACAAATGCACATATTTTTTAAGGTGGAAACCCACTCCGGGACAAAAACCACCTAATGCTTTTCTAATTATTCTTTAATATTCAACTCCAATTGAAAATAAAGCTCCAAATTCCTAGAATCTAGAAAAGCATTCTTCTCCAGCTCCCACTAGATGGATGCTCCAACACCCGAGATTCTTCAATAGTCAACTGAACGGATTCCCCAACACCCAATGAGCTACAACTCACCCTAGCACTAATTCTACCACCCTATGGCAGAAGAATAAAAGAAGAATGGACTCACGTACCAGGGAAAATGGTCCACTTTACAATGATATAGAATGATGCAGAAGAAGAAGATATACTAGACCATAACCTCAAATTTGACACAACCACCTAATGATGATCCTAGACCTCCCAGCACTGCCTCTTCAACCCTTGGCAGATAGACACTAGTACAATTTGTACAATAATGTATTTACAATGATACCTTTATAATGATTGTATGCAGTGTTGCCCACTTGAAGACTTCATATGATGAACTTCTTGTTGCTGTTATTCATCTTGGTTGATGCTCTTGTCATGCTACCCTCTGTTGAACCTTGATTTTCTTTTCTGCCGTAGAAAGTCTGGTCCTTTGCAACCCTTGACAACACATGATCTAGCTTTTTCTTGCCTTCTAGGAGCTCGATATTGAATCTGGTGTATCTCTGTTATTTCAAATCCTCAATATCTTATTTTTCGTCCTATAATATTCCTCTAAGTCGTCTTTCCAATTCCATAAGTTTTACCCAATTTGGATTCTTTAATAGAGAGTTATACCCAATCTCTCACAATGCCCTAATTATGGACTTTTTCAGCAGAGTGCACTTGTACGACGTGCCCCGTGTCATTGTTTCTTCATTTGGCTCTAAAATTGATAGAGAGAAAATTACAGACTGTGCAATATCTGCCACTTTTTACAAAATTCCAATTCAATACTTAGAGAGAGAGTTATGACTAATTTACCAAGGTCACTTCTTTGAGATGAATTTCAGGAGCCTGCAAAAACCCTTACTTCCACAGATCATATCTCCAAAAATGTTGTGCACCTTGATCTGAAATTTTTACAGAAGCTTCCTCAAGATTTCGGCTTCTCCTCATAAAAGTTTTAGCTTCTGACCCTTCGTATAAAAAAATTTAGAGTGAAAATTCCACGATGACCTATTTTTGATGGCAAAATCCCTTGCATAAGGAGGAAATGAGGATCACAATTTATATAAATGCTTAGGTTGAAAGGGGCTTCAACAAGTGAACGTGAGAGGGATTTTAGGAGCTTAAAAAATATTAATTATGACTTTTCAATGACCCATTCCCCAACCCCATGGGGTTTTAGCCCACTAACTGGGGGTACAAACTTCAAACATGAATATCTCTCAAACCGTGAAGAATTACATGGCATGCCATATATCAATGGAAACATCTCGACAAGTAGAAACCATAAAAAGAATTATTTATCCAAAATATATTAATTTCGTAGGTCAAAATTCCCATGCAATATTGGGTTAACCCCTAGTGCTGCTTGGGTTGACATCAATGACAACCGTTGATCAACAATATCCCCCTTTGGCATTGATGGCAACACAAGTACTCCCCTTACGATCATGACACCTCTTCCTACAACATTCTCTCCCCCTTTGACATCAATGGAAAAGGGTAACTCCCCCTGAAACACAACCATCCTGCGGACCCATACGCACTTCCACTCCTGCTGACACACAACCATCCTGCAGACCTGTAATCTAATGAGAACTTGGGAGAATCCCAAGCTTTTGATGAAAATATTCAAATGCTTCACGAGGTAAAGGTTTAGTGAAGATATCAACAATTTTTTCTTGTGTACAAACATACTCAAGTTTGATATTATTTTCAGCGACTTGTTCTCTAACAAAATGATATTTGATCGGAATTTGTTTTACTTTTGAATGCATGACAGGATTCTTGGAGATGCTAATGGCACTAGTGTTGTCACATAATATTGGAATAGGCTCACTGAATTGTACTTGAAGATCCTGCAAATTTTGTTTCATCCAAAGGACTTGAGTAAAACATGATGCTGCTATAATGTATTCTGCTTCCACTATAGATAACGAGATTGAAGTTTGGTTTTTTCTCAACCATGATACGAGACAACCACCTAGATAGAATGTTGCTCCACTAGTACTCTTACGATCATCAACGCTTCCTGCCCAATCTGCATCTGTAAAGGCTTGAATAATGAGATTGTTACCCTTGGGATACCACAAGCCATATTCTTCTGTGCCCTTTAGATATCGAAGAATTCTTTTAACAACAATAATATGTGATTCTTTTTGTGTTGCTTGGAATCTTTCTACTTGTCCAACTTCTTGCATAACATCTGGCCGAGAGGCTGTTACATATAGAAGACTACCAATCATATATTTGTACAACCTTTGATCCACATACTTAGATGAGTCATCTATGCTCAATTTGCAACCTGTTACCATCGGAGTAAGGACGGGTTTGCAATCTTCCATTTTAAATTTCTTGAGCATTTCCTTGATGTACTTGGCTTGACATATCAATATTCCTTTCTCTTGCTGAGATATTTGAAGCCCTAAGAAGTATGTCATCTCACCAAGTAAATACATCTCAAACTTACTTTTCATCTTCGTAGAAAAATTCTTACTTAGTCGATCATCATTGCTACCAAACATTATATCATCCACATATACCTCAATGATTGTTAAATTATCTTTATCTATTTGTACATAAAGATTGCTATCAACAATACCTTTCTTGAACCCTTGTTGACGTAGATATCCATCAAGACGAGCATACCATGCTTTGGGAGCCTGCTTGAGACCATAGAGAGCCTTCTTTAACCTACAGACATAGTCTTCTTTTTTTGATAGAAGAAAACCTTCATGTTATTCGATGTAAACTTCTTCTAATTCTCCATTCAGAAATGATGACTTAACATCTATTTGGTAGACTTTGATTTTTCTTGAACATGCATAGGTGAGAAACATTCGGATGGCTTCCATTCTAGCAACTGGTGCAAATGTTTCGTTGAAATCAATTCCTTCCAATTGTGCATAGCCTTTGCAAACTAATCTTGCTTTGTTTCTGGTAACCTGCCCATCTTCATTCAATTTGTTCCTGAACACCCATTTAGTCCCAATGACATTTTTATCTTTTAGTCGTGGAACTAATTCCCAGGTTTTGTTCTTCTCAATTTGATCCAATTCTTCATTCATAGTTGCTAACCAATGTTCATTCTGGTTGGCTTCCTCAAAACTACTAGGCTCAAAGTTTGCTAGAAAAGCAACGTGAGCTTGTTGTGATGAATGAAGCTGTCGACCTTCATTTATGTCACCAATGATTTGATTTTATGGATGGTTCTTTTGAATCCACTCTTTTGTTCTCCTTGGGGGAGCTTCTCGTTGTTGTTCTGTTATATCTTGATGATCATTGTTTACTTCTTCCTTGTTGATAGTTGATTCTTGTTCTACAATTTTATCTGTGTCTTTTTCAGCCTCTGTCTCAAGTTTCAAAGATTATAGATCCTCATCATTACTCGCTAGAACACCATCTTCATCAAATGTAACATTTATTCTCTCAACTATCTGTTTTCGTCTTAGATTATAGCATTTATAGGCCTTTCTTTTGCGTGAGTACCAACAAAGATACCTTTATCAACACGTGATTCAAACTTACCCAAATTTTGATCTTCTCTTTTGATATAAAATTTGCTTCCAAATATTTTGAAATATTTTACATTAGCTGGTTTTCCTTTCCATAATTCATATGGAGTCTTGTTGCAATTATTTCTGAGAAGACTTTGGTTGATAATGAAGACTGCCGTATCAATTTCTTGAACCCAGAATTTTTCATCCAATTTTGAGTCCTTCAACATTGTTCTACCCATTTCCTATACGGTTATGTTATTTCTTTCAGGAACTCCATTTTGCTGAGGTGTTTGTGTTGTTGAAAATTGCCTTTTTATTCCATTTTCGTCACAGTATTGCTGAAATAATTTGGAAGTGAATTCTCCACCATTATCTGATCTTAGACATTTTATTTTCAAATCAGTTTCATTTTCAACCAACTCCTTTTAGATCTTAAAGCACTCAAATGCTTCTGATTTTTTCTTTAGGAAACTGACGGCTTTCATCCTGGTATAGTCATTTATCATTAACATGAAATATAATTCTTCGTCTAAGCCTTTTGTTCTCACAGGACCACATAGATCAGTATGTATCACTTCCAATGGATGTGATGCAAAGTGTTCTTTTGTTTTAAATTGGACTTTTGTCTACCTACCATGCTGACATGCCTCACATAGTGTGTTGGAAGGTTTTGAGATTTTCGGCATTTCTCGTACTGCTTCCTTTTTTCTTATCCTAACAAGATTTTCAAAGTTTATGTGACCGATTCGTTTGTGCCATAACCAGCTTTCATCTTCTTTAGCTAGTAGACATGCTTTAGTTGCTTCATCCAGAACATATATGTTGTTTGGAGCTCGACTTGTTGTAGCCACAATTTTACCATACCTGCCTTTCCTGATTTCACATTTTGTGGAGTTGAATAGCATTGTGTGTCCTTGATCACACATTTGTCCAACACTGAGAAAATTGCGATTCATCTTTTCGACCAATAGAACATTCTTGGTTGTAATATCTTTGCTTCCGAGAGTGATGGTACCTGATCCTATAACATTTGAAGATCCATCATTTCCAAAGGATATGGTTCCATCCTTCTTCTCTTTCAAAGATACAAATTTCCTTCTATCTCCAGTCATATGCATTGAGCAACCACTATCAACATACCACACATCTTTATTTTTTTTATCCTAGAGAGTGAGAGCACAATTATCAGTCTTCTTCTTCTTCCATGTTCGTTCATTCTGTGGCTTCAAAGATTCTTCTGGAGGATTTTCAAGTCTGCAGTCTCTGGCTATCTATTTTAATGTGTCCAATAGATTAAATGTTCAAATCTATTGATGTTTCGTTGAGCCCTGGGAGGTTCATATTTGAAGAATCTCTTGGAATTGTACTGGTTCCTAGGGTACGTGCGACATTCTACAGCTTTATGACCAAATTTCCCACATGAATAACAATAGCCATGAAAAATATGTTGGTACCTAGATGAAAATCTTCATTGAGGAATCGTCTTCCAAGGATGTGCTTGCGAATCTTGTCCAATGAAGTCTACATTTATGTCAAATCTCATAGGTTCATTGTATTTTGTTGTATAAGGTCCTGGTTCTTCTTCTTTGTAACCGAGGCCAATTCTGTCGTTGTAATATCGTTGATTGTTGATGAGTTCTTCCAATGCCCTTGAGCTGTTGGCATATTTTTGGACATTTTTTCCCTTCTTCACTTCCTTACGCAGTGAGACTACTTCGGCTTCTAATGCTTCCCTTTCTTGGTTGCTTTCTTCCAACTTATTTTGAAGTGACTCTTCAATACATTTGTGTTCTTCAACCTCAATTTTGAGACCTTAAACTTGTTCTTCAAGAGTATTGGAACGAATCTTCTCAGCATTGAGCTCTTTTATAAGCTTGATTGCCTCCTCATAAAATTCTTCTAAGGTCAACCCTTCTTCTTCATTGTTTGATAATTCTTGTTTATTGTGCTTGGCCATAAACAATACTTTCTCATTGGCTTCTTCTTTGCTGTCACTTTCTTCATCGGATGATGAGCTATATTCTTTAGAAAGAAAGTTCCTTTTGGATCCTTTCTTTTTTCCTTGCTTGTTGAATTTCTTAAAGCCTTTCTTTCCTTTTGAGTTGCCATCACTTTTGTTTGGAAACTTTGCTACGAAATTCCCAACCTCACCACAACCGAAACATATCAATGGAAGTTTACCTTTGAATTTTCCCTTAATAGGTTTTATTTTTCTCGTAAAGTAAGCATATTCTTCATCTGAAAGACCTTCTCCATCATCTCCCTTTTCTTCACATTTGCAGGTGCATGTCATTTCAATTGAAGGTTGTTTGTCCTTATTGGTTTGCTTAGATGCAATGAACGTAGTTTCTAGATTTGAAGTACCCTTTTCTTCATCAAGTCTCATTTCATATGCTATGAGAACTCCATGTAATTATTCCTTGCTGAGTTTGTCTAGATTTGCACTGTATTCTAAGACCGATACCTTTGGGTTGAATCTCCCTAGTAATGTTCTAAGAATCTTCCGTATAATAGTCTTCTCGTCAACTGGCTCTCCCAATCCTTCCAGAATATTGGTTATTTCATCAACATATTGGAAGTATGCAGCAATGTTGCAATCTTCTTTCATTCTGAGTTGCTCAAATTTTTCTCTATAGATTTGAAGCTTTTCTTCTTTGACATTTGAGTCTCCTGCATATATATTCTCAAGCTTGTCCCATACATTTTGGCGGTTTTACAACCCAACACCTTATGACAAGTAGATTCAATAAGTCCATTGATAATAATATTCTTTGCTTTTTCATCATTTACCAAATTCTTCTTACCTTGTTCATCCGCGGTTGATGTAAATCCATTTTGAACAGTGTCCCATACTTCGTAACCTTGCACCAAGAGATAGACCTCCATTCTTCCTTTCCAGAGTGCATAATTATTTTCATTGAATAGAGTTACACCATTCTTGGTATGCTCCATGACCTCCTTCCAGCTGTTAAACTATTATTGAAGGAACCAAGCTCTGATACCAATTGTTGGAAATACTGAGAGGGGGGTGAATCAGTATTCCTTTCAATTAGAGCATTAGTTAATCTTCAATTATTATCAATGCTTTATATAATATATAAAACAAAGGAGAACACAAATCACATGTGTTTTTTAATGCAAAACTGTCTTGAGAAAAAACCCACTCATCGTTTTTCATAATTTTTATTCAACTCCAATTGAAAATAAAGTCTAACTTCCTAGAATTCCAGAAAGCATTCCTTCTTGCCGTATCCCACCGGATGGACGCTCCAACGCTCGAGATTCTTCAGTAGTCAACTGAACGGATGCCCCAACACCCAATGAGCTACAACTCACCCTAGCACCACCCTACCACCCTATAGAAGAATAAAAGAAGAATGGACTCTCGTACCAGGGAAAATGGTCCACTTTACAATGATATAGAATGATGTAGAAGAAGAAGATATACCAGACCATAACCCCAACTTTGACACAACCACCTAATGATGATCTCAGGACTCCAACAACGCTTCTTCAACCCTTAAATGGAGGACATCATACACTTGTACAATAATGTATTTACAATAACTAAGTACAATGATACCTTTACAATGATTGTATGCAGTACTGCCCACTTGAAGACTTCATATGATGAAATTCTTCCTTCTATTATGCACCTTGGTTGCTGCTCTTGTCATGCTACCCTCTACTCCACCTTGCTTTGCTTTGCTACCATAGAAAGTATGGTCCTTTGCAACCCTTGACAACACATGATCTAGCTTTTTCTTGCCTTCTAGGAGCTCGATATTGAATCTGGTGTATCTCTGTTATTTTAGATCCTCAATATCTTATTTTCGATTCTATAGTATTCCTATGAGTCATCTTTCCAATGCCATAGGTCTGACCCAATTTGGATTCCTCAAGAGAGAGTTATACCCAATCTCTCACAATTCCCTAATTATGGACTGTTTCAGTAGAGCGCACTTGTACGACGTGCCTCGTGTCACTGTTTCTTCATTTGGTTATGAAATTGATAGAGAGAAAAGTACAGACTGTGAAATATCCATCAATTTTTATAGAATTCCAATCTGATACTTAGAGAGAGTTATGACGAATTTACCAAGGTCACTTCTTTGAGATGAATTTCAGGAGCCTGCAAAAACCCTTACTTCCACAGATCAGATCTCCAAAAATATTGTGCACCTTGATCTAAAATGTTTACAACAACTTCCTCAAGATTTCAAATTAGCCTCATAAAAATTTCATCTTCTGAACGTTCGTATAAAAAAAGTTAGAGTGAAAATTCCACGATGACCTGTTTTAGATGGCGAAATCCCTTGCATAAGGAGGAAATGAGGATCACAATTTATATAAATTCTTAGGTTGAGAGGGGCTTCAACAAGTGAACATGGGAGGGCTTTTAGGAGCTTAAAAAATATTAATTATGACTTTTCAATGACCCATGCCCCAACCCCATGGGGTTTTAGCCCACTAACTGGGGATACAAACTTCAAACATGAATATCTCTCAAACCGTGAAGAATTACACGGCGTGCCATATATCAATGGAAACATATCGACAAGTAGAAACCATAAAAAACATTATTGAACCAGAATATATTAATTTGGTAGGTCAAAATTCCCATGCAATATTAGGTTAGTCCCTGGTGCTGCTTGGGTTGACATCAATGACAACCGTTGATCAAAAGAGTGTTATGGATGCTATGAAGTGGAAGGGCATGTTGAAGAGTGCTAAGGTGTGCTAGAGAGTGCTAATGCATGGTGAGGAGTGTTAAGGAGTACTAGGAAAAAAAATTAAGGGAGAACTAGGTCATAATTCATGGAAGTTAATGAATATGAGGAACATGTGCCAGGGACTAGCGTTAATGAGTGCTAGTTGTCATGCCAAGGATAGAGTGACAAGGTATGATAAGCATTGGTAAGGCATGCTAAGGAATATCAAAGCATGATAAGAAGTACCAAAGTGTGCTAGGGATTTCTAGGGTGTGTTAATTATATGTTCTAAATAGTGCCAAGATATGCCAATACACACCAAGTGCTAAGGATGTGCAGGGTTCCAGGGGATGTCAATATGTGTCAACGAGTATCAAGGAAAAAAAATAAGAACCAAGCTAAAATGCAAGGAAATGAACACATAAGAGGGTTAATAAGTCGGGACTTTATATTTTTCAAAAGGGGCATGCTAGGCACATTAATAATAGGTCCCAATACATGCCAAGTGGCATTGTGTGTCAAGTGCTAATGTATGTCAATGCATGCAACCAAGGTGTTCCAGGGCATTCTAGGGACTACATGCATGCCAAAAAATGCCAGGAGAGTTCTACGTTATGGTAGCGCATGCCACCATGTGCTTGGGCGTCAGTGTCATGACAAGATGTTCTAGGTACACAGATTTTCCAAGACATGCGAGGTGCTAAGAAATTTTAGTGTGTGCCAAAGAATTAATTTAAGGTGTGGAGACTTTGTTGAGGAGTGTTTGGTCTTTCTCATTAATAGAATTGACAAAGTTTGATTAAGTATTAAATAATATATGTCCTACACACACTAGTGGAACTTTATCTAAAGTGATTTTGCTAGATAAAATAATTCATAGATATGAATCATGTGTTGAATCATAGGAAAACTCTATTCGACTAGTCATTACTTGAGGGAAATGATACACATAACAAATTGACTGAATATAACCACTATGGCATTGGACATATTATAAAAAAGACTCCATAATAATGGTCTTAAATAATTATCTTTTGACAAAAAATATATTAACAAGCACATAGCGTCATCAAAAACTCATTGGAATGATCAATGATGATGAACATTTTTTTATCGTCACCAAAAGTAACAAAAAGAGCATTGGTGATGGTCATTAAAATTTCATCATTAGAAGTGTCACCAAAGAGATAATTAGTGATGGGCCTTTAACGACCCTCACCAAAAGTATCATTGAAAATGGCTTTGGTGACAAACCTTAAAGTACCATCACTATATACACTTACAGTGACACTTTTTTAAGGACCGTCACCATATGTGACAATGGTGATGAACCTTAAAGGTCTGTCACAAGTATGACCCTCACAATGTCCTTTTTTCTTGTAGTGATAGGATTATAAATTTTTGCTAGATAGATTGCAACTCTTCTTGTTTAATTATGAGAACGTTTGTGTTCATTACATGGTGAATTGATAATCATACCTTATGAATATGTTTAAAACAATTGTAAGTCGCACAGTGGAAGTGATGGTAGTTTATTATATATTTCCTTGGATTGTTGAAATGATAAGATTCATTGAGATAATGTGCTTCTTTGTAAAAATATGTTGAATAGTGTGTTTTGGATTAGTTAATAATCAGTTTAGTTTTGGTGTTTAATCAATGTTTAATTAATTTTTAAACTCTTCTTTAAGCCTACCAGCCCAGGGAGTGTGGTACTAGGGGAGGTAAATAATATTGGCCCAGGGAACAAGATCTCAAGGAAAAAAATAGATGTTGGTAAGAGGATATATTGACCAAGGGGGGATGTCGTACCAGGGTATGTAATCCTAGGGAATAGGACATTGGGGAAGGTACCCTGGGAACATGGTACCTAGGGAAATTATTATTAGCCTGTGAAATGTAATATAAAAAACACCGAACCAGGGAACTCAAAATATGTGTTGGTACTAATGCAAATCACATACAATGTGGACCCCTATAATGTAGTAGCATGGAATCACGTGGGCTAGGTGTGGCCACATAGGTGCCATGTAGATTTCCCTTGATGACATGGAATTTTTAATGGGATAAATTTCTAAAGGGCATAACTTTCTACCTGGGACTCGAGTTGAGATAAAATTTAGATAGCCAAAAATATCTCAATGAGATGAACGTAATGGTGGCATTAGTTTAGCATTCAAATATTTGAGAAAAGAGGTAGTCGTAACCCCATTGTTATGTATAATTTATTAATTATTAGTTAAATATAGTTGTCTTAGGTTTATTAATGTGGAAGGGCATGATCAACGATCATGCCTCTTCGCTAAGGAACACCGTAAGGTTGTATTTAAAGCCTTGGTGATTCCCACTTGTAATCATCTCATATTTTATCAATAATAATATATATTTATTCAAGTTTACTAGATTTTTTACACTCCATTGGTATCGGAGTAGTAGCTCTTCAGGATTTGTGTGACCATCAAAAAGATTAAGAAATCACAGAAAAATTGTAGATTTTTTTCCACTGTCATCATCCCCGTCCTCCCCTGCCTTTCCACGCTTGTCATCCTCCCTTTCCCTCCCCACAGGCTGCTTTCCTCTCCCTCGGCCCCCTCACACAACACTCCCCCCTCACCCCTCGGCCCTCACGACCCTACCCAACCCACCCTCAGCACTCGCGGCTCCCTCACCCACCCACCTCCTCCCCGCACTCAACTGCCCACCTCTCCCCCACTCACCCCTCCTCCCCGCACTCAACTGCCCACCTCTCCCCCTCCCTCCATTCTTCCCTGCCTTCAGGCTGCTCCACCCAGCCACCCTCTCTTGGTCGTCTCCCCTACTCCGTCACCCCCACTCCCCCGACATCTCTCCCCCCACTCCCACTGTCCACCCTATGTCCGACCTTCGTTCCGCCAAACCCTTCTGCCGCCAATTTCTCCCATCTCTCCGAGCCAATTACTGGCCATGACAACTGCGCAACAACAGCCATGCTGCACCTTATTCTTCACGTCGGCATCTTATTTATCAACTGGTCATCATTGTTAATCGGACCCCATTACCCTGAGCGACAGTTATCCACGTGAAACACATCCTTTCAACTAAAATTGACACTGTCAGAAAAGAAACTGATATAAAAGGATTGTATCGAATATACATTCACTTAAACAAGCAGTTTTTCTAAACGGTGTGGCTTTTAAAATACACGGTGACAGATTCTGGTACACCGATGAATTTTTTCATGTGGACGTCTAAACTGAAGTAGAAGTTTAAACCGGACAGATCGAATCAATCTAAACTGAAGTAGATGTTTAAACTGGATAGATCGAATCAATAATTTCGTGGATTGGTGTATATTTGTGAAGATGTTTTCAATTTTTTTGAAGAACAAACCAAAAATCTAGAAGCCGCCTGCAAATCTTTGAAGGCTTTCCCTTTCATTTTTGCACCAATTTTCCTAGGGTTCAATTTGTTTCTGAAGCCGTATTCATTTTATTGAAAGTCGTCTTCATTGCCAGCGTCTGAACGAAATTCATTTTAGAAAAGAAAACGAATACAATTTTGGGCGAGAATTGATTGGGCTCGGTAATAATACCGTTTGTAAAGGTCTCCCTCCTCGTGCGTATATTACTCCATTTTAAACATCAATTTTTGTTCTAGAGACTAAAAACTTGTGGACATTAAAATATTATTCATTTTTTTGGAGAAGGTCGACTTCCATTAGTGGGATAAATATCTCAAGTTATAAATTTGGTAAATTAAAATTAAAATTTTTAAAACCATATTAAAATTTATCCCATATTAAACCGTATGAAATTTCTCTTTAATGGGATAAAAACATATTGAATTTTTTATTATCAATTCCAGTTTGAGAAAAAATAATACAATAATAATAAAAATTATTATTATTATTTTTAAAAAAAGAGAGGAAAAAATTGGCAGATAAATATTCACCACCGCATACGCGTTCAATGTCTTCATCAATGTTGATGGCCGAATTCCAAAAAAAATTGCTAGATCTTGAGAAACAGATCAAGAATCATTCTGATGACTTCGACAAAAGATTAGTCGATCTCGAGGATACAGT
Source organism: Pinus albicaulis (assembly GCA_034641835.2). Lineage (NCBI taxonomy): Eukaryota > Viridiplantae > Streptophyta > Pinopsida > Pinales > Pinaceae > Pinus > Pinus albicaulis. Next base: position 47,244,133 of record CM076573.1, on the reverse strand, counting down.
TGTAGGACATTCCAATTACATCAAAAAGCTTCAATATACAACAAATTGGATAGAAAGACAAATTTGGTTAAATCATAGCGAGGCCACAGAAAATCATAGCCAAGTAATGCAAAAGCTAACACAATGACCAATATTCCCCAATATGGAACATAATCAACAGAAAAATTCAGCAGATTCTGGGAATTTAGAAGAGCATCCCAATTCCCCACACCATCACTAAGATAGTAACGCAGATTCTCAAAATAAGCAGCTCTGGAATGCATTTGCTAATCAATACCCCTTTCTTGTTCCACCTTTAGCATATCATCGAAGAGAAAAAATCGAGCTACCCAAGTTTGACGGTAATGAAAAAAAATAGCGTTGCATGGCTTAATAAAGCTGAAGAATATTATGAGATTTATGACATTAATAGTGATGATGAAAAAATTAAGCATGCTTCCATGAAAATGAAAGGAGAAGCATATAATTGGTATATGTGGTGGAAAAAGATGATGCTTGCCATTAGTTGGACAAAATTTAAGGATGCATTCTTTAAAATATTTCAAGATATAAAAGAAGAAGAAAAAATTTTCAACATTCATCAAATTACGCCAAAAAGGAGATGTGGATGAGTACACTCGAGAATGGGAGACCTTAGCGACACGAGTACCTGGATTGTCAGAATACCGTTTAATCTAGTCTTTCATCTCAGGACTTAAAATCCATATACAAGAAGAGCTCAAACTTCACGACATTACATTAGTAGAACTAGCAAGGCAAAAAGCAAAAGCAGCTGAAAAGAAATTTGAAAGTTTATCTTGGTCAAAATCAGAAAGAGTATATTCGAGACGAAGATTTCCTCGATTTGAAAATATAGATAACACAAATTATGTCCCACCCCATCTTCGTGAAGAAGAAAAAACTAACATGGAAATGCAAAGGATGAGAGAGGGCAAGTGCAAATGTTGCGGTGAAAAGTGGGACCCTAAGAATACATGCGCTAAAGGAAACGAGACAAAGAATCTGTATAAATGTGAAGCAACTAATGACTCTAACAGTGATGAATCAGATGCAGCCACCCCAGATTTCCCTCTAGAACTAGATGATGGAAGCATTACGCAAATTTCCTTATCAGCTATGACAGGTATATCACAACCTCACATACTAAAACTTAAAGGACATGTTAAGAAGAACAACATAATGGTTCTCCTTGACACCGGTAGTACCCATAATTTTCTAGATTCGACCATGGCCAAAAGACTCAACATCTTTACATTTCCCATGCCCAATATGAAGGTAATGGTGGCTGATGGTAAGAAAATTGAGAAGGTAGGGAAATGCCATAAGGTCAAATTGCAGATTCAAAATTTTAATTTAGAATCTCTATTCTACACCGTGCCATTACAAGGAGTAGATGTGGTCTTAGGAATTAAATGGCTACAAACCTTAGGTACTTATTCTGCCAACCATCAAAAGAATTTTATAAGCTTTAAGTGGGAAGGGCAGAAGCACAAGTTTTATGGATTCCAAGCCCCAAAAAATCAAATCATATCATCATCTCAGATGACGAAGATCATTCGAAAAGGAACGCTAGCCTATATAGTACAATGTCATCAGTTAGACATGTTATCTACAAAAAGGAACCACGAAGAGTCACCAGTAGTACAAGGACTAGTTCAAAAATGGGAAAAAGTATTCCACGACCTACCAATGAAAATGCCTCCCAATGGGAAAATCAAACATACAATAGAAGTCAAGGGAGGATCAGACCCTGTTAACATCAAGCCTTATCGCTACCCGCATCACCACAAAACAGAAATTGAGAAGATAGTCCAAGACCTTTTAACAATGTGGGGTCGTATCAAAAAGCAAGAGCCCGCCTCTTGGGAAACCAAAGCATTCGTCAACAATGTCCATCATTACGTATGCTTTGAGGACAAAGCATCTTTAAGAGAGGGCAACGTTATGTATAATTTATTAATTATTAGTTAAATATAGTTGTCTTAGGTTTATTAATGTGGAAGGGCATGATCAAAGATCATGCCTCTTCGCCAAGGAACATCGTAAAGTTGTATTTAAAGCCTTGGTGAATCCCACTTGTAATCATCTCTTCTTTTATCAATAATAATATATATTTATTCAAGTTTACAAAAAATTTTACACTCCACCCATGTTCATAACATACCTTGGAGATTGGGTTGAAAAGGGTAATACTCACACATGCTAAGATGGCTTAAGGGGTGGGAGGTGTTACAAGATTCATGGGATTTAAAATATTACTATTAATGGTATGGTATTTCATGTTGTTAAATCATTTATGTATTAATAATAACAAATTTATTTAATCCAATATTGTGATTTTGGCAAACATTTCATAGATGAATTATAATGATGACAACTTGGAAATTTTATTATTCATAAAACATTTAACCATCTTAATTATCATTTTGACTATGTCAACTCTTTTTATTGAGCCAACCATGTTATATTTCTCTTCCCACCCAACCAATATGCAATGTTGAAGAGGAATGTTAAGGAAATATCATTCATTTCTCACCTTCAATCAATTTTGTCATTTATTTTACCAATTGAAGTATATGTAGCATTGAAGAATGCAAATTTATGAAATTCATCTAATTTTTTTTCCAAAATTTGTTGACATAAAATTCAAATTTTTTATCAATTAGAACTTTGATCAAGTTTTTGATTATTTGGATTAATTCAAAATTAGGGAAAGCCTCAAAGGGAATTATCTATCATGTACAAAACTTTGATCATGGAGGTAGTTGAATTTTTCCAAAATTTATATCAAATTAATCGTTGAGAAGGATGGTATTTTTGCTACATCATTAACTTACTCCTATATAGACATATACCCAAGTACTAAGAGACTACTACCATGAGTACAAATATCAGTGATATGCATTGTAAGAAAACCAATTAGTAATGACAATGTGTGTTTTTACAAGTTAATGAGGATATTTGAAGACATGTTATTAGGCATGGAAACATGAGAACTAGTAATCCTTAAACTTGGAATATTTATTCAAATTATCTATACAATTGAAGGAATTTTCTATCATGTCTAACACCCAATTTCATTATGAAACTTGCGATAGTTCGTTATTTTTTTATAAATGTTACATTGAACTTCTACACTAAATATCACTAAAATAAGATTTGAATTCACAAAAAAATATTAACATAAACAAACTATGATGTTGTATATGATCCTTGAATATACAAGAAAAAATTTAACAACAATTTCACAAGGAAGAGGGGATGAAATCAATGTAAATATGTATAGTAAATTCCACATAAATATGTTTCATTAATAAATTAACAATGAGTTACTTTTCAAGTCTAGTCACTCTCATAGAAATATATTAAATAGAATAAAACTTCTAAGCATAATAACATAATATTAACTCCAAGAAATAACAAAGATCCATATTGTCAAAATTTCACTTAAATGAAACTCAACATCTAGAGAAGAATAATCCAAGAAGAAGGGGAACCTAAAATTCAAAGGCATATATATATATATATATATATATCATGTGATTAATCAAGGATATAAATATAATTAATATAAATGGATATGAAACCTACAAGGCTAATATTCTCTATGCCAAACTCTAAAAATCCTTACCCTAAAACCCAATTCAACGTATTATAGAATTAATGACTTGGAAAAAAAATTATGTGTGCCCATAAAAAAATATCGGTGGGTGAGTGAAGTTTTTTCCTAAAATCATTGCAATAAGCACACATGTTCATGGTCACTTAGGTCATTGGAAAACGAATGCATTTATATTTAATTTCTTTGACTCTTTATGAACCTCAATCAACTCGCCATATTCGCCTTTGCATTTCCCTCCACATATGTTTTCATCTGTTTGGAAAAAATGTGCATGTGTTAATACTATGAAAATTTTACTGTGTGTGCGTTTATCTAAAACAATTTTGAAAGTAATTTTTTTTCCATTTATTTTTTCTAACCGAAAGTGTCATTTCTCATCTTTTGTCAAATCCATGCATGAATTTTCTTGTTGATTTTACCTTGAGCTCACAAGGACAAGAATGAGGGAAGTTTTTCTTAAGGGAAGTTGTTATCATTGTAATTCAACCTTTTAGATATAATATTTCTTATTTCAAGTTATTTTTTATTCCAAACGTCACTATTATACTTTTTAAATTATAAAAAATTCCTTTCGTTGTTTAAATGCAATATCCATTCTACTAGGATGGAGTAAAACCCTAATCCAAACCCAAATCCTAACTCCCAATCAGCCCCATAAGACACAACACAAAAAAAAAAAATCAATGTCTGATTGAAATTATAAAATTAATTCGTGAACTTAAGAATATTATAGAGTCATATCATCTTTCCTTGGCCACTTCATTCAACACCATTGTTTCTTCCATTGGTCATGCCTATGGCCCATTATTCGATATATATAAATGTATAAATAGTGTTAAAAATAAATCATAGAGTGATAAACTCAAAATGAATGTGGAATGAAACATATAATTAAACAAAGTATACATTAATATACATGGTTCACTCAATTTTGGCTATATCCAAGGATAAATAGTCAATCCTTCTTTTTATTGTTCCTAACAAAATGAAGGGATTATAACCTACGACACGTGTTGCAACCTCCTCGTATATCTCTCTTAGTATCCTCTCTCTCAATTGCAATGCTCTCTCAATAATACATGGTTTAAATACAATTCTGTCATCAAAATAGGGTTGCTCGAAATATAATTCCCTCATCAAAATAGGGTTTCTTGAAATACATTCCCTCATAGAAATAGGGTTTCCTTCTAGTGATAAAAAACCCTAACATAACATCTATATATTTCACCAAATTATGAAAGGTCCATATTGGATATGAAATTAAAATATTTTTCCAATTAATTTAACTTGAAGGGTGATGCCCCTGAACCCTCACCCAAGGGGGTTGGGGGGATTCTCCAAATAATTGTCACCACCCTCCACTATACCCCCTAGTGAAAATAATAGAGAAGAAAGCCCCCCTATGCTCTCCATCAAGAACTAGGGTCCAAATGTAGCTAAAAAAAATACCTTTGAGTTAGGAAAATATTCAGGCTCCATAAGCAACAATATCCCACTTAGAGACTAATTACAAAAACTTCATTGATATTGCATATGTTATAATATGCTTCAAATTTGTACCTGGCTAGTTTCTCATATTCCTCATCATGTTTGAATACCAACTAAAATTGAGCAAAAACTTAGTTTCTCCTTGGTTACTACCTTCATTAGCATGTCTATATGATTCTTTCTAGTATGTGTCTTTTCCAACTTCAATGTTCCATCTTCCAAAATTTATCATATGAAATAGTAATTGAGTTGTATATGTTTAGTATTTTAATGGAAGCTTGAATTCATTTCTATATGAATGGCACTCTCATTATCAATATACAACATGTTATTATATTTCTTCTTTCACAATTCCTCCATGAATCTTTGTAACAAAATCATTTATTTACTGGCCTTTGTAGTAGCAACATACTCTACTTCCAACAACCCTTTTCAATTTTTAAATCCAACTTATTTTTATTCCACCTGCAATAAAAACATACCCTTTGGTTTTTCTCTTGATATGTATCACCTATCATATATGATTCAAAAAATCCCTATAGAATAATGTTTGAACCTCCAAAGCATAATTCCTAAGTAGTAGTACCTCTCAAATACCTAAGAAACCACTTTAGTAACTTTCAATTCTCTTTACCTAGATTATTCATATGCATGCTCACAACTCCAAATGCATTGGAAATATCTGACCTTTTGCACACCATCACATAAATCAAGCTACCAATTGCTGATGAATATGGAAACTTGGACATGTTTTCTATCTCCCCTTGTATCCTGGGACATATCCCCTTAGTTAATTTGAAATGGCTAAGGTGTACTAAAAAGGTTTGAAATTTTTATTTTAAATCTTTCAACACCTGTTCTATGTACTCACTCTATGACAATGTTAATTTATGAATTTTCTTGTCTCTCATTATTCTCATACAAAGGATTTTCTTTGCAACACCCAAATCCTTCATTGTAAATGAATTAGCTTATTTTCTTTAGAGCACATTTATATCATGCATGTTAGATCCTACAACAAGCATGTCATCTACATATAATAAAAATATAAACCTACAAAACACAGAAAGAGACACGATGATTTCAAAAGAGGAATCAGTGAATTGACACAGAAGACAAAGAAAAAGAAAAGGGTGGAGATACTCATTGCCAAAAGCATACCTGAGGTAGAATAAACTTCAGCAGAAGGCCAATACAAGCATGAATTCATTACAATGAATTCGATTCATTACCTGTTGACATTGTCCTAGAGGGTTATAAAGGACGAAAAGTGAAACATAGAAATGAAACCAAGACTTTAGCTTACTTGTGCGAAGATTGCTGAGTCGTCCATGTTGGGTGTGGAGCCTAATTATCTTGTTTATTTTGTATCACAACGTTGGACCCTTGTACCTTAATGGGGTAGCAACGCTTCCCATAATTAAACGCTTCCTAGGGGCTCCAGGGGGGGGAGGGCGGCTGTGACTTTATGGAGCCCCCCCCTGGCGGGGGGTTTCGAGGGCAACGCCCTTGAAGCTAAAAACATATGTAAAATTTCCTTGTAAAAGTATAGTAATTTCTAGTCAATCTAGGCTGTTCATTAGGCAGATGATCTGACGGTAGAAGTTATGTTTATTTTAGGGTTTTTTTTCCCTAGAAGGCAACCCCTCACTTGTATGAGGGTATTGTATTGAGCCTGTTTATTGTATGTGTATTCTCTGAGCGAGAAACAGATAGGGAGACTATGAGAGAGAACAAAGGATATTACAGTGGATATGATGTAGATTGTGTCTCTCCATTTTGCTGGATAATAGAAAGGAAGGACTCACTGTTCGGGGTGGACGTAGCCCAAACTAGGTGAACCACGTATATCTGTGTCTCTCTATTTTTATGTGTTTTGTGTGCTTGTGTTTTCCACATATTTTATGTGTTGCATTGCTCTGTAATATATAATTTTCTAAAATTCCATGGAAATAGAAAACCCCTGTTGGATACAAAGAATCTAGTCTTAAAAGTCACGGACAGACCACCAGTTTCGACGGATAAAAACAGAGGAATCACAGACAAAATAAAAATAGAAATTTCAGCGTTATCAAGAGAATCAAGACTTCTTCGTGTGGATGGATGCTCCATATGAGGAGAAGCCAGGTTGTGTACGCACATTCAAACATTGACAGAATTGCAAGCAGCCACAGGATTGAAACCCTTGCCCCATATTTCCCTCTCAAGTCTTGCGATGAAAAGTTAAAATGACATAATAAAACCCTAAAAATTAAATTGAATGCTTTTAGGCCAGGAAGCTTAGCCACGGTTTTGGACCCGAGGTCATGTACAAAGGGGTTAGCATAGTAAGTATGGTAAGTTAAGTCATTCAATTTTTCAATTAATAACCAAGGTATGTGTATCTAAAACATCAACAAGTATTTAATTTTTGTTTTCAATACTTCATCCTCAAGATCCCCACCAATTGTTGTATCAGAGAAAGTTTCACTTCTTCAGTAAAGATGGAGGTAGGAAGAAGAGGTCAGGGTAGAGCTATAAGAGGAGTCGTAGATGAAGGACTACGAGAAGAGATCAGAAATTTTCCAGAATGTTTGGCAGCAGTGTAAGTGGGAAGGCGCAAAGATCCTAAAGGTGGAGATGACAGTGAGGATGAAATAGCGACAACGACAGACGGGTCTGAAGAAGAGGGACCAGAGATCAAACTTTTGAAATCGATTTTGATAGCTAGAACCAAACCAAGACTAGAGCTTTCTAATTATGATGGCATCTTGTCTACAAAAGAATTATTGGACTAGATAAGTGAGTTGGACAAATACTTTGAATATGAGGAAATTAGTGAAGAAAGAAAAATCAAGTTTGTTGTTACCAAGTTGAAAGGACACGCAGCACTGTGGTGGGACGGTGTGCAGGAAAAAAGGAGGAGATTGAGAAAACCATTGATTAAGAAATGGGACAGAATGATTGCGAAGATGAAAAGAAAATTTATGTCTAAAGATCACCAAATTTATTTTTATAGACAGGTGTAGAACCTGAGACAGAGGATGATGACTGTAAAGGAGTATACTGAAGAGTTATATAAGGTGAACCTGAGGGTTGGGTATGTTGAAGATACCCCCGAGAAGATAGCAAGATTTGTGAATGGTCTATGGATGGAGATCCTAGACGAGATCAGTATTCTTTCCCCTAAAACTATAAAGGAGGCATATCAAAGTGCTTTGAAAGCAAAACAGAATATTACCAGGAAGTAGAATGCAAAGAGAGGACATGGTATCAGTAGAGGAAGAGGATAGTCCTTTGGCAGAGGTAGAACTGCCAACAGTAATGAAGAGGGCAGCAGTTCAAAGACTTAGGGACAGACTGAGAGGGAAGGTAGCACTAGAGGTGGAAGGCCATACCAACGTGGAAGGGGTAATGGTAGGGGCAGAGGAAATGCCTACCAGTTTTACAAGTGTCACAAATGGGGGCACAGGTATTTGAATGTCTTGAAAATGAGCAAGCTGAAGAGAGGGGAGTGTATGTTGCTCAACCTGATGTAGCAGAGGCACAGCCACAAAAGGTGGACAATGTACCTGAATTAGGAGAGGCCTTCGTGTTGAACAAGGTTTTACTGAAACCAACTAAGGAGGTGGTTGACCTGACACAAAGGAAAGCATTGTTCCAGACTGTGTGCAAGTCGCATGTAAAATGTTGCAAATTGATTATGTAGAAATTTTCTGAATAATGAAGATTTATCCACTGAGATTATCCTGATCATACATTAATTCGAATTCATGTATAACACATAACCTCTTCTACAATCAATCATCAATTTGTTGAAATAGAAACAGTCGCATGCGCACATAAACACAATATGTAATGGGGAAAGCTTATAGCTGAAAACCCCCAGCTATTTGTATATTATAATAGAAGAGAACATGTAAAAATATCAGTACAATACTCCTCACAAGTACTCAGTACTGTCTCCAAAAGTTACACACAAACTAGCTCAGTTTTGAACAAGTCACAGGTTCAAAACTCATCCACTAATTGCCTGCCTCTACTGCGCAATCCAAGTTGGTTCAATGAGAGATCCAAGTTCGAATCTTCTTGGCTTCAACTGCGCAATCCTCATGGGAAATCTCCTCCAATGCTTGTGCAAATCTCATGCACAACTGCTGTCGCAACTAATAGCAAACTCACCCTTTCATCTACCTCTTCCACTGGTCTCCACTGAACTGTCCATGCACTGTAGTGAACTGATGTGTTCTCGAGTTGAATAATGAGTTAATAATTAGTGAATTAAATAATATTTAATTCAATCCACTCATTACTAGTGTATTAGCTAGTTAAACTAAACACAACTAGTTCAACTAAGTTAAACCGAACACAACTCCACCAACTGTCTCATCAACTCCACCAAACTCTGCCACTGAAGTCCTAACTGAAGTCAACCATGCATGAGCTCACCAAACCCCAAGGAATATCGTAATTCCTTCTGTCAGATGCATGAGCCACATCCGTAGCTCCAACTGAAGTGCTGTAAGAGAATAAACCGAAGTTTAGAGTCCAAATATTATTAAGGGCTAATAATATTTGACTGACCTATTTTTAGACAGGCAGTCTAAAAATAGACTTCGACCTGTATGTCTAAAAATAGAGGTCCATCTATTTTTACCAACTCTACCAATCATCCAAGAATAGCATACTGCAACTCCTAGACCATGCTCCATATGTCTAAAAATAGACATAGTCTAAAAATAGACTTTGCGCCAAAAATAGCCTGCGGGCCCACTTAGTGAAGGCGACTTCATTCCACTAAGCTCCATCATCTTGTTGCATTTTCAACACTCCCTCTCAACAAGATATGGATTATCTGCAACCCCTATCCTGCCTCTGTGGAATTCGAACTTGCTCCTGGTGAGCGCCTTCGTCAAGATGTTAGCATCCCGATCCTCCGTGGCAACATATGAAAGTAACATGATTCTCCGCTGAACACAATCTCTGATATGATGGTACCTGATGTCGATGTGTTTGGATCTATCATGAAATACTAGATTAGCCGAGAGTTTAATGCAACTCTGGTTATCACAATAAATCACAGTAGGCTCCAAGTGCAACTCGAACAATCCAACGAGGATCTTCCTCATCCAAATAGCCTCGCATGCAACCAAGCTTGCTGCCATGTACTCGGCCTCTGCTGAAATGATGGACATGGATCTGCCTTCTGCTGTGCATTGCCCCCATGCGACCGATACTGAAAACTCCTCCAGATGTGCTCTTTCGGTCCGTTGGGCTCCCTGCCCAATCTGCATCAGTGAAGCCGCTAAGCTTCGCTCCATCCTCCTGTCTGTACCATAGACCATATCACGATGTGCCACTAAGATAACGCAATACATGCTTGCCTACCTTCCAGAAGAGCTTGGTAGGCTTAACCACAGCTTGTGAAAGCTGATTAACAGCATAGCATATATCGGGTCGTGTATTGACCAGATACATAAGCGACCCCACCAACTGTCGATAGACAGTGGCATCCACTACCTCCGCTGAAGTAGCATCCTCCTTCCTCCAACCACCAGGAAGAGGAGTGTCAACAGGCTTGCGGCCATGCATGTTGAACCTCTCCGAGTCTCCCGGGCATACTTACCACGAGAAACAAACAGTCCTCAGCTGCAGCTTTGCCAAATCTCAGTCAAGAAATAGTGAAGGAGGCCCAAGTCCTTCATCTCAAACTCTCTTGCAAGATCCTCCTTGCATGAAAGTATAAACAGCTCATCACCTGTCAAAATCAAATCATCTACATAAAGTACAATGATCAGCAACTTACCCTCCACCACAATCTGGTATAGGTTAGGATCCGCCTCACTCTTGGAGAATCAAAGTCCGGTGAAATAACTGTCTATCCATGTGTACCAAGCACGGGTACTTGCTTCAGCCTACGGTGCTCTCTTGAGATAAAAAACATCGACTCAACGAAGAAATTCTCGAAACCTTGGGGCTACTCTGTAACACCTCCTCCCTCAATGACTCCGTTGAGGAACGCAGTCTTCACATCCATCTGATGGATGTGCCACCCCATCTACGCTGAGAGAGCTAGGATCGTCCGTATGGAAGAGTACCTTGCGACAGGTGCAAAGGTCTCCTCATAATCGATCCCCTCGATCTGTGAGAAGCCATGGGCGACAAATCTCGCCTTGTACTTCTCCACACTCCCGTCAACCGCCTACTTCACTTTGTAGATCCATCGCGAACCCACCACTGATTTCCCCTCCAGTCTTGGGACAATCTCCCATGCATTGTTTCTGATGATCGAATCATATTCTTCGATCATGGCATCTACCCATGCGGGTTCCTCCACAGCTTCCTCAAAAGACGATGGCTCCGTCATGACACATTTACTCATAAGAGCCATGTATCCAGTGTACCGATCCGGTGACTGTCTCTGTCTGCGCTATGCTGTAGGTGGTCCTACAACCTTCTCTGCATCTTGAGCCAGTCGCTCAGCTTCTGTAGTGCGCTTGCGCCCTCTGATGGTTGGCGCTGCATGAGTGGTTTCTTCCACTGCATGAACTTCCTCTTGTGGCTAATCCACATCCAAAAGCTCCTCCTTAGGAACTAACATCTCCTCATCTGCATGCAAGTGTGGCTCCCTCTCAAGCGAACACTGCATGGCTTTCTCCTCCTGAAATTTAATATCCCGTCGCACAACAGTCTTGTGACTGTCTAGAAAATACACCCGATAGTTGTGAGGTGTATCAGTGTACCCCACAAATATTCCAACCTCTGCAGTTGGATCCAGCTTCTTTCTGGCGTCCTTTGTCACATGCATGTAGACAGGTGAGCCAAAAATTCTTAGATGAGAAATATCAGGCCTCTTGCCAGAAAACGCCTCCTCCGGTGTACTCATGCCAAGAATCTTGTGAGGACAATGGTTCTGCACATACGCTGTTGTATTGCATGCCTCAGCCCACAATTGAAGGGGTAAGCCCTGATCATGCAACATTGCCCGTGCAGCACCCACGATCGTTCTGTTCTTCATTTCCCCGAAACTAAATCTGTTTTTGTGGGTTATGGGGTGCGATGAGCTCTCAAAATCCCATACTGCATGCAAAGTCAGATTCGTGAGATGAACTCACCACCATTAATAGTTCTTAGAGCCATGCTTCAAGTTCCTTCTCAACCAGTGCCTTGAATTCACAAAACTTTGAATATGTCTCGCTCTTCTTCTGCATGAAGAAGATCCAGCACTTCCGAGAGAAATCATCAACAAAGATCACGTAGTACTTGTGCTTTGCTGTCGAAGCTACTGAGAAAGGACCACACACGTCTGTGTGAACTCTCTCAAGGATCATCGTGGCGCGACTATCCTTCTCGTGAAAGGTGGCTTTCACAAACTTCCCTAAAGTACACCCCTTGCACTGATCTGACTGCGCAAGGGTGCCCTTAGGAAGCCCAGTAGAAATCTGCTGCAGGATCTTCAAGGCTCCATGGTCAAGGTGGCCCAATCTCTCAAAGGTCGCTTTGTCTCCTCATCATCCTGGCTCACCACTTCTCCCGCCTTGCATGCCATTGCTGCGTAGCCATCTACTTGCAACTGATAAAGGTTCTTGACTCGAACCCCTATCTTCCAGGTCTCTCCAGTTGTCTTACTGCGCAGGAAATATTTTCCTTCGCTGAAGACCACATCATACCCCTTGTCTTCCAACATCGCCACAGAGATCAGATTCTTCATCAATCCTGGAACATGCAAAACTTCCTTCAATACAAAGGGTTTACCAGACTCCCTCTCAAAGGAAATAGTACCGATACCGGTCGCACTGTATCTACCATCATCGCCCATCTCGATGTGCACTCCAAGATCTTTTTCCTCCAGATCTGAAAACAGATCTCGATCTCCGGTCATGTGAAATGACGCACCACTATCCAAGAACCATACTGATCCCATCACACTTGAAACCAAGCATGCAATCAGTGAAAAATCCAGTTCAAATTGAGAAGCCAATGCCTCTCCCGCTGCAGATCCAGCAGCCTTCTTATTTTTCTTCTTCTGCGGACAATTTGTGGCATAGTGTCCATGCTGGTGACAGTGAAAACACTTCACCTTGGACATGTCTTGCTTCTTTCCTTTCGCACTAGACTAAGAAGCCTTCTTGCTCTTCCCCTTCTTTGCTTTGGCAGCCAAAGCGCAATTTTCTTCATCAGATACCTTTGATGAAGATCTGTCCCTGGTAGTCCTCCTTATCTCCTCTTGCATGAGATCCGCCCAAAGTCGCTCCCATCCCGGCAAATTCTCCCGACCATTGACAGAGTCCTGATAGGAATGCCAAGCCTTCGGAAGACCAAGGAGAGCCAGGTCTACCATGTCCTCTTCTTCGACAGTCACCCCCACACTTCCCAGCTCATCTCTGCATTGAGTGAACTTCGTGAGGTATTTGGCGATACTGTCGCCTTTCTCCATCTTAATGTTTCTGAGCTTATCCTTGAGCACTAGCTTCCTTTGTTCGCTCTTGCTCTGGAATAGATCTGTCAACACTTTACACATCAAATATGGAGAAGCTTTTCCATGCAGGCTGGATATAATGTGATCCTTTATGCCCTCCAACAGAATCCTTCGACATTTCGCCATCTTCTTTTGCCAAGCCTCGACTTCAGCAGGATCAGTGGGCTTTTGGACATCCGTATCTACGAACTCCTTCAGTCCATTATCTTCTAATACTGCCTCCATGCGATATTTCCATGCAACATAATTCGAACTGCCTTCAAGAGCATATTCGAGTCGCAAACCGTTGAAAGACATTTTCAACTCCGGCACCAAGAAAACAAACTGCTACAAAATTCGAATTCCAAACTCAAAAAACTCAACTGCTTCTGGATCTGTGAGAACAAATTATTTCTAGCACAGAGATCGACTGTAAGGGAATTTACTGGATATATCACCTTTCAGAGAAAGGATGGATCCAGAGGCTACCTAGCCCGTTACAGACTCTGTCTACCGAAATAATATTGTAATCATTGCAATAGATCCCGATGATTAATTCGCTCTGATACCATGTAGAAATTTGCTGAATAATGAAGATTTATCCACTGAGATTATCCTGATCATACATTAATTTGAATTCATGTATAACACATAACCTCTTCTACAATCAATCATCAATTTGCGGAAATAGAAACAGTCGCATGCGCACATAAACACAATATGTAATGGGGAAAGCTTATAGCTGAAAACCCCCAGATATTTGTATATTATAATAGAAGAGAACATGTAACAATCTCAGTACAATACTCCTCACAAGTACTCAGTACTGTCTCCAAAAGTTACACACAAACTAGCTCAGTTTTGAACAAGTCACAGGTTCAAAACTCATCCACTAATTGTCTGCCTCTACTGCGCAATCCAAGTTGGTTCAATGAGAGATCCAAGTTCGAATCTCCTTGGCTTCAACTGCACAATCCTCATGGGAAATCTCCTCCATTTCTTGTGCAAATCTCATGCACAACTGCTGTCGCAACTAATAGCAAACTCACCCTTTCATCTACCTCTTCCACTGGTCTCCACTGAACTGTCCATGCACTATAGTGAACTGATGTGTTCTTGAGTTGAATCATGAGTTAATAATTAGTGAATTAAATAATATTTAATTCACTCCACTCATTACTAGTGTATTAGCCAGTTAAACTAAACACAACTAGTTCAACTAAGTTAAACCAAACACAACTCCACCAACTGTCTCATCAACTCCACCAAACTTTGCCACTGAAGTTCTAACTGAAGTCAACCATGCATGAGCTCACCAAACCCCTAGGAATAGTGCAATTCCTTCTGTCAGGTGCATGGGCCACATCCGTAGCTCCAACTGAAGTGCTAGAGAATAAACTGAAGTTTAGAGTCCAAATATTATTAAGGGCTAATAATATTTGACTGACCTATTTTTAGACAGGCAGTCTAAAAATAGACTTCGACCTGTATGTCTAAAAATAGAGGTCCATCTATTTTTACCAACTCGACCAATCATCCAAGAATAGCATACTGCAACTCCTAGACAATGCTCCATATGTCTAAAAATAAACTTTGCGACAAAAATAGCCTGCGGGCCCACTTAGTGAAGGCGATTTCATTCCACTAAGCTCCATCATCTTGTTGCATTTTCAAAAGATTATAGATAGTGGGGGCACTGATAAATTGGTAGCCACTGAGATGGTGGAAAATTTTGGTTTGAAGAAGTTGAAGCACCCAACTCCATATAAGGTGTCTTGGTTGCAGAAAGGACACCAAATGTTGGTTGATGAGCAATGCGAGGTGGAGTTTCACATTGGCAAGTATAAGGACAAGGTGACTTGCGATATTATGCCTATGGACGCGTGCCATATTCTGCTGGGAAAACCATGGAAATATGACAGAAAGGTTATCCATGATGGGGAAAATAATTGTTACATATTTTTTAAGGATGGGATAAAGCATACGCTAGTTCCCATGAAAAAAGAATATATTGCAGAAACTAGTGGGACTAAAACACTACTAATAGGCGGAAAGGAGTTTCTGTAGCAGATTGAGAAGAATGAGGTAAATTATGCAGTCGTGCGGAGGCCAAGAGAAGTATTGATGCATACAAAAATTAATAATTTTCCTGTGGAAATACAGGACATGTTGCAAGAATTTAGTGATATTGTGGTAGATGATCTACCAGATAAATTACCACCAAAGCGGAGCATTAGTCACCATATTGATTTTATTCTGGGAGCCAGTTTTCCAAACAAGGCTACTTATCGGATGAGTCTGAAAGACAATGAGGAGATCAGGAAGCAAGTATAGGAATTGTTGGATAAAGGGTTGATTCGGGAGAGTTTGAGTCCTTTTTTTGTTCCGACCGTTTTAGCTCCCAAGAAATGAGGTGAATGGCAATGTGCACTGATTCCCAGGCATTGAACAAGATCACTATCAGGTACAGGTTTCCTTTACCTCAGATGGATGATATGATGGATTGTCTGAGTGGAGCAGCATAATTTTCAAAGATAGATCTGAAAAGTTGATATCACCAGATCAGGATTAGAGAAGGTGACGAATGGAAGACATATTTCAAGACCAATGAAGGCTTGTATGAATGGTTGGTCATGCCATTTGGACTAAGAAATTATCCCAGCACATTCATGTGTTTGATGAATGAGATGTTGGAAGAATTCATTGGCAATTTTGTGATCGTATATCTCGATGATATACTTATTTTCAGCAAGATGAAGGAAGAACATTTTCGGCATGTCAAGTATGTGCTGGAAAAATTGCAGCAAAATAAATTGCTGATAAATTTTAAAACATGATAATTTTTCAAGAAATAATTTATTTATTAGGATTTGTAATTTCTGAAAATGCATTGAAGATGGACCCAGAGAAGGTTTCAGCCATAGTTAGCTGGCCATCTCCCAAAAGTTTGTTTGAAGTAAGAAGTTTTCATGGAATGGCAAGTTTCTATCAGAGGTTTATTAAGAAATTAAGTGGTATTTGTGCACCTATAGTGGATACCATTAAGAAGGAAAATCATCCTTTTCATTGGACAAAATCTCCTGAGATAATTTTTCAGCTGTTGAAAATAAAATCATTGAAAAACTAGTTCTAATATTACCAAACTTTAACAAAAATTTTCAAGTTCGTTGTGATGCCATTGGAACATTGGTGCAGTACTCAGCCAAGAAGATAAGCCAATAGAATACTTCTACGAGAAGTTAAATAAGAGTAGGCAGAAGTATACATCTTATGACAAAGATTTTTATGCATTCGTCCAAGTGTTGAAGCATTGGAGACATTATTTGTTGGCTAATGAATTTGTCTTGTTTTCACACAATTCTGCGTTACAATACATTATGCAACATCACAAGCTGAATCATAAACATGTGAAATGGGTGGAGTACTTGCAGATTTTTACATTCATTTTGAAACAAATCAGCAGTCAGGCCAACAAGGTGGAAAATGCGTTATGCAGGAGAAGTTTTATATTACAAGAAAGCATAGTACAAGTGTTGGGATTCAAGCATCTGAAAGACTTGTATGAGATGGATGCAGATTTTAAGGAAGCTTATGAAGCTTGCCAAAATCCACTGTTGAGAGACAATATTCCATGGTTGGACTATAACATGCAGGAGGGGTTGTTGTTCAAAGGAGGACAATTGTGTATTTCAGAATGTTCTATGCGACAAAACTTAATCCAGGAAAAGAACAGTGGAGGTTTGGCCAAACATTTTGGCATAGATAAGACTTTGGATTAGCTGATCCACTTTTACTATTGGCCAAGAATGCGAAGAGATGTGAAAAGAGTGCAGGAGTGCTGATGGTGAATATTTCGCAAAATCAATCAGTGATCTACATGAACAGGTCAAATTGAAGCTACAAGACAACAGCCAAATATATAAAAAGAGAGCATATTTGAAAAGGCGGGAGGTATAGTTCAAAGCAGGAGACCTAGTACTTGCACACTTGTGCAAGGAGAGGTTTCCTAAAGGCAAATACAACAAATTGAAGATGAAAAAGTTCAGGCCTTATATAATCCTTCGGAAGTTTTCTGCAAACGCTTGAGTTGTAGTTACCTCCAGGTGTAGGAATCTCGCCCATTTTTAATGTGGCAGATATGTACCCATACATTATTGTTGATGAGGAAGACAGTTCAGAGACACGAACACGTGAAACCTAGGATGAGGAGATACCATGGATTAAATAGATGCCTCTAGCACAACCTTTGGAAATTGAACAGATTTTGGACACACAGATAGCCAGGAAGTGTAATATCCCCAAATTGGGATTATTAGCAAGGCATGCCTGAAAAATGCATTTTTCAGTAATGGCTGCTACAAAAAAAAATATTAGCCCTTGGATCTCTTATATCTGATAATCTAAGATCCAAATCCAATAGGAAATAAGAAACTAAGCAAACTAGGTGAGATAAACAAGCCTATCACACCTAGAATGGCTGGAAAATGCCTAATAATGGGACTGCAACAATATGTAAACACAATTATGGAGCTGCAGCAAGCTAATAATCTAGGGAATGTGTTAATAAACACTTCAGTATCAATTTTATGTACAACAACAAGAATTATGGTTCATTTCTTCAACCAAAAGTGGGGAAAAGCAGCCATTTCAACCCTAAAAACGTCAATTTCAGAGATGTGCATAAAATAAGGGCAAAGGACAGTGGGATCCCTTATCTTAGGTCATAAGAGACTTACATACAAAATTTCAGCAAAAACAAATGACTCTATCTATGTTAAACAGATCTCCCACTCCTGATATGGCTTAAAAATGCCCAAGCCCCATGACTTGACTCAACAGAAATTTACTGAAGCACAGACTGCGTGATTTTTTGAAGGGTTTGAATGAAAAATATTTTTATTATTAGATCTGTAGTTCATTACATGAAAGTATGAAGAAAAATGGAGATTAAGCTCCTTTATACATCACAGAGAATAACCTGGTAAGGGTTTCATGAGATCCACTGCATAAAAGTGCAGATCTGCACATCTAGATCTGAAAAATGTAGTTTTACTGCAGAACTGAATAAATAAGGCTGGAATGTACTAGCACAGAAGAAGAATACAATACAAATATTTTCCAGGAGAAGGGTTGGCCCTTCCTCCAAGGAATAAGCCCACAAGCTAGGGTTATAACCCTGCTACTGAAACTCTCTAGAAAAGCACGCAGTTTCTGCAGGAAACTACGCAGTTGATGCTGGAGAATGCTTTGGCCACATGCCAAGGTCAAAATATGAAGCCCACACTACTAATACAATCTTCCAGGAGGTTAAAAGACACACTCACTGAGAAGAGGCACTAGTATAATCTAGATCTAAGCAGATCTAGTCTCCACTTGCTGCAGCTCACTGAAACAAGTAAACCCCAACATGATTTATGTTGTCTAAGGGAGATGGAGCTTGGCCATATTCCTTATAGTGGAAGAGAAGTGAAATTCCCTCCAAGAGCTACTCAATGGAAGGAGAGAGAATCCCTAAACACAAAATCCTCACAATTCTCTGCTAAACAACCAAGAGAATGAGATATGTCTAAACAGACAATATACTCTGAAAATATGATATCATCAACAACCTTCTCTTGAGCCTTCCCCTTCCTTTTATAATATGAGAGCTTTGGCAAACCCTAAACCACCTTGAGGAATTATCTCCTTTCACATAAGGACCTCCTTCTAGAACTGCGCTGTCCCTCCATGAGGTACATTGAATCTAGACTGCACTGTAGATTTGGTCAAGGTTGACCCAGTCTCATAGTTCAAACCCATTCACACCTGAAATTGCAATCAATCCAACTCACAAATGTCTGCCTATGTTGATCTTTGTTCACACTGAACTGGTTTTATCAATGATCTCTTCTTCTTCATGCATGCATGTTGACTTAGTCAAACTTGACTATGTCCTCATCCATTTGCCCTTGTTCACACCCATAAGTGTAAAATTCAACTACTCTGATGATCCCCTTTCACATTATAAGGGTATTTTATTGAAACAACCCTGATTTTCCTCTATTCACATTGGGAATTGATTTATTTGGATGTTTTTAGGAGTTTTTATGTTCTCCTTTACATTTTATTCATCAACTAAGAAAATTAATTCAAAATGAAATATTCCTATTAGCTTGGGATAATTAGGAATATTACTCTGTAATATTCCTACTTAGCCTAAGCTAAGAAGAATATGCAATTTTGTCTCATTTTCTGTTGCATGAATAAATGAATAAAGGAGGACATGTAAAACTCCTAAAAGAATGAATAAATCAATGCCCATATGAACATGGATAAATCTGGGCTATGTGAATAAATCACTTGTAGGTGTGAAAGGGGTTTGAGCTATGAGAATGGGTCAACCTTGACCAAATCTACAGTGTTTTCTAGATATAATGCACCTCATGAAGGGATAGCGCAGTTCTAGAAGGAGGCCCCTCATGTGAAAGGAGCTTACTCACTAAGGTGGTTTAGGGTTTGCAAAGGCTTTCATCTTACAAAAGGAAGGGGAAGGAAATAAGAGAGGGTTTTTGATTGTCTATATTTCTGAGTATCTTTTCTATTTAGACAAATACCATTCTCTGTTATTCAATGGAGAATAATGCTGCTTAGCACCTGGAGTTCCTACGCAGGGATTCCACCTCTTCCATTGAGGATTCTTGGAGGAATATTGCTTATTTCATCCACTATCAGGCATTTGGCCAAGCTCTACTTCCAACTGCAACACAGATCTAGTGAGGTTTTGGTTGCTTTTGTAGGCTGCAGCAAGTAGAACTCTAGATCTATTCAGATCTAGCTTGTATTGGAGCTTCTTCTCAGTGAGTTTGTCTTTTAACCTCCTGGAAGAGTGCATCCACTATTTGAGCTTCAGATTTGTATCTTGGCATCAGGCCAAATCTGTTATTCAAGCTACAACGTATTTTCCCTTGAGGGAATGCGTTATTTTCAGTGGAGGTTTTGCAGGGTGTTTTGATCCCATTTTTTATGAGAGATATCTGATGTTGGGCTTTGCCTTTCACTTTGGTGATCCATGGATTAGCTTGTTGATCCATGTTCTGTTTAGATATGATCTGTTTTCATGTAAATTCATCTTTAGAAATTTATGAATAATATTGCATATCTGCTACTTAAAACTCAGATCTACTCTTTGTATTGCATGATTTTATCAAAACCCCAAGGGGATCTTGTAATAGAGTCTTTCTAGTGTAAAAATCTGTAATGGATCTGATATTTTATCCACAAATATGTTCTAGATATGAAGTGTAACATTCAACTGTTGTAACTCCATAAAATAATGTTGTTAAGCCATTTTTCAGTTTATACATGTGTTGCAGCCCTCTTTTCTGAAGATTTCTTTCTCTCCTGTCTCCTGTATTCTACTGTATAATGTAAGAGCATAATTGTAAATCTGATTTGTTGTTGTATCTTCAAAATTTAATCTTATTTGATGGCTTCCTTCTCATTCTCTCCAAGACTGCGTTATTTCTGAAGCAGTTTGTTGTGCATAGCTGCAGCCCCTCTTGTGGGGTGTTTTTCAGCTAGACTAGGTGGTGGGAGATCTATTTACCACACCTAGTTTGATTTTTTTTTTCTCCCCTTTTGGATCTAGACTCCATATCTGCTGATATAAGGGATCCAAGGGCTAAAAACTCATTTCTATGCATAAATCTCCCAGAAGTGTGTTATTTTAGCAGGCTTGCTGTGCAATCCCTATTTTGGGATATTACATTGGTATTAGAGCTCCTTTCTTGGCACAACCTATGCTTGCATTGGATAATGTCAGCCATGCTGCATTCAGAAAAAGATGAGCCTCTTACTGAGAGTGAGAAGAGGTATCAGAACAGAATCCACAAGAATTTTGATTACACTACTGAGGATCAAGACAAGGGTAAAGCCCCTGAAACTGGAAGTGATAAAGAAGGAGAAGGGTTTGCAAGAACTCTTTTGGTGGCCATGCAAGATCTTGCTAGAGAGATCAAAAAGATGAGGATGGACAGGATGAGGGAATCTCCTGGGAGGTATCATCTTGGGGAAAGCTCTGGCATGTCTCACCACTGGACTGGTCAACCAGTGAACCAGCGACAAGCTCCACAACGCTCTACTATGCCTACCTTCTTGGCTGTGGAGAATGAAGGACCACAAGAGCAAGCATCCCTTAAAGACTACTTTGTGGAATATGATTCTCAGAATCACAGATTCAAGGACCACTTGAGTTTCCAAGAGTTTTGTCACCTCAAGGACAAAAGAAGACCAAGGCATCAATATAGAGATGGTGGGTTCTTCTCTAATCATGATATACATCACTCTATGGGTAGATTATTTTTTACCAATTTTGATGGATCATCCACCAGTTATGCCAAGGCATGGGTAGAAAAGCTAGACATCTACTTTCAGTTGAACAAAGTCCCTGAGATTGAAGCCATGAAGATTGCAGCGCTGCACTTAGAAGGTGAAGCACACAATTGATGGTTCCATGGGTTGTCTACATTGGGACATGCCAATGTGACTGCCTATTCTGAATTCACTAGAAGATTGGTGGAAAGGTTTGGCAGAAAGGATCCTGAAGCACCTTTAATGAGCCTTGCAAAATTAAAGCAATCAAGAAATGCAGAAACTTATATCTATGAGTTTCTGAGATTATCTGTTATGGTCCCTGATCTATCTGCAGCAAGGAGGGTGTACATAGTCGTCGATGGCTTGGAAGAACCTTTGCATGGGTAAATC
Organism: Pinus albicaulis; assembly: GCA_034641835.2. Classification (NCBI taxonomy): domain Eukaryota; kingdom Viridiplantae; phylum Streptophyta; class Pinopsida; order Pinales; family Pinaceae; genus Pinus; species Pinus albicaulis. The sequence goes on along the minus strand of CM076573.1, from coordinate 47,221,844 downwards.
TACCAAGCCCATCACTTTGCATGATGCCATTGAGAGGGCTAGAGACCTTCAAGATGCCTTTCCAAAAGCAAAGGCAACTTTCCAGAGCAAGGCCCCCCTCACCTTTCTAAAGGGAAGGAAGAAGAAGTTGCTCCTTCCAAGGAGAGCTCATTCAAGAAGCATCTTGATATTGAACTCAGGAGGGAGCTAAGAAAGAAGAGACTGTGTTTCACTTGCCAAGAGGCATGGGCACCTGGACATAGATGTGCTGCTGGGAAAGCTGATCCAGGCGGATATTGGTGGCCACCCACCTATTCCACTTGGGCCCCCACCATTGTCTCTTTCATTTTTTCAGTTTCGGCATAACTTACTATTTTTAGCAGTTTTTCGGGTCCTGAACTTCCGGAGCCGTTTTGAGGCCCTAAACGACGTTTTTTGGGCATCGCGCCTCCAGTGAATATTATTCCGTTCCGGAATGATATTCATGGCAAAATTTGTAGTCCTCGGATAGAGCTTTCTAATGATGTGTCATGTGCGTCAAACGGAGATAGTATGCCAAAGTTACGTCCCTGGGAAGTTGAAACACCAATTTACCCAAACAGGGCCCATAGTTTTGGCGCTTCATCTCCTAGGGTTAGGTTTTTGGATTTTTAGGGTTCTCCATTGTTTCTCAATAATAAATAGGCCCTCGAGCCTCATTGTAACTCAGTTCAGAGGCCTGTAGCCGCCACATCTCTTATCAAAGATAGCTACTAGTGCCCTAGCTAGTTTTATTTCCATTCTGTTTGTAAGCAAATTTCAGTTCTTTGATATTAATGAAATGAAGTGTTATTTCCACTGCATCTCTGTATTTATGGTTATATGTTTATTCTTTTGTGTTCCTGCATAAATTCAGATCAAAAGCACAGTACATAGATTCAGTCTTCTCATATTTTGAGGAGGAAGATGAAGATGATGAAACAAGGAGGGGTCACAACGCTGATAATGTTGCGGGAGAACTAACACCATCTGGAGATGGGGATGGAGCCTTTGCTCCAATAGGTGGAAATATTTCATCTTTGAGAGAAGTTCCTAAGTACTTGACCCTAAGAGTACAAGGTTCAATCATGAATCAGAGGGTATCTGTACTGATTGACAGTGGGGCAACCCACAACTTTATTGATGCTCATCTTGTGCAAAGGAGAGCAATCCCCACTAATACTTTTGAGGGATTCTATGTCTTGGTCCCAGGAGATAGGAAAATTCAATGAATGAAATATGTCCCATCACTCTCAATCACCATGGGATCCTACACTCTGTTGGATCACTTTTTTGTAGTTGACATACCAGACACCAATATCATTCTGGGTGTCCAATGGTTGATTACATTGGGGAAGGTCACCACTGATTGGAAATATTTGCAGATGGAGTGGGTGGACTTGAAGAGTGGTAAACCCCAAATGATTCAAGGCATGCACACTTATCTGCCACCTAGTACTTCCACACAAACAAAAGAGATGGATTTGCGTAGTGGAAGCAAGGATCTCATAGTCCCTTCTCTTATGTTCATGATAATTATGCAAGGGACATTCCTATCTAGTGGAAAACCACTTGGGATGCCACCAGATTAAAATATTGTGGGGGATGCCTCACAAAGTGCTACTCCAAATATAGATCCAGGAGGAACTGGAGCAATGGGAGACCAAGTTACAGCGCTGGAGGGCTTGGGACAGCTCAAGAATGAGGGGTATCTTCTCCCTACACCACTATCACCCCCTTTCTTTTCTAGATCTGCACTATGGGAGGAGAAGAATGGGAGGATCAACCTTCCAACACACAAATTTGGCATGAGAAATGTCAAAGAGGTGATCAGCAACATGACAGACAGAGTAATGTCTGTATCATCAGCACTTTCATTGTTGAATAGCGTGGATCTGTATTGGAAATCTCAACTGCTTGTAGAGTATTCCAAAGATCTCCACACAGGTATGATACTAGATGACATGCAGTAAGAAGAGGGCTACTTCATCCAAGGGGGAGTTATATATCATCGTGGTAGGGTCTTCTTGGTTAGAGCTTCCAAGCTCAACTAGAAGATACTATAAGGGGCACACAAAGAATTCTTTCTCAGCCATATGAATTCAATGAAGATCTATACCCTGATCATGAGGAGCTTTGATTGGGAAGGCTTGAGAGAGGAACTATATCAACACTTTCAAGAGTGCATGAGCTATGTGGAGTTGGGACAGCTAATGGACTCTATGCAAGAGTCATTACAGCAATTTCTTCCTTCTTTTGAGAGAGAGGAAATGTCCATGCACAACTCCACATGTGTGAGAAACTTTGATGGTAAAGGATCTGAACATGTAGGGCAAGCTTTATCTTCTGATTTGTTATATTCTTTTACCATGTTTTTGCAGGACATGACTCCTAAAGGGAGTGAGAGATCATGTGGATCTCATGGCCTTTTGTGGGCCAATAGAAATGTTGAACTTGGCCATTCCCTTGTTGATCAAAGGGAGATTCCTTCTCATGATGGGTGCTTTCCAAAGGCACCAAACTTATCTGACATATTCAGCCATGTAAAGGTGACTCATGTAGCAAATGTGTGGTGGGAATGCCACTTACCACACCTTGATCTAATGCAGGCAGGAGATGCATTGCACTGGCATCAGATGTGGGATTTTGACCCACCTCCTCAAGCTCAGATTTCTGTTTGCATATATGTAGTCTTGCTTCCATACTTGGATTATATAGTTGTACTCTTTATGGGATTGTATGGAGGGAGGATGGGAAGTTTGTATGTAACACATGGATTGGAACTTCTCCCTGTACCTCATGCTACATGTTTTAGATGGAGCATTGCTCCAACAATGTTTATTTCTATTAAATTTTTACCTCCTGGTGGGATGGACTATGCACATCTTATGTTGACCTTGGAGGAACAATTCATGATGTATTGCCTTGATGAGAACTTGGCTTAGATGAGGACTTGATCATTGATGATGCCATCAATGGAGGAGGGGAAGTACTATAGCTCTCACCCTATTAGTTGCTTGAGGACAAGAGACATTTTTGAGGGGAGGACTGTAATATTCCTACTTAACCTAAGCTAAGAGGAATATGCAATTTTGTCTCATTTTTTGTTGCATGAATAAATGAATAAAGGAGGACATGTAAAACTCCTAAAAGAATGAATAAATCAATGCCCATATGAACATGGATAAATCTGGGCTATGTAAATAAATCACTTACAGGTGTGAAAGGGCTTTGAGCTATGAGACTGGGTCAACCTTGACCAAATCTACAGCATTGTCTAGATGCAATGCACCTCATGAAGGGATAACGCAGTTCTAGAAGGAGGCCCCTCTTGTGAAAGGAACTAACTCAATAAGGTGGTTTAGGGTTTGCAAAGGCTTTCATCTTATAAAATGAAGGGGAAGGAAGCAAGAGAGGGTTGTTGATTGTCTGTATTTCTAAGTATCTTGTTTGTTTAGACAAATACCATTCTCTGCTGTTCAGTGGAGAATAGTGCTACTTATCACCTGGAGTTCCTATGCAGGGATTCCACCTCTTCCATTGAGGATTCTTGGAGGAGTCTTGCTTAGTTCATCTACTATCAGGCATTTGGCCAAGCTCTACTTCCAACTGCAACATAGATCCAGTGAGGGTTTCGTTGCTTTTGTAGGCTGCAGCAAGTGGAACTCTAGATCTATTCAAATCTAGCTTGTATTGGAGCCTCTTCTTAGTGAGTGTGTCTTTTAACCTTTTGGAAGAGTGCACCCACTGTTTGAGCTTCAGATTTGTATCTTGGCATCAGGCCAACTCTGTTATTCAAGCTACAACGTATTTTCCCTTGAGGGACTGCGTTATTTTCAGTGGAGGTTTTGCAGGGTGTTTTGATCCTATTTTTAATGAGAGATCTCTGGTGCTGGGCTTTGCCTTTCACTTTGGTGATCCATGGATTAGCTTGCTTATCCATGTTCTATTTACATCTTATCTGTTTTCATGTAAATTCATCTTCAAAAATTTATGAATAACATTGCAGATCTACTACTTAAAACTCATATCTACTCTTTGTATTGCATGATTTGATCAAAACCCCAAGGGGATGTTGTAATAGAGTATTTATAGTGTACAGATCTGTAATGGATCTGATATTTTATCCACAGATCTATTCTATATCTGAAGTGTAACATTCAGCTGCTGCAGCTCCATAAAATAACGTTGTTAAGCCATTTTTTAGTTTATACATGTGTTGGAGCCCTCTTGTTGATGAGGAAGACAGTTCGAAGACACGAACACATGACACCCATGATGAGGAGAGACCATGGATTAAACAGATGCCTCTAGCACAACCTTTGGAAATTGAACATATTTTGGACACACAGGTACCCAGGAAGACATGAGGAAAAGAATATTTACAGTATCTGGTCAAATGGAAGGACCGTCCTATGGAGGATTGTTCTTGGTTGGACGTTGCCCAAATTCAAAGTGTTGGGTACTATATCGAAGAGCTTATGGACAAGAACAATGAGTTTAATTTACCCCAGGAGCCTGATGCAGGAGCATCCAACTGAAAGGCTACAACTGGAGTTGATTTCTTCTACTGGACAGAAGAACAAGTTTTGAATTTTATTTTAATTTGTTTAGAGTTAATTTGGGCTAACACAGGTGTTACACCATTTTTTGGTCATCTAACCTATTATCATTAGATGGACCCAAGTACACCATGTAAGACCAATTTTACCCTAAGTAAAATTGCTTTCACTATGTAAAATAACTTAATAAAACACATTTATTAGGTTGTTTATGGTCTAAACAGAAAACCCCAAAAGGAAATATTAAACAAATCTATATTTGTTTGATTTTCCTCATGGAATAATTAATTAAAAAATAATTTAATTATTATTCCTGGTTATATTTAACCAAAAACAAGGAAATTAATTAGATAAATCCTTATTTATCTTATTATTTTCTAGGAATAATTATTTAAATCTTATTTAAATAATATTCCTTGTTAAATATGACTAAATCATTTGTAAATAATTAAATAAATCATTATTTATTTAATTATCATTCAACCTCTTCGTTAAAAATAATAAATAAATAATTTATTTATTTATTATTTACAAATAAAGGGATTTGACCCAAGTCAAATACCTTTTCCCTCCAACAAATATAATAAAATATTCCTAAAAGGTGGTTCTAGAATTTGGTTAATAATATTTTATTCATGCACCAAGTCCTAGACTACCCTAATATTTTGTTATAAATACAAGGGTTTTCCCACTCATTTGTCACCTTTTATTGCATATTAGATCACTCTAGATCTATACCCTTGGTCTGACTTTGAGCCATTATCATTGTCACATTCTCCATTATTTGCTTTGTGAGCTTGACGCAACAATGCTGAAAGTCCGCCTCCAAGGAGAGCTGGTCAACTGTGACGTGGCTCTGTCAGCTTCCCCTTTGCGTTACCCCACGTGGCTCTTTTATTTTCTTTTGGTTTATTTATTTATCAATTCCAAAGAATTGACAAATAAATATAATCACAACTCCGAATGTTTAATTATATCTCCCGACCTATGTATTTACCTCCAAATATTTATAACCAAAGTTAACCCTTCGCACTTTATTTCAATACTCCACGCTTTTTAAACAAATGACTTATAATAACCCTTGGCCCCAGGCCCACCACGCTTACGCTGCATCCAATCACCCGATCAAACGCTCGTATCGTACCTGGCTATCCTCCGCGCACCTTGGTTAAACTCTGGGCAAGTCCAACGTGCGATCACCGTCCGATGGCCCTCTCCCAAATCAATGGCTCATACGCATATCGCTCGGCCTCCTGGTACGAACGTTAACGCGCGATGGCGCGCTCTGAACATTGGTTTTTCGGGGGTCCACCTCGCCACGCGTCAACAGGTCTATGGAATCGCTCGTGTTCAGGAAATACTGCCTATTCACCCAAAAGTGGTGCGATATGGGCAATCCACCTTGCAAATCCACTTGTAGTTTTGGTACAGTAATTAACCAGAGCCACGTAGGGGTTGCAATATTCCTTCTTATTCAGTTAACTCGGGTCAATCCTCGGTAGGGTTTCAATTAAAAATGAACGTAATTCTCTTCTGACGACTTCTCACTATCTTGGGTAATGTTAGTCGACCAAAATTTTACACAGGCTCCTTCTATGAATGGAGATTTCTTCAATAGAGCTTGTTTAACAACGACGAATTTCTATACAGACCACGCCTACAGGCGGGGGTTAATTCACAGGGTTTGCTCGAATAAATTAAGGGAAACAACCGATGGAGATATGGGAATTCATACAGGAGTTCAATTATACAGAGTTCATCACTTCGAAATTAAACAATCTCCTCACAATTAAGGATTCGAAACGGCTCTATGGAAAATGCGTACTGAAATTATTTAATTGGAAGCAAGCGCCAACACACAGAGTTTTATTGCAGAAAATCTCTTCCCTTCTCCTCTTTTTTCTACATCCGGAGAATACAATTTATACATATTACAATGTGGCTCTTCGGTTCCTCTGTGAGGACCATTTTAGAAAATCAACAGCCTAATTACAAAATTCAATTAACTAGAATATGACAGCTAGACTAACTGAGCTATTCGACTTCTATGACTCTAACTTATCTAAATAATACAATCAGCTGAGGTATTGACACCTAGTTGTTACAATTCAAATATTTTCGACCCCCCCACTAGCCACAACATGTGGACAACCCTCCTACATTGCTGGCTAGTGTCTAATGCCCCTGCATCAGAGCTCCCTTTGAGTTCTATGTTTGTCTGGGTTTTCTACACCAAAAAGAGAGAGAAATACTAGATCTGAAGCACTAAGGACTTTCAAGAACCCATACCATTGAGGAAAATTGGAGACACTTTTCTTGTTTTCCTCTCAGGTGCCCTTAATATAAAAAATTCTTTCAAAAATATTGTTCTTGTCTTGTCTATTGGATGCATGGAGAAAAACCTTATTTTCACTGCTTAATGTCTTTTTATGCATAGATCTGGATTTGTGCAGCTTTGTCTTGATCAACTAACTGCAGATTTGAAGATATTGGCAGCCATAATTTATATTAGGGCTATTTGTTATGCGTAGCTAAAGTGGTCTTTTTCCGACAAAAAATTCATACTAACAATTGGCGATTCCACATAGGTTTTCTTTTGCAACTGCTGTCATTTTATATATTCCTGCATATCCAGCTATTTCAGACCCTAGGGTTTCTCTTCAGTTTTTTTTCCCTATTTTTATGTTTTTTTTCACCTCTAAAACCCTCAAACATTAAAATTTTTAACTTCCGTGTGTTTCTGGCCCTATTGCGCAGGTGACAGACATCAGCCGCATCTGAGACGACAACTTTTTTTGAAATCTGCTGTCGAGAGACCCGGATCTGTAGGTCGCACTTATTGGCCCAAAACCTGCGACCTGGACTGGAGGACGCACTTTTCTGCCCAAAAACTGTGACCTGGACTGAAAACAGGTCAGAACCTGCGACCTGCACTTTTTTCTGCACTTTTCCAGCAATTTGTCTGGGTTTGTCTGAAGCTTCTGTTAGGGTTTTCCAGCCTTTGTCTCTACCCGTTTAGACCTGTTTCTGATCTGTTTTACTCAAATAAGTGGGAACATCGCCCCTTAGGGCTTTAGTACCCTCCACTTTTTGTGGAAGAGTTTTAGCTGTTTCAGACGTCTGAATTTTTAGAGTTTCAGCCTTGTTCTTTTCAAATCTGATACCTCATTTTCAGATACCTTTTAGATCAACTCTTCTCCCTTTCAAATCACCTCATATAGTTTTGTTTGGGTTTGCCTCTACAGTCACCTCCTTGTCCCTTCTACCTTTAGCTGATTTCCTCCTTTGTTGCAGCAACCTTGCCTCTGCCTCTTTGCTGTTTTCTGCACCTCTTTTCAGCAGATTTCTCTTTAGATCCCTGTCCCTCCCAAACTTAGATCTATTGGCCCCTTTTTAGTGTGTTTTGACTAGATTTTTTCCCTCTTTTAGACTAGTTTTGAGAGACTCGCCTTCTTGGGTTAGATTGATGCATTGTTAGCTGTTAATTTTCTGTTATTTCAGCCTTATTTACTGTTCTTTGCAGATTTATTTTTAGTTACGTAGCACACTTTTTCTTTTACTCTCAAAACGTATTGGTTTAAAAATTAAAATTAACACACACCACACACTAACCCTCAGTGAAGAAGAGCCTGGTTAACACTGCTAGGCAAATAATTTAAAATCAATTGACACTACACCTCTCTTCCCTTGTTTCGACATTGACATCACTTGATTCTGCACCTCCCTGCCTTTGTTGGTTATTCTTCTTCCCTTTGTGCCATCATCATTGTGCCCCCAAGGCATATATCCTGGAGAATTCTTGGCCTTCATCCTCAGTTTCCGGTTGATCGACTTACTCCTTCCCGCCGTCGTCGAGTTATTCCTCCCTCGAGTCCACACTCCGACTCTTCTTCTGATTCTTCGGGTTCCCCCCCTACTTCTAGTTCTCCCCCTGTTACCTTCACCATGTCTAGTTCAGGGCATAACTCTAGCAGCAACCCCGGTCCTACTGCTGGGTCTATTACTAGCGGAACCACCACGGGAACTACCTCGACTGTCCCTTTGCTCCCTTATATGGCCGGTCTTAGTCTCCCTGATTTCAATCAGTTGATCAATGATCCTATCCGCCATGATTATGGTTGGCCTGCTATGCCTACCAAGCTCCCCTCCGATATTCCCAAGTTCGAAGGCCTTGCCGGCGAGGATCCCTCCAACCATATCCGCTCTTTCCACATGTGGTGTTCATCCAATTCCAATACTGACGACTCCATATGTATTAGATTGTTCCAACGCACGCTTACAGGCGAAGATTCTAAATGGTATGTCGATTAGACCGCTTCTTCCCATACCACCTTTGCGACCATTTCCCAAGCCTTCTTATCTTATTTCCAGCTCCCTCTCCGATACGACACTAGTACCAAACTCTTGACTTCTTTCCGTCAATCATCTTCGACCCACCTTTCTGCTCCTGTCCAGGAATGGCGGAGAAGAAGGAGCTTATTTCGGGCTCCCACCTTTGAATATTGGGTCTATATGGATTGGTTCCTTCGATCTCTCTTACCCGCCATCAGCAAAGATGTCACCTCCCAGTTCCCTCAAACAGAAGAAGCCGTCCTCCAAATAGCCTTGAAATATGACCTCATCTATGCTCAATCTAGTTATGTTTATACCATCCTTCCTGACCTCCCCAGACCCGGTGGCGCTAATGCCCCGGGGGCATCTCACTCTGCCGACGGTATCGTTGGAGCTCTTTCGCATCCATACGCTCAACCTCCTATGGGCTATGGTTTCCCTCCGGGAGGGGCCAACACCTCCAACACTTTCCCCCCTCCAGGTAGCATGTATCCAGGATACAGCATGCCTCCTCACTTTTCCCAACCTCCTGCTTACCTCAATGTTTCCCAACCTATCCAGTATCCTTATCCACAGCATGGTGCCCCAGCCCCTTCTGCATTTGCACCTCTACCTCCCTTGCCTTCTCAACCCCCGCAACAAAAATTACCACCCCATCCGGGGCAAGTCTTTGCACAGCAGGGCACGACTAATCCTCCTTATTCTCAAAGAAAGAGGAAAGGCAATCAAAATCAATCTGCCCCTAGTAATCGCGAACCCAATCCTTCCAGTATTGACTCTAACACCGTTAACCAGCAACAGGGCACTCAACCCAAGTCAGACAGGCCTCTTCGTACAAATAAGCCTTGTTCATGTTGCGGTGTTTACGGTCATTACACTCATGATTGCCGCCTATTACCAAAAATGCGGCAGATGTGAGAGTCTCAAGTCACATTACGCAGATAGCATGCCTCCCCTACTATTCCCCTCGATGTGGCTACTTCTCAACCAGCTGTGTTTACCGATCCTTTCCCTCAGCAAGGATTCGTGGCTACTCAGCCACCTCATGCCCCAGTAACCACTCAACCTTCCCCTTCTGGTTCCTCTGATTACCAGATTCTCATGATGAATTCTGACCAACCTCTCACCGTCGACCTTAACCTTCAAACTTGGTCTCATCAGTACCCCAAGCCTCCCGCTCCTTCTGTCCCCAAGTCACCTTCTTTAGGTCCTACAGAGCCACTTTCGAAGATTTTTGGCTCATCTTTTTACATTCATGTGACAAAGGACGCCAGGAAGAAGCTGGAGCCGATTGCAGAAGTTGGGATATTTGTGGGGTACACATAAACACCCCATAATTATTGTGTGTATTTTCCTGACAATCGGATGACTGTGGTGCGATGGGATATAAAATTCAATGAGGTGAAAGCCATGAAGTTGTCGCTTGAGAGGGAGCTACACTTACATGCAGAGGAGGAACTTCTTATTCCCAAAGATGAGCTTCTAGATGTGGATCAGCCACAGGAGGAGATTCATGGAGTGGAGGAATCCACTCATTCAGAACCAAACATCATACAAGGCAGAAAGCAAACCACAGAAGCTAAGAGACTAAAGCTTGATGCGGCACAGAATGTAGGAGTCCCTACATCACAGCGCAGATAGAGATATTCACCTGACTGATTTACTAGATACATGGCTTTGATGAGAAATTGTATCGTGACAAAGCCATCTTCTTTTGAAAAAGCAGTGCAGGAGCCCACATGGGTATATGCCATGGTGGAGGAGTATGACTCCATTGTCAGAAACAGTGCTTGGGATATTGTTCCAAGGCCGGTGGGAAAATCAGCTGTAGGATCAAGATGGATCTACAAGGTAAAGCAAGCTACTTATGGGAGCGCCGAGAAGTATAAGGCAAGATTTGTTGCCTGGGTATTCTCACAGATCAAGGGGATTGATTATGAAGAAACCTTTGCCCCTGTCGCACAGTATTCTTCCATAAGGACCATCCTTTCTCTCTCAGCACAGATGAGTTGGCACATTCATTAGATGGATGTGAAGACTACGTTCCTTAATGGGATCATCGAGGAAGAGGTGTACATTAAGCAACCTAAAGGATTTGAGATCTTCAACAGTGAGTCGCATGTGTGCAGACTCAAAAGAGCATTGTATGGGCTGAAGCAAGCACCTCATGCTTGGTACACTCAGATCAATAGCTATTTCACTGGACTTGGCTTCACCAAGAGTGAGGCGGATTCAAACCTGTACCAAATTGTGGTGGAGGGTAAGCTTTTAATCATTATTATTTATGTTGATGATTTAATACTAACGGGTGATGAGCAGTTGATACACTCATGCAAGGCAGATCTTGCAAAGGAGTTTGAGATGAAGGATTTGGGCCTCCTTCATTATTTCCTTGGATTGGAAATATGGCAGAGGGAAGGTGAACTGTTTTTGTCTCAAGGAAATTATGCCCGGGAGATACTGGAGAAGTTTCACATGCAAGGCTGTAAGCCTATCGACACTCCTCTTCCAGGAAATTGGAGGAAAGAGGATGCTACATCGACAGAGGTAGTGGATGCCATTGTTTATCGACAGTTGGTGGGTTCGCTCATGTATTTAGTTAATACAAGACCAGACATATGCTATGCGGTGAACCAACTTTCACAAGCAATGGTTAAGCCTACCAAGCTCTTTCGGAAGGTAGGCAAGCATGTCCTGAGATATCTCAGGGGCACATCTGAGTATGGTTTATGGTACAGATAGATGGATGAGGTGAATTTGCATGGCTTCATAGATGCAGATTGGGAAAGTAGCCCAATAGACAGAAAGAGCACATCAGAAGCGATTTTCAGCATTGGATCTACGGCAGTTTCTTGGTACAGTGGGAAACAAATATCCGTGGCACTCAGTTCAGCAGAAGCAGAATACATGGCAGCAATTCAAGCTGCATGTGAGGCTATCTGGATGAGAAATATCCTGGTCGGTTTTTTCAGTTCACATTTAGATCCTACAATGATACATTTTGATAATAAGAGTTGCATTAAACTCTCGGTTAATCCTGTGTTTCATGATAGATCTAAAAATATTGATATCTCGTATCATCATATCATAGATTGTGTGGAACGGAAGATCATGTTGCTTCAGTACATTCCTACGGAGGATCAGGATGTAGATATTATGATGAAGGTGCTCACCAGAAGCAAATTTGAATACCATAGAGGCAGGATTGGGGTGAAGGACAATCCATATCTTGTTTAGAGGGAGTGTTGAGATTCAACAAGATGATGAGCTTAGTGAAAAGTGTTGCCTTCACTAAGTGGGCCCGCAGGCTATTTTTGGCACAAGTCTATTTTTAGACATGGTGACATATTTCAGAAGTTGCAAGATGCTATTTGTGGATGGTTGATCAAGTTGGAAAAATAGATGAAATTCTATTTTTAGAATATTGGGCGAATTCTATTTATAGATTTTCAATCTAAAAATAGAAGTGTCGATTTTTTTTAGCTCTTAATAATAATCCGATAATAAAAAGAGATTTATTCTCTTGGAGCACTTAGTTTCAGTGCACAGATTTGGAAAATCATTGGGATGAAGGAATTATGCAATTCCTAGGGTTTACTGGTGGTTCATGCATGGAGGACTTGGTTAGAACTAAAGTGGCAAAGTTATGACAGAGTTGGAAGAGTAGTTCATGGAGTTGTATTCAGTTTAACTCAGTTAGACTCATTTGAGCTAGTTTTATCTAGTCTAATTGAATGATACACTAGTGAGAGTGGATTGAATTAATTAGTTAATTAATTCACAAATAATAACTCATTAATCAACTGAACAATACAACAGTTAACTACAGTGCATGTCAGTTCTAGTGGAGACCCAGTGGAGAGATAGGTGAAAGGGTGAGATAGACTATCCGTTGTGACTACTAGTGATGCATTGATTGCATCTACATATACATTGGAGATGCCAATGATAATTATGCAGTCAAGGAGAGTTGGATTGCATCGAATTGATCTTTGTAATCAGCAGGGATTACGCAGTGGAGGCAGGCTAGCAGGAGGGCAGAGATCGATGCATGGATTTGCAGATTTCTTTTATGTTAGTGTGTGATAACTGATTGTACTGAGAGCTTGATGTACTAATATTTGTATGAGATTGTTACATTATCTCCATGATACATAATATATGATAGTTGGGGTTTTCAGCTTCAGGCTTTCCTGTTAAATAATTGTGTTATGTGCCATTGTTTTTATTTATGCTTCACATGTGTTTACAATTAATTTTCCGCAAAATATTTTTTTTTTTGCTAAATTGCGCTATTTCTATTATGAACATAAAATTACAAAACTGCCACGGCTCAGCTGAAGAAGCCTGAGACCGGGCTTGATTGCCACTATCAGTCTAGACATGGAACTGCCCATAAACGGGAAACCAGTTCGATTGTAAGTAATCACACCGCCCAGAAACTGGGAAACCGGCGAAGAGTTAACTGTACTGAGCATAAGAAAGCTAGAAAGATACAAAATATGCATGCAGCTATATCTGCTATGAGTAGTCGTTGAAACAGTAGACCTTGCAAAAAGTTTTAAGCAGAGTTCATACAGGAAACTTGTCATGGAAGTGAGTGAGCAGTTAATCTGAAGCAGTGTGCTCCTCCACAATTCTGCAGCCATACTGGTTGTCCAGGTCCCCTTCATCAATCTTGTTCTCTTCTTCTCCTAACAGGCTTGTGTCCATCTGCAAATTAAAAAGTCCCGAGGAAGAAGGGATGGGAACAGTAGGAGCGCCGAAAAAAGGGATGAAAGGAGCAGGTTCAGGGCCAGGAGGAGGAACAAAGGAGGGAGCAGAAGGAGTCTGCAAGTGACTAGAGTGCGAGGCAGGAGGGAAGGGGAGTTCTTCGCTCAACGTAACTGTTAAGAAGACAGTGATAGGGCGGTCAAACGCAAAGTCAAAGCGCAACTCAGTATGTTGCGTGGATTGTCTGAGGAACCTACTGCCCGGAGAAGGAGAGGAGGCGGCGACGTGAGGCTGGGGCGGGGACAAAGGAGGAACAAGGGGCGGAGGTGCAGAACGAGGAGGCGCCGAAGCATGGAAGTCACAGAGAGGACCAGGAGGGTCTGAAAAGTTTCGAGCAGGACACCTTGCAGAGGGCTCCAAAGGGAGGTCGACATTGGGGCTGTGGGGAGGGCGCTCGCCCATGGATCTGCCCCGAGAAGCTCCCCTTCTGCAAGCCATTCGTTGCCTAAGTCTGGGCATGATGAAATTCTCAGAAGAATCCGCCCAAACTCTGGAGGGAGCAGCAATTATAGGAGTAAGAGGATCAACAAAAACAGGAAGAGCTTGAGAATTGAAATGAATCGGACAGAAGTTACTGTGAGTGTAGTGGAAGCCTGGAACGGTTTCCAAGCAGCAATACAACGCGCACCGTCGACCTATAGCTGTTCTCTCTCCACCTGTAGCAGAGCCTCCCGGGCAGAGCGAGCTCAAAGGCGACAGTGGACGGTGGCCATCGACGAAGCAATCTGGATAATTTGACTGGGGATGCGCCATATGATAGCGAGTGCACTGACCAAGGCACAGGAGGTGGCGGCGAACAAGTATAAATGCCCATCGCAGATGGGTAATGAACACAGCATTTAAGGCACCATGGGGGGCCATGTGGCCACCCCAAGTGAAATGCTTTGGGATCATAACCGGGCCTAGTGGCCTCTGCGCGCAACTAACCATCCGCATCCGGAGAATTTTCCGCAAAATATTAAAAGTGGAATGATTATGTATTTTGCAAGAAGTTAAATATTGTGAGATCAGGGGAATATGAATGTATGCATGCTTAATGTATACTAATTTCTACAAATTATGCTGCAACGAGGTCCGAATCTGCTATTTTTGTTGTGCTACTTGGTCGGGTGTTTTCTGCTCTCTTTGTTTTATTCTAAACCGAGGATGTTGCCTCCCTCTGAAATTTGGGTTTCGGATCTGTGGTTCAGGTCTATCTGAGATAGACAATCGATCAACCATTCTTTCCATAGTTCGGAGTAATGAATCCATTTTTTCATCAGAAGTAGATGTCTCTTATTTGATGGTCACCCTCTTTTCAGATCTCATCCTTGCTCTCTTTGCTAGCTAATTCGCCAAAGTTGTAGGATCACTTTCATGCAGCTGATATGCCATATTAGTATCAAATCCATCCAAAAATTTGCCTAAATCCAAACCCTCTGGTGGTTTGATATGTGTAGGAAGAGAATTGTACACTACATTAAATCTCACACAATAATCTTGACCAGTATCACCAACATTCCTTTTGATGTTCTCATATTCAAACATAATTTGAAGGGGATTTTTCTTTTCTTCCCATATTTCTACAAACTGATGATGCAAAACTTCTAAAGTGTCAATAGTGGCCGCGAGTAGAGCTCTGAACCATTTTCTTACTTCCCCTCCTAGACTCTATGCAAACAACCTCATCTTGACATCCTCAATATCAATCTCGTGAAGATCAAAGAATTCATTCATATTATCTATGTGATTTTGTGTTGTCATGGACTGAGTATTGTCAAACAAAGGGATTTTATTTTGGTAATCTTGGGGCATAGCACCATGGTTTTAAGGGAGAGAAAGGGGGGCATATCTTGCAGCCATGATGATTGGAGGTGGAGGATTTATAACAGGGTTTATAACAGGGATTTGGGTACTGGATGTAATCAAGGGAGGATTTTTCACTGACTGAGTAGTGTGAATAGTGGATGAAGTGATGGTAGAAGAATCTGATGTCTGAGGTCTGTTTATTACCCAAGAATTTACTTGCGAAGAATAGTTTTGCAGATCTTGAGACCTTGTAAGAACTTGTAAAAGTTGAGACCCTCATTGTGAACCTGATTTTGAATGAGGAAAGAGATCTTCAATAGGACTGTGAAAAGAAATGGAGGAATCAACAACTGTTTCATCGATCCAACTAAAATAGTTTCTCTGAAATAAAATTTGTTCAAAATTTATATCAAATTCAATATCTTGCAAGTTTTCTAACTTTCCAAGGAATGAATTAGCTCTGGGAATGGAACTTCTTTCTAATTGATTTCCGGTTGAACTATATATTTTTTTTCCACAGAAAAAAAATCAAACTTTCTATTATGTAGATAGTTTCAGAACATATGCAGAGCATTTCAAAACAGAGCCATTCCCTTCTTTCAAAGGGAGATGGTGACATAGCTACTTTGCAAAGCAGCCAGAAAAACCAAAAAAATAACCTCTCAAGGCGCCAATGCATCTCCTTTAGCTCATCATCCCACGGATAACCAAAACAGAGATGAGAGCAGAAGGATAATAATGCACTAACAAAGCCCACGGCTTCTATAGATCAGCCAAAGGGACTGGCAGTAGAAACTATCCCAGTCCCTAGAAGAACATCAAATAATGACAAAAATGGAGCCCAAAACCTCCTTACATAAGGAAAATAGTTCTGGACTCAAATAAGTAGTTGTTTTTGAGTTTTTTGAGAGAAAATATGTACATAAAAAAACTAAAATAACAGATTGTAAACAAAAGATGGCTGTTCCCTAGCATGAACAGCCCCATTCACCATCTCAGCTACTGTCTAGGACCCCAAATCTTGCTGAGCACCTTCTTTAGATAATCGATCTGCTTCCTGGTTCCTTTCCCTGTAAATGTGACAAACAGATATCTCAGAGAAGAAGCATTTAAGATGACGGATATCCTTAAGTAAAGGTAACAAAATATAATTCATGCACTGTTGTGTCCCATTGAACCAATTCACAACATTCCTAGAATCACCAAAAATCTGAATCTGTCTCAAATGTTTTAAAATCAACCAGAAAAGAAGAAAATGGAGGGCTTTAAGTTCAGCAAAATTATTAGACCCTTGCCCAAGGCGCACCGAAGCACAGAGAGAGTTATCATGTGAAAGATGAATAATTAGGCCAACACCGCAAGAACTATTTAAACCAGAGGCCCCATCAAAAAAAGCCCACGGAATTGAATCATTTATTACTTCAGGCTGTATGTTTCGAGGAGGGCCTGGGCCAGAAGGAGTAGGAATGCTGTCATAGATGGCAGCTCCCTCCGCTGCCAATCTGGAAATGGGAAAGGACTTCTCATTGAATATCACCTTTTTACAGGCAATCCACGTTCCCTATGATATAAGAAGAGGGATAGATCTGACTTTATCATTTGGAGCCTCCTGCCACCAAAGATTCCAAGCCCGAGGAAAGTCTTCACCGTGCCAAATCATATGGATATTAACCAATCTCAAGGTTTCTGCCCATAGGCTGGAATTAAAAGGGAAAAAAAGAAAAAGGTGGTGAATGTTTTCTTCAGCTGACTTGCAGAGGGAACACCAGCTCGGCCCCAATTTCCCCCTTTTTTGGAGAAAGTCCCAAGTTGGCACTTTGTTTTGGAGGATGCACCAGAAAAAAATTCTGGTCTTGGCTAGGAATTTCAGCTTCCAGATTGGTTTAAACCACCAACTCGGTGCTCCCCTCCCTACTTGAGCCATCAACTATTTATATCCCGATTTAGGAGAATAGAGGCCTGACTGCGCATACACCCAACGCAATTCATCATTTGTATCTGAGATTCGAACAGAAGAAAAGATTAAGGCTAAAACATAATGGTTCCATTCTTCCAACCACCTGTCCTCTAAATGAAAATCCACACCTGAGAGCCAGCCTTGTTTCATGAGAGAGGTTGTTCTAGGATCTGGTACCTGATTCAAAGTATAAAAACCTCTTTCATTAATAAAAGAAATCAGAGCCGGAGAAAGGGAGAAATTGTCAGAGCAACCAACCCAAGGATCACATCCTAGATGAACTTGAGTACCATCTCCAACATTCCAAGCCAAACCTCGTTCAATTGTCTGAATCGAAGCCACAACATCTTTCCAAACAATAGATGCATTTTTTGAGGATTTGACTGGAGAGCGGATCCAATCTAGAACAGAAACCTGATTGATATATTTTCTTTTGATGACCGATACCCAAAGAGAATTTGTTGAGATCAAATGCCAAGAAGGCTTGGCTGCTAAGGATTTTGCAAATGATGATAGATTGTTAATCCCCCAACCTCCCCATTCCTTGGGTTTAGTAATTTTATCCCAGGCAACCCAGGGGGTGACTTTGTCCAATTTTGACCCCGTCCAAAGGAATTTACTGCATATTTTATCTATTAAGGACAAGATGCCTTTTGGAACCCAAGATAGGCTAGCCCAATAAACTGGAATGGCCATCAAAACTGACTTAATCAAGACAAGACGGATTGCCCTCGAGAGCCACCTAAAACTCCAATGGTTAAGCCTTTTTTCCACTTTAGCAAGTAACCATTTCCAGTCACGGATTCTGTAGTTGTTAGGTTTGAGATAAAAGCCAAGATATTTAAAGTTGTCCTGCAAGGATCTGACTTCAAAATTCAAGAGTCTTCTCACTCTACCGATCTCTTCAACAGAAAGGCTAGAGGGAGTGAGAGTCGATTTTTTATCATTTATTTGGAGACCTGTTGCTTTAAGAAAGAGATCCAGCAGATGTTTTAATGCACGAAAATCCTCCATGCTCCCATTAACAAATAGTAGTATATCATCCACGAAAAATAGATGTGTAATCCAAATATTTTGTGCCACTTCAATGCCTTTGAGGATGCCCAGTCTCTTGTCCTTATGAATCATTAGGCTTAAACCTTCTGCTGCCAGAAGAAATAGAAGAGGAGATAAGGGAAAGCCTTGCCTAAGGCCACGTTCTGGATTGAAGAAAGAGGTTGCAGCACCATTAATCAGTAATGCAATTGCAGAAGAAGATACACAGCTCATGATCCATCTGACAAAATCAAATCTAAAGCCAAGATGAGTGAGTAATAGCCTCAGATACAACCAACTGAATCTATCATAAGCTTTAGACAAATCTATTTTAATAATAGCCCCTTTCCTTCCACTTCTCTTCAGGCTGTGTAGATATTCTTGAGCAATGCCAACGACTTCATGGATTTGTCAGCCATTCAGAAACCCAAACTGTTCTGGGGAAATGTGACTAGAAAGGAAAGGCTTAATCCTGGAGGCTATGACTTTCGCAATGATTTTATAAACACAAGTGCAGAGAGAGATAGGCCGGAAGTCAGCAAAGGAATTTGGCTAGTCAGATTTGGGGATCAAAGCAATGAAAGTGGAATTGAAAGGGGGAAAGATGGATCCTGAGGCTCTGGATTCATCTACAACAGCTACAAGCTCATCACCAAGCCCATCAAAAAAGTGCAGGAAGAATTCAACAGTCCAACCATCCGGGCCTGGACTTTTTCCCTTTGCATTCCTTTAAGAATATCCTCAACTTCTTATTTAGATACAGGAGCCATGATGGCTTCATCTCCTTCCTCCTCAACGAACCTAGGAAAAAATTGGGCCACTCTGATGACTTCTGCAATAGACGCTTCAGCCGGGGCTTTAAAATGATCTTTAAAATAACAAATACCCAAGGAAGCCCGATCCTCAAATGAAGAAGCCTTTTCACCCTTCTCTTTAGGGATTTCCCAAATAGTATTTGCAAGCTTCTGACCTTTAGCGTAGTTTTGAAATAATTTAGTGCTCTCATCACCTGCTTGAAGCCATATCGCTCTGCTTTTCAAGCGCCAATTTTCTTCCCTGAGCTGAAGAATGCTTCTCCTGGAGGCCTCCAACTCCTTGATTTTATTCCTCGATTCAACAGAGGCATATCCTCCCCCTTCCGACTCTTCCAACAGTGCAAGTTCAGAATTTACCCTTTTAAGCTCCTCTTCTTGCTTCACCTTTTTTTGGGCAGCCCATCTTTTGGAAGTTGCTTTCATTTTCTTCAAATTGTTCCAGAGAAAAGCACTCCTTGGAGAGTCGGGCCTGAAAGGATCTTTCTCCCAAGTTGCTGAAAAGATTTCATTGTACGAGTCATCCTTGACCCAGGAAGAGTTAAATCTGAAGGGAATCCCTGGTTTTTTACCATCACCTTTAATTTCTAGAAAGATAGGAAAGTGGTCCGAGACACCACCTTCACCTACCCAATGGCATTAGTTCAAAATTTTATCCACCAAAACCTCGCTTAACAAAAAACGGTCGATCTTCTTTCCCACCCAATCCTGCCCAATCCTTTTGTTTCTCCAAGTAGGTCTCAGCTTCAGAAGGGGCATGTCCACCAGATGGGATAGGGCCAGGTGATTCCTAAAGAAATCAGTTAAGGGGTCAGCTCTGGCCGAAGCGCCCCAAGACTCCGCTTCCCCCAGAGAGAAGTTCAAGTCTCCACTGATAATTAAATTTGGGTGAGCAATCTAGGAGGAGCAGAAGACAGAAGACCAGAAACACTCTCTGTCCACACAGGGCCCATAAATATTTAAGGAAAGAAAGGAGAGATTGAGCTCACTGGAAAAAAGCTCCAAGGCCAGGACACTCGAGGAACCCCAAGAAGAGACATAATTTAATTTCTTAAGATTAAAACCCGAGACCACACCCCATGATCTTCCTACAGCGTCGAGGGCGAAAAAGGACCAATCAGGCAGAAGTTTAGAAGTGATACTGACAACCTCATCCCCTTTTCCCAGAATTTCCTATAACAAAACAATGTCTGGATTCTGAGAACGCACAAGTTCTTTGAAGGCTAGCTTTTTAGGCTGGCTAGCTAAGCCTCTACAATTGACTGAAAGAACAATCATGGCAAATCTTCTGGGGGTGGTCACTCAGCTCTAAGCACCCCAGTAAGAGACATCTGTTTACCATCAGTAATATCCAAAACAACTTTTGATTGAGCTTTAAAAAGGTTGGATTTCCTGCCTCTCGTTTTCCTGGCCCTAATTACTACAGGATTCGAGGCAAGACCACCTACATCCAGGCCAGACCTTCCCCTGTTTGCCTAAGGTCTAAGGTTATAAGGGAGAAGATCAGAATCAGAGATCCGAGAACAGGGGACCTAAGGAGCTTCAATAGCTATAGAAGAAGGGAGACTAGAGAGGTCGGGAATGGATAAGATAACACTATCAAGGGAAGACATAGAGAGGTTTAAAGCGGATAAATCATTCAAAATCTGCCTGGAAGGACCAGGCTCAGCACAATCAGAAAGAGGAATACAAGCAGAGGACTGATTCGAGAGAGGAGAGGAGGAGGACATACCCGCCTGAGACGCCCCAACTAGTTCAACAACTTGTAGGGGAACCAGGGAGTCTGCCAAATCCTCGAAAGGGGGGGAGGAAGGGCCAGTTGCAGCCTCCTGGGCCTGATCCGCGATCACCACAGGGGAGGAGGGAGCCTCCTGTACCATCGGTCCTGTCTCTACTTCCTTAAGAGCCTCGTCCAGATCTGAAACAGTGACCTTCTCCTTCCTATACTGCTTTCTCCGTCTGCGCCTACGATGGTGACCGAGCGAACACTCCTTCGCCAAATGACCTATCTTATGGCATCTATTGCACCTGAAGAGAAGGTGCTCGTAGTCTAGCATCTGCAGAAACTCCATATCCCGATAATAAAGCGTCATCGCATCCGCGAGACATTCTCTCGGATTCAAGCTCACCAATATACGAGCCACGCTCTTATCCTTGGTTTGTAAGTAAGACTTATCAGCTTCAAGAAAAGTGCCCAGAGTGTTTCCAATAGAGACAAATACAGAATTTGTCCAGAACTGCAGAGGGAGTCCAGGGAGCTTAACCCAAACCAGCGATTCTGCCATTTTTTCCTTCTGGGCATCAAAGAGGGGTGTCCATCTTCTAAAGAGAATGGGCCTCTTCCCAAAAAACTAGTTTCTTTCGAGGACCCAATCCACTTTTTATTTCCTTTCAAAAGAAATACTGAACCATCCTCTTGCAAGAATTGAAATATCAACAGGCATTTCTGGAGAATCTTTCCACATTGATTGGGCCCAATCAGCTATGTAGTCTGCCGAGTATTTTCGGCCCCTTACTCTGCCAACAATCATAATCTCAGTTAATTCCATAACATTCTCAATGCCAATATCCACACCCAACAAACATTTTGGTCGTGCTTCTTTCGTTTTAATGGATTTAGCTTTCTTCCGCTTCTCTCCCACAGCTTTCTTGAGACCCTCCTCTTCTGCTACAGGGTTTTTTTTAGGGAAATCAGCCCTTAAAGACTCAAGAAAAATCTGCCTAAGGTCCTCAATGGATCTAGGAGGCACAAAACCCTTTCTTAGACTCAGCTGGGCACATGCCCCTGTAGCAGGGTCAAGGCGCAGAGCATACTCTTGGTTTTCAGAGGCCGAATATTTTGGGGGGAGGTCAACTGTCTCATTCGAGGAAACTCTAGACTGATCGCCAAGACCTAGAACCCCATCCCTCACTGGAAAGGGCAACCCTCCTTCATTCTGCTCTACAGGCGCTAGATCCTCTGCCACCCCTTGAGAGACGGCCTTTGAAAAAAATTCTCCACCCCAGGAAAAACCAGCCCCCCCGAAACCTCCTGAGGGGGTCTACCCAAAAAAGAGAGACCAGTAGGGTTGTTGACCCTAGGCAGAAGAGGACCCTGCAAAAACTGAAACCCACTACAACCCACTACGTCTTCTAACCCTCCAGTAGCAACGAATGGAGCAAAATTACCTTGAGGCACCGAGAAAGGCAGAGACCGATCGAGGGTGATCGCTGCTTTGAAGAGATCTTTGGAGGTCTGAGGTCGACCACTACTCGAAAATTGCTGGCTATGGAAATGATGCCCACTCCTAGGATCAACAAGGTTTTCACCTACAAGACCAACCCCTCGCGTCAAACCTCCCAAAGCTGCTTCAGCGGCCAGATCAAGAGAAATCGATTTTGGAAAGAAATGTTCAAGATTTTTCTCCGAGATTTCCAAACCCCAGCAGGTGAGAAGGTCTTCCAGAGAGGGTTCTAACTCCACCGAGATGCTATCAAAACCCATTGTAACCATCGAAAAACCCCCTTAAGGAAAACAACAAAAAGGCACAAAACCCGCTTGACCACAAAAACCCTAACTTCCGAACTCCGTTGAATGAAACTGAAAACGCACACAAGGAACAGATCCATTCTGAAAGCTAGAGCGTTAACCTCCATACATCTAGAAAACAACCTCGAACCTGGAGTGAACACCAAGGAGGAGTGTTGGCAGCTTCTACATAACCCATTTACGGACCCCTGTCACATCCATCGTCGATAGATCGTAGTTTTGCAAAGTAGGTTGCTCCAATTTCACAAGCTATTATCTACTAGTTGAACTATATTTATCAACAACAACTTTATATTTTCGTCCAATGTTCTAAGGATCACTAAAAATGGTGGGAGGATTACGATCGGGATTGGATCTAGTGTATCTTCGGGAAGCCATTATGTCCAATTTCAAAAACAAATTTTGCACTTTACAAATTTTTCAATTTAGCCTTTTGAATAAACTATAAACTTATCATCCAGAAGTTTAAGAATTTCAATGAAAAATTACTATTGGGTTTGATCTGATCTCACTTTTCTTCCCCAGTATGGTCGCCAAAAATGTTATCACTCGGATTGAACCTCAGGCTGAGAAAGGCAATTATGAGGTAACCTCAAACCCCGCTTAGCCAAGTAGCTAGCCCTACTAAGCCAGGAGAGGGCTCTCTTCGTATAAATCATAGTCAAAATGACTGACGAAATTAGATATTAGGCTAGATATAGTAGCTCAGGGTTTTTTTATTTTGATTGTGTAGGGTTTTGCTAGATCAGGAAGAGTCAAACAGTCAAGGCAAGGAAATTAGGTCAAAATTTGCAGGGTGTTTTATGGGGCAAGGTAGGTACAATGTTTAGCACTTTAGGGATTTTATGATGGGATGTTCAAGACAGGTGAGGAGCTAGAAATATCATGGTGAATTCATGGTTTCTTTCTAAACTGAAGAGATTACAAATTATGAATGTTTACCCAAAATAGAGCACAGAAATTATGGATTATGTTCATCTAACTTTAAAACATTCATCTGATAGCAATGAAATGATGGATGAAGTAAAAAAAAATTCTAAAATATGAGCACAAAAGAATAAACTGAAACTAAACACAATACCACATGGATCCCATAAAAATAGCTGCAAATTTGATTAATGTTTAGGCCAAAACTGATACAAATATGTCTCTTGAGATGCCAAAGCTCCAAGTGAGTCCAACCATTACAATGACTGAGGAAATACATCATATAGACCTCAAATCCCTTCTTCCAAGCCTCAGGGAGTCGAATCCATGAGATAGGGATTAGTTTCACCTACTCCCAAACAAAATTTGAAGACTAGGAAGACCCAACAATTTGCCTCTAAAAGAGAGGAAACTGATTCATTTGACCTCTAGAATACTTATCTGATGTATCTACCCTGGATAACAATAAAAAAATGACATTTACATTTATCTTGACCTTTTACATCAGTAATTCCTCATTTCCCAAGATAAAAATTTCAAAAAGTCAAAAAATTTTCAAGATGATGAAAATTGCATTTTCCTCGCAAACACGCAACGCCATGACACTAAAAATACCCTTTTTGCAAGCAACTGTTGGAGGCCTTCCCAGTGTCCAACTAAGCTCCATGATAGCTTATTGGAAAGAAATCTGAGTCTAGTTTCCAAATAGGCCTCCATTTTCCAAAATGGTGCCCATATTCCCTATCAAAAAGTGAATATCCCAAGACTGGTAAACGTGCAACGCCAAGGTCAAAAAGGAGGCAGAAACATGAAAATTTGGTGGTGTTTTTGCACTTTTGAGGGACCATTTCTCCTCCAAAATTTTTGAAACTTTCTAGGGTTGATTTCTTCATCATTATAAACACGATGGTCGTGGCTATTTATCCATTGGAGGGTCCAAAAAAGAGCGTAGCGCTAGTGGCGCTGCGCATTTGGCATAATTTATGTGTGCAAAAATTACTCAAAAACTAAAAAATGCACTAAAGTGCCAAGTGTGCCAAAATTTTCCAAAATGTGCGAGGTTACTTGCTGATCAAGGGCTTGAGGCATGATGAGACACCTCAGCAAGTATTTCTAACCTCTCCTTCTCCTTTTGCTCGGTCAAAGCTTGAATTTGTGCATGGGATCTTTTGAGCTTGGCCCTTGCAATTTTGTTTCTCATGTCATAGTG
Source organism: Pinus albicaulis (assembly GCA_034641835.2). NCBI lineage: Eukaryota > Viridiplantae > Streptophyta > Pinopsida > Pinales > Pinaceae > Pinus > Pinus albicaulis. The sequence continues at coordinate 47,196,922 of CM076573.1, read as the reverse complement.
TTTTTCCATTTTCCTCTGAATATCATTATCTCATTTGGCATTCTCTAGCTAACTCTCCAGATGCAAATTATCTCTATCAAGACATGACTCTCTATCCCTGCTAATTTCTAGGGCAAGCAGCTCACTTGGAGTGAGCTGCTCTGCCAACTCAGCTTCCTTCCGTCTCTCAAGGGCTAGAGTTCTCTTCAGTCCTCTTTTCCTTGGTATATGTCTTGGAGGCTGATCCTCCTCATCATCAATCTCACAAAATCTATCCAAGTTTTTCTCCAATAAGGCCTTGGCCTTTTCTACCTCTCTTTGTGCTTCAATGGTCCTGGCCTCATCAATGATTTTCTTGGTTTTCAATTATTGATTTTCTTGCTTAAGAAAATCAATCACATACTGTGCTCTATCAATATTAGCTTGAAGTTCACTAATATTTACCTCTTTGCCTCTGGTTAATGCACTGGTGATTCTATCCTCATTCTCCTCATCAAGGTCAATCAGTTGAAACTCTTGCTCTGTTTCATGTTTATCCTCCTGCTCATCAATGGTTGGATATTTAGACTTTTCCTTGCCCTTGTCTGCCTATTTTGCTGATGAAGAAGGCATGGCCCCTTTCACTCCATTTGAAGAAAACACATGCCTGTGGCCTCTCTGTTAGGTCTTGGGAAATGGCTCAACATCATTTACATTAGCCCAAGTTGCCTTAATTTCTTTCTCACTGCTTGATGCCTTAGTATCATGATGTGATTATGGTGAAAGGTTACGGAAAGGTGAAGAGGTAGGATCAACATGAGGTGAATGGATCAGACTAGGTGATGATTTATGAGCAGCGAGTTGAGATGGAGAATTGGATATGGGAGGATGAGATGATGAAGGGATACTCTGCTCATAATGAATAAGTGTGGTAGTGAATACTTATTTGAAATGAATGTGTCCCATGGGATGTTCTTTTGCTCAAGTTGATGTGTGACTATCATCTTGATGAGGGAGTGATGAAAAAGATTCTGCATTTGATGATTAAAATCCCTCTTTTGTACAATGTATACCATCTTGTCAATGTTGCGGGAAAGATAGTAAGGTATGTGAAGCATTCTCTCTAGTGAAGTACATGAGGAGTCGGATATGGTATGGGTAGAGTCGAGAAAACCTCCCCTCACAGGTGAAGTATTTCATGGTTATCTTCATCATAGGGATATACAGGTCAAGGAGATGACAGAAAGGGAAAATGGACTTCTTACCATCCTTGTATCTAGGTTTGAGATATGATTCATAATAGCTCAAATCAAGGTTTCCTTGTTTAAACCATTTCTCTCCCACATTAGGGATCCTGATAGCAGCTGAAATGGCATTGGTGGACATGGTAAAGTGACCCCAGCAAGAGTGACCTGCCTATCATAAAGGTTTGTGATTAACAACCTTATCAACACAGGGTGATACTAAATCTGCTATACTTTCTCACAAAACTCAAAGCAACCAACATGCTTAAAACATGACACAGTGAGAGGAGAAGCCATGAGCTCCTTTGTGGTTATTGGTTCATATCTCTTAATTTTCCCTCCTTTGTGGTCACTTCTCCTTGGTAATTTTTCCTCACTGACACCTCTGTCCTCCTCTTCAGTCATTTGAATTTGAAAGCTTTGGAAACCCTATGGTAAAGGGAATGAGATGAAGGGAGTGAGAAATGAGATTTCTAGCTTAGGAAAATGGAGGGAATGAGTGTAAATGAAAACCTAGGTCTATAAAACCCTAGGATTTAATAATATGTATGACTAATATATGTTTTAAGGATATGAATAGTGATATGGTGCATGAAAATGAAAAGGAAATGGAAACTAGGGTTTCATAGGCAACAAACACTTAAAATATTTAATGGAACACCAAATATGTTATGAATATAGTTCATAACGAATATAATAAATATAGTTATTAATAGTTAAATAGGGATTATGTAAGTAATCATTAAGTTAGTGAAATGGCATGTCTAAAAGACATGCCCATTAATGAAAGGCCACCTGCGTAGGTATATAAGCAGGGCCTCATCATCTCTTATACATTTATATATATAATATATTATTATTACAATACCTCTTTTGTATTTACGATTAATTCAACAAGCCTACAGTTTTGTTGCTCCATTTGGTATCAGAGCAACGATCGTCTCACCTGGAAGGAAGCACCTATGCCACTGCTGGTTGCTTTCAACCATTACATGCGGTGCCTCGGAATCACTACTGCTCAATTTATTCATCAATGATGATGGCCGATCGAATAGAAAGACAAATGTTGAAAATACATAGCGAGTCCAGAGACAATCATAACGAACTAATGCAGAAATTAAATTCCATTTTTGACAAGATAAATCCAATAGTCCAGAAAATTGAACATAGTCAACAAAATAATTTAGTCAATTCAGAGAATTCAGAAAATAATCATGAAGAATCACTACATTTTACAGAAGATCAAGTTATGAAAATTTCAGATTTAGATGAAAATTATGTGAAGGAAGAATATTTTGACAAACAAGAAGAAAACCACTCAAATTCTGAATCCAATTGGGATTATGAAGAAAAAGAAGAAAATGCTTGTGATGAAGAAACTAATATAAATATGGAAAATTTTGAAAATGATGACTGTAAAATTAATGACATCCCGTCATCCTTAAAGGATGTGAATAAGAAAAATCAATTTGAAATTTTTATAGTTTGTGATTCAGACAACAACTTACAAGAATCCAAGAAATCCGAACCTATATAAACAAAAGAAAATGGGAAATATCTTTCTCTAGATGCAAACAGGAGTGTGTGTAATTTGTACACTCTACACAGTGTTTGGGTCCATAGCAGGGGTGTTCATGGTGGGCATTATTATGCACTTATTAGGCCAACTCTCTTAGATCAGTGGTACAAGTTTGATGATGAACACGTTACAAAGGAAGATGTTAAGAGATCCCTGAAAGAACAATATGGTGGTAAAGAGGAGCTCCCATAAATAAATCCTATGTTGAATAATACTCCATTTAAGTTTACAAAATATTCGAATGATTATATTCTTGCCTACGTTAGAGAAGGTGATAAGGACAAGATCATATGCAATGTCGATGAGGAAGATATTGCAAAGCATCTAAGGGTGAGACTAAATAAAGAACAAGAGGAAAAAGAACTGAAGAAAAAAGAAAAGGAAGAGGAAGACTCTTATACAATCATAAAGGTGTTCCATGATCAAGATATTTCTAATAAAATTGGTGTGACATATTTTCCAAAATTGGACCGTCCACACCTTCAAAGACTGGATTTTCCCAGAACTGGATTTCGAACCGATGGAGTGAATGAGCTTGGGAGTTTGGTGGAGCTGAAGAATGTTCCCTTATGGGAAATTTTCCTGGCAGTCATTCCTAGATCACTGCTTGCATCCATGATTTTTGTAGACCACAATGTTGCTTCCATTTTGATACAAAATAAAGTTGGCCTCAATGCAAGAAGGACCATGTCAAGAAACTAGGATATATCAATTATATCCATCTTTGTATTTGTGTGTGGCATATGTGGGTTGCCTTTCTGCTACGGTATTTTCTTTCAGAACCTGAAGCATGTTCATGCTCTTACACATGAGAAACATTCGGATCTGGAGAGCCAGGAGTCCTAGAATGATATTAGAGTCCAGTGCAGTTCAGGCCTCATTGCTTCCTTACTGTCAGGCCTTCCACTTGCTCCAGGATTAAGTTGGGTCACTGCAAAGATTCCTATTTATGTGGTTGTTGGCTTATTCATAGAGATAGCCTTCCAGATCTTGGCACCGTTGTGGTTCTTAGACAACACAAGAATAATATTGACAGTCCACCATAGCCCATTCTCCACGATCCAGAAAGCCAACGAGGACTGTTCTAAAATTGTGAACTTGTTCCAGCCATCGAGGGAATCGACAGATTGTTCCGCTGTACTGACCACCAATAAGGAAGGATGTAGATACTCTCTGCTCTGTTTTATTGAAGGATGTGGATTTTTCGGATCCTTCGCAACGGAAGACATGTGTTCAAAGTGTTACAAAGACCATCTTCTAAAACTTAAAGTAAACGCAATGCCACCATTAAATGCTGAGAACATCAAGGCGGAGCCTACGTTAAATGATGAGACCAGCAAGGTGGAGCCTGTTGGTGGGAAAACTAACGCTGCCAAATCTAAACCTAGTCGATGTTTTAGTTGCAAAAATCACGTTGGATTAACAGGTTTTAAGTGTCATTGCAGAAACAGATATTGTGGTGTCCACCGATATGTGGAGGAACATGGTTGTTCATTCGACTACAAGACGCGTGGAGGATGAAGCTCTGTAATGGCGGAGGTTTTTAATTCCAATTAGTGGGAAGCCGTTCCCATCGATGACCGGGAAACCGTGTTCGGGCATTTTGAAGAGTCCATAAAACTGTGAATTTAAATTCTAAATTCTTTGAAAACCAGTCATCAATTCGCAACCATTGCATCGTTTTTTTTAACCTTCGCATGCCGTCGATCTGATTCATCAATAATTATATTATATAGTTTATAATTATAAGGTTTTATAATTATATTTAAAAAAAAAAAAACTTTTGGAGTCGCAACACCAACACAATGTCCAACGGAATGCAGCAATTCAATGTAATGAGCCTGCAATACAAATTTGAGCTCGTAATGGGCCAACCATTCGGCCTCTGAAAAAGGTGTTATTGGAGTAGAGCATGGCCCTTCATTTTCTACAATTGGGTCCACAACTGTGCTGAGCTCTGCATCGAATTCCTTCAGAAGAGCCCTAACGCTTTCCATGATGCTGGAAGGAGGATCTCCTGTACTGGTTGATGCCATGCTAAACTTCCTCTGCACACCACAATGCTCACTGGTGCAGGATGTGGCGGAAATTTCAAATGCAATAGAATGTGTTGTATCTAGGTAAATTTATTTTAGCAGGAGTCTAATTAGACTGCTTTTTTTAAAATCAAATAATGGAAAAAAAAAAAAAAATCTTTATAAAATCCATTATAGTTTAACTTTATTTAATTATAAAGTTATTATATATATATATATATATATATATATATATTAAAAAAAAAAACCCTAAATTCAAGGCCAATATCGCCGCAAAATTATACAAGATGAGGTACCAGTAACATCAAGTTATAGTCATATTTGACGAAGTGATAAGCACAAAATGAATAAAACTTTGAGGACAAATTTTTGAAGGAAGGGCCAATTCATAATAAATAAATAAATAAAATATGATATATTAAATTGTGACGAAAGCAAATGAAGAAAACGGTGCATGATTGAACTGAAAAAAAAACGTCAACTATAAGCTTTGAGGACAAAGCTTTTGAAGGAAGGGGCAATGTTATGAATATATTTCATAACGAATATAATAAATATAGTTATTAATAGTTAAATAGGGATTATGTAAGTAATCATTAAGTTAGTGAAAGGTCATGTCTAAAAGACATGCCCATTAATGAAAGGCCACCTGCATAGGTATATAAGCAGGGCCTCATTGTAACATTTATCATCATCTCTTATACATTTTTATATATAATATATTATTATTACAATACCTCTTGTGTATTTACGATTAAGTCAACAAGCCTACAACTTTTCTGCTCCAAAATATATTAGAGGCAAGTTTATTTAGTGTGCACTTACTGTTTTAAATCTCCTTGGAGAAGTTTGTGAAGAGGTTTGAGCTTGATGGAGGTGGTGAAATTCTTCAAAACCCTCACTGTGTAAACGCGCAACGCCGCTGGGCAAACGCGCAGCGCGGCTGGGTAAACGCGCAGCTCCAAGTCAAACATGCAACGCCAAGGTGCAAACACGTAGCGCCTTGAAATTTTGACCCAAACTACTGAGAAAACCCAAAATTTCTCCTTTGCTGGGAACTCCTGATGGCTGAATGGAAAAAATGACTTGTTTTTAGGTGTTTGAAAGACTTTATAGCCAAGTGGATTTGAAATTTAATTTGAATCACCCACTTTTCTGTTGAACCCTTAGTTAAACTGAGAGGGGGGGGGGGGTGAATCAGTTTAACATAGTCATGATATTTTAAACTTTCTATTAAACCTTATTTACACCTTCATTTCATATCCAACTTAATATGCGAGTAATCTTAGAATGTGAGCAGCAAGTATTAATATAATATAACAACAGACTTAATATGAGAGTAACAGGTATTAAGCAGATGATATAAATCAGATCAACACATAAACATCATGCACAGAGACACCAGATATAAGTGGAAACCTATAAAGGGAGAAAACCACATCTTATTATTGTTGTGATGCAAAGGCAAGCTCCAACTCCCTCTCACCACTGTTTTTCTGCAGGCACCAACCTACAGGAGGCTCCAACCTCAATTCTACAAGCTACAACTTGCAAGGAAGCACCAACTCCTTTCAATTTTCTGCAGGCACCAACCTACAGGAGGCTCCAACCTCAGTCAGCTACAACTGACAGCTATCAAGCTGCAACTTGATAGGGAAGCTCCAACTTCCTCAATTTATCAAATTGAATGTTTTCTGATTTACTTCAGATATCAGCTCTGTTCTGTAGCTTCTCTTTCTGCTCTTCTTCTCTTAATCTTCTCTGCCTTATTCTTCTATATTCTTCATTCTCTATATTTGCTCTCCCTTCTCTCTCATTGTGCATATCAAATTGATATTATATATATATAGAGATCCTCACATGACTGTTGTATTTCACAAGAAATTTGGAGTGAACAATCATGACTCTTCGGCTTCTGTCTTCTTATTCCTTTATCCAACTCAATTTTAAAATATAACAATATGTACAAATTTCCATGCTACAGTGGGAGTTTTCTTTTCCTTAGGATACTTGCCTTTGCATCACAAACAATATAAAAAAATATTTACATTTACATTTTTCAATTATACATCTCAATTTCCCTCAGCTTCTTTTCTGGATTTTGGATTTACTGGCTTTGTCTTTTCTGCAGTTGTTGAGTGACTTTTCTGTGTACCTTGGTTCACTGTAATTGTGTGCACCTATGAATGTATACCTGTCAGACCTGTAATCTCTGTTTACCTCTGTCAGAACCATGCTTTTATCCCTGTTTTTATTCACCTGTTCACTGTGCTTTTGTGCACCTGCTGATTTTAAATCTGGGCAAAAATGAATTAATGCGGATGTTTCATTTTTCCATGGTTATAAAACCATACATATAAATTCATTCATTTTTCAATCTTTACAATATTTCACATGGGACTATATATATCTGGACCCACATATTCCAAAGTCTTTAAATTTAAAACTCCTTTTGAATAGTTTCAACTACAGAACCTTTGGTAAAATCAACTCTCGGTATTTCAAAACTGTTGTCAAATCATAATAAAAACCCAACCTTATGACTTTAGCACAGTATTTAAATATATCGTCGTGTATGCATATTCCCGATTCAAACTATTAATAAACTGTGGCTTTAATAAACTGTGGCAGTGTTTATAACCTTTATATCAACAAACTGTATTACGTTCCCCACTTAAACATATATAAATATATCTCCGAACCTTAGAGCTTAAAGTTATAAGCCATCGCTCTTTATATTAAATCAACCACTCTGTTTTAAACAAATAACCGTATAGTAAACCTTGGCTCTGGGCCCACAGGTATAGACGACAGCCCAATCAAATGCTCGTACCACATCTGGTTAACTTCCGCGTACCTTGGTTAAACTCCGGGAAAGTCCAACGTGCGATCACCATCCGATGTCGAGCCTCCAGATCAACGGTCTATATTAATATCGCTCGACGTCTTCAGTCGATGTATAACATGCGATGGCGTAATTTAACTGGCGGTTTTCAATTTCATTCAGGGACACGCGTCAGTCTGTCTATGGAATCGCTCGCGAATGGTGGAAACCGCTTGCCCGACGGATGGTGGTGCGATGAAACCCACGATTTCGCTCCAAACCGCCATCACTGTTCCTCTCGGTCACGATTCCGTTCTCTACTCCAGGTTCCGGTCCTCCATGATTTCAATTATATATATAAATAACTATTCATCTCATTTCACCGCTGTGATTTCTTCTGTTACGACTATGGTTCCACTCCATTCACACTGCGCATTTGAATATAAAGCACAATACTTTTCCACTGGAGTATGCGATTCCTGAAATGTAATTTATGTTATGTGTAACGCCCGGTTGTGTAAAAGATTCTCGGAATAACAGTTGTTTCTCTGCAATAACAGTTGTGTCTCTGCCTTTCTCCTTTATATTCATTTCCTCTGCCTCTGCTTGTCTCTGCATTTGCCTCTGTTCCTTGTAACTGTTCTTGTCTCTGCATCTGCTACCTCCTTTGCCATCAATGACAATATTTCCAATAGTCTCCCCCTTTGGCATTGATGGCAATACACTTTCTCGGTTTGCCTGCTCTTCCTCCTGTTGCTTGCTCTTCCTCCCCCTTTGACATCAATGGCAAGGGGTTTTATTATTTGATGTTGTGTATTTATCCTTTTTCAACATTTCAAGCATTTCCTCTCTCTGAAATTTCCTGTCTTTGTACGATGCAGCTCCAAACTTTGGATGAGATATTCATTGGGTTCACTATTCTTCTGTGTTTAGTTCTTGTTAGGTTCACCATTTTTCCGCTGCACCACTGACCCTTTATCCCTTTTATTGACTCCTTTTATGCTGACTGTATTATTGCCATAATCCCTTTGATCCTGAGGACCTGTTTTCATGCTTCCCTTGCTGGCTGATCTCCCCCTGAGAATGATATTTTCGTTTCTATTCTCCCCCTGAAACTGTGTTTTCTCTTCATATCAGAGAGTAGCATCTACAGATACTACCCCTTATTTTTCTCTCAAATATTCAAATGGCTCTCTGGCAAGTGGTTTGGTAAATATATCTTCTATCTGTTCTTTTATTGGTACATATTCCAGTTTTACTATCTTTTGAGCTACTTGTTCTCGGAGAAAGTGATACTTGATTGGAATATGTTTGGTTTTTGAGTGAAGCACAGGATTTTTAGATATACTTATAGCACTTGTATTATCACATTTTATTGAGATAGGTTCATTAATGCTTACCTTCATGTCTTGGATGGTTTTCTTCATCCACATGACTTGCGTACAACATGTTGTTGCTGCTATATATTCTGCTTTAGCTGTAGACAGAGAGATAGATGTTTGTTTCTTTCTTAACCATGCCACCAGACTTTCTCCTAGATAGAATGCACCTCCACTTGTACTCTTCATGTCATCCTCACAGCTGGCCCAATCTGCATCTGTGTATGCTGTCAAAATGAAGTTTTTGCTTTTAGGATACCAAAGCCCATACACTGTTGTTCCTTGTAGATATCTGAATATTCTTTTTACTGCCAGAAGATGATTTTGTTTAGGTGTTGCTTGATATCTAGCCATTAGTCCTACTGCTAGCATGATATTTGGTCTTGATGCAGTCAGATACAATAGACTTCCTATCATGGATCTGTAGAGTTTTTGATCTATATCAGTAGACCCATCATCAGCACACAGCTTGCATTCCGTGGTCATGGGAGTTGACACAGGTTTGCAGTCCTCCATTTTGAACTTTTTCAACATTTCTTTTAAGTACTTTTCCAGTGAGATGAATGTGCCTGTGTTCTTTTGCTGAATTTGAAGTCCTAAGTAGAAACTGAGCTCTCCAATCATGGACATTTCAAACTCTGATTTCATCTCTTCTGCAAATCCTTTTGCTAGTTCATCTTTGTTGCTTCCAAACATAATGTCATCAACATATACAACAACAATCAAGAGTTCATTTTCATGGGCTTTTATATATAGATTACTGTCTACTCAACCTCTCTTAAAGCCTTGTTTTTGTAAATATTTATCCAGTCTTGAGTACCAAGCACGAGGAGCCTGTTTCAGTCCATATAGGGCCTTCTTCAGTCTACACACATAGTCTCCTTTGTCTGTCAATGAGAAGCCTTCTGGTTGTTCCATGTAGACTTCTTCTTCTAAGTCTCCATTCAGAAATGCAGATTTTACATCCATTTGATATACTTTGAAGTTTTGGTAGCATGAAAATGCCAGGAAAATTTTGATAGCTTCCATTCTGGCTACAGGGGAAAATGTTTCATTGTAATCAAGTCCTTCAATTTGTGAGCATCCTTTGCAAACCAGCCTAGATTTATTCCTGATTACTTGTCCTTGCTCATTCATTTTGTTTTTGAATACCCATTTTGAACCAATGATATTTTTCTCAATTGGTCTAGGAACTAGTTCCCAGGTATTGTTCTTTTCAATTTGGTCCAGTTCCTCATTCATTGCTTTTACCCAAGACTTGTCCTTGCTGGCTTCTTCAAATTTCTTTGGCTCTATTTGTGACAGCATGGCTATGTATACTTCTTCAGTTTGTTCTGTTAGCTGCCTTCTTGTCTGGACCCCTACTTTCTTATCTCCTATGATTTGATCTTCGGGATGATTCTTCTGAGTGTATCTTGAGGGGGCTTTCGAGCTCAGCTCTTCATCTTCTGTAGTCTTGCTTGTTTCATCATCATTCTGGTCTTCTTCTTCATGATTATCTGATGGACTGCAGCAGTCAGTATCTTTTGTATTGTTTGGAAGTTCTTCATCAAATCTCACATCAATGCTTTCTACTATTTTCCGAAGAGTCTTGTTGTAGCACCTGTACCCTTTTCTTTTGGATGCATATCCTAGAAATATTCCTTCATCTGCTCTTGCATCAAATTTTCCAAGATTTTCATCATTATTCTTTATGTAGCACTTGCTGCCAAAGACTCTAAAGTGCTTGATTGATGCAGGTTTACCATGCCATAGCTCATAAGGTGTCTTGTCACTGTTAGGTCTTAAATGAGCTTTGTTTAGAATATGTACTGCTGTGTGTACAACTTCTGCCCAAAAGGTTTGAGTAATGTTACTCTCTTGCATCATAGCTCTGGCCATTTTTTGTACAGATCTGCTTTGTCTCTCTGCTACTCCATTCTGCTGAGGTGTCCCTGCAATGGTAAATTGTTGCATTATTCCATGTTCATTACATAGGTCTGCAAAGTCATAATCTGTGAATTCTCCTCCTCTATCTGATTTGATACATTTTAGCTTGCATCCATTTTGATTTTCTGCTAATGCTTTGAATGTATTAAACTTTTCCAGTGCTTCTGATTTGTTCTTGAGAAAAGCAACCCATGTCATTATGGAGAAATCATCTATTATCAGCATGAAGTAGGATTCTCCACTTGGTGTCTTAGTTCTAGCAGGTCCACACAGGTCCATGTGCACAAGCTGGAGTGGTATTCTTGTTGATAACCCATATTTAGATTTAAAGGATGTTCGGGTCGCCCAATTGACACGATTTGCATATGGTATTTGAAGGCCTTTTTATTTATGGCATATCTCTGATAGCTTTCTTCTTGCTCAGTCTGATGATATGATCGAAGCTGATATGTCCCAATCTCCTATGCCATAACCATGACTCCTCAAGTTTGCTAAGATGGCATGCTTCATCTTCCTCTTTCACAATGTAAACATTGCTTTCTGTTCGAACACCTTTGAGTAGAGTCTTACCTGTGGTGCTTGATCTGACTTCACAATCTTGTGCTCTAAATAGAACTTCACAACCTTTGTCACACATCTGACTGACACTCAGTAAATTTTCTTTCAGCCCATCTACAAATAGTACATCTTGGGCCTTTCCTCTGCCATTTTCTATGCTAACTAAGCCCTTTCCTTTGATATTTCCTGACTTATCATTGCCAAAAGTAACATTTCCAGATTTCTTTTCATCAAGATTTATAAACTTACTTTTGTCTCCTGTCATGTGTTTAGAGCAACCACTGTCCAAATACCATTCAATTTTCAGATCTTGAGCAGTTAGAGCTAGGTCACACTTATTCACCTTCTTTATCCACTGGAGGCACCCTTTTGTTTTGTATCTTTTGTGAGGTGATGACCTCCATCTTCTTAGAGGACATTTGGAAGGTATATGTCCAACTTGATTTCATACACAACATTTGATCATAATTTTTGTAGAATTATGAGTATGAACAAAATTTCTTTGATTCATAAACCTTCTTAAGGTGTTAAACATCAATCTTTGTCCATAATTTCTACACTCATTGATTTTATAACCAAATTCCTTACAATAAAAGCAATAACCATAGAAGCTATTTGCATACCTGATGTAAGGTTGTCTCTTCCATTTTTTTGCTTGAGGCAGTCTCTTCAATGTTTGCATATTTTTCTGGAATGAATTACTCCTACTTGCATGACAATATGCAGCAATGTGTCCCATCTTGTGGCAGACATAACAGGTGGCATTCTTCATTGGAGGGAAGAATCTCCTTTGATGGTTTCCAAATTTTACATATTCAGGGGTCTTAGTATTTATTACATTCTTTGCTAATAGTTTTTTCTTCTGATCTCTGTCTTCCTTATTGCAGATTTCTTCTTTTGTAGGAATTGTTTGAGCTGCTTCATCATTCTTTTTTGCTTTTACAAAAATAATCTCCCTGTCAACCTTTTCTTTTCCTTTACTTGATTCTCCTTCATAGCCTATTCCAGTCTTTATCATAGGGGATCTTTGAGCAACCAAAATTTCATTCAACTTACTAGAGCTTGTTTTTTGGGAAGAGTTTATAACCATTTTCCTTTGAGCATTTTCTAATTTATTTCTGAGACATACTACTTATTCTTCCAAATTTTCTTGTTCTTGAGTTTTTCCTTTGATTTGCTTAAGTAACATGTCCTCTATCTTCTTGGCTTCTTCAAGCTCTATTTTTAGCTGCTTAAGGACTTCTGAATTCTGTTCTTCTCATACATATTTGAGAAGAATGTCCTTTTGTTTTCTGCATTTCAGTTTGAGTCTATCAATCTCTTCTAGAGCACTTCTTAGCTCCCCCTCAAGGTCGACTTCACCTTCTTCTTCTTCATCTTCTAGCAGGAGACCTTCAAGTTCTTCTATGGCCATCAATAAGAATTTAGAGGTTCCTTCTTCACTTGAGGATTCATCTGAATCTTCAGATGTACTGTTGTCTTGTTGAGCATAGAAGGATTTTCTGCTGAACTTCTTTCCTTTCTGCCAGTTCTTTGATTTATTTTTCTCTGACTCTTGAGCCTGATTCCTTACTTTCTTATGAGGACACTTAGCAGCATAGTGTCCCACTCTTCCACAGTTAAAGCATTTGAAGGGGAGTTTACCTTTGTATTTACCTGAGCCTCTATCCAATTTCTTGACAAACTTTGCCTCTTCTTCATCTGAGAAAGAGCATATGTCTCCCTCTTCTTCTTTCTTCTTTTATGTTTTAAAGGCTGCTTCCCTTGTACTTGGCTTTTTCTGTGGGAGCCTCATTTCATAGGCTGTTAGATTTCCAAGCAGCTGGTTCATGGTCAAGGTCTCCCAATCAGTTGTTTCTTCTATTGCAGACACCTTTGGATTAAACCTGGATGGAAGAGATCTTAGAATCTTTTGCACAATTATACTTTCTAGCATTTTTTCTCCAAGAGCTTTCATATTGTTAATAATTTCTGCAGCTTTTAGGAAGAAACTGGCAATGTCTTCATCATCATTCATTTTTAAGTTTTCAAATTGGGCTCTATAGACTTGAAGTTTGGCAGTCTTTACTTTCTTGTCTCCCTCATGTATGTTTTCAAGAGTATCCCATATTTCTTTGGAAGTGTCTTTGTGCATTACTTTAATAAACTCTACTTCACACAATCCATTCAGGATGGCATTCATGGCTTTTGCGTTAGCCACAAAATCTTGTTTTGTTTCTTTCTCTGTGTCAGTTGCCTTCGGGGCATATCCTAATTCCACAGCAGCCCAGACTTCTATTCCTAGAGACATTATGTATTTCCTCATTCTGATTTTCCAGAAAGCATAATTTTCACCAGTGAAGAAAGGGGCTTTATTGGTTGAGCATCCTTCTTTACTAGCCATCTTGGGAACCTAGGATCTCCTTTCAGTTGTTAGACTTGTACAAAGGAACCTGCTCTGATACCAATTGTTGAACCCTTAGTTAAATTGAGAGGGGGGGTGAATTAGTTTAACACATTCATGATATTTTTATCTTTATATTAACCTTATTTACACCTTCATTTCATATACAACTTAATATGTGAGTAATCCTAGAACTTGCATCCCATGGTCATGGGAGTTGACACAGGTTTGCAGTCCTCCATTTTGAACTTTTTCAACATTTATTTTACGTACTTTTCCTGTGAGATGAATATTCCTGTGTTCTTTTGCTGAATTTGAAGTCCTAAGTAGAAACTGAGCTCTCCAATCATGGACATTTCAAACTCTAATTTCATCTCTTCTGCAAATCCTTTTTCTAGTTCATCTCTGTTGCTTCCAAACATAATGTCATCAACATATACAACAACAATCAGGAGTTCATTTTCATGGGCTTTTATATATAGATTACTGTCTACTCCACCTCTCTTAAAGCCTTGTTTTTGCAAATATTTATCCACTCTTTAGTACCAAGCATGAGGAGCTTGTTTCAGTCCATATAGGGCCTTCTTCAGTCTGCACACATAATCTTCTTTGTCTGTCAATGAGAAGCCTTCTGGTTGTTCCATGTAGACTTCTTCTTCTAAGTCTCCATTCAGAAATGCAGATTTTACATCCATTTGATATACTTTGAAGTTTTGATAGCATGCAAATGCCAGGAACATTCTGATAGCTTCCATTCTGGCTACAGGGGAAAAATTTTCATCATAATCAAGTCCTTCAATTTGTGAGTATCCTTTGCAGACAAGTCTGGCTTTATTCCTGATTACTTGTCCTTCCTCATTCATTTTATTTTTGAATACCCATTTTGAGCCTATGCCATTCTTCTCAGCAGGTCTAGGAACTAGTTCCCAAGTATTTTTCTTCTCAATTTGGTCCAATTCTTCATTCATTTCTTTTACCCAATACTTGTCCTTGCTGGCTTCTTCAAACTTCTTTGGTTCTATTTGTGATAACATGGCTATGTATACTTCTTTTGTCTATTTAGTTAGTTGCCTTCTTGTTTGCACTCCTACACTCTTGTCTCCTATGATTTGATCTTCTAGATGGTTCTTTTGAGTGTATCTTGAGGGGGTTTTTGAGTTCAGTTCAGCATTTTCTGATGTTTTGTTTGTTTCTTCATCATCTTGGTCCTCTTCTTCATGATTTTCAGGATGGCTACTGCAGTCTATATCTCTTGTCCTGTTTGGAAGTTCTTCATCAAATCTTACATCAATAATTTCTACAATTTCTCTAAGAGTCTTGTTATAGCATATATATCCTTTACTCTTGGATGCATATCCTAAGAGTATTCCTTCATCTGCTCTTGCATCAAACTTCCCAAGATTTTCATCATTGTTCTTTATGTAGCACTTGTTGCCAAAGACTCTAAAGTGCCTGATTGATGCAGGTTTATCATGCCATAGCTCATCAGGTGTCTTGTCACTGTTAGGTCTTAAATGAGCTTTGTTTAGAATATGTACTACTGTGTGTACAGCTTCTGCCCAAAAGGTTTGAGTAGTGTTATTCTCTTGCATCATAGCTCTGGCCATTTGTTGTACAGACCTATTTTGTCTCTCTGCTACTCCATTCTGCTGAGGTGTCCCTGCAATGGTAAATTGTTGCTTTATTCCATGTTCATTACATAGGTCTGCAAAGTCATAATCTGTGAATTCTCCTCCTCTATCTGATCTGATACATTTTAGCTTGCATCTAGTTTGATTTTCTGCTAATGCTTTGAATATCTTAAACTTTTCCAGTGCTTCTGATTTGTTCTTGAGAAAAGAAACCCATGTCATTCTAGAGAAATCATCTATTATCAGCATGAAGTAGGATTCTCCACTTGGTGTCTTAGTTCTAGCAGGTCCACACAGGTCCATGTGCACAAGCTGGAGTGGTCTTCTTGTTGATAGCTCATCTTTATATTTAAAGGATGTGCGAATCTGTTTCCCTAATTGACAAGATTTGCATATGGTATTTGAAGGCCTTTTTATTTCTGGCATATCTCTGACAGCTTTATTCTTACTCAGTCTGATGATATGGTTGAAGCTGAGATGTCCCAATCTCCTATGCCATAACCATGACTCCTCAAGTTTGCTAAGATGGCATGCTTCATCTTCCTCTTTCACAATGTAAACATTGCTCTCTGTTCGAACACCTTTGAGCAGAGTCTTACCGGTGGTGCTTGATCTGACTTGACAGTCTTGTGCTCTAAATAGAACTTCGCAACCTTTGTCACACATCTGACTGACACTCAGTAAATTTGCTTTCATCCCATCTACAAATAGTACATCTTGGGCCTTTCCTCTACCATTGTCTATGCTGACTGAGCCTTTTCCCTTGATCTTACCTGATTTGTCATTGCCAGAAGTGACATTGCCAGATTTCTTTTCATCAAGAGTTATAAACTTACTTTTGTCTCCTGTCATGTGTTTAGAGCAGCCACTGTCCAAATACCATTGACTTTTCAGATCTTGAGCAGTTAGAGCCAGGTCGCACTTATTCACCTTCTTTATCCACTGGAGGCACCCTTTTGTTTTGTATCTTTTGTGAGGTGATGACCTCCATCTTCTTAGAGGACATTTGGAAGGTATATGTCCAACTTGATTGCATACACAACATTTGATCATAATTTTTGTAGAATTATGAGTATGAACAGAATTTATTTGATTCATAAACCTTCTTGAGGTTTTAAACATCAGTCTTTGTCCATACTTTCGAAACTCAATTATTTTATGACCAAATTCCTTACAATAAAAGCAGTAACCATAGAAGCTATTTGCATACCTGATGTAAGGTTGTCTCTTCCATTTGTTTGCTTGAGGTAGTCTCTTCAATGTTTGCATCTTTTGCTGGTTTGAATTACTCCTCCTTGCATGACAATATGCAACAATGTGTCCCAGCTTGTGGCAAGCATAACAGGTGGCATTCTTCATAGGAGGGGAGAATCTCCTTTGATGGTTTCCAAATTTTACATATTCATGGGTCTTAGTATTTATTACATTTTTTGCCACTAGTGGTTTCTTTTGATCTCTGTCTTCCTTATTGCAGATTTCTTCTTTTGTAGGAATTGTTTGAGCTGCTTCATCATTCTTCTTTGCTTTTACAAAAATAATTTCTCTGTCAACCTTTTCTTTTCCTTTACTTGATTCTCCTTCATAGCCTATTCCAGTCTTTATCATAGGGGATCTTTGAGCAACCAAAATTTCATTCAACTTACTAGAGCTTGTTGTTTGGGAAGAGTTTATAACCATTTTCCTTTGAGCATTTTCTAATTTCTTTCTGAGACATACTACTTCTTCTTCCAACTTTTCTTGTTCTTGAGTTTTTTCTTTGATTTGCTTAAGTAACATGTCCTCTATCTTCTTGGCTTCTTCAAGCTCTATTTTTAGCTACTTAAGGACTTCTGAATTCTGTTCTTCTCGTACATATTTGAGGAGAATGTCCTTTTGTTTTCTGCATTTCAGTTTGAGTCTATCAATCTCTTCTAGAGCACTTCTTAGCTCCCCCTCAAGGTCGACTTCACCTTCTTCTTCTTCATCTTCTAGCAGGAGACCTTCAAGTTCTTCTATGGCCATCAATAAGAATTCAGAGGTTCCTTCTTCATTTGAGGATTCATTTGAATCTTCAGATGTACTGCTGTCTTGTTGAGCATAGAAGGATTTTCTGTTGAACTTCTTTCCTTTCTGCCAGTTCTTTGATTTATTTTTCTCTGACTCTTGAGCCTGATTCCTTACTTTCTTGTGAGGACACTTAGCAGCATAGTGTCCCACTCTTCCACAATTAAAGCATTTGAAGGGGAGTTTACCTTTGTATTTACCTGAGCCTCTATCCAATTTCTTGACAAACTTTGCCTCTTCTTCATCCGAGCATGAGCATATGTCTCCCTCTTCTTCTTTCTTCTTTTCTGTTTTAAAAGTTGCTTCCCTTGTACTTGGCTTCTTCTGTGGGAGCCTCATTTCATAGGCTGTTAGATTTCCAAGTAGCTGGTTCATGGTCAAGGTCTCCCAATCAGTTGTTTCTTCTATTGCAAACACCTTTGGATTAAACCTGGATGGAAGAGATCTTAGAATCTTTTGCACAATTATACTTTCTGGCATTTTTTCTCCAAGAGCTTTCATATTGTTAATAATTTATGCAGCTTTTAGGAAGAAACTGGCAATGTCTTCATCATCATTCATTTTTAAGTTTTCAAACTGGGCTCTATAGACTTGAAGTTTTGCAGTCTTTACTTTCTTGTCTCCCTCATGTATGTTTTCAAGAGTATCCCATATTTCTTTGGTAGTGTCTTTGTGCATTACTTTAATAAACTCTGCTTCACACAATCCATTTAGGACGGCATTCATGGCTTTTGCATTAGCAACAAAATCTTGTTTTGTTTCTTTCTCTGTGTCAGTTGCCTTCGGGGCATATCCTAATTCCACAGCAGCCCAGACTTTTATTCCTAGAGACATTATGTATGTCCTCATTCTGATTTTCCAAAAAGCATAATTTTCACCAGTGAAGAAAGGGGCTTTATTGGTTGAGCATTTACTAGCCATCTTGGGAACCTAGGATCTCCTTTCAGTTGTTAGAATTTTACAAAGGAACCTGCTCTGATACCAATTTTTGAACCGTTAGTTAAACTGAGAGGGGGGGGGGGGTGAATTAGTTTAACACATTCATGATATTTTAAACTTTCTATTAAACCTTATTTACACATATAGAAATTCTCACATGACTGTTTGTATTTCATAAAGAATTTGGAGTGAAAATTCATGACTCTTTGGCTTCTGTCTTCTTATTCCTTTATCCAACTTAATTTTAAAATATAACAATATGTACAAATTTCCATGCTACAGTGGGAGTTTTATTTTCCTTAGGATACATGCCTTTGCATCACAAACAATATAAAAAAATATTTACATTTACATTTTTCAATTATACATCTCAATTCCACTCAGCTTCTTTTCTGGATTATGGATTTACTGGATTTGTCTTTTCTGCAGTTGTTGAGTGACTGTTCTGTGTACCTTGGTTCACTGTAATTGTGTGCACCTATGAATGTATACCTGTCAGAACTATAATCTCTGTTTACCTCTGTCAGACCCATGCTTTTATCCCTGTGTTTATTCACCTGTTCACTGTGCTTTTGTGCACCTGCTGCATATATACCTACTGATTTTAAATCTGGGCAAAAATGAATTAATGTGGATGTTTCATTTTTCATGGTTATAAAACCATACATATAAATTCATTCATTTTTCAATCTTTACAATATTTCACATGGGACTATATATATATGGACCCACATATTCCAAAGTCTTTAAATTTAAAACTCCTTTTTAATAGTTTCAACTACAGAACCTTTGGTAAAATTAACTCTCGGTATTTCAAAACTGTGGTCAAATCATAATAAAAACCCAACGTTATGACTTTAGCATAGTATTTAAATATATCGTCATGTATGCTTATTCCCGATTCAAACTGTTAATAAACTGTTGCTTTAATAAACTGTGGCGGTGTTTATAACCTTTATATCAACAAAATGTATTACGTTCACCACTTAAACATATATAAATATATCTCTGAACCTTAGAGCTTAAAGTTATAACCCATCTCTCTTTATATTAAATCAACCACTCTGTTTTAAACAAATAACCGTATAGTAAACCTTGGCTCCGGGCCCACATGTATAGACAACGGCCCAATCAAATTCTCGTACCACATCTGGTTAACTTCCGCGTACCTTGGTTAAACTCCGGGCAAGTCCAACGTGCAATCACCGTCCGATGTCGAGCCTCCAGATCAACGTTCTATATTAATATCGCTCGGCGTCTTCAGTCGATGTATAACATGCGATGGCGTACTTTAACTGGCAGTTTTCAATTTCGTTCAGGGACACGCGTCAGTCTGTCTATGGAATCGCTCGCGAATGGTGGAAACCACTTGCCCGACGGATGGTGGTGCGATGAAACCCACGGTTTCGCTCCAAACCGCCGTCACTGTTCCTCTCGGTCACGGTTACGGTCCTCCACGATTTCAATTATATATATAAATAACTATTCATCACATCTCACCGCTGTGATTTCTTCTGTTACGACTATGGTTCCACTCCATTCACATTGCGCATTTGAATATAAAGCACAATAATTTGCCACTGGAGTATGCGATTCCCAGAATGTAATTTATGTTATGTGTAACGCCCGACTGTGTAAAAGATTCTAAGAATAACAACTGTTTCTCTGCAATAATAGTTGTGTCTCTACCTTTCTCCTTTATATTCGTTTCCTCTGCCTCTGCCTGTCTCTGCATCTGCCTCTGTTCCTTGTAACAGTTCTTGTCTCTGCATCTGCTACCTCCTATGCCATCAATGACAATATTTCCAACATTTTCTAATTTTCACTTTTCCTTTGGCACTGATACTTTTTTATTTTTTTGACTTTTTGGCATTGCAGGTTGATTAATAATGGAGTTTGGCTTTATTTGCTCCACTTAGGCTATATGATTGCATTTGACAGCTTGGGATTGAATTTATTACATATGAGAACATAAAATTACAATTGGAAAAACAAAAATAAATTACATATTGAATTTTATATCAAAATGACATTTTGATATAAAATCATTAAACTGAAAAAATACAACTTTGAAAGTACAATAATTACATCATGATGATCTTATTTAGTCCTTTTCATATATGTGCTGACCTCATCTAAAATGAAAGAGTGATGTTGAGAAATAAAAAACCCTAATGACCTAATGGGACTGATTTAGACCTGGTTTTCATGAATGAGATTTTGACTTACAAGACTTCCAAGTGAACAAATCATTTCCATAGGTGTTGTTATGCTCGATGAGACATGAGAATGAGTCAGCCAATATGATATTCTAAGGGAGAATGAAGCTTATTGACAAGGAAAACCACTAGTGGAACAATTTTATATCATGACCTACTGGAATGATGGAAAATTTCTTCAGAATGGGACACCTAAGATGCACATGCAAAATGTTTTTTGATCCCTAGTGGAAGTATGAAAACACTGACACTAACAGACTCCAAAAGTATCAAAATAATTTTCTACATCACCATGGTATGTAGACATCATTTTGTACTACAGAATTTACAAGATCCTACTAGTTTAACAAAGACTAAATCTATATTTATTAAATTGAAAGCCATAAAATTTTGTATTTTAGATCAGAGTTTATATTGGAAAGATGTTGGATATATCTTGCTAAAAAAAATTTTGGAAGATGAAGTAGATAAATTCATATAGGAATTCCATGAAGGAGACAGTGGAGGACACTTATATTGGAAAACCATAGCCAATAAAATTTTTAGAGTTGGTTTTTACTGGCCCACTTTGTTCACGGACGTACAAAAGAAAGCCACCTCTTGCCACCAATGCCAATTTTTTTAAGGCAAGAAAAATCTTTTACCTTTACCACTAAAACCTACTTCAGTTGAAGTCCCTTTCCAACAGTGGGGTCTATATTTCATTGGTGAAATTAATCCCACCTCATCAGGCCAACATAAATGGATCTTGACAGCCATTGATTACTTTACAAAATTGATTAAAGCTATCCCAACTAGAAAAGCCATAGATACTGTCATTATCTAATTTATAGAGGGAAACATTATGTCCAGGTTTGGGTGTCCCCATAAAATTTTCACTGACAATGATGTTACCTTTAAATCAAATGAAATGGTTGAATTTTTTGATAAAAACCATATCAAATTAGGACACCTCACTACCTATTACCCACAAGGAAATGGATTAGCTGAGCCTTCAAATAAAATTCTAGTTAACATTATCAAAAAATTGTTGCAGGAAAATAAAAATTCTTGGCATAAAAAGTTTATTAATTCCCTATGGGATGGCCGAATTATTACCAAAATATCTATTGGAATGTCTCCCTTTCAAATAATATATGCGGTTGATGCAATTTTTCCTTCTTCATTACGAATCTTTGTATTAAAATTACTGTAGAAAGCACAGGTGGAAACAAATTATTTGCAGAGAAGAATCAACAAGACCATCCAACTGTAGAAATCCAAAGAAGAGGCATACAATAAGACTCAACTGATTCAGGAAAAAATCAGGAATATTTATGACAAAAGTAAAAAATTTGATGATTTACAGATGGAATATTTGGTGCTGAAATGGGATTCAAGGAAGGAAGATAAATGAAATCATGGGAAGTTTGATAGTTTGTGGAAAGGGCCATATAAAATTGAAGTTGTTGGAGGAAACAATGAATTTTTCTTGAAGGAATAAAATGAGCAAGCACTTTCTGGTGGACCTGTTAATGGCAGACTTCTTAAACATTACTTTCTTCCAGAATAAATTGGTTTCATTTAGAATCATTGTGTCACTTTACTTTTCTATTTGCAAGAGTGAGGGTAGTTCACATCATAAGTTGAAGCTTGGAGATAAATCCCCAAAGATTATGATGATTTGTTGCGCACATTTATAAATAAAAGCAGGACGATTAGATTCAATTCCAGAATAAAGACAACATGCCCAATGGATCAAGGCTACTGATCTACATCGTTCTTGGCACTTTTCGAGGAGAGTGAAAGAAAATAAAAATTGCTGGCATAAAAATTTGATTAATTCCCTACAGGCTGACCTAATTATTATCAAAATATCTATTGGAATGTCTCCCTTTCAAATAATATATGGGGTTGATGCAATTTTTCGTTCTTCATTAGGAATCTCTATACTAAAATTACTGTAGGAAGCATAAGTGGAAACAAATGGTTTACAAAGAAGAATCAACCAGACCATCCAACTGTAGCAATCCAAAGAAGAAGCCTACAATAAGACTCAACTAATTCAGGAAAAAGTTTAAGAAGATTTATGACAAAAGGAAAAAAGATGATGATTTCAAAATGGAAGATTTGGTGCTGAAATGGGATTCAAAGAAGGAAGATAAAGGCAAGCATGGGAAGTTTGATAGTTTGTGGAAATGGCCATATAAAATTGAATTTGTTGGAGGAAACAATGAATTTTTCTTGAAGGACTTAAATGAGCAAGCACTGCCTGGTGGACATGTTAATGGAAGACTTCTTAAACATTACTTTCTTCCAGAATAAATTAGTTTCATTTAGAATCATCGTGTCACTTTACTTTTCTATTTGCAAGAGTGAGGGTATTTCACATTACAAGTTGAATCTCGGAGAGAAATCCCTAAGATTATGATGATTGTTTTCCCACATTTATAAATAACAGAAGGAGGATCAGATCCAGTTGCAGAATAAAGACAACATGCCCAATGGATCGAGGCTACTGATCTACAACATTCTTGGCACTTCACAAGGAGAGTGCAGGAAAATAAAAATTCCTGGCATAAAAATTTGATTAATTCCCTGTGGGCTGACCGAATTACTACCAAAATATATATTGGAATGTCTTCCTTTCAAATAATATATGGGATTGATGCAATTTTCCTTCTTCATTAGGAATATTTGTACTAAAAGTACTACAGGAAGCACAAGAGGAAACAAATGATTTACAGAGAGGAATCAACTAGACCATCCAACTACAACAATCTAGAGAAGAGGCCTACAATAATACTCAACTAATTCAAGAAAAATTCAAGAATATTTATGACAAAAGGAAAAAATTTAATGATTTCCAAATGGAATATTTGGTGCTCAAATAGGATTCAAAGAAGGAAGATAAAGGCAAGCATCAAAAGTTTGATAGTTTGTGGAAATGGCCATATAAAATTGAAGTTGTTAGATGCAACAATGAATTTTTCTTGAAGGACTTAAATGAGAAAGAATTGCCTGGTGGACTTGTTAGTGGAAGACTTCTTAAACATTAATTTCTTCCAAAATAAATTTGTTTCATTTAGAATCATTGTGTCACTTTACTTTTCTATTTGCAATATTGAGGGTAGTTCACATCACAAGTTGAAGCTTGGAGATAAATCCCTAAGCTTATGATTATTGGTTGCACACATTTATAAATAACAAGAGGAGGATCAGATTTGGTTGCAGAATAAAGACAACATGCCCAATGAATCAAGGCCACTGATCTACAACATTCTTGGCAGTTCACAAGGAAATTGCCATCCCCATTGGAGCCACTGTCAGGCTCCTATATTTTATAGGATGACTTGATTGTACCTGTAATTTTGTATATGATATGTTGTAAATAATGTTCCATTATGAAAATTTATTTCCAAAATAAAAAGAAAGAAAGAAAAAAAAAAAACAAAAACAAAAAACAAAACAAAAAGAGGATAAAAAATATAGATGTAAAAAGAAAAAAAAATTAAAAGAATAAAATACCCCATAAAAAATTAAGTTTATAAAAGTGAAAAAGCCTACATGCCACTCAAAAAATGAAAAATTGCATCAATAAATACTTATAAATTTTGAATAAGTGTGATGCTAGTTAAAATGCCGCATTATGATAGGAGAAGTAGATTAGTTAGTTTGATCACACTGTTTAAGTGTGATTAGGCCTAATTAAATAAACTTAGTTTAGGTTAGTGAATAATCCGTCACATAGTATAATCGTGATTGAATTAGGCTAGTCAAAATAAAGATGAGTTAACCACACTATTTAAACGTGGTTAATTGACAAATCAAAAGAAAAGATCAAGAAATTCTTGTAAATCAAAATACAACACTAATAGATAATTGAGCTAGTCTATAGGATAATTAAGTAGTTTTAGAGGATAATTAAATATGTGTTATATTAGTTTAATCGCAACATTTAAAGTGTGATTAATATTTTGTAATAAATTTTTGGAATATTTTTTTATGGCATGTAATAACACTGGAGAATTTTCAATGATCGTGATCTACCCCGCCCGGATCAACATCAGGGGATCATTTTCGGGCCCCCCCTGAATTCCTTCACACTTTATTTACGAGGGGGTCCGAAAAGGCGGGACCTACATGGTAATGTGGCAGTTCCATAAGATTTTGCACCAACCCCCTCCGAAAATAATTACGTTGTTAACCGTGGACTCTTCTGCTTCCACGCCAATAAACTCTGGCCACTCGGACTTCCTGACCCCACCATCACTTCTGCCACCTCACCTCTATGGACCCCACTTCCCCATTTCCCTTCCATCAAATGGTTTCCCACCACTATCTCTCTACCAATAAAATTTTTCCACCTGGAACTCTCCCTACCACATAAACCAACCGTTATACTAATAAATGCCTCCCACTCCCACAACAACGGATCTGCTCCGATTAATGGTAATAAAAAAAAGATAAGTGCATTTTTCCATATAAACCACCGGAAACCCATTTCACCCCCTCCATTTACTTTTATAGGATCATCAATAATTTCAAGTGCAAAGTTAAGCTAACAGAGTTTCCCTCAACATTTTATCAGTGGTCCACATGACTACTGTGACTAGTCAACATAGCTAACCTCTCCAACCATACCACCACTATCGAAACCACTTTAACATCCAATATTCACCTGTCTATTCCAAGTAAGCCTAAGTTCCACAGTATTTCTATTTTGATAATGTCACCCAAAGGAAAGACCCCCAAGAACAAAGCCAAAGTCCCTGAGGAAAATCCAATGCTACCCCCTACTGTCGACCTCAACCACCAGCCACTAGTCGACCAGTAATACAAGGTCATTGAAACCATTTGTGAATTAGACTTGTACAAACTTCACAGTTGGTTGAAGCATAAATATTTTGACCTCATTAATAAATTGGGCTTGTGGCAATCATCCCTGCCCCAATTCATGTTCCCACAAACTCGCCACTTTCTAGAATTTGTATCCTAGTGCAGAAACCTATATGTCCCCATCTAGAGAGAAATTTTCAGCCAAAATGGTGAAATTATACTCACCATAATTGTTGAATCTATTTCCCATATGAAATAATTCTAAAATCATGACTCCCTGAAGCCACTTTCAATATATTCCCTTATGGAATTCTACAAAAACCTGACCTTCCCACAGAGAGCCAAGATATTTGAGGTTTTTCTCCCTAAGGATGCACAATTACCCAAAATGAATCCACCATATTCATCCTCTATCTTCCCGGAGATGAATAAATAGGTAATTTCCATTACTTCATGCATACTTGGCTACTATTCAGACCAATGGATCAATGATGCCATTTTGGGATTTTTATCAATTTTTACATCCGGTCAAAAACATATTGTTTTCAATTACAGTGAGTTCATTGCAGAACCAATGAATGACCAGTTTCTAAAGTTTCCTACTGAGGGAGCTTTCAAGTATACCTCAGTATTATTTTATTTATTCATTTATCATCAAACAAATAGTTTTTCACTCTCTTTGTAGAAGTCACATGAGCAGGGTAATCCATAGTCAGTTATCCATTGGACCTCTTTGGTGAGGAAAAATTCTACTAAATCTACCTTCTCAGACTATATTGATCAATTCCTTTATACCGTGGTTTGTGTTACACCATTTTTTGGTCATCTAACCTATTATCATTAGATGGATCCAAGTACATCATGTAAGACCAATTTTACTCCAAGTAAAATTGCTTTCGCTATGAAAATAACTTAGTAAATCACCTTTATTAAGTTGTTTATGGTCTAAACAGGAAACCCCATAAGGAAATATTAAATAGATATAATTTTTTTTTATTTTCCTTAAGAAATAATTAGTTAAACAGAAGTTTAATTAATATTTCCGGTTATATTTAACCCAAAACAAGGAAATTAATTAGATAAATCATTATTTATCTTATTATTTTCTAAAGAATAATTGTTTAAATATTATTTAAATAATATTCTTTGTTAAATATGACTAATTCACCCTTAAATAATTAAATAAATCATTATTTATTTGATTATTACCCAACCATATCCTTAGAATGATAAATAAATCATTTATTTATTTACTATTACTTAATCACATCCTTAAAATGATAAATAAATCATTTATTTATTTATTATTTACAAATAAAGGGATTTGACTCAAGTCAAATACCTTTTCCCGCCAACAAATATAATAAAATATTCCATAAAAGTTGGATCTAGATTTGGTTAATAATATTTTAATTATGCACCAATCTCTAGACTAACTCAATATTTTTTATAAATAGAAGGGTTTTCCCATTCATTTGTCACCTTTTGTTGCCTAAAGATCACTCTGGATCTCAACACTTGGTCTGGCTATTGATCCACAATCATAGCCATACTTTTCCATCTTTGTCTGAGTTTTCTACACCATCAAGAGAGAGAAGTTCTAAATCTAAAGTGCTGAGGACTCACAAGAACCCATCCCATTGAGAAGAACAGGGAACACCCTCTTGTGTTTTCCTCCCAGGTGCCATTAATAAAAATATTCATTGGATATATTCTTGTCTTGTCTATTGGATCTATGGAGTAAATCTTATTTTTCCACTGTTTAATGTCTTCTAATGCATAGATATAGATTTTTGCAGCATTTGTCTTGATCATCTAATTGCATATCTGAAGATATTAGCGGTCATTTCTGTTGTTAGGGTTGTAAGCTATGCGCAGCTAAAGTGGTCTTTTTTCGTACACTTCGAATCAAGATTCATACTAACAACTGGCGACTCCACGTGGGTTTACCATTACGACTGTTGTCATTTTTCTGATCCTTGCATATCCAGCTGCTTCAAACCCTAAGATTTCTCTTCAGCCCTTTGTTTTTCTTATTCTTGATGTTTTTTTTAACCCATAAAACCCTAAAATGATAAAAATTCTAACTTCCGCATGTTTTCGGACCCATTGCGCAGGTGACAGACATCAGCCGCAGCTGCGACGAAATTTTTTTATGAAACATACCGCCGAGAGTGCTGGAAGTGTTGGTCACACTTTCTGCCCAAAACTTGTGACTTGGACCTCTCGGGGGCACTTTACAGCCCAAAAAGTGCTACCTCTGCTGAAAACAGGCCAAAAATTGCGACCTAGACTTTCTGCAGGGATTTTTCTAAAATTTTTCTGGGTTTTGCTGAGCCTCTTTTCAGGGTTGTCTGACCTCCGTCTCCGCTCGTTTTGGACCTGTACTTTTTCTATTTCACTCAACTAAGTGGGAACCTAGCCCCCTAGGGCTTCAGTACCCTCCACTTTTTGTGGAAGAGTGTTTGTTGTTGCAGGTTGTCTAAAATTTCAGAGTCTTCAGCCATTTTGTCAGATTTGATACCTCATCTTCATATCCACTTTAGATCAGCTTGTTATCCATCCAAATCTCCTTGTTTAGCTTTGTTTGGGTTTTCCTTTCGGGTGCACTCCGCTTCCCTCCTGGAGATGGCCTTTTGCCACCTCTTTTTACAGCAATTTTCCTCTGATTTGTTGTTGTTTTCTGCACCACTTTCCAACATATTTTGTCTTTTATATCTCTGTCCCTCTTTAGATCTATTAGCCTTTTCTAGTGTGTTTAGATTAGTTTTTTACTCACCTATAGGCTAGTTGTTGAGAAACCAGCCTCCTTGGGTTTAGATTGGTGCATTATTAGCTATTTATTTTCTGTTTTGTAGGCCTATATACTGACATTTGCAGGTTTATTTACAGCGATACAACACTATTTTTCTTTTTCTCTACAAACGTCTAGGTTTAAAAATAAAAATTTACACACTTTTACACACACACCCTAAGTGAAAAAGGGCTTGGTTAACACCACCAAGAAAAGACTCTAAATCATTGAAATCATTTGATCTTGCACCTCTTTGCCCTTGTATCGACATTGTAATCACTTGATCCTGCACCTTCCTGCCCTTGTTGGTCTCTTTTTCCCTTGTGTCATGGTTGTATCGTCACCATTGTGCCACCAAGGTGTTCATCCCCGAGACTTCTTGGCCTTCATCCTCAGTTTCCAATAGGGATACTTACTCCTCTGCATAGGAGTCGAGTTAGTCCTCAACTGAGTCTGCACTCTGACTCTTCTTCTGTTCCTTTGGGATCTCCTTCTGGTTCTGTTTTCGATTATCCTCTTGTCAACTTCACCATGTCTGGTGCAGGACCTAATGCTGGTGGTAACCCCAGCCCTCATACTAGGAATACCACTAGTGGGACTGCAACGAACACTACCCCGGCTATGCCCTTTCTCCCCTTCATGGCAGGCCTCAGCCTCCCCGATTTGGACTGGTTGATAAACGACCCTATACACCATGACGCTAGTTGGACTACTATGCCGACAAAGCTCCCTTCCGACATCCCAAATTTTTAAGGCCTTGCTGGAGAAGATCCTTCAAATCATGTTCGATCTTTCCACATGTGGTATTCATCTAATTCCATTACCGATGACTCTATCCATCTTCGGTTGTTCCAATTAATGCTTACAGGTGAAGCTTCTAAGTGGCATGTTGATCAGGCCACTTCCTCTCATACCGCCTTTGTGACTCTTGCCCAAGATTTTTTATCTTACTTCCAGCTCCCCCTTCGTTATGACACTGGTATCGAGCTTTTGAATGATTTCCGTCAATCATCTGCAACCTGTCTATCCGATCATGTCCAAGAATGGTGGAGAAGAAAGCACCTATGTTAATCACCTACCTTCGAAGACCGTGTCTACATGGACTGGTTCCTTAGATCTCTCTTGCCTCCTATTGGGAAAGATGTCGCATCGCATTTTACTCAAACCGAAGAAGCGCCCTCCAAATGGCATTAAAATATGACCTGACCTACGCTCAGGCGGGTTATGTTTATACCGTTCTACCTGATCTTCCCAGACCCGATGGTGCCAAGGCACTGGAGGCACCTCATGCCACCGATGGTATCATTGAAGCTCTCTCTCATCCATATGCTCAACCTCCCATGGGTTGTGGTTTTTCTGGGGGAGGGGGCAGCACCTCCCGCACTTTTCCCCCTCTCGGTAGCACATATCTAGGATACAGCATGCCTCCTCTTCTGGCCCAACCTCCTATTTACCACACTATTACCCAGCCCCCTTATCCTTATCTGTAGCTTGGTGCTCCAACTCCTCCAGCATTAGCACCTCTGCCTCCCTTGCCTTCTCAACCCCCGCAACAGCAGCCACCATCCCCTCAGGATCAAGTGGATGCACAGCAGGGATCTATGGCTACCCAACCACCTGAAGGTCAGGTGGCTACTCAATGTCTTTCATTTGGTTCCCCCAATTACCAAATTCTCATGATGTCCTCTGATCAGCCTTCTAAACCTTCTTCTCCTGGCCCTTCACCTTCAGCTAGTACTCATGAGCCTATTTATCCTCCTGGAATGGTTCCTCCAAGCCTTAACCATCTTGGAGTCGTCCCGCCTGGCCATTACCCCCTGGTCAAATACCATTCCTAGCTCCCCCACCAGGAGTGTACACAGTTCCTATTATGGCCACCCTCTCTCTTCCTAACATGACCCTTGGGATTCCTGTCTGGTACCTCGATCCTTCGGCCGCTATCCCGCCTGGTCAACCCAAACCTTATCTTGCTTTGACCCCAGTCCAACCGATCCCTATGACTTCTCCCGCTACAACAGTGCCTCATTCACCTCAACAGGAAACACCTCCCGTTGCTACTACTTCGGGTAAGAAGGGAAAAGCTCGCAAGGGGGCATCAAAGGACAAGGCTACCCTGGCAAACCCTGCCCCGTCTCAGCCTCCAAAGCGTACCAGACAGTGTGATTTATGTGATGTTTTCATCCATGCCTACCATACTTGTCCAGAGCTCCCTCACCTTAAGTCCATGGTCAATGAGACATTTCCGGAATCTGATATCCCAGAGGTGTATGTCACTATACCCGATTCAATCCCAAAACTCAAGCCATTGCGCACAAATCACCCTTGTGCTTTGTGTGATTTCCATGGCCACTACACTCACCTCTGTCCTCGCCTCAAAGAGTATCGTTTCTATTTAGAAGCCTTATGCCAATTTAAGGCCAAGCACAACGAATCCACCGCTCCCTTATTTGCGCATTTTGCTTCGACAAAACTAGAGGACACGAATGCTCCCATTGATATTCCCTCTCTAATGTCGAGTTGACGGAGCCTTCATCCACCATTTTCTACCTATCATCATCCATGAGACCCTTGGGGGAAGCCCCCTTGGAGACTCCCCCTGATGTTTCGCCTAAACTCCCTTCAGCGATCACCCTGGGCTCAACATTGGTAGATCCGTTATCTGCTTACTCTTCTATCACCATTTGTGACGGTGCGCATGTGAACCCCTCTTCTCATGATGATGATTCAGGTAGCTTCGTTGCGCCAGGTGGTCTTTCTTCCATCAGTCACCCCATCTTCTATTACAATGACGACATTATGGAAGTAGCCACCACTCTCGATTTTACCTTTTCCCCTTTACATCAAACTCATGCATTTGAACCAGATGCTCCTTGTGGCCATTACATTGACACCCAATGTTTGGGTAAGGGGGGCACTCATATTGGAG
This sequence comes from Pinus albicaulis, assembly GCA_034641835.2. Lineage (NCBI taxonomy): Eukaryota > Viridiplantae > Streptophyta > Pinopsida > Pinales > Pinaceae > Pinus > Pinus albicaulis. The sequence continues at coordinate 47,165,662 of CM076573.1, read as the reverse complement.
AGACCAGGAGAAGCAGTTCTTCAACACTCTCCTAGTGAATCTAGTCGTGACGACTCTAGTCCCATTATTCTTCCACATTTAGAAGAACATCTAGAGTCCCATATCACTTCAAGATCACCCTAGGGATGATACCCCTCATCATTCCTTCATTTTTCATCAGCAACCCAGTCTCATAGACATTGTGGTTGACCAACCTATAGGTTTTCTGGGAGAACATCAGTTCATTATCCCAAATACTATCTTTGGGATATTAGCACCATGTGTGCCAACCTAGAAACTTAAAGTTCATTTGATTCATATATGCAGTGTCAAAATAGATTGGTAATCATCTATTTCCTTTCTCAAACTACGCAACCATACTGAAAACAAATGGCGCACCACATCATTAAATTGTGTTTAAATTTCTCTTTTTCTAAAAACATTTTGGCATGTCCACAACATTCTTGGGGGCACCTATGCCCCTCAACCATAAAAATCCCATATCTAAGCCAAAAATAGCACCGAAAACCCCTTTTTCTAACAGGTCGTACTATTCAGGTCATTTCCTGGGTCAAGTCGCATTTTTCTGCCCAGAAAACTACTACCCAGGTCGCAGAACAGACCCCAAAAAGTGCGACCTGGCCTGTTCATGAGCTCTGGGTACCTAAAATGAAATTTCAATCCACTAAAATGAAAGAGTAGGATTAGAACTCTTACCTACAACTGATGGATCTCAAATTCAAACGGTTGGTTTATTCGTTACAATTGTCGCAAGATTTAAGGCCTCCTCTCCTCACGACATTCACCACAGCTCCACCGGCAAATAAGTGAATCTAGAAAGAAAATGCCTTATTAAAATAAAACCCTTGATTTTTCTTTCGCTTACTATGACCAAAACATCGCTCAATTTTATGAACCGTATATACCATTGGAAAGATCTCACCAAGCCCTCAAATGGGTATCTATTAGCTTTTTTGATTTGATACTTCACCAGGACACATTTTGTCCAAGAAGCACCACTTCACCCTTCCTCAAAATCGAATTTCTTCACTTTCAACACTCGTAATAGGGGAACCATGTTGCCTCCATACTTTTCCACACTCCTGTCTAATTTCGTTGTGAGTTACCATCTTGTACTCATGCTTTTATGGTCCCCATTGGACCCCTTACATATGTGGCAGCACCATTGAGTCACCCTTGTTTAGAGCATCCGAGTGGAGTCATCATTGCTTCCATGGAGCCTATCCCGAGTCCCTTTACATCTTGCCATAGTCCTCCATCATTCATTGCTTGCTCCCTCTCTCATGTCGCACATTATGACCTTCAGTCCCACTGTCCCCTATCCCACATGATATTAAGTCAGTCGCTGCTAGGTCATCCATGCCTTTTATGCTCTAACAAGGGAATTCATCCGTTCGTTACTCAGTTCCCCCCATTTCATCATCATCATTGGTGTCAGTCTATCAGTCACTCAAATATTTTCTCTCGTGCTTTAGTTGAGGATCCCTTATTGCCTCACCTATGGCGGACCTCCTTCTGTCAACATTAGCTCATTCATTCCAGAAGACTGGTCTAGAGGGCGATGTACCTTGGTTCCAGCTTCCACTCTTGTTCGGTGCCTCGGATCAGGCAAAGGGACTCCTTATTGCCCTTTTACTTGATTGTTTCTTAGCTCCAGCTCCTTTCAGCATGATTGAGATCCGTATACTCAATGGTTTAGTGATGTAGCAGCTGACATCGGTGATTCCCGGGTGTGTGTGAGATGTCTCAGTCCTCATGAGGGGGTGGCCCTACAAGTAGCCCCCCACAAACTTAGATGACATATTCATTACAGCCTTCGATTCAGCTCCATAAATTTGATGATGTCAACCTCAACCGCTTGTAGCGCCCTTTTGTTTGCATGTATCAGTCATATTTTTAGAGCCCTTTCCTATTTTCAGGGGCATCTGGGTTGTATTTATATCTCATGTACTCATATATTATTGTACAAAGTCCTGGTTGTTATCCTAGGCACAATATGTATGTGGGATTCATTATCGTGTTATTTATTTGGCTCATTTTTAGACCAGCATATGCTTTATCATTGTGTCCGGTGGTTTTCTGGGCGCCTTATTGTTTGTACTATTGCCTCAGCGGACATAGGTATGCCTCCCATGCTGCCTATAGTAGGTACTCACTCATCAAAAAGACTTGTTGCACTTGCAACTCGCCTCCTCAGGGTCTAGTTCTTTCAGCACTTTGGTTTACCTTATACTTCTCTCTCTTTGACTTCCCCTTCAATGTCTAGTGATTAAGTTCTTACAACATACTTCGGTCATACGATTAGCTCCTAACGCTCGTAGGCTGGGGGGAAATATGTTACACCATTTTTTGGTCATCTAACCTATTATCATTAGATGGACCCAAGTACATCATGTAAGACCAATTTTACTCCAAGTAAAATTGCTTTCACTATGAAAATAACTTAGTAAATCACCTTAATAAGTTGTTTATGGTCTAAACAGGAAACCCCATAAGGAAATATTAAATAAATATACATTTGTTTGATTTTCCTCAAGAAATAATTAGTTAAGCAGAAGTTTAATTAATATTTCCGGTTATATTTAACCCAAAACAAGGAAATTCATTAGATAAATCACTATTTATCTTATTATTTTCTAAAGAATAATTGTTTAAATCTTATTTAAATAATATTATTTGTTAAATATGACTAATTCACCCTTAAGTAATTAAATAAATAATTATTTATTTGATTATTACTCAACCATATCCTTAAAATGATAAATAAATCATTTATTTATTTATTATTACTTAATCACATCCTTAAAATGATAAATAAATCATTTATTTATTTATTATTTACAAATAAGGGGATTTGACTCAAGTCAAATACCTTTTCCTTCCAACAAATATAATAAAATATTCCATAAAAGTTGGATCTAGATTTGGTTAATAATATTTTAATTATGCACCAATCTCTAGACTAACTCAATATTTTGTTATAAATAGAAGGGTTTTCCCATTCATTTGTCATCTTTTGTTGCCTAAAGATCACTCTGGATCTCAACACTTGGTCTGGCTATTGATCCACAATCATAGCCACAATTTTCCATCTTTGTCTAGGTTTTCTACACCATCAAGAGAGAGAAGTTCTAAATCTGAAGTGTTGAGGACTCAAAAGAACCCATCCCATTGAGGAGAACAGGGAACACCCTCTTGTGTTTTCCTCCCAGGTGCCATTAATAAAAACATTCATTGGATATATTCTTGTCTTGTCTATTGGATCTATGGATTAAATCTTATTTTTCCACTGTTTAATGTCTTCTAATGCATAGATATAGATTTCTGCAGCATTTTTCTTGATCATCTAATTGCATATTTGAAGATATTAGCAGTTGTTTCTGTTGTTAGGGCTGTAAGTTATGCGCAGCTATAGTGGTCTTTTTTCGTACACTTCGAATCAAGATTCATACTAACAGTTTGTTTACTAAATAATGATGTAGAACCTAGAATAGGATCAGAAGTTCAAAGAGTGATGCATCTAAGTGATCAAACTAAGACATGGGATTGGTATTTATACCAAAACTATACCAAGATCAAGGTTTATTGACGTGAATTTCCACCCTACAAGCTCCAAAAATTTGTTCCCATGAGAATTTTCTCACTGGAATATATAAGGAAAATTATACATATGGATTATTTACACTTTTTTATAGCTAAGAAGAAATCACAGTTCAATATCAAGGCTCAATTGGACCATTTATTTGCAATACTAGAGAATCAGGGAAATAGGAAAATTTTCTCCTAAATCAAATTAATTTAAAATTAAGTTTCACTTGGTAATATGATCCTTTTGGCCTCATTTCCAAGTTGATATTGGAGCAGAAGACCACTCCTTACACCCACACTCCTAGGCCAGAGATATAACAATTCATGAACCAAAGTTAGTGGGAGGAGGACACATTGTAAGAAGTTGAGGAACGGGTCATATCCACAACTACCTCTAAGACCCCTGTACCTCAAGAGAAACAGGAGAAAAGGGGAATGGAAGAAGAGTCTTCACCAGTAACAGAAATTGGAGCCAACGAGTTTTCGATTTATAAGAAAAATCAAAAGAATAACTCAGGACCAATCTTTCATTGAGGTAAAGAACAAGAAACTATAATTATGATAGATAATCATGCTTCTACAAGATAAGATGATATTTTCATAAGATATCCCTCTTCTTCAACCTCCAAAGATCCCCCAGATATAGCTCAGACAACATAATTAGCTCAGGACGCAACTGAACCAAACATTTTTTCAAAGTATAAAGCAATCAAATAGAGGAAAGATATGCTAAAACTAACAACATACACCCAATTCTGGAAGCAAAAAGCTACCTCATAGCACAATCTTCTTTTATATTTTGATATAGAGAAAGGGAAAATGCAGATTTCATTTCTTGAAGCACAAGTTCCAGCCCCAAAGACACCAGCTGACTATAAAGAGTCCACATTCTCCTATTATACAGACTAGATTCATCCTATTGATCAAATGGCCATACATAATCAGACAGGTGAAATGATGTACTCTACTTTAACCAATTTTTCCATGTCAACCTCTGTGTTTCAAGCCTCAATCAGCAATATAAAATCACAACTGAAGTTGGAAATGATTTCATCTTTGGCCAAGGACACCAAAATAAAATCACTGGAATACTTGGTAATCAAGTTGGGTTACAATCCCAGTGATGTAAATGTAGTAGGAGAGATTGTAAGAAGGAATAATGTTGATATAACATCATTGACGAAAAATCTCAATCTGACCTCTATAGAGGATCCACAAACCAAAGAAGTTGGGGAGATATAAAAACAAAAATAAGACATGTTCAAAATAATAATTGAACAAAACCGCCAGATCAGAGACATGGAAGTGGAAATGGAGAAACTACTCAAGGAAAAGGAGAAGTCATCACGGGTGGCTATAGTTCCACTAACAACAGTCCCCATTTTGGTTTTAGCAACACCAGAAGCATTTGCATCGACATCAACACAAGCACATACCATAGATTCTTCAAGTGAGTTGATCAACGCCATGGACAATTTTCCCATTGAATGGAAGAAACTAAAAAATTAAAGACCTAGCTTAAGACATTACAAGAGGAGAAATTAGAAATAGACAAATATTATGTATTAGAATTGTAGAAAACTCACAAGCTCACTCAAAGGATCAAACATTTGGAAAGTGAATCAGCAATGGTACAGACTTTAGCACAGGAAAAATAAAATATTTGGATAGAGACAAATGAGGCAATTACTAAAATATGGCCTTCAATCCAAATCGATTTTTAGCAGGAAAAGTTGATACAGAGATCCAAAGAAGTGGTGAAACAAATAAAAACATTTTTGGGGTAGAAACCTGGTGAAGCAAAAACTTTGATAAAAATCTTGAATTCTGAAACTAAAGAAGAATTAGAAGAGCTTGGAATTCAAGACAAGACATAAACCATTTAGGAGGTAAAAAGGATCCATATTAAAAGGAACCTCGTGCTGCAACTCGAGAATAACTGTAACAATCTGGAATCCAGCATTCAAATATTCCATAAAAAGTTTCATGTGCTAAATTTGAAAGGGCTACCAGGATTAATTGGGATGGAAGACAAGTTGATTAGCTTAAAAGACTATCAGCAGAAATTATTCACTATTGAATGAGATAAATCAAAGTTTGCAAGTATAAAAGGGAACATCACAGGAAAAGATTTTATGGAGGCTATATATTTTGACTTATTCATCAGGCATGATATCAAACATATGTTTGTCATCAATCCTACTCTCCAGAAGTATACTGATGTAGATGAGACATATAGGAAAATGATAAAACTTTCTATACCAAGTGAAAACCAATGGGATAAGCTATGTGAAATGCTTGGGTAAAACAGTTTCACCTACAACATACAGACACTAGGGCAACACTTTTTTGGGTTCAGTCATCAAAAACCATCCTCAAGAATAGAGCTAGCAGCTACAATAGTTTCTTATCTCCTATATTTTTGTTCTATTTTTATAAAATAGTTTTAGATATTTTGTAAAAAAATTGAGATTTTCACTCTAGATATTTTTTGATAATTTTGTATAAATACTTCAAAATTAGAAGTATTGTTGTTGGGACTTGTATGAAGAAATATACTTTTGATGTAAAGATGTTCCTTAAGCTCAAGTGGACAAATTTTCAGTAATATAGAAATCTTTTTCATGATTCTTGTGTCAGACATATTGGGGATGTTATCTTCTCTTGTTAATGCATTCTTCTTTGTCAATTCCTATGTTTCTCTTATATATTTTGTTCAAAGAAAAATAATAATTTGAATTTGTTTAAGTACACTCAATTCTGGATTCTGAACAAATTTAATGTTTTCAACAAAAATTACACACTAGGATTATTAATTTCTCTATGTTTAATGGATCCTTTAACTTTCCATATTTACCATATCACAAAGCTCATAAGATCTAATAAATCTACCTACCTTTCCTTGTTAAACTTGTTTTTCACTGCTACAATTGATCAACTTGAAACCTAATTGACTCCATTTCCCAATGGATTTCCCTTTTTGTTCCAACCAAACCATTTAAAAAAAAAACTCTAAACTTTCACATCTAGCCTAAAATCCTACAAAGCAAAAAAATCTAAATCTGACAGAGAGATCCCTCTCTAAGTTTAGAATGGCTAGCTCTAAACTTAAAAGTGGTTATGTGGTTACCGCTTGGTTTCTTTCACATCCTTAAGAAATTACGAAGTGCTAACACTATTCATCCTTTCTAACACACAATTTACTTGTGGTGTTTTTAAATTGTATTCTCTATGAATCCCATGGCATGAACAATAACTATCTAACTCCTTCCTAAAATGTTCACCTCCATTATATGATCTGAGACACTTCAAATTATTTCCAAACTCATTTTAAAACAAATACTTCTATTTCTTAAAAGTATCAAGGACATCATATTTTTTTCTATGCAATAAACTCAAGTTTCCCTATTTGTGTCATCAATAAAAGAAACATAATAATAAGAACCACAAAGAGATGATACCTGAGTTGATCCCCATACATCTATATGCACAAGCTCTAACTTTTCACTCTTCTTTTCCTTCCCAACTTTGATAAATATAACTATTTTCTATTTTCCATTAACACAACACTCACATAAGTCTAAATCAACCTTCTTCAAATCTAGTAATAAACCCCTCTAATGTATAAGTTGCATCACCTTCTCACTCATGTGCCCAAGCTATGATTCCATAATGTTGTATATGATCCTATATAATTTAAAGAAAAAAAAAGTTCAACTTTACCAGTACATAAATACAATGTACCTACCTTTTCTCCTTTTGCTATTATCAAACATCCTCTAGTGACCTTCCATGAATTTCCTATAAAATTTTACATCCTTCACTTCTCAAATCCCCTGTTGAAATGATATTTTTACTTAAATCAGGAATGTTTCTTATCTCTTTCAATAATCATTGGTTTCCATTCTGAAATTTTATCCATACCTTACTTGTTCCAACAATTTTACATAGTTCATCATCACCCAGATAAACCTATCCAAAATCACCTTGAATATATGTTGAGATTATTTCATATGGGATGTGGCATGAAATTAAGTCCCTAATTTCATCACCCAATAATCAACTATGTTATCTACTAAAAGGATTGAATCATCTTGTAACACGTCACGTGCTACATTTGCTTCTTTTTTATTTTCATGTTGTCCATCTCCTAAATTTTCTTTTAGAGACCAACATTCATTCTTCTTATGCCCTTTATTCCTAAAATGCTAGTATTATAACCTCTCTCTATGTTTGGATCTAATCTTCATATATTTTCCATGATTATTTGGGCCCTTTCCTCTCTCCATTTGTCTTCCCATGTTCTCTACAATCAAATAATTACCTAATATCTCACTTTTTCTTTCCCTTCACATTTCCTTGCTAAGGATAACATCAAAAACATATTAAACTTTAAAGTGATTGAACTAGAGATAGAATTACTCACATTCATGACCAATCCATGCTATATTTCTGGAAATGAGCACAAAATCAGAAGATCCCTTACCTCATCATCAAATTTTACTCCTATAAAACATAATTTAATGGTGACTAAGTTAAATCCATTTAAATTATTAGCAATAGACCCACCCTCTGGCATCCTATAATATTCCAAATTTTCCATCAACTTATTGGAATATTAGAGTTCTTATTTTTCTTATTTATTTAAGTAAATAAAAGGGTGGAGGGACCCATAAACCCAGTAGATGAATAAAATCCACTTCTCTAGTGTGAATGTGGCTAATTGAGTAGTGGAGTAGCATTATGGAGTAGTGGAGCAGCATAATAATGAGGAAAGAGTGGAGGTCATAGAGCATTAATGAGGAATATGATGGATATAGTGGAGGAATAAATGGAAGATGATGGAGATAGTGGAGAAGAAATTACAGAGATGATGGAGGAAGTGGAGAGTAATTGCAGTAGTGATGGAGATCATGGATGACAATGCAGTCTTTATGGAGGATAGTGGCCACATGTGTAGCACATTTATGAGGTGGACCAAGGCTAGGGAAGGCTCACAACCATAAAAGGAAGACGAGAGCAGCAAAGGAGGGGAGTCTGGATTTTTATTGTCGAGTGTCGTAAGACATTTATTTGCACGCTTTAGCTGTTTAGATAAGTCTGTTGTGTTGTTTAGCACTAGGTGTTCCCAAGCGGGAATCCCACCCTTACCCATGGGGGACTTCGAGTGCCTACTCTGGGAATTTTTTCTTGGACAACATTCATCATCTGGTAATCAGTGCCACTCTCATCTTCACTCCCAGCTACAGGAATTACGCATTTCTGAACTTGGGTTTGAGAGTTGGGAGGTTGTTCTCAGTACTTCAGCTCAGAAACCTGTGGAGATATAGGCCCTTCACACTATGGATCCATTGCAGTCTTCGGGGAGTTTTATTGTCATATCCGACATCAGGCCATCCATATATTCTCCTTTGCAGCAATATTTCTTGCAGGAATTGTGTAATTCTATAGTGAGGGTTTGAGGAGAAGAGGAAGTTCCAAGCAACTCAGCTTGGAATCCTGTGAGGGATTAATCCTTCACTCCGTGGATCACTTTGGTAGCCTGGAATCAGATTTGTATTATCTATCAGTAGGCTACATCATCATCCATCCTATACAACACAGTATTACCCAGTAGTTGTGCATGCGACAGTTTCATATTCAGTGGAGGAGCTAGATCCTCAGTCTCTTAGCTTGGGATCGAGAGAAGGGACCACCCCTTCAGTTAGTGAGCTAAGTGGGTGATATTGTAGGAGATAAATCATTCTTTCAACCCCAGATTAGCAATTTTCTCCAGGGAATGCGTAACTCAGCCAACAGGGGTGCAGTGTGCAACCCAAAAAGGGCCGAAATTCCAAACTCAAAATCTGGCCAAACCATTTCTAGTTTTTTTTACTAGAATCTATGGTTAAAATCCTAGATCTTTCTGAGAACTCCATCAGTCTCTCGCACATAGATCTTATTCCCAGCAATAGCAGTTTATACTTTCGAGTGCTAAGTTTCATTAGTGTATTTTAGCCATCTTGTGGCTTGAGTGCATTCCTTTTGGAGCACTGTGTACTTACATTTTTGTTGATACATAATGATATGGCTCAGTTTTTTCTCCTAATGTTTTAATGTTTTGATGTTATATTCCGGCATATCCAGCATTTTACAGTTTTGTGCTTACATTCTCGTTATTACCTTGATTGAAATATTATAAATGTTCTATATTCTTGTCTTTCCCATTTTAGGATATTACACATCTTCATATTAAATAAATGCTTCATAAGGAATACCTTGTTGGAATTTGAGGATGTTTCATAAATTTTATTCAATTCCTTCACCAAACCCTCCATTGTGTTTTATTTCAAAATATTAAAAGCCACTAATGCTTCCAAGCACAACTATTGTAATATTCCAAATTAGGAAGAACATGAATATAACACATAAAATTGGAAAATGCAATGAAATATACACAAATCAAATAAGAGCATATCATAGAGCAATTTTATTAGCCAATATAGCAGAAAATGTATACAAGAGCATGAGGAAAAAGACACTCAAGCTAGGAAAAACAAGCCTTTAGGGACTCAATACATGAAATATGAAGAACAGTTGTTATATAAAATGTTGGAGAATATATGACTGCGCAGTCCTATGGAGAATAATTGTAGGGTAGGAATAAAAGCACAAGGAATTGTTGATATAATGCTTATAAAATGTCGAGATCAAAGATCTAGGCTTCCTAGCACTTTTCCAAGACAACTTAGAAGGGGTTTCTAGAAATACACAAGATGAAAGTTGCAGCCCTAGGGATGCATAATGCACAACGACTTTGTATATAATAGGAGGTGGCTGATCTGATATAGAAATGGTTGATACTCCTCCAATGGATCTTCTGGATGAAGATTTTCTCCCCTCACTAGAAAACCAACTCACAAACTTGGGCACTAAGCCCTCCACTGCAACTGCATTGCAAAATAACGCAGTTTCTAAATGAGACTGTGTTATAGGTGATGGTTTTTGCTTGGCCTGATGCCGGATAATGGAATAACGATCCAATAACCTCCTTTCTAGCCTCTGGAATGAAGGGATGCTCCCCTCGCTGGAAAACAAGCTCAAGAACTAGGTCTATCAATCCTGCACTGCTACTACCCTGCAAAACAACACAATCCTGAAGGAGAATGCACTGTGTATGATGGCTGAAGCTTGGCCTGATGCTAGATGGTGGAAATTAAGCTCAATGAACCTCTCTTGATTGGGAACTCAAAGTCCCCCGAGGATGAGGGTGGGATTTCTGCTTGGAAACACCCTTGTGCTAAACAGCACAACAAACTCCGCTAAACAGCTGAAGCGTGCGGAAAGTCATAAAAGACCAAACATAAAAAATATTCAGAATGCCCTCTATAGCTTCCATCCCCTTCCTTATATTCTTTGTGAGCCTCCTCACCCTTGGTCCCACACATTAAATATGCTACTCTCTTGGAGACTCCCTCCCACTAACACTGCGTTATCCCTCAATAACTCTCCACTACCTCCATACCAGCACTATTTATTTTGTCAAACTTGACCCTATCCACATGCTTCAACCTCTATTCACACCTAAGGGTGCTTTATTCAACTGATAAGATGATCCACGTTCATATTAGAAGTCGTTTTATTCCTACTAAGGGGATTTATGGGTCTCCCTACCCTCTTATTCATCTATCTAAATGACATAAGAAAAAATTAATATTCCAACTAGTTGAAAGCTAATTAGGAATATTAAAACTATATTATTCCCAATGCTTTTATGTTGAGAATATCCCATTCTTTTTCATTCATAGTCATTTCCTTCTTTGATATTCTTCTCAATGGTAGAAAATTAGTTTTTTATATATAGATAATCTTCCATTTACATCTTCCATAGATGGTAGTTTTGGCCATTAAACTTCTCGACCCTAAAACCTTCTTCTGTTAGTTCTCCCACTCGAACTGAGAACCCTCCTTTCCTATGATTTTTATCAACCAAATAAACCTTGAGCCGATGATATGAGTTGTTATAAATAAAATCATAGAGTAATAAATTCAAAATGAATGCATAAATAAAACATAGAATGAAATAATACAAAGGAGACATCAATATGCATAGTTCACCCAATTTGTCTATGCCCACACAGAAATAGCAATTCCTTTCTTTTATTTCGTTTAAAAAAATGAAGGGACTACAACCTGTAGCACATATGTTGCAACCTCCTCTTCTCTATATCATGGTATCTTCTCTCTCTAAATTACATTGCTCTCTCAATAATACATAGTTGCAATACAATTCCCTCATAAAAAGAGGGTCTCCTTTTAGGGAAAAAAACATTGACATAACATATATTTTTATATCTATGACTTAATGATTAGTCAATATTGCCTATGAAATTATAATATTATATAAGGAAATGTTTCCAAAAATGTCTCTTCAAGAGTGTTTCCCCTAAACCTCTGCTAAGGAGGGCTCCAAATAATTTCCGTTACTCCCATTGGACCTCATAGAAAGAATAGTAAGGGGGGAAGCCCCCATACACCCTTAGTAGGGAACTAGGGTCAAAACATGGCTAAAAACAAGACCTTTGAATCAAAAAGATAATCATGCTCCAAAACCAACAGATAGGATGAGAGAATACTACTCAAAACAACATAAGGAAGAGGTGAAATATGTTCATATTACAAAAGAGAAGATTGTCCAAATATTATTAACCCTAGAACCAAATAAGTCCATGATATAAAAAAATAAGTGTCTTTGCATGGATCGATGCACATTCAAACAATTCAAATACAACTATATGGGTAGGTGATTTATGGTAATTGATAAACCTACATAGCATCTTTAATGTTAATTCAATGAGCCAACTTTAGTATGGGTCACCATGTCAATTATTTTGACATTAGTGAATTTTAGGGGGCTGGTCTTGGCTTCATTGTATATTGAGAAATGGCTAGGTCTAATCATCGAGATGACTACCCCTTCTTAGGCATACTCTTGAACCACCTCCATACCCTCTCTCCTACCCCAATCTTGTCAACTTGGAGACAATATTCATGTGATCGGTGCTATGATATCCACCCTGACACATAGTGTTCTTTGGCATATCATATTTTTCATAACATGCTATTGAGATTCATCTATAAAAAATGTTATACCACTAGAGGTAGGGCCTTTAGAATACACTACTAATTTTAGATAGGCCATGCCATCTATCCAAGCTTGCAATTTCCATTCCAGTTTAGTTTCTTCTTACCATTACTTCCCTTGAGGACATAATTTTATGGTTGACAAATATTCTTAATCATTTTAGTTTCTTGCATGAAGTTAGTACAAAATATTTTATATTTTTTCATTAATTATGTAAATAGTTAAATTTTACAAGTCTTTAGTAAACATAATTTCAAATCATTTTTAATTGTATTTAATTGTTTGGATGTATAGCTCACATGAGATGATACTCTTGTTTCCATGTGGCATGATGCATAACCTCACACATAGGTATTGAGATGAGTTTATTTTTTTCTTCCTTAACAAATTGAATGTTAATAATGAGTTAGAGATGAGTATAACTATGACCATAAATAACATACAATAACTGCATGTGTCATTTAATTAAACCTTTTTTAAGATTAATTCCAACATATATTGGGTGATGGGAGATGGACCATGTTCTCTATTAATGCATAAATCTTAGTATGTTTCAACATTTTGACCATGTCCTGTTATTTATTTGACCATTAATAGGATGCATGAATTCTTCTTATTGATATTACTAGTATATTCTAACGAAGGGACTCTTGATTAATTTATTATCAAATGATGTAGTAAAGTAATAGCCTTGCTTAATATGAGTGTTTTAATACCCTTGCTACATGTTACTTATTATATACTTAACCTCAAATTTAAAATTATGTCACATGTTTGTTATTAGGTCTTTTTTCATTTGTACCTTTTGACCTTTGTATGTGAAAATTGTTTGTGTATTGATTAAATTCATTAGCCTTTATAGTAATAGAATTTTTTGAATATTCAAAGTATCATCCAAGTTGTAGTTGAAACATTCAGGTATGGGTTCAAAATTTTCATTTGAGTAGGCTTAACACATTTTGTTCTCCATGTACTTACTAAATTTTGTAAATGTTGAAGTGCAAGTCATAAGTTATTTGTATATTTATTTTATACTGGTTTTAGTTTAATCCAATTCGATCTTACTAATTCATGTGCATATGTCTACTTGATAATAAAATGTATATTGTGATATTATCATTTATAGGTTACAACTTTGAACTAAACATTTTCCTTTTATTCCTTCTAAAACTACATCCCCATCCTTTAATGTATTATGTGAATGATATTCAACATGACAAAAGGTCATTGGAGAGGATATTATGAATTGAATAATCAAGGCCTTTAAGCGTGAGAATTTTCTTTAATTTATTTGAAATTACTTCTTAACTCTATCTTATGTACTTTCTCATCTTACTTAAAAAAACTTCCGAAACCATTTGATGTTTAATTGTGTTAATTAATTCATATTATAGAATTCTTGTAAAATCCCATATTTTTAGACAATCAACTCAACCAATATACCCAAAAAAAATATCACAACAAATAAACTCAACCAGTATAACAAATATGTTTATTAACAACACTATAAAATCCTTTATCGTTAAACAAATAACTCAACTATCATACCACAAGAAAAAATAATACAACAAACAAACTCAACCAATATATTTTAATATATTTTATTAATATGACTTGGAATTACTTGTTAGAGGAGCCTTTGAGTTAAAAAAATATATTTCCAGAAGCCCATAAAGATCCATGGCTAATGGCACAATTTTCTAGGAAAATTGGAGATGATGACAGTGTTGGAATGTCCCCTTACATGGCTATAAATTGATATACTAGAGAATATTTTGTGGCTAATTTTACCCTCCCTTTTGATTCCATGACCTAGCAAATGATGGATCGAACTTCTAAGAAAATATGAATTGAAAATGGAAACCACGACCTTTCAAAAAACCCACTATCTTTGGTTATACCCACAACCTAGAAAGGAGGTGAATATTTAACAAGTAGCTATGAAATATTTGAGTGATCTTTCCTTCTGATTGGTTGGGGTGGGTTTGTTTCACCACCAAAACCAACTATCTCAATGGTTTCACCCTTGGCACTCCAAATCCATAAGATCTCTCCAAATCGATATGAAGAAATTATTATGCATTCCAAAAGAGTGAGGGCCAATATCTATTTTATCATCATTATATCATGGGTCATATGAATACCATGGGTCTCTCTTTTATAAATTTTTGGCTAAATCAATGTCACCTTAACTAAATTAATGGGACATGATAATTTCTATGGTTATAAAGACATTGTTGATGATTATTGTTTTTTATTTTCCTCCCTAATTATTGTAGGTGCTTATTATTTCGCATTCATTGTTATTGGATTGAAACTTTGTGATTTGAGAACACTCACAGTGACCCTGTATAAAAATGAAAATCTACATGGCTCTCCAAAGTAATTGAATTCCTACAAGAGGAAAGGTAAGAACAACGAATTCCAAAAAAAAAAACATAATGTAAATATTCTTTGATGGGCTTATCGTATAATCTTCAATAGTAGGTGGATCAATATATTTATGAATGATGACCTAGTTCCAAATCCCATCCCTAAAAATGATTTTTTTGTTACATCATTATTTTATGTGTGTTTTCCATGTAAAAATATGGAAAACTCATGCCTAACACATAAATAGTTTATTAATGTTATATAGCATTTCCATAAGAAAACCTACATGGATTCTAAATCAACAAACTTTATGACCTCTCCAGAAAGGACCTCATAACTAGAATCTACATTGACCATACATTTAATATTAGATTTCCATAATAATAAGATTGTTTCTATAAATTTCATAATATAACTATTTAGCAGGAAATCATAATTGATCTCTCCCAATTTCATAAAGTTTCCTTTTACAAACCCAAATGATGCCATAACTCCTTGGGCTTAGCTATGACTTTGCATTTGACTATTGTGATGAGTTTATGTGGTTTATTGGTATTATTTTCATATTTTTCTGCTTTGATGTGTTGTTTTCTATAAAACATAAATAATTTGACATGTGTTTCTAAAGATATTGTCATGAAATATATATCAACCATCTCCACACAGGGTTGACATATTGTCACATATTAAATTATTAAGTTTCAAGTCAAATCTAGTTAATTTGAGATTAATTTTCTTATTCTAATTGATATTCATGTTTTTATATTAATCTAACATATTATAAATGTTTATACAGGAAGCCACTCATGAGTTCATTTCACTCACCACCCATACACAAGAGGGTGTGATAACCTTTTAATGCATTCTTTAGTAGCACTCCTCGATCCATCCCACATTAGCATTAGGTGTTATAACAAACATGATTTTATATCCATGAATTTAGTTTTTACTTGTTTCATTGTTTTATGCACTACAAGGAAAAGACCCTCTAGAAGATGTTTTTGAGGAATCCCTTATAAAAATAGCCCAGATATCTATTTGTAGCAGAGGTCACTAGAGGAGGTTGGCGCGTGGAGGTTTTTGTAGATGTTTATTTTGCGGTGTGTTTCTAATCATAACATGCACCAATGTGTTTTAAGAAAATCGCACTGGTGTGTACTATCAAATGGCACACCGAGACATTGTGCTCTCTATACAAACTGGCCTGTTGCATCTCAGTACTCCAGCGCACTGGTGCGTACTATCAAATGGCACACTGAGACACTGTGATCTACATACAAACTAGCCTAGTGCGTCTTATTAATCCAACACACTGTAACGAAGTTTGGTGCACCATTGATAAAACCGCCTAGTGTGTCTCATAATCAAGCGCACCGAAAAAAGGTTAATTTAAAAAAAAATTATCAGTCATAAGAAACCTCATTTTTAATTGTTTAGTGCTCTAGATATCTCAAGCACTGGTGTGAGTTTGTCTTCTCTGAGGCACCCTGCCATCGGTGCTCCCATTTCCCGCATTTCTTCCATCCATTTCTCACTGTGTGGAGTTCGAATTTTCGAAAACGGTAAGAAAATTTGTTTTTTAGTATTCCTCAGCAAATATGCCTCCTCGATGTGCAAATGTGAAGGCAATCTACTTTTTTCTCAATAAATTAACCTTTTAGTGGATTGATTTGTCAAATTCACTTAAAATTTACTGTTAAAAAAAAAAAAAATGAAAAATGTGCGGTGTGTTTGAGTCGTTCAGCTCACACTGTTTGTAGTGATACCTGTAAATTTACATGTCGTACCGTGAATGATGCTAACGGAAACTGCAAAAATTTCCGTGCATTATTGAGAAAACGAGTACTGCTGTGACACTAAAATAGTGCGATGTGTGTCGGTTTTCAGCCAGAAAGACCATATAAAATTGTTAAAAATAACACACTATGTACGGTTGTACGGTGGTGCGTTCGTTTACCGAAATGCACCAGTAATTATGTACTATTGTTGGGTGGTGTGTTAACCAAACTAATCACCTCGGGGAGGATATTTTTTTCAACACACCGCACAAAAAAATATTTTCTATTTGTGCGGTGCGCGAACTTTTTTCATGCTCACCGTGGGCAATGCATGATAAACAAGTACACACTGGTAGCAATGCGTGACTGTTTTTTGGGTGCACCGAGTGTTTTTTTTTTCAACAAAAATTATATATATATACATTTCTCATTTAATAAAAAAATTTATTTAATATGTGAATCATTTAGCGATGTCAACAGAGAGATAAAAGGGAACAACGAGAGCATATGGAGGAAAAATATAACATGATTCAACAGTGGGAAGCATGGGAGAGGGAGAGACTTTTGCAACCTCACCCTATTACAACACCCACCCAATTTATTTTAAGGAAGGTAGGTCTCCTTAAGTTCTACGAGGAGGATACATCTCTGAAGGGGCACAGTGGGTTATTGGGACAACTATTCTACAAGTGGGATGCCCACCAACAAGCTTTCTGGGTCAGCCTTGACTAGTGGTATGAGCCCATTGAAGAGGACATCTATTTTATTTTTGGCCTATCTAGGAGAGGGCAGGATTTTTCCTAGTTCCTAGATGTCCCCATCGGTTATGCAGCAGGGAGTCAGTTGGCATGCTCCTAGAGATACATTAGGGAAAATCTACTTTCTCCTACAAATTTTCAGGTGCCCGGTGGTTAGTTACGCATTGCTTCGTTTGGTCCAGAGGAGGTGAGGTTCCTCTCGCTGCTACAGACGACCATTATACACTATACTAGTGATGGGCAGCACATTAGTTGCCCAATTTTATTTTATGTTGATTATTTATTGCAGACGCCATGACTTGTGAGATGGTCTCCCATTGTTTTGGGCAGTTTTGTAGAGCATTAGATAGATGTCATTCTCAAGCACGTGGGAGGTTGACCTTCCCTTTTGCTTCAAATTTAATTTGTTTATTTTTTGAGAGGTTTCCAGAGACAAGGCCTAATTTTTTTTGGCAGCCTCGTAGGCCGATGTTACATGTACGGATGCAGATGTGGGGCCAAATGATGCCCAAGAGGGGCCTATTCAACTATCCGACCAAGATATCTAGTGATGCACTGGAGCTGCTAGCCAGTGTTTATGATCACTTGTTCGTGATGGCATTAGGGGAATTTTGAGGTCTAAAATGGGCCTCCTAAGGAAATTATAAAATAATAGTGGAAATAATAAAACAATTTTAGATTACATCATCAAATTTTAGAGGGAAAAAAATAATAAATAATATTAAAATAATAAAACTATTTTTTCAACTCGTATTTTCAACTTATTTCCCTAATTTTTTACTCAAAATTTCGATCAGAAACACTCGTTGGATGCATAATTTAATTCCCCATCCAAGGAGTACCCATTTTGCATACTTTTGATGGACCTTATTATATGAAAAATGAGAAATACATGAAAAACATGATTTCAATCACGTTTTTTTCATGTATTTTACATTTTTCATGTAGGAGGGTCCATCGAAAGTATGCAACATGGGTACTCCTTGGATGAGAAATTAAATTTTGTATCCAACGAGTACTCCCACTCGAAATTTGTGTAAAAACTTAGGGAGATAAGTTGAAAATACAAGTTGAAAAAGTAGTTTTATTATTTTTTATTTTTTATTCCTTGTACTTTTTTACTCCAAAAATGGTTAATCATCCCCCATGGTTGACATCATCATCTTGAATCCTATTGGTTCTTATAATGTTTATTTTGGTGGTACATTTTTCTTAGGAAGCCCATTTTAGACCTCAAAATTCCCCTAATGTGTCGGTCCCTACATGGGTTTGGATTGGCGAGGATGTACCAACATCCTCCTCACACAGGATGAGCCAACGGATACTGGAGGTAATATTATTATTAGTGGCTTGCAAAATATGGACAAGCACGGGCTTTTCCCGTTTTATGGTGCTTGGGGTTCACGGCGCCCACAGTCGCAGACCCTCAAATCCCCATCAGCTGCTACGACCACAGGTTCAAGAATGCCCTGGAGCCCCTAGACCCCTGAACGAAAACCTTGTGAACTTTCGGCCCCAGCAAATGGGCACCCACAAATGGAGGAAAAGGGGGTTTACATGGACAATTTTATCAAAGAAACGAGACTCGACTAAGGCACTCGTTGGCGACTAGAAGACCAGCAAGAAAACAAGATTATTTCCTGGGACATGTGCTAGCAAAGAGTCATATTAGTCGCATACCACTCAACCAACAACACCCTAAGACAGTATTGGGTGCCCTGCCTCTTGCTGTTACTGGCCTCTATCCACCATTAGAATGTGGCATCCATCAATTCAGCATTTGTTGCCCCCAAACAGTAGCAGATGCCCTGTTTCATGGCGGACATGACCTACTTTCGCATGAAATCCACCAACACAAAATGAGCACCCAATTGCAAAAGCACCTAGAAATGGCACTGGCGGGAGAAAACAAAAGGACAACAGAAACCATGCATCAGGTAAACTCAAATAGTTTTCAAATTTTTATTATCACCCCTGTGGGGAAAAATATAGTATTGTGGATAGATGACACATAGTAGGTGATAAACCTGAAATAGAAAATCAAACAATCTCAGAGATACCCAGCTCAACTACAATCACTGATTTATGAAGGAAGAACATTTCAAGACTACAGATCCATAAAGAAATACTCCATAATTTTAGGCTCAACCATTATCCTAAACCTACAGCTGAGAGGAGGAGGAACAAGGGAACGGGGAAAATCCAAAAGCCTTGGTGGAGCAGGGGGGGACAGCACCTCAAAACAAGAAAACAATAAAGCTAGGACCTCCTTCAAGAACATACTATAGGGGAATAAAAAAGCAATTGCCCCTATAGAACCAGTGGGCAATGCCCCTATCCCTTACAAAGTAGAGCAACTGAACCATGCACCTGAATTGACCATAGACATTCCTGAGATTGATGAACATCGCAACACATATGAAGCCCAAGAAATTATATGTCGATTCAATATTTTTTGGCCCAAACCAATGGACCTCTTTCATTGGATATTCACAAACTGGACCATGGAATGCGAAATATATCTCTGTTCCAAAGGCTTATTCATAGTTAAATTTCAACACTCGTAAATCAGAGACTACATACTCCAGGAGGGATCGTAGGTTTGGGGATCTATGGGAATTTACATCACCCCATGGTTCACGGATTTTGATGAAAACACTATGCTATTTTCCATAATTCTAGTTTGGGTCAGGTTGTACAACCTCCCCCTACATTTCCTGGTATAGGATCCTAACCATCTCAGTCAAGTCCAAGAAAGGTTTTCTAAAGACTCTTTCTTCTTCCTTGGGATCCATTTCCTCATGTACTTCTCCTTCTCTGGATGACATGTTTGTGGCTGATTCTAAGGCTAATGAGGATGAAATGGAAGGTGGATGTAATGGCACTCTAGCCCTCCTTGGTTGAGGATTAACTTGTTCTCTAACCAATTGACCTTCCCCTCTTTGCAATTTCATCCTAGTAAGCATCAAATTTTGCAAAATAATACAATTTACTTGCACAAATTTCACAAACTCTTAAGCAAAACCTTGAGCTCTGATACCAACCTGATCTGAAATTGTGAGAACAAACTATTTCTCATACAGAGATTGACTGTAGGGGCATTCACCAGATATTTCACCTTTCAAAGAAAGGATGAATCCGGAGGCTACCTGGCCCTTCTACAGACTCTGCCTAAAGAAATAAAATGTAATCACTGAGATCCGATCAATGAAAGTATTTGTTTTAAGTGAAAAGTATTCATTGATCCAGCTTTAATGTGTGAATAGGCAAGTATACATATTCTGCAAATGAAGTGTAGTGGTTTGAAGATGAACTAATAAGTTTTGTTCACTGTTTAAACCTGCTTGGGAAAAGTTTTCTTATAAAAATTTACTGTTTAAAGGAGCAGAATCTGAAAATATGCAGCAAAATTATACAATATGACAACAAATAATTGTTTAAGCGGTTCACCCCTCTCTTGGGCTACCTCCGCTGGGTCCAAAAGCCTCTAATTAGGCTTTTTCCTCTTTGATTAAATGCTCAAAATGTGAATACAACTGTATAGAAGCCTCAAATGGAAAAATACACTGCAAAAATAGATTCAAAAGGCTCAAATCAGTAGAAAATGACTAAACAACCACCTCCATTGGATAAAGGTAGTCCAAAACAGCTCTTCTTCCCTTAGGCCCTGGTGGCTCCACGACCAAAAACGCTGGTAAATTCTCTGTTAGAGTGCCCTGATGGCTTTGCAAACACTTCCAACAGCTTCATAATGCTCTCTACACCCAAAATCAAAAAAAAATTCGTATCAAAAGGCCTCTCCTAGCCAAAGTTATGGCACTTTTACTCCAACTGCCAGTTTGGCCTAGAGAAACTCCACCAAATCTGGAGAAACTCCAGATAACCCCAAAAAAATAGGGGCGGCCACTAAAAATGGGGAGTCCTCCAGACGTGGTGGCTAAAGAGATAAGGCCTTATCCATACGACCGACTTTGGCGCTGTTTGTTTGAACGAATTGGAGTTTTAATCGGCATTTTTTAAATGTTAAACCATACATAACCATATATTTAATATAACTCCGCTTCACCCGCCAGTCCACATGACCAGGTTGCAAACCGTTGAATGTGCCAATGGATACGCCCTTTGGTTCCTGTGCCAAGGTTACATGCGTAGGGGGCTGGCCCTTAGGGGCTGGCCCCCTTTCGGGCCTCGCCCAAACCAACATTAAACTTCAAATATTAATACGTTGCAATGTATAATAAACACGACAGCTGTGGCCCATTGTTCAAGCCGTTCCAATGGTATCCTCCCGACCCGCGTTCAAACCTCGCCGCTTGCAACAAATTTTAATTGCCATTTCAATTTGGATCTTTGGAGCACGTGAGCGACATAAAACTGGCCGTGGCGCCTTTTAATTGGTGTCCCGGAAATATTCTCGAAAAGATAATAATGAGAATATTCACGAATATTCACTGAATGTTCTGTGGAATATTCTTTTTTAAATAAAAATATTTTTTATAAAGTCCATTTTGACATTTTTATTAAATTAGCGGATCTTTAAAGTGAATCTTCTTCATACGGCAATGGATTTGAGTGTCGTTCACGGCGTTGGGATCGTATGTTCGAGGCTCTTTCCGGTCGATGCTGTTTCGAGCAATTCTTAGCAACTTCATTTTTAGGCATTTTCTTCAAAGACTTGATCTCCTAATCCACCTCCCAAATGGGAAAGCTTTTGGACCCTCAAAAACTTTCAATTACAATGAAAGGTGAGGATACGAAGCCTCTCCTGTTCAACTCCATCCACTTTTCTTTTGGCGGTTTCACCTTTCCAACCAACTCTTGAATAATCAACATCTCCTCCTTGAAGTGCATGTCCTTGTGTGAGATTGCATCTTCTTTCAACTTTCATCCAAAAATTCTGGCGAGAAGTCTTCTATGGATGGTAGCTAAGCATGATTTTCGAGTCATCAATAAGAGTTCATACAAGCGTAAATTTTCCACATTAACAACGAATACATTTGCATGTATGAGCAAATATAGTTGAAAAGCATTATTTCTTGTTTGAGTTTTGAATGGTTCACAGCTGAATAGGCTTGACTTTTTACCTTCTCCTTGCATTCTATCCTTACTTATATGCAACCATACCTCATCTCCTTCACAAACTTGTGATCTTATTCTATGTTTGTCATGTCTTTCTTTGCCCTTTGCTTGACTCTTGCTGATTGTTCTTGAACTTGATGATGAATAGAGCTAAATTCTTTGATGAACATAAGGCTTTGTCAATGTCACCTATGCCCATCAATGGCAATATCCTTCATAAGAATGATGTGTTGACTTAGGCAAATATCAAAACAAGCTTCAAATGGCGAAGTATTTGTAGAGAAGAGTGTTTGGCGTTATCAAGCATCTTTTGAATGTAGTAAGTACTCATCCCAAAGCAGGATGCTTAACATGACACCCTCTCAAAAGATGCACAATGGTTCTGTTCACTACCTATGTTTGGCCATCTGACTGCAGATGAAAGGTACTTTCTTCTTCAACTTGGTGTCCATAATCTTCCATAGATTGGACCAAAAATTCCCAACAAATCTTTGAATCTGTCACTAACAATAAGTAGGCAAGCCATAATGAACCCATACATGTTGAAAATATAAATCGATGGTTTGTTCGTGATTATAGTTTTCTTACATGGCATGGAAATACACATCTTCTTAAACGATCACTACTACAAAATAAAAAAATCATCTTTCTGAATAATGGTAATCCCCCAACAAAATCCATAGAAACATGTTCCCATGGTCTAGAAAATTACCGGCAATAGGTAATACAGTCAAGCTTCCTATTGCTAGGCTTGCTTGTAGCACATAAGGAACAACTGTCTAATGAAGCATTAACACTATCTCATGAGGCCAATAACAATGCCTCTGCGGATGTACATGATTTTGCTTACACAAAATGACAGGCAATAAGAGAAGAATGAGCTTCTCTCATCATGTGTCATCTCTCTGTGGTATACATAACTTTTCCCAAATACTAGCTTTAATAAATTATTGTGCAAATGATAATCATTCTCCTCAACATGATTCCCTTTACTCAAGTTAGCATACACCTCTTTAAAATCTTCATCTGATGCATATTGTTCTGTGCTTTCATGCACAATAGAATCATTTCTTAAGCAAAATACTAGCACTATGTGGGCCTTGAAAGCATATCAGCAACTTTATTGTGAATACCTTTCTTGTACCTTATTACCGAAGTGAAATTTTGTGGAAACCCATCCATACGAAATGTAAGTAATTTCTTGCCAATTGTACACATTTGTAAATCTCTGTAAAGAAATTTGATGTGGTCGGTGTATACTGGTGTTTCTTTGTACATCAAATAGTGCTTCTGCTTTTTGACACTTTGTACCAATCATACAACTCATATCGTATGGATAATTCACAACATCACCATTAAATGTCTCGAGTAAGCGACCAGGCTTACCATCATGGCAAGAAGCGCACCCATGGCATAATCACTAGCATCTTGTCTTACGGACAAGATAGTTGTCTCAAATACGGTAATGCAGGCAAAGTTTTGGTGATCTTTTCTTTCAGGTCCAGCTTTTGTTGCTTACTTCCCCATTGGAAAGCACGCTTCACACTTGTCCCACTACATATAGGAACTACTATAGCGAGAAAAAGTTAGCAATAAACTTTCTCCAATCTTTGAGGCTGCACCCAAAAACTTCTTACCTGCAGCAATGGACCAGGGTGATAATTCACAATAAACTTCTACTTCCAGAGGATCAATTCTCCAACCTCCACCTACTATGTGTCCCAAATAAACCAAAGAAGTCTTGAAATTCACACTTTGACAAAAATAGCTGATTTTCTTCAAAACATCAAGTGCCTTAAACATGTGACATGATCTTCTCTTGTCTTGCTGAAAATCGAATGTCATCTAAGTAGACAATAACAAAAATCATCGAAAAGACGTAAGACATCATCCATTACCATGTAAGTTGGTGCATTTGCATAAACCAAATGGCATCACAAGCCACTCAAAAAGTGCTTGTTGGTTAAAACATGTTAAATGTCACTATTCAAGTTTTATTGCCAGTAATGTACTTCATAATCACTTAGTGAAATATCTTACGTCTTTAAGTGATCTAACAAATCATCTGTTCTTGGAAGTGGTAGTTCTTTGCATTATCTTGTTCAAAGCCTAAAGTCCTTTTGTCATGAAAGTTCCATCTTTCCAAAGGAATCAACACTATTGGTGACCCGCATGGCGAAGTGCTTGGCCTTATGAAACCCTTGTCCAACAATTCTTTAATCTATTTTTTTATTTCAGCATTCTCCATAACGGACATACGTGTGCTTTGTATGTTAGGGAGGGACAATCGGGTCATAAATGGTTCATGTTGAATCTCACACAGGAGGCAAACACGTGGCTCTTGAAACATCTCATGATGTGCATCAACTACATCATATAAATCAGTTAAGCTTTGCATCACAATTTTCAAATGACTCTTTATTAACATCAACCTTTGGCTTGACCATAAGAAATGCAAAACTCTTGCTTGAATTGACTAGCCTTTTCCACTGTCTGCTTCCACCATTGCAACATTTGTCTTCTTGCGATGAGCTGCGACAATAAACTCCTTGCCATCTTTGAAAAGATGGTCTTTTTTTCATGGCGATAGAAGATCGCTTTCTTTGTCAAACAAGTAAGGACTTTAAAACAATACCCGGATATATCAAGTGGAACCACGTAAGTTCCGTTGTGTAAATATAGTGTGCAATTATTGCAAAGCGCAATATGCACTTCCTTGAGACTTGCAAGTTGGCATCCTTGCATATCCATCCAAGTGGATAAGGCTTGACGGTGGAATGGTCTCAAGTTTAATTTAACAATAGAGTCTTCGAAGATGTGAGGTTGACTTGTGACCTTTATCAGAAATAGTGTCCAATTTTGGTATGTTTTGACACTATCATCGATGGGTTCAATTCTTTCTTCCTCATTAGGAGCTTGTGTATGATATTTGAAGAACTAGCACTTTGGCAGGTTTCAATTTCCTTCATATCAAACTTTTCAAACCCATAGCTATAATTTTTGTTTAAATGCTGAATCATCACTAAATCTTTATTGGTGTAGTTGTAATGGTACCATTTTCTTCTTTCCCTTGTTTTATTCGCTTCCAGTTTCTTTCGGGATGAAGTTTCCAACGATTTTCTCTTCATGCTTCCTCTTTGAACAATGTTTACAAATGACCTTTTCACCCTCTTGTTTGATGGATGCATTTTTTTCTTTTGCACTTTTCTTTGTTTTTCTCTTTGTTCTTTCACTTTTAAAGCACCTTGTTTCTACCCTCATCAAAAGTATTCTTTCCTCTAGCTTCTAAGTATTGTAGCCTACACCAGACTTCATCTAAGGCACGGTAGGGATTGAACATTAGGATAGTGTGTTTAAATGTTGCTTACCAGAAGCCTCCTATGTGTTTCAACGGAGGTGTCTTGACTTTGTAGGAAGTCTACTCCAAGTAGAAGTGCTCTCCTTCTAAACTCTTGGGTATAATCTTGCATTTGACCCTTAAGTTGCTACTTTGATTTTCAATTCATGATTTCTTTGTGAATATGAGCAAGAGGATAAAAATGTTTCTTAATAGCTATAATAAACTACGACCATGTTAGGTTATCTTGCCATGCTTTTTAATCTCCTCTCTAGTCTTGGCTTCCCACCAAACCATTGCTCCATCCATTCTCAAAAGAGCTAATTGGATTTCATCATCATCATGCAAATTCTGAATTCTTAGATAGACTTCCATTTGTCTAATCAGGTTATCCAATTCTCTTGCATTCATCACCATTAAACATTGGCAACTCAAACTTCATCGACTTTAATAAAGGATATTTAAGAGATGTTTTTGTTTATTGTGACTGATTTTACGAGTTGAAGAAGGGATGATGTGGAGGATGAAGGGATGATGATGGAGATGGTGGATCATTACCTCCATTCCTTTATTCGACTCTCGCATCCTGTTTTCCTCACGAAGAATCTCCTTCTTCTCTTTGGTTTCTAGACCCGCTTCTCTAGAAATCCTATCATTTCTCTCCTGGTATAGGATCCTAACCATCTCGATCAGAAGTCCAAGAAAGGTTTTCTAAGACTCTTTCTTATTAGGATCCATTTCCTCATGTACTTCTCCTTCTGCGGATGACATGTTTGTGGCTGATTCTAGAGCTAATGAGGATGAAATGGAAAGGTAGATGTAATGGCGCTGCAGCCCTCCTTAGTTGAGGTTAACTTGTTCTCTAACCAATTGAAACTTCCCCTCTTTGCAATTTGACCTAGTAAGCATCAAATTTTAACGAGAATAATACAATTTACTTGCACAAATTCTTTAAACTCTTAAACAAAACCTTGAGCTCCGATACCTTTGATACGGGAATTGTGAGAACAAACTGTTCTCATACGATTGAATGTAGGGGCATTCATGGACTATTCACCTTTCGAAAAAGGATGAATCGGGGCTACACAGCCCTTCTCTGGGACTATTGCTACAAAAGAAATAGTGTAATCACAGAATCCGATACGATGAAAGTGTTGTTTAAGTGCAAAGTATTCATTGATCTGACTTTAATATTGAATAAGTATACATATTAAATGAAGTGTAGTGGTTTGAGAATGAACTAACAAGTTTTGTTCCTTTATTATTTTATTTGGGAAAAATTGCCTTATAAAAATTTACTGTTTAAAGGAGCAGAATCTGAAAATATGCAGCAAAATTATATAGTATGACAGCAAATAATTGTTTAAGCGGTTCACCCCTCTCTTGGGCTACCTCCGCTGGGTCCAAAAGCCTCTAATTAGGTTTTTTCCTCTTTGATTAAATGCTCAAAATGTGAATACAACTATATAGAAGCCCCTAAATGGAAAAATACACCGCAAAATAGATTCGAAGGCTCAAATCGCAGAAATGACTAAACAACCACCTCCATCGGATAAAAGGTAGTCCAAAACAGCCTCTCGTCTCCCTTAGGCCCCTGTCTCCACCACCAAAACGTTGGTAAATTCTCTGCGGAGCACCTCGATGGCTCCTCTGCAAACACTCTGGTCAGCCTTCCGTACTCTCTACACCCAAAATCAAAAACAATTCCGTATCAAAAGGCCTCTCCTAGCCAAAGTTATGGCACTTTTACTCCAACGGCCAGTTTTGCCTAGTAAAACTCCACTAAATCTGGCTAACTGCCAGATAACCCCGACAAAATAGGGGCGGCCGCTAAAAATGGAGAGTCCGCCAGACGTGGGGGCTGAAGAGATAAGGCCTTATCCATACGACCGACTTTGGCGCTGTTTGTTTGAACGTATTTGAGTTTTAATCGGCATATGGTAATGTTAAACCATACATCCAACCATATATTTAATATAACCCCGCTCCATATGCCCGTTCGTTACGCACCAAAAAATTTAATCTTTGGGTTCCCGGGCCTGGGTCCTATGCAGAGGGGGCTGGCCCCCTTTCGGGCCCCACCCAAACAACATTAAACTTCAAATATTAATACGTTGCAATGTATAATAAGGACTACAGCTGTGGCCCATTGGTCATGCCGTTCCAATGGTATCCTCCCGACCCGCGTTCAAACCTTGCCGCTTGCAACAAAATTTAATTGCCATTTCAATTGGATCTTTGGGCCACGTGGCGGCCTCCGGGCTGGCCACGTGGCGCCTTTTAATTGGCTGCTCCCAGAATATTCTCCAGAATATTCTGTAGAATATTCCACGAAATATTCTCAAAATATTCTGTGGAATATTCTTTTTTAAATAAAAATATTTTTTATAAAGTCCATTTTGGCATTTTTTTATTGAAATTGGCGGATCTTTAAAGCTAAATATCTTCTTCATACGGCAACGGATTTGAGTTCCGTTCACGGCGTTGAGATTGTATCGTCGAGCTCTTTCCAGTCGATCTATTTTGGAGCAATTCTGAGCAACTTCATTTTTGAGCATTTTTCCTCAAGAGACTTGATCTCCTGATCATTTCTGGAATGACTATGTCCTTGAAGGCATAGGGAATGTCATTGGGTGATACATCAAAACAGATACACCGACTGGAGGAGATAATTTACACTTTTACACGTATTTGTGTGGAATTTGATCTCATCAAAGGATTACCAGAAAGCATTCAATTGGTACATAAATAGAAAAAATGGATGTAACACCTAGACTATGAAAAAATTTCCTTCAGATGCAGAATTTACAGGGAGACTGGTCATCTGAAAAATATCTGTCCTGAAGAAAAAAGAGATAACTAAAGAAAGAAGAAGGCGGGGAAAGCACCCAAAGGATGGAAATTTCATCCTTGTGATCCAGAGGAGGAGATAAAAGAAGAAGCGAAAGAACCCACTCCCAATGGGAACAATCAGTCAACAATCGTCCGGGATAAACAAGGAAAAGAACCTTAGGATCCTTTTGAAATACAAATACACTAGGACATGCCTGCAAAGGAACCAGTTGCGATAGACATTGGTGGAAATAAATGGAATCACTTATCAAACACCTCTGACTATGAAAATTACAATAGAGAATCTATAGTTGAAAATCATCTTGCCCTTGTCTCCCTGCGTGCCACCACCCCCCCCCCCCCCCCCCCCGTCATCTCAAGGAGCATGGTGAAAGGTAGAAAAAAAGAAAGGGAGAAAAACTTGGTTTTTTATCCTCATTTGTATATTATTGGTCTCTTTTATGAAACTTTAACACCAGTCACAACTGTTTGTTGGCCATTTTTTCAGCTGATGCAACATGTCATTTTGTTTTCATTAATGAAATTACGACTTTTTCCTTGGAAGAAAAACACGTTCTTTAACTTATTTTATTAAATTGTTAAATAATATTATCTAATTGTTGTTGTGTACTATACATTTTGTAGATATTGGCGCATTCATTTGGGACATGATTCCACCCCCACTGGATGATCATGTAGATCATGATGAGGAGATGGTGGATGTCGCAGATCAAGGTGAAAAACCTAATTCTTGGGTGCAGATACCCATGGGAATGTGGCGTGGGACAAACATCTGATTCAGGTTGGAGTTGAGCGATCAATTGTGTCGACTCCTAGTTGATGAGGGAGTCCACCGTGCTACGATCATAGAGATCCAGGCTAACTGTAGGCTCATAGAGCTCTGGAGAGACATGCCCCATGATATGATGACCCTTATGCGTCATATCATTGGAGCTTCCAGGATACTAGAAATTGGGAGGGATAGGCATCGTGGAGATGCGCGACAGAGCATCTCATCAGATGATCATGATCACTATTGGAGTGATCATCATTCCACCTCCTCCTCCTTCACCTCATGTCAGAGATGAGGAGTAAGAATGGAGTCTTAGTTAGTATGCATCTTCTGAGCATTCACCATCTCAGCAAGCACCTAGTCCTGAGCAAACATGACCATTGACTGAGTAGGTAGGTCCATCTGAGCAAGCACCATCCACTGAGCAGGATGCACCATCGACTCATCAGTAGGCACCTCCTGAGCAGACTGCACCATCTGATCAGCAGGCACATCCTGAGCAGACTACACCATCTGATCAACAGGCACCTCCTGAGAAAACTGCACCATCTGACCAGCAGGCACCTTTGGAGAAGTCACGTCATCCATTTGAGCATGAGGCTGCACCATTGACTAAGCAGGCCTTGACTAGTACTAGTTATTGTATTAATGTAGTACCACCAGATATTTGACATTTATATGCAGTTATATTACAGTTGTATATGTTTTACATTATATATATATATATATATGTGTGTGTGTGTATGTATGTATGTATGTATATATATGGTGCATGTATTTTATGTTCATGTTGATGTACTGCAAAGTTATAAACACATGCAATAATATACAAAATTAGCTATGTTTTATGATCCATGCATGGGATAAAATTTGTTAATATAACAAATAATAAAATCATGATTTTTACATTATACATAATCTTAGAAGATTCAAATGGTCATGTGATTTCAACCCTGACAAATGGTCTTCCACGGTGAAGCAGCATCATATTGAAGACCCATATGACAATGGCATCCTCACACCCATTATAACTTCCTTTGCCAAAGAAAGATCATCTTTTTTTAAAATCCATGAGACATAAAATTCTTTGAAATACCAATTAGAGGGAATAGCCTCTAATCCTGTACTTTATAATCGTCTTATCCAATGTTTCTTTTTATTTTTTGAAGTAATAAGATCTTTCCTAATGGCTAATGTGTCACTTTGTTTCGATGATATGTGCCTCCATAAAGAAGATGAAACATTTTTAAATATATGCATGGGATCTAATAAGTGGGTAATATTAAAATGCTCCCAATATGGGAGGTTATAAAAGATAGATTTCATTTTCATCCCAATGGGAAATTTCTCAACATACGTGTCGAAGAATTATGGATCATCGAACATAGGCTCCCCATTTGAATTGAACATTTCTATCAACTCCTCCTTCTCTCTCTCATATTCTCTAAGCCATTTAGTTGGTTTCATTATTGCAAACCTTTGGGTTCTCTCTCTTTTACCATTGAAAGTGGATGTTACTCTTCTGTAAGGGTGTTCTTTTGGGAAGAACAACCTGTAGCAGTCATGCATTAGATTTCATAGGTAATTAGACCATCTAGCTTTACATCCATAATACCCTTTTTTTACAAGACCTGTGAAATTATTGTATACAATATCCATAGCATGTTAAATAATATCATGAAGATCAGAACAATTACAATAAATTAAATAATTAATATGCGAAAGAATATTGTTACGTATATAAACAAATCAATAAACATGTAATTTACCAGAGAAAACTCCTAAGCCTGGATAATCATGTGTCCTATTAGCACATATGTCATACAATGTAAAAATCCTCTCTACTGTGATGGGTCTTGATACATCGTATACATTTATCCCACCCCATAATCCCTTCAATTCATCTACCAGTGGTTGTAAGTAGACATCCATATTCTTCACTCGTCTTCTACTAGGGACTATGAGAGCCAACATAAGATGTTCATTCTTCATGAACAACCATGGGGGGATATTGTTATTGATCACTACTATAGGCCAAAAATAATAGTTGGTGTTCTAGAGGGAATATGGGTTGACGCCATCCATGGCTATGCTGAATTGTAGACTTCATACTTCATCCTTGAATTTGTTGGGATTTGCATAAATCCCAACTCACTTCTATGTGAGGCATGCCATCCCTGCAACATAGCTAATTATTTGCAACGAAAGAGGCTTTGAATCCTTGGGATTATAGGCATGCGCCTCAATATCTTAAAAGGAGGACCACATGATTTATCCTTCTTTTTTTATTTATCATACCTGTCATGCCCACATTAAAGACATATCTCTTTGTCTGCATATTCTCCTCTATATAGAATATTGTAAGGATATTTCGACACATAGTAAATAGTCTCCTTTTGTGTCACCTTTGTAAATCCTTCAATCCTATCCCAAGTTGTTCTTAAGGGGGGGTGTTAGGATATTCTGATACATAGGAAATAGTTAAGTATAACTTGGTCTAGTGTATATTTAGGTAAAGTGTGTTTCTTTACTATGTACATTTTTAACTTATAATCCGATAATCACGATATGTAGTGATCTGATGGTTCACTCTCTCCTCGGTATTACCGACACTTGATCTATGGCTTAACACCCGATTGGTCCATGATCTCTATTTAAAGAGCATGAGGGTCATTTGTCTGGTAACAGTTTATGAGAGAAGATTATGTAAATTTTCTTTTTTGTATTAATAAATTTCTTGAAGTGGTCGCGTTGGCTCAGGTCATGGATTGTTTCCCTCTTCAAGGGTTTTAACCACATCAAATATTGGTGTACTGATCTATGATCTATTTGTGAGCGGTGACCTTTGGTGTTTGATCTAAGGAACTTACCCTGTAAATTCCACAAATACAATAATTTGGACATGCATGATATGATATGTACTCAACACCCAACATTTTCAACAATTTCTTTGCCTCTTCGCAGCTACCGAACAGGACATTATCACTCAGAAGAACCTTATCTTTGAATAAACTCTAGTTGGCCATGGAGAATATTAAATGTATGTTAATGCTGATAATTATTAACATTCATAAAATTGACCATTTGTAATATTTTTTTTGTGACAAGATTTCTCAAAATATAAGGGACTTGATGGTCCATTACCTCAAAATTTATGAGAAACATGCATTCTAAAATCCAAAATTTTCTTTCAAGTTGTATAGAAACATCGTTGTCCCAACTAGATAGACTTTGACTGACTGCCATGTCCAAAGAGAGGGGTGGTGGAAGAAAAGTTAAGGCTTTAAAAAAAGGTATCAGTGATATGAGCATCATCCCCTAGCTGATCATCATTCTAGAAAGCATCTAACAACATTGTCTCCATGGCAGTCATATCCCTTAAGTAATCATCCATACCAACCTCTATTTGATTGCCTCCATTTCCAGCTTGTGAAGAATTACTATTGTTGTAGTCATTCCTAATCATTCCTAATTGGTGAATCTAGATGTAGTGGGAATTGAATAGGTGGTTGATTCAACCATTATTGGTATCATTCCTCTCTGAGTTTTTCTCTTAATTAAACCTTCTCTCGATTTGATATTGTCGTGAGGTGCAATGGAAGATGGTAGGTAGGTCAAGCATCATCACTAGAATCCTAATAATTTCAAAATATATATTTGAACCTGATTAGTAAGAAATAGATGATATCAATTAGTAAGCACATCAATGCATTATTAATTGGATTGAATTTGAAGTAATTACATTATACCGAAAAATTATTATTACCATCATTGTCCCAGGATTGTGGCTAGAAGATGGCATGTTATAATTGGCACGGTGAAGCGGCTATCCATTTTCATATACCAACTCCACCTTGTGGTATGTTGCTCCTGCCTTAGGGGAATTTTGAGGTCTAAAATTAGCCTCCTAAGGAAACTATAAAATAATAGAGGAAATAATAAAATAATATTAGATTACATAATCAAATTTTAGAGGGAAAAAGAAAAAACTCTTTTTTCAACTCATATTTTCAACTTATCTCCCTATGGGTTTACTAAAATTTCGAGTGGAAACACTCATTGGATGCATAATTTGATTCATCATCCAAGGAGTACCCTTGTTGCATACTTTTGAGGGACCTTGCTACACGGAAAATTAGAAATACATGAAAAATGTGATTGCAGTCACGATTTTTTCATGTATTTTCATTTTTTCGTGTAGCAAGGTCCATCAAAAGTATGCAGCATGGGTACTCCTTGGATGGGGAATTAAATTTTCCATCCAATGAATACTCCTCCTCGAAATTTGAGTAAAATATTAGGGATGTAAGTAGAAAAAATTGTTTTATTGTTTTATTATTTTTTTATTTTTTTACATTTTTACTCCAAAAATGGTGAATCATACCCCATGGTTGACACCATCATCTTGAATCCTATTGGTTCTTATAAAGTTTATTTTGGTTGTAAATTTTTCTTAGCAAGCCCATTTAAGACCTCACAATTTCTCTAATGGATAAGAGTTTCTGACGTTTTGGAACTATTTGAATATTTTGTGCATCTGAACTCGATTTTGAATCTGCATGAACCTGCAAATTTGTATATATTAATTTTATTCAGCTGATTGACATGGATAAAATAAATAAATTCAATTAGATAATTAAAATTTAAATAAAATCGGAAGTAATTAGGTCTGGAGATGGATAGGGAGAACTTCACGATGGACTTTGAGAAATATTATGGAACGAGCTAGATTTTGAAGAATTGTGCATTTGATATAATTATGAGATTTTCTCCCTACGTTTGAGAAAAATCAACAATAAATTTTGGTGTACATTACCTAAAATTAATTTCGGTGCCTTAAAAAAAAGATTTATTGTTATCGGTGCTAATGTACTATTAACCACACCGGTGCGGTTTTATTACCGGATGCACCAGTGTTAGTTAACAAACACACTGAATATCAAGAAAATAAAAAGCACAATTTTATTTTTTTGAAGTGAAAAAAAGCGATAAATTGGAAAATGAGCGGCAAATGATTTTCGGAAACCTAATTTCATAGAAAAGTTCTTTAAATAGTAAAATCTATTTATTATTTCATTATTTTTGCAAAAAAATTCGAGGGATTTGCATGAGAGACATACCTTAAGAAAGAGAGCACGAGAGCACTATGGAGCAAAAAAATACTTTCAAACAACCGCACTATTCAAAGAATCATAATTTGAAACATGTGGTGATTCACAAAAAAACACTATAGTATAGTAAAATTGTTAAATTTTACTGTAATAATTGTTCTTTTTACAGTTTCTGTTAGATTTAATACATGCATAGTAAAAAATTTAAATTTTACTGTGAATTTTACTAATAAAATCATTTACAAACTCAAATGTTAGACCCTAAAAGTGATGATCATTTGAAGAAAATATGTTCACAAGTAATTATTAAGTAGAGGAGGAAAGAGAGATGGAGAGTGGAGGGTTTAGGGTTTACAGGTATGGCTTTCATGGAAATGTTGTGGCGGCCTTTCACAAGCTCACAGATGAAGGGATGCATCATTATGGTCTAGATTCTATCGGCCCCAAGACAGGTCGGTCGGGTGACGACGATACAATGGTTCACTGCAACATATGGAGTCTGGGGGTCCCCGCGGACTTTGGCTACTCTCCCAACTACTCAAACCCTGGTTTTTTCCTTTCCATATTGCTTCTTGATCCCTGAATGGCTTTATCACATACTCCCAGAGACATAGCATGGGAAAAATAGTTCGGTGGGGATAGTGATTTACTAAGGAAAGACTCAGTATGCATACAACGGATCCAAGTAGGGTTCTCATCGTCGGCGGCATATCTTACAGCAAGGAAACCCGTCATAAATCTTGGACCATTTATGAATGGCTTGGAAGCGGCTCTACAGTGGAGGTGGCGGATGGGTCAAACTACCCTCTGCTTTTACCTGGAGCTACGAGTCTCTTACGCAGGAAAAAGGGTATGGCCACCACTAGCCTTTTGGCGCTAGATGGTTTCACTTGGAGACCTCAACATCAAATGAACACTCTTACCCCAGGGCTCTTGAAAATGGAGGTGATTGAAGTCAACAAAGGTGCCCCGAATAGCAAGCATAAGGTATCACCTACCCGCTTTCAAGTTTTTATTAGAACTCCCAAGGGTAAAAATATATTACACTGGGTAATCGAATCAGAGAAGCAAAATAATATGAAACAGAGCATCAGCAAAACCATGGGTATTCCATCATACCTGCAATCTCTCATCTGCGGGGAAAAAATCTTACAAGACCACAAGTCAATCATGGAATACCGAATTGGTCCAGGGTCCACCATCGCACTCAACCTGAGGATGAGAGGAGGAGTTGCAGAACAGGGCAGAACCAAAGGCCAAGGGGGGGCCAAGAGCACCAATTACTCAAAATAGGAACACAACAAAGGAGGATCCTCCTACAAGAACATCTTGCAAGGGAAAAAAAAATATAATGTACCCACAGAACCAATCAGAAGTGCCCCGAGCCCATATATAGTAGATAAAGTTAATCACATACCATAACTATCCCTAGACATACCAGAGATAAATGAACATTGCACCACTTATGAAGCACAAGCAATTATATGCATAATCAACTACTTTAGGCCCAAGCCAATGGAAATCTTCCACTGGATCTTCACAAGATGGACCATGGACTGTGAAATTCATCTCTGTTCCAAGTGTTTTTTCATAATCAAACTTTCATCCTCGGAACTTAGAGACCTTATTCTCTAGGAGGGACCATGGTTCTAGGGTTATACCAGACTTTTCATCACTCCATGGTTCCCATATTTTGATGGAAA
Organism: Pinus albicaulis; assembly: GCA_034641835.2. NCBI lineage: Eukaryota > Viridiplantae > Streptophyta > Pinopsida > Pinales > Pinaceae > Pinus > Pinus albicaulis. The sequence continues at coordinate 47,129,186 of CM076573.1, read as the reverse complement.
TACTATGTCAATTTCGAAAATCCCGGTTTGAGTTAGGCTACACAATCTTCCCCTCTATTTCTGGAATAAAAGTGTGCTAGAAGGCATTGGGAACACCATTGGTAAATACATCAAAATAGACACACAACGCTTGGAGGAAAGGATTTTCACCTTCGCACGCATCTGTGTGGAAGTCGATCTCAGCAAAGGTTTGTCGGAAAGTATACTATTGAAAAACAAATAGCAAATCTATACACAGCCTTTAGATTATGAAAACACATATTTTCGATGCAGAATTTGCAGGCAGACTAGACATCTGCAAAACACTTGTCCAGATGAAAAAAGAGATAATAGGAAAAAAAAAAGAACGAGAAGGTGCCAAAAGGGTAGAAATTCCCACCCTATGATCCAGAGGAAGAAGCAGAAGAAGCAGTAGACAAACCAGCCACCAATGAGACTGACCATCCAACGATAGAACCAGAAGTACATTGAAATGAAACACAAGATCCCTTTGATCTGCAAAATTCCTTGGAAAGGCCTGTAAAAGAGTCAATGGACTTGACAACGGTGGGATTAAATAGCATCATTCATTGGATACCTCAAATTTAGATAAGGATAATGGAGCACATATAGAAGAAAATCAGCTCGTCCTTGTCTCTCCTTTGCCATCACATGGGGAATGGCTCAATTTCAAGAAGAAGAAGGGGAGAAAAACTTCATTTTTCTCCTATTTTTATTTTAGGATTTCTTGTATGATCTTTGAACACCAGTCTTGACTGGTTGTTGGACAACTACTTGCAGATGTAACATGTAATTTTATTTTCATTAATAGAATTATGAATTTTTCCTTGGAAAAAAAAAAAAGTCTTTTACAATCTCTATTCCTATTTACATTTAATTAAAAAAAAAAAAAACCAAAAAAAAACAAAAACGAAAAAAAAAAAACAAAATACAAAAAAAACAAAAACAAAAAAACAAAAAAACAAAAAACAAAAACAAAAACAAAAAAAATAAAAAACAAAAAAATCCATTCTTACGTTAAACCCTTTCTTCTTGTTGTTGAGTGGGCCTAATGGTTAAGAGCATGTGTTTCCTCGTAAGAGGTCACAGGTTCAAAACCAGAGGGGATTAGAGTATGTATGCCTTCATAGACTTAGCATTCAAATCATTGCGCGAAGGTGGGTCCCTTGTCCCACAAACAAGGGGGTCTCATACACCAATTTAGTGTCTGGCTTGGCCGTGACCTTAAAATTGGATAATAATACTAATAATAATTTATGTGACTTCACAATTAGGTATTTTCCTTTTAGATTTATAGGGTTTGTATTACTATATATATAGGCATATGACATCTAACCTGCGAGACCACTTGTAGATTCAAATCCAAATCCCTGTCAGCCCTTGCCCGAATTTTAAAAAAATATCTTTTGTTATTCAGTGTGCACTATTTAAAATAGTTCACCAGTGCACAATTGTAGTATAGCACACCGGGCACGTATTGACAAAAAACATTGTTTGATAAAAAAAAAAAAATATTAATTTATGTTTATGTTAATCGGTGCCCTGTTATTAATATAACGCACTGGGTGTCCTTGTTGAAAAATAGCATCGTACAATGTTTCTATTGTATTGGCGGTGTGTTTATAAGAACCTACCGCACCGCGTTCGGTGCATAAGTTGCTAAAGGTGCACCGCTTTCCTGATTTTTTTATTTTTTTTTACCTGGAATGTATGTAATTTATTTATAAAATATTTTAATGAATGGTCCATGTTTCATATTTATAAATAAATGGATGACAAGAGTTCAAGTAATAAAAATACTGATAGCACATCTAGAAAAGCAAAAAGGCAAGTTCTTTGTAAATTCTTTACAAAAATTATTATTTTTGAACTATATGTAAGTTTAAATAATATGTATTATTTAGTGTGTATCATGCAGAGCCACAAAATGACAAAGCTCGATAAGATTATTTATGATATAAGACCAGAAAAGCGTAAAATATTGATGGAAAAACTACAGAAGGATAAATCAGGTGAATGAAAAAATAATTACAATCCAATATGAGTTACTTTTTTGAATTTTCATTAATAATATATTTAAAAATATTAGATAACATGTTTCAAACAATCTATTAATTTAGATATGTTTAATTTTATATAGGGACCAACATCAAAGAAAAGGAATGTGGTTCTAAGAAAAGAAAAAAAATAGAGCATGCAAATGAAAATGAATTGCTCCTTAGCTCATCTGGAGTGGTGATGGAGGTTAACGGATTGGAGAAAAAATTTTACAAAAATTTGAGGGATCTAGTGGAATGAATGTATAGACGTTATTTCCACTTACAGTACAAAAATCAATCCAATGATTCCAAGAACCAAATTTTATTTAAACTACAAGAAGAGTTTCCCGAGAATTGGTCAATGAGACATGTCAGACTTTTAATAGCAAAAATGTACAACAACAAAAAAGAAGGATTGAAAATGTATTATTCCTTTAAATGTTTTTTCTAGAATTATATGTATATATTACTCCAAAGCAATCATTTATAAATATCACTCTTTTTATATTTAGTTTTCATATATCAATATAAAAATTAAATAGTTTAAATTGTCATGTTACATTTTCAGGAAGATTATGAAAATCTCAAAGGATGAACGAGCTGATATCAAAAATATGCCAATAGGAATGTCCAAAGAGGTGTACAAGGAGATGGTCAAAGAAATGGACATAATTGCATCACACGAGGAGCCATCTCAACAACAAATTGCTTCAAATGTAATATGTAATCATTGAATTTTTCAATTAGGTACAATAAATAAATGATTTAGCATTAAATATTAATTTTCAAGTATTTTCTTGTAGAAAGGAAAAGAAAATGGAACCCATTCAACACATAAAAAAAGACGACAAGGAAGAAAATGGTTTATATATATGTTTGTGAGTAATTTTTACTTCCTTATAACAACTTAACTAGATTTCATTTTTGTATATTTTAAGTTGTTTTACTGCAATCATCATTGAATGTCTTCAAACAGGTGCTAACATACAAAGAAGAACCATCAGAAGAATTGATTGACATTGGGTTAAATATGGATAGTCAGTATATGTTGGCATATCATAAAATAATCGTGGAATTTGTAATCATCTATCTTGTTTTACTTAGTTTCGTCTATAATTAATAGAACAAAAAAATCTTTTATATTAAATATATGATTTGTTATGGAGTATAAAACTTGCAGGAAACAAAGTATGGAACTACGCCAACAAATGAATTGTTGAGAGATGGCATGAAATTTGGTTTTGAAAGGATGTGTATAGTTCACAAGTCAATTCTTGATATGGTACATTTCTTTTCGATTTACATTGATGTATATTATTTAATATTGCAATTTTCATTATTCTCACCAATGTATATACACTCATTACACTTTATTTTTATGTTTGTAGATGGAACTTGAAGAAGAAGAAAACAATCAACACAATGAACAAAACATTCCTCCATATAACCCAAGTCATGGAAGTAGCTCTAGCAGTGATAGCAGTTCCAACAAAGAATGGTGATCAATATGCTTGGATATCAAAGCAAGGCATTGTATTGTTTGAAATATTTGTGTGTGAAATCAGACATTTTTTTTAATGTAATAGACATGGTGTCCCAATTGAAAGACAAAGGGATACCAATAACTTCCCCATTTTGTATTACAAAGAGTGTATATATATATATATATATATATATATATATATATATATATATATATATATATATATATATATATATATATATATATATATATATATATATATATATATATATGTTTTAATTTATTCTATTGTGTTCTCCATTGTCGCTGTGAAATGTTACACCACTGACTAAATATATGGATGATTAAATATTATACTGAAGAGATGTGAAATCTGATGATATGATATAAAAAATTCATCTAAACATCACATTCAAATGCACTAATAAAAATTTAATTGATATGAATATTGTTATAAGATATGTGTCGACTTTTGATGAATAATGAATTTTTAAAAATCACAATAATTGCATTGTCACAGGTCGATGTTTCTAAAAAATAGAAAATGAACATTGATGTGTGTTAGTTACTACGCATCAGTGCATTTGTATGATATTGCACACCGGTGTGTTTCTACAACCTATGGGCACCACACCAAATACCAATACCAATTAGAATTCCCGGTGCGCTTTATCAACGACTACCACTCGAGTGAGTGGATAGGCATTGTATGCACCAGTATGGTTTTCCTTTAATGTGCTAGTGCGTTTTTATAACTTAACGGCCTAGTGTTTTTTAACAACTAAATGACCTGGTGCACTTTACACCTTAACGTCGCTGGTGCATGCACCTTTATCGTCCTAGTGTGTCTTTGTGGGTGACACGCACCGAGATGTTGCTAAACGCCTGGGGCTTCTGAAATTTGTTTTCCATCCCTGTGCTTGGTATATTTACAGTACCGGTGCATACAGGGTAAAACGCACCATTGTGTTCACACGTGATGTTCACCGATGAGAAAAACATCCGTAAAACCTACTGCCCACCCAATTTTTTTTATTTGTGTTGAAGTTCCATTAGAAGCTCTGTCAGAACCCTCGTTACCAAAAACAGATGTTTTAGCAAATGTTTTTTTTACGATTTTGGCCAATTTTATAACACTAAAAACCTCCTTTATAACCTCCTCTAGAGGGTCTTTTCTTTGCAGTGATGACCTGTACTTTCATGGTTTTTTAGGATCCTAAATGGGTTTGAATTTGTTGTTTTTAGTGCATGGTAGAAATTTTCCATGGCCACTCTATTCTAGAGGTTTAGATATTGATATTCCACCTAGCCATTGGTATTATTATTTCTCCTGATTGAGGCCATCCTCACATATTGCATATCATTGGATTTTATCACCATACACCCCACCATAGTTTCATATGCACCCTTATACTCTCACTACACCCATTTTAGGTTTAAGTGCACCTTCATCTATTCATTAGTTTTCCTACATATGTTTGGTGTGGTATTTGACAAATAAGTGTATCAACACTTAATATGCCAATATAGGCTTCATAAACTTCAAGAAACATCACAATATATACTAGAAAAAGACCTTCAGAAACCTGCAAACCAATCTTCAAATATCTAGACAATCCACTCAGTCATCACTGCTAACACTCGGTTTATTGATTTAATTTTACCATTGCAATCCTAATGACATTATTCAACATAACATATAAAAGAAAACCCTACTTAATGGCCACTGAGCTCTTTGATTTTGGCTCCTTATGGGTTGAGAGACTCAAATTCTAAATCAATTGTCCAAAGGACAAAGGAAATCAAGAACCATTGTGGTTTCCACACTTCTAAGGAAAGAAGGAACAGAGTCCTTAGTCCTGGATCCTTCTGGGTTGGCAAACATATTTCTTTGCTTAGGTATCCAGAGGATAAAGGGATTAAAGATATCATTGCAAAATTTAAATGAAAAGTACTCGAGCTTAATTAAATTCACTCTCTAAGTAGCACTTTGGGATCCATTGAATAATGAAGAAAGGAAATAAAACATAGTCGTAAATATTTCCAAAGTTCCTCACTATAAATCACAATGTTGCTAGTATAAATATGCTTTAAGAGGGATAAGTGTAGCTTGTAATCTAAATATATGTTTCAATAAAACTTCCACAATAGTTTGATACAAGTAAAGATAATGTGTATATCAATCAAAACATAGTACCACAAAATAAGTTCAAAGACAGAATATATGATTTCCCATATTTGAGGCTTATTCTTTCGCCAACAAAACTTGTGTGAAAATGTATTTCTTAGCATGAAAACTTATCTAGTGATGACAACACTAGATATACCATACCTATATAGGGTTTTACATAGCCAATTCCATGAATTCACATAGCAACAAAAGAAACAACACGGCTATAAAGATCCTCTTATAAAAATTGAATACCCAGCTTTAATTCAAGAGATAAATATTCGAATACTGTATAGATCAAATTCAGTTAAAAAAAAAACATACAATCTAGATAAAATATATAGAGTACTTTGAATCCTTTTTTTTGGTTCCTTATGAAATGTTCAACTTGTGAAAGGTCGTTGAGACCCTGCTTATAGAAAACATAGTAAAATTCACATAAGAAAAGAATATTTAAAAAGAATGTCAATGGCACTTGTATCTTTCTAATCGGATCGCAACCCAGAAATCATAACAAGAGGCACGTTGCATTATTAGTCTTCATGCATTTATATGCACATCTATTCATGCATCCAAATATATTACTTCAAATTATTCAAAACAATGAATCCTTGCACTATTTAAACCAGTTAAACTTGGATATTAGAATTACCAAATTTATCCAAAAACCACACCCTCAATCAAGCCATAAATATTCATATCTACACATCAGAGCATAAAACAAAAAAAGTAAGAAATGGAAATGGGTTGGATTGGTGGGCCCATACCAATTAGCTTGTTGTCTCTAAAGAAACTAAATCATAGAGTTTAGCAAGATCGTGAGCAAAAAGTAAATAATTCAAGTATTTCCCTTATATTAAAATATATTCAATATATTATATATGGAGAATACAAATACAATGTAACCCAGTGACTTCTGGAGAGATTCACAAACTTAAATTGATATCATGGCGTTATACAAGAACTGCTACTTGGACATGAGGCCAGAGCTAGGTTTTTATAATATTTACAATACAAGAAAGGGATAAAACTAGCCAGAGCAGTTATGAAACTTAACATACAAAAATCACAATAGTATTCTATATGGATCAATCCAATATCATGTGTTTTCCTAAATTGGAATAAACTGAAAATATTCTGGAGGGGCACTAGAAGAACAAGTCCTCAAATCTTGGTCAAGAAAAAAAAATGAATAGCAACCATCATGCCTTCTTTAAACTTATTTACATTGATAGACTGTCAGAGTGTCAACATGACCTTTATTCATGGGCCCACATGGTGAATTCTTATTGCAGACGTCGTGTACACACCCACCTACCTCGGTCGCACGATATTGAAAAAGGTGCAGGATATGCATACTCTCATTAGCAACATTTAAATAAATATTAAGCGACAATAACATTATTGAACCATACAATTTTGGAATAATTTATATATTTACCTTATAAATTCAAAATAAATTTCTAATTTAACATGATCACCCATTATTATATCTAAAAAGGATATATGGATACAAATAGGGGATTTCAAAGGAGGTAAGAAGAGGGAAAAATTGGGCATTGTGATAGTGAAAACATAGTCAATCTCTGACCCAAAATCTCCCCCAACCCCAAGGGTTTGTGTGTCCTAACACAAACAAGAAAGGTTGCATACTATATTGTGACTGCTCCAATACAAAATTGAAAAAAATTGTAGGACTATTTATCTTTCAATATTGATATTTACCAACTTCCCTTTAAGTTTTATATTTTGATCATGTAGATAGAAGGCATGTATACATCACCTTCTAAGCGTTCTAGTATTATTATTCTTTTCATCCTTAAATATTTCAAGATTTTCTTGAATTTCATCATTTTTGGCTTCCATCATTACATTCTTAGACTTAATATATCTATCAAGGATTTTATATTCCTTGATTATTTTCTTTAATTTCGTGATTTTCTTACCTTATTTTACTTTCTTATCCAAAATTCCAGTTTTAAGTGGTTTCTAAAGATTCACTGTAGGTTTTAGGTCATGCTCAAATACACTTACAGATGTAATAGCTTTAGACATTGTTGATTTCCTCTTAGCCTTTTTATAAATTAGCTTCTTCCCAAAAGTAGAACACCTATCATTTCCCATAGGCTTCATTGAAATTTTACCATCTTTAAGGGCCTCCTTCATAAGATTTATATCATTAGAAAAGTTATGATCTTCAGCATGAGAGTGAACTTCCTATAGAAGAGAGGGTTTACATGCATGGTCAAATCCCTCAGTGGAACTAGAAGAATAAACTTGTAATGTTTCTTCCTATGCATGAAACTTTGATACAATAGGATATAATTGAGAGGAAACACACTTACCCTTTACCATACTTCTAGTCATTCTTCTCATTGGCACAAAAACTTGTGGCTTTAATATTGTACCCTTATTCAACCTGGAATTGTTTGAATTTAGAGCCTTTCCCTTAATATCCTTCGACTTACAACCCTTAGCTCGCACTCTACTACCTTGTATCATTTTTGGCCCCTTTCTCTTTCAAATCCTCCAAGGGTTTTCCAATTTTTATTCGATGGTTTCCAAACTGGTTCTTGACAAGAAATTCATCCCACGTCAATTCCCATCTTCTCAGTTCCTCCTTGACTAATATTTTGATCAAACGATAATGGTAAAGTTTGTACCTAGCTTGTGATGGGGAGCTTCGTTGGACCCCCTAATACATGTGATCTAGGATTTTGTAAAGAAAATAATGGAAATTAACTATATTAAAAATGCAGTAACATTATGATATGATAGAGGAAGGTAGTAAAATACTTTCCCTCGCAGGTCACAAATTTTTCGAAGACATATAGTAGACACCTCCAGTTTTCAATAGTATATTGACAAGGAACCCCTTTTTTCCAATTTTCCTTATATCTAGGTTTTGCAATGAATCATTGCCAAATTCATCATGTGACTTGTTGATTATTAAACCATTTTTCCCTTTATCATGGGAGACCTTTAATCTGAGAGATGAAGATATATGTTATGTACATTAACAAACTTCCTATTGTATTTTTTTTCCCACTAAAACCTTTAGAGAATGCTTGAGCTACACTTGTAAAAAATCCCTAAATTTTTTGAAGAAAAGGCATCCACCTTGTAGATTCTTGGTACCCTCGTAAATTATTTCACAGTCCAAGTTTCTTGTCTCATTGGGCCAAGATTTTCCATGATGAAATTCCAGGCTAGATATATCATAGTTTTCCTATCACAAGAAAAAGGAATAATTAGAGGATATTAGATCCAAGTTTGAATGATGTAAGGGCCAAGGATGTATCGAAATGAAATTGAAAAAGGTGAGGAATCGGGATTCTTAAGTGCACATATTCCAACTGGAATCGATCGAGCTAATTTAATAATAACACCCATTCCTTATGTTATGATTTATGAGGTAGTGGTAAAGAATCCACTACCCTACAAGCTAAAGCACTCACTATAATGATTACAAAAAATGGAGAAGAACATGTGTAGACATATTTATCTATGCTTAAGTTAGTCAGTTATATTATCCAAGAAATTCCAATAGTTCACTAACATTATAAAACTTATGTTAGCTCAATGTTACCTTTGTTACCAAAGGTGCTAGTAGGTCACACACACCACCCCTGTTGATGATACTTTTCCACATGCCACTACTTTGACAGCTCAAAACATGATAGGCTAGGAATAGAAGAAATTTATCAAATTGATCAAAATAGTTTCAATCTACAGATTCATATGTCAATAAATTCCTAAAAAATGGGTCTGATTTTCAAAACATTAAATCATTCCAAGTTTGCAATGTTGAAAAACCAGAGGTTACATTTTGGTCCTGCAACTTGTACAAATTTCATGCACTTTCACATTAAAGCTTTAGATACCAAAGGAATTTTTTCATTCAATCTAACTGTCTTGAAACCAATACGAAGAAATACATGGTTTATTGTTTCTACCTTAGTTCATGTCAAAATAAAGATGTTAAGAATGATTATATTGTTTTCTATGATAAAAACAATTTGACACTAGGGCCACCATTATAGTAGTATCGAGACTGATGTTGATACAAAAATACCGATGACATTGATTCTGATAAATTTTGAGATTGAGAGGAAAAAGAGAATTAGGAAAAGGGGAGTGATGGAGAAAAGCGGATGCTGAAATAGAAGGCATAATAGGAATAAGGATAGTATAAGAATATGAGGAAGATTGAGATAATCAAATTTGAAAAAAATGATCATCCTTCAAGATGACGGTAATAATGATGATGGAAAATGCTGAGAAAAATAGTTGAGATGAAGGGTATCTGATAATTGTGTTAAAGAATTGGAAAAATGATTGTTTTGATTTCTATAACAAGGAATACTTTCGCTGACTTGTTTCATTGCCACCAAAACTTAGCATAGGAGAATCAACCTCTTTTCAAAAACAAACCAAAATTATTAATATAAAAAATTATCAACTTCAGCTTATTGATTAATTCAAGGAGGATTTTCCCTCTAGTTACCTGGTTTTCAAGCAAGTCGCATGTTCAATTTTGCTAGCAGGTTGGTTTTCACAATTGAACGTTATTTTTATCTTCACTTTTTTTATTTTTTTATTTTTTATGATTCTTTCTCTCTTTTTCAAAGCAAAAATAATAGATCAAGAAACATTTGCGATAGGTTGGAATTATCCCTTGCCTACTATCTCCAACTTAGGTTTTTTCTTCATTTTTTAATGAATTCTTCCATGGTAGTGGGTTTTTGATACAATTTAGTTCTATGTCCATTTACCAGAAAAGAAGTACCTTGTTCATCAACAGTTTTGACTTTCACAACTCCATTTTCAAATACATTTACAATCTCATATAGACCCAAGCAGTGTGTGTGGAAATTTCCTTTAAATTGTTTGAAATTTGAATCATACAAGAGAGCCTAGTTGCCTGGTTGAAATTGCTTCTTCTTTATGAATTAACATGCCATATTCTCCTTTCTTGTTGAACAAGAATATTTTTTTGGAAAACGTCACTTCTTATCTCATCGAGATCATTTATTTGTAGAAGTCGCTACTACTCCACCTCAGAGAGTTCTAAGGCCAATTGAACTGCAGTTCTAAAATTATTTATCTGGAATTTAATGGGTAAAAGGACATGTTTTCCATACACTAATTCATAAGGAGTGTGTCTGGTAATATTCCTCCGTATGGTTCTATATTCCCACAAATATTTTATAACCCAAGCTTCCCAATCACTACAATGCATATGTGCAATCTTCGCCAGGATGACTTCAAGGACCTTATTAGTGGATTCCACTTAGCCATTGGCTTTTGGATGGCATGGTGAGGAATTTTTGTGCCTAATTTGTATTTTTCAATGATGGCCTTCACATTTATTGAGGTGAACTGTGAACCCTGGTCAGTCAAAATTTCTCAAGGCATACCAGATCTTATAAAAAATTCCTCAAATAAAAAGTCTACAACATATTTTTCAGTGGCAACAGATATAGATTTAGCTTCAATCCATTTATTCATGTAATTAGTGAAAACTAAAATATACCTTTTCTTGAGTGATGTTGGCAGGATTGGTCCCAGGAAATCAAGGGCCCATTTTCAAAGGGCTCCACCATTTCCTAAGGACACAAAGGCATTTCATCATCTTGCCAAGGACGATCGATTTGTTGGTAGTTATCGCAACGACGGACATATTCCTTGGCATCCTAAAAAAGGGAAGGAAAATAATATCTTGAGTGAAGTATCTTATATGCAGTTATCTTATCAGTGAATTATCCCCCACATGGCTTATCATGGGAATCCTTTAATATCTCAAACACTTCCTCCTCATGCACATACCTTCGAATGATCATATTAGGACCAGTGCGGAAGAGTCTCCTTGAAACCAAGAACATGTTATATTATCATTAACAATTTTATTATTTTCTCTAATTGAAATTTGTGGTGATTTTTCCTTGCGACCAAGTAGTTGGCTATGTTTGCAAACCACAACGAGTTAGTAGAAAAAACAAACAAATGCTCAACATGGAAATAATCTTCAACATAAATTATTTGCCCTAGGTTATCTATTCTAGAAATAAAATCAGGTACTACATTTGCTTTACTAGGCCTATCAATAACAATAATTGTAAACTCTTGTAACAATAACAACCACCTTGGTTATCCACTTATGGGAGAAAGCCAGTTTCCGGTGCCAAAAAAATTACAGAGGTTCCGAAGATATCATCAGCACCATAAGATTCTGGGACCAGCACCCCTTTCAAAGTGAAATCCTCAACCAACTATGGAGGCTTCTCCCAGGCTTGCTCCTATGGACTATTTGGAAAGAAAGGAACAGGCGTGTTTTCAAAAGCCACACTACACCGATGGACATCATCTGGCACAATTTATGTCTTAATCTCCAAGAGACATTGGATCTGTACGCCTGGACACAGGAGGACTACCCCACTCTGGCAAAGGAAAAATCCATTTGGGATAATTGGAACTTACATCTTCCTCAACGAATTCACAGCAGTAGATCTTCCCAGGGCCATTCTACCAGCAAGACTGCATGGAGTCTCCCCAATCAATACTCCTTCAAACTCAATTTCGATGGCGCCTCCAAGGGCAACCTCGGATCAGTTGGTTTTGTAGGCATTATCAGGAATCATAAGGGAGAATCGTTGCTCCTTTTCTTTGGCAATATTGGTTGGGACACAAACAACTCTTCCAAACTCGAAGGTCTTTGGCAGGGTCTCCTTCTTGCTCAGCATCATGGATTCCATCCTTTGGAAGTTGAAGGGGATTCCCAAATCCTCATAGGCATGGCCAACCAACTTCTCAATGGAGCACATGTGCAAAAAACTGCTAAAAGCTGGAGATTGGAAGCTCGATTAGTAGCAATAGAACACTGGCCTTATACTAATCGTGCCATCACCTTCCAAATTGTAAAACGTGAAGGCAACAAAGTAGCTGACCTCCTCGCCAACATAGGAGTCACTCATGACCAAGATCTTACCTCTGGTAGCCTGGATATTATTCAGAATGATGCTCACAAACAGGAATTCTCCTCTCTTATCCAAAGAGATGCTGATCCCCCGGATGCGGGTGTATCCAAGCTTAGTTAATGGTATGGGGCGGATGGGCGGCATGACATGCCGACACCTGCCCCTGTGGTACGCAGAGTTAAATGGACAGCTGCTCCACAGCATGTCTCATTTACACTCCTCACACTCCAATGCTATGAGCTCTGCAACCCAATGCACTCGCGCGCCTTCAAACAGGTTGAACCCTGCCTCCGCATGCTCTGGCGAGATTTTCACTCAGATAGCAGTTATGAAGATGGATTTGTTTGGTTTGGGAAGGACGAACTCGGTGCATGTTCATTCCGGTCTCATGGCAGATGGATTTCACAAGCAACAGGTTAAAATGGCCCCGGTCTTGGCATTCCCACAGTTTCGTTTGGGCGTCGTTGGTAATTGTCTGCACAGAAGGGAGAACGGCCAACGGTGTCTGTTGCGCTCCACGCAAAGGGAGGTCTCTTTTCCTGGGCATCTTCAGCTGTCTCCGCGTCCTCGTTCGAGCTCGGGCCTCCTTGGGCTGGTTGGCACTTTGGTCAAAGTTTTCTGGTTCCCGCTCCCTCATACTATGCCGAGGCTTCGACATCGTATGCAGAGTAGGAGAGGCAGCTCTCGGAGCCATCCCACTCGCTTGCCTTCGAGTCCTTCCTCGGACACTTCCTCCTTCGATGATGGCTCCAGCCATTACCCCAGAACTCGCAGCGGCCGAGGGCGCTCTCTGGATTTCTGCTCGTACTGGGGTCCCCATTCCCGTCGCTCGTCTGCTGCCTCTGCTAATACAATAGGCTCTGCTCGGTTTACTTTCCAGAGTTCCCTCATTCACCCAAGGATTACCGCCATTCTCTCGGTGATTTTTATAGAAGACAGCTTGCCTGAGGCTTCAAGTGTGCAGCCTGTTGTTCCCATGGAGACTTCTGCTCCTGCCTCCCAGTTTTCACATTTCAATCTGGGCAGTGGCAGCACTCCTTTGCAGCCTCCGTCTCGCCCTGCAGACTTTGTTCCTGATGAAGACATGCTCTCTGCTGAGCCTGGTCCCCCGGCTTCTCAGGCAGATCTTGCTCCTGATATGCTTTCCACCGGAGGCTGCAGGATCGTGGAGGAGAATCCGGACGACTAATGGGTTCGTGGCTTGGTATTTTTCTCTGTTTATGTCACCCAACTTCTTGGGTTGTTTTTTTTTTTGTTGCTATGAAGCTTTCTGGCCCTTTTTTGTCCTTTCTGGGTCAAAGAATTTTCTGGAGAAATCCTATTCTGCACCCCTGCGTGGGTTTCGACAGTCCACTTCTCTGGTTTTTCCTGAATCTTCTGCCTTTGAGGCAGTAGCTTTTGACTTCGGTCTCGATGTAAAATTATCAGCTTGTTAATAGATCAGTATTACTTAGAAAAAAAAACAATAACAACCACCTAGTAACATGTATGTTAGTTAATGGCTTATTCATCAAATATTTTATAGAAAAAAAAATTATATGTGAAAACACCTCATATCCGATTATATAGTGTCTAAAATTATTAATGGCATAAATCAACCCTAATAACTCATTTATTGTTAATGTACAATTTAATTTAGCAAGTGAAAGGATTTTGCTTGCAAATTAGATGGAATAGGAATATTTTCCTTCCTCTTGTCTCAAGTTTGCGCCAATAGCTATCTCTGAGGCATTAGTGGATATGTCAAAGGGAAGGGACCGATTAGGTCCCCTCAAGACAGGTTCTTGAGTCAATTTCTCCTTCAATTCCTCAAAATCACTTTAGAAAACATTGTTCCAAGAGAAGTTAGTTTATTTGGACAATAAATGAAATGGAGGAGCAGGAATTCTAGAAAAGTGCTTAATAAATATCTTATAGTAGCTTACCTGTCCTAGAAAATTCCTCACCTCCTTTTGAGGTTTAGGTACTTGCAGGTGTAAAATAAATTCATATTTGGTAGGGTTAGCATGTATACCTTCATTAGAAATAAGGTGATCGAATATTATTCATACATTGAAGAAAATTTTAAATTTTACATTACTGTAGAAATTATATAACTAATGTGTTATACATCCAAGATTCTCCTGATCACACACTATTTGACTTCATGCATAATACATAATCTCTTCTACTATTGATCATTACTTGCGGAAATTAAATCAATTGCATGCACACATTGAAACCATAAAAATTCACACATATGAACACAATGTTTTAACGGGAAAGCCTGAAGCTAAAAACCCCAACTATCTGTATATAATATATGTCATAGAGATCATGTAACAATCCTCATACAAAGCTGATCATATCAAGCTCTCATTACAATAAAATCGCTACACACTAAAAAGGCCCGATAATGAGCTTACTGAAAAGAGTCACCTTCACTAAGTGGGCCCACAGGTTATTTTTGGCGCAAGTCTATTTTTAGACATGTCAATCATATTCTATGAGTTGCAGGATGATATTTGTGGATGGTTGGTCAAGTTGGAAAAATAGATGGACTTATATTTTTAGAAATATTGGGCAGAATCTATTTTTAGATTGCCAGTCTAAAAATAGATATGTCGAATATTATTGGCTCTTAATAATATTTGTACTATAAACATTATCTTATTCTCTTGGAGCACTTCAGTTAAGTGCACAGATGTGGCACAGGAGTTGACAGAAGGAATTACGTTATTCCTGAGGGTTAAGTGAAGCTATTTCATGGAGACTACAGTTAGAACTCATGTCACAGAGTTTGGTGGAGTTATTGAGGTAGTTGGTGGAGTTGTGTTCAGTTTAACTTAGTTAAACATAATTGAGCTAGTTGTATATAGTCTAACTGATTGATACACTAGTGAGAGTGGTGTGAATTAATTATTAATTAATTCATTAATTATTAACTCGTTAATCAACTAAAGAATACATCAGTTAACTGCAGTGCATGGACAGTTTCAGTGGAGACCAGTGAAGAGGTAGGTGAAAGAGCAGTGTGACTATCAGTTGTGACTATAGTGTTTCATGATTTGCAACACACAATGGTTGGAGATGCCAATGAGGATTTCGTGAGCAAGGATAGACCAATTCGAGTTCATTCAGAGCCATTCTTCAGTGGTGATTGCGTAGTAGAGGCAGGCTAGCAGGTGGCAGAGATCGGTGCATGGGATTTGCTAGATCGGACCTGATTAGTGTGTAGCAATTGGAGATTGTAATAATAGCTTGTGAGGACCTTTGTATGATGATTGTTACATGATATCTATGACATATAATATACAAATAGTTGGGGGTTTTCAGCTTTAAGCTTTCCCATAAATTACTGTGTTCATATGTGTGAATTTTTATGGTTTTAATGTGTGCATGCAATTGATTTTATATCCGCAAGTAATGATCAATAGTAGAAGAGATTTTGTGTTGTGCATGAAGTCAAATAGTGTGTGATCAGGATAATATTGGATGTATAACGCATTAGTTATATAATTTCTACATGGTATCAGAGTAGTATTGATCATTGGAGCAATTGCCAAGCATTGAAGTGGCTGAGTTTTGTGCTGGTGGAATTCGAATTTGCAGTAGTTTTTTCTTGGTGTCGAA
Organism: Pinus albicaulis; assembly: GCA_034641835.2. NCBI lineage: Eukaryota > Viridiplantae > Streptophyta > Pinopsida > Pinales > Pinaceae > Pinus > Pinus albicaulis. The sequence continues at coordinate 47,112,905 of CM076573.1, read as the reverse complement.
GTTGAGATGTATTTCAACGGATTGCGATTGGAGTATGCCCTTGAGGGAAGCTCGAATTATATTGCACGGAAGGACAGGATGGAAGCGGTGTTGGAGGACAATGGGTTGAAGGAGTTCATAGATGCAGAAATTCCAAAACCTGCTTCTAGCAATGTTACCACACTTGACGCATGGAAAAAGAAGATAGAAAAATGTCGAAGGATTCTGTTGGAAGGTGTGAAGTATCACATAGTGTCCAGCCTTCATGGTAAATCTTCTCCATTCTTGATGTGGAAAGCTTTGACATACTTGTTCCAAAGTAAGAGCGACCAGAGGAAGTTGGCGTTCAAGGATAAGCTCAGGAATATAAAAATGGAGAAAGGTGATAGTATACCCAAGTACCACACGAATTTTGTCCAGTGCAGGGATGAGCTGGGAAGTGTGGGGTTACTGTAGATGACGAGGACTTGGTGAGCTTGGCTCTTCTTGGGCTTCCGAAGAGTTGGAATTCCTATCAGGAATCTGTCAATGGTCGGGAGAAACTGCCAGGATGGGAGCGACTTTGGTCAGATCTTGTGCAGGAGGAGATAATCCGGAGTACCAGGGACGGATATTCATCGAAGAATGTAGATGAAGAAAATTTTTCTTTGGCTGCCAAAGCAAGGAAGGGGAAGAGCAAGAAGAATGCTTCTCAATCTGGTGCGAAAGGCAAGAAGCAGGACATGTCCAAGGTGAAGTTCTTTCACTGTCACCAACACGGACATTACACCACTAATTTTCCACAGAAGAAGAAAAATAAGAAGGTTGTTGGATCTGCAGCTGGAGAGGCCTTAGCCTTGCAGTTTGAGCTATATTTTTCACTGATCGCATGCTTTGTCTCAATTATGATGGGTTTAGTGTGCTTTCTTGACAGTGGTGCGTCTTTTCATATGACCGAAGACAAATATTTGTTCAGTGATCTGGATCAGAAGGATCTTGGAGTGCACATTGAGATGGGCGATGATGGTAGATACAGTGCGACTGGTATCGGGACCATTTCCTTTGAGAGGGAGTCTGATAAACCTTTCATATTGAAGGATTTCATGCATGTTCCAGGATTGAAGAAGAATCTGATCTCGGTGGCCATGTTGGAAGACAAGGGATATGATGTTGTCTTTAGCGAGGGAAAGGCTTTCCTGCGGAGTAAGACAACTGGTGAAACCTGGAGGATAGGGGTTCGAGTTAAGAACCTTTATCAGTTGGAGGTATATGGATGCACAACAATGGCAGGCAAGGTAGAAGGAGTGGTGAGCTGGGATGAGGGCGAGCTATGGCACAAGAGATTGGGCCATCTTCACCATGGTGCTTTGAAAATTTTGTAGCAGATTTCTACCAGGTTTCCCAAAGGTACACTTGCGCAGTCAGATCAGTGCAAGGGATGTACTTTGGGAAAATTTGTGAAAGCCACCTTTCACGAGAAGGATAGTCGTGCCACGACGATCCTTGAGAGAATTCACACAGACGTGTGTGGACCTTTCTCAGTAGCTTAAACAGCAAAGCACGGGTATTATGTGATCTTTGTTGATGACTTTTCTCGGAAGTGTTGGATCTTCTTCATGCAAAAGAAGAGCAAGACATTCTCTAAGTTCTGTGAGTTAAAGGCACTAGTGGAGAAATATTCGGGGAAGCAGGTGAAGGCTCCTAGGAGCAACAATGGTGGTGAATTCATCTCTACCGAATTCAAATACTTTTTCATTGCAGAAGGAATTCAAAGAGAGCTCATAGTGCCTCATAACCCACAATAGAATGGGGTCGCGAAGCGAAATAACAGAACGATCATGGGTGTTGCACGGGAAATTTTGCATGATCAGGGACTTCCCATACACTTGTGGGCTGAGGCATGAAATACTGTGGTTTATGTGAAAAACCGTTGTCCTCACATAGTACTTGGCATGAGTACACCCGAAGAGGCATTTTCTGGTAAGAAGCCTGATATTTCTCATTTGAAGATTTTTGGCTCACCTGTTTACATTCATGTGATGAAGGATGCCAAGAATAAGATGGAGCCGACTGCAGAGTGTTAGTATGATTCTTTCGTCGTAAAAGATCACTTTAGCTATGCATAAAAAATAGCCCTAACATCGATTATGGCTGCAAAATATCTTTAAGTTTGTTGCACAAATTCAGATCTAAGCACAAAAGACATTAAGCAGATAAAATATAACATGGCTCCATAAATCCAATGGACAAGACAAGCAAGATGTATTTAAAAGAATTTTGTATTATATTAAAGAATGGGGCACCTGAGAGGAAAACAAGAAAGGTGTCTTCCGATTCTCCTCAGTGGGATGGGTTCTTGAAAGTCCTCAGTGTTTCAAATCTAAAATTTCTCTCTCTTATGGGTGTAGAAAAACAAACATAGAACTCAATGGGAGTTCACAAAGCAAAATGGAAAATGGTGACCAAGAGTAGATCTAGAGTGATCTAATGCAATCAAGGTGACTAATGAATGGGGAAAACCCCCCTATTTATAACAAAATATTGGGGTGGTCTAGAACTCGGTGCATGAATAAAATATTATTAATCAAATTCTAGAAGCACCTTTTAGGAATATTTTATTATATTTGTTGGAGGGAAAAGGTTATCTTTGACTTGGGTCAATTCCTTTATTTATAAATAATAAATAAGAAAATGTTTATTTATCATCTAGGGAAGTGATGGGAATATAATTAAATAAATAATGGTTTATTTAATTATTTATGGATGATTTAGTCAAATTTAACTAAGAATATTATTTAAATAATGATTTAAACAACCTATTCTCAGGGGAACAATTAAATAAATAAGGATTTATTTAATTAATTTCCTTATTTTGATAGGAAATATAAATAAATAAGTTATTTTATGTGGTGAAAGCAATTTTACTTAGGGTAAAATTGGTCTTACATGGTGTACTTGGGTTCATCTAATAATAACAGGTTAGATGACCAAAAATTGGTGTAACAGATTTCCCCCCAACGTACGAGTGTTAGGATCAAATCGTATGACTGAAGTACATTGTAATAACTCAATCACTAGGCATCAAGAGAGAGGTGAGAGAGAAATGTAAGGATGTCTGAGGTGTGAAAGGACTAGACCCTGAGGAGACGAGACTTACAGGTGCAACAAGTCTCTATGAAGTGGTACCTATGCTAAAGGCGGCGGGGGAGGCATACCTATGCCCTCCGAGATGAAGTACAAAGAATAAGGTGCCCGGAAAACCACGGAACGCAATAAGTACAAAGAATAAGGCGCCCGGAAAACCACGAAATGAAATAATGGAGCATGTGCTGGCCTAAACAGGAGCTAGATAAATAACATGATGAATCCCACATACATGCGATGCCTGGAATAATCGTCAGGGCTTATACAATAATATGGTAGTACATGAGATATAAATATGCCCAAATGCCCCCTACACGCGGGGAAGTTCTCTCAAAATCTGATGGATACGTGCAAATCGAAGAGGTGCTGCAAGTGGTTGAGGCCGATATCATCATATGAGAGGAGCTGCATCAAGGGCTGAAATGAAGGCATCCGGGCATGTGGGGGGCTACCTACAAGGCCACCCCCTCATGAGGGTTGAGACATCTCACAGATGCCCGAGAATCACCAATAGCTGCGGCTGCGTCACTGGACCATCAAGTGTATATATCACGATCATGCTAGGAAGAGCTCGAACCAAGGTACACTACCCCCTAGACTTGGCTTCTGGAGTAAATGAGCTGATGTCGACAGAAGGAGGTCCGCCATAGGTGAGGCAATAAGGGAACCCCACCTAAGGCACGGGGAAAATAGTAGAGCGATGAACAAGTAGATACTGATGATGATGACGGAATGAGAGAAACGGAGGAGTGGTTGGATGAATGAGTCTATAAGAGGGAAAAAAATAGGCAAAGCACGCTAAAAAGAGGCCAATAGATCGAAGGTTCAGAGGGACTGGGATCTAAAGGGTAAATCTGCTGAAAAGTGGTGCAGAGAACAGCAAATAAGCTGAGGAAAGGTTGTTGCTAAAAAGGAGGAGATCAGCTAAAAATAGAAGAGACAAGGTAGTGGCCTTAGAAATGAACCCAAAAAAAATGATATGAGGTGGTTTTGAGAGGGAGAAGAGCTGATCTAAAGGGATCTGAAAAGGAGATATCAGATCGGAGAAAAAGAGGGTTGAAACTCTGGAAATTCAGACTTCTGAAACAGTAAAGACTCATCCACAAAAATTGGAGGGTACTAGAGCCCTAAGGGGCAAGATTCCCGCTTAGTTGAGTGAAGCAGATCAGAAACAGGTCCAAATGGGCAGAGACAGAGGCTGGAAAACCCTGACAAAAGCTTCAGACAAACCCAGAAAAAGTGCTGAAAAATTTGCAGAAAAATTTAAGGTCACAGGTTCTGACCTGTTTTCAGTCCAGGTCGCAGGTTTGGGGCAGAAAAGTGCGTCCTAAGGCTCAGGTCGCACTTTTTGGGCCGATAAGTGCGACCTACAGATTCGGCTCTCTCGGCAACATATTTCAGGAAAATTTGTCGTCTCAGTTGCGGCTGATGTCTATCACCTGTGCAATAAGGCCAGAAACACACGGAAGTTAAAGATTTGACTGTTTAAGGGTTTTAGGGGTGAAAATCACCATAAAAATAGGAAAAAAAAAATGGAAGAGAAACCCTAGGGTCTGAAATAGCTGGATATGCAGGAATAGATAAAACGACAGCGGTCGCAAAATAAAACCCGTGTGGAGTCGCCAATTGTTAGTATGATTCTTTCGTCGTAAAAGATCACTTTAGCTACGAATAAAAAACAACCCTAACATCGATTATGGCTGCAAAATATCTTTAAGTTTGCTGCACAAATTCAGATCTAAGCACAAAAGACATTAAGTATATAAAATATAACATGGCTCCATAAATCCAATGGACAAGACAAGAAGAATGTATTTAAAAAAAAATTGTATTATATTAAAGAATGGGGCACCTGAGAGGAAAAAAAGAAAGGTGTATTCCGGTTCTCCTCAGTGGGATGGGTTCTTGAAAGTCCTCAGTGTTTCATATCTAACATTTCTCTCTCTTATGGGTGTATAAAAACAAACATAGAACTCAATGGGAGTTCACAAAACAAAATGGAAAATGGTGACCAAAAATAGATCCAGAGTGATCTAATGCAATGAAGGTGACTAATCAATGGGGAAAACCCCCCTATTTATAACAAAATATTGGGGCGGTCTAGAACTCGGTGCATGAATAAAATATTATTAATCGAATTCTAGAAGCACCCTTTAGGAATATTTTATTATATTTGTTGGAGGGAAAAGGGTTCTTGACTTAGGTCAATTCCTTTATTTATAAATAATAAATAAATAAATGGTTTATTTATCATCTTAGGGAAGTGATGGGAATATAATTAAATAAATAATGGTTTATTTAATTATTTATGGATGATTTAGTCAAATTTAACTAAGAATATTATTTAAATAATGATCTAAATAACTTATTCTTAGGGAATAATTAAATAAATAAGGATTTATTTAATTAAGTTCCTTATTCTGGGTTAAATATGACCAGGAAATATAAACAAATAAGTTATTTTATGTGGTGAAAGCAATTTTACTTAGGGTAAAATTGGTCTTGCATGGTGTACTTGGGTTCATCTAATAATAATAGGTTAGATGACCAAAAAATGGTGTAACACCGAGGTTGGGATATTGTGGGGTACGCTGATACACCCCACAACTATCGTGTGTATTTGCCAGATAGTTGGAAGACTGTTGTGCGACGGGATATCAAATTTCATGAGGAGAAAGCCATGAAGTGTTTGCTTGAGAGGGAGCCACACTTGCATGCAGATGAGGAGCTATTATTTTCTAAGGATGAGCCTCGGGATGTGGATCAGCCACAAGAGGAGGTTCGTGGAGTGGAAGAAACCACTCATGCAGCGCAAACCATCAAAGGGCGGAAGCGCACTATAGAAGCTGAGCGACTGAATCTTGATGCAGAGAAGATTGTAGGAGCATCTACATCACGGCGCAGATAGAGACAGTCACCTGACCGATATACTGGATACATGGCTCTGATGAGCAAGTGTATCATGACAGAGCCATCCTCTTTCGAGGAAGCTATGGAGGACCCTGCATGGGTAGATGCCATGGTGGAAGAGTTTGATTCGATTGTCAGAAACAGTGCATGGGAGATTGTCCCAAGGCCGGAAGGGAAATCAGTGGTAGGTTCGAGATGGATCTACAAAGTGAAGCAAGCAGCTGACGGGAGCGTCGAGAAGTACAAGGTAAGATTTGTTGCCCAGGGCTTCTCACATATTGAGGTGATCGACTATGAGGAAACCTTTGTACCTGTCGCAAGGTATTCTTCCATACGGACGATCTTGCTCTCTCAACACAGATGGGGTGGCACATTCATCAGATGGATGTGAAGATTTCGTTCATCAATGGAGTGATTGAGAGGAGGTGTACATAGAGCAGCCCAAAGGTTTTGAGATCTTCAGCAGCGAGTCACATGTGTGTAGGCTCAAAAGAGAGTTGTATGAGTTGAAACAAGCACCTCGTGCTTGGTACACACAGATTGACAGTTATTTCACCGGACTTGGTTTTACCAAGAGCAAGGCGGATCCCAACGTATACCAGATAGTGCTTGAGGGTAAGTTTCTGATTATTGTACTTTATGTAGATGATTTGATTCTGACTGGTGATGAACAGTTGATACTCTCATGCAATTTTGATCTTGCAAAGGAGTTTGAGATGAAGGACTTCGGCCTCCTTCATTATTTCTTGGGATTGGAAATTTGGCAGCGCAGTGATGGATTATTTGTGTCTCAAGGAAAGTATGCCCAGGAGATACTGGAGAAGTTCAACATGCATGGCTGCAATCCTATCGACACTCCTCTTCCTGGTGGATGGAGGAAAGAGGATGTTACATTGGCAGAGGTAGTGGATGCCACTGTTTATCGACAGTTGGTGGGGTCGCTTATGTATCTAGTCAATACATGACCTGACATATGCTACGCTATTAACCAGCTTTCACAAGCTATGCTTAAGCCTACAAAGCTCTTTTGGAAGGCAGGCAAGCATGTATTGAGATATCTCATAGGCACATCGGGATATGGATTATGGTACAGACAGCCAGATGAGGTGAAGTTGTGTGGCTTCATGGATGCAGATTGGTTAGGGAGCCCAACAGATAGAAAGAGCACATCTGGAGGGATTTTCAGTATCGGTTCAACAGTAGTTTCTTGGTACAGTAGGAAGCAGAGATCCGTGGCACTCAGTTCAGCAGAGGCCGAGTACATGGCAGCGAGTTTGGCTGCATGCGAGGCTATATGGATGAGGAAGATCCTGGTCGGGTTGTTCGGTTCACACTTAGATCCTACTATGATATATTGTGATAATCAGAGTTGCATAAAACTCTCTGTTAATCTAGTATTTCATGATAGATCTAAACACATTGACATCCGGTATCATCATATCAAAGATTGTGTGCAGTGGAAGATCATGTTACTTTCTTACATTCCTACGAAGGATCAGGATGTTGATATCTTGACGAAGGTGCTCACCAGGAGAAAATTCGAATACCATAGAGGCAGGATCGGGGTGGCAGATAATCCCTATCTTGTTGAGAGGGAGTGTTGAGATTGCAACAAGATGATGAGTTTAGTGAAAAGAGTCGCCTTCACTAAGTGGGCCCGCAGGCTATTTTTGGCGCAAGTCTATTTTTAGACTATGTCTATTTCTAGACATGTCGATCATATTCTATGAGTTGCAGGATGCTATTTGTGGATGGTTATTCAAGTTGGAAAAATAGATGGACTTCTATTTTTAGACATATTGGGCGTAATCTATTTTTAGATTCCCAGTCTAAAAATAGATATGTCGAATATTATTAGCTCTTAATAATATTTGGACTATAAACATTATCTTATTCTCTTGGAGCACTTCAGTTAAGTGCACAAATGTGGCACATGAGCTGAAAGAAGGAATTACGCTATTCCTGAGGGTTAAGTGGGGCTATTTCATGGAGACTTCAGTTAGAACTCATGTCACAGAGTTTGGTGGATTTATTGAGGTAGTTGATGGACTTGTGTTCAGTTTAACTGAGTTAAACATAGTTGAGAGAGTTTTATATAGTATAAATGATTGATACAATAGTGAGAGTGGTGTGAATTAATTATTAATTAATTCACTAATTAATAACTCATTAATCAACTAAAGAATACATCAGTTAACTACAGTGCATGGACAGTTTCAGTGGAGACTAGTGAAGAGGTAGGTGAAAGAGCAGTGTGACTATCAGTTGTGACTATAGTGTTGCATGATTTGCAACACACAGTGGTTGGAGATGCCAATCAGTATTGTGTGAGAAAGGCTAGACCAATTTGAGTTCATTCATAGCCATTATTCAACAGTGATTGCGCAGTAGAGGCAGGCTATCAGGTGGCAGAGATCAGTGCATGGGATTTGCTAGATCGGACCTGATTAGTCTGTAGAAATTGGAGATTGTAATAAGAGCTTGTGAGGAGCTTTGTATGATGATTGTTACATGATCTCTATGAAATATAATATACAGATAGTTGGGGGTTTTCAACTTTAAGCTTTCCCAATTACTATGTTCATATGTGTGAATTTTTATGGTTTTAATGTGTGCATGCAATTGATTTTATTTCCGCAAGTAATGATCAATAGTAGAACCCCGGATGCGGGTGCAAGTGTCGATAGTGGGAGCGATGGGACGCAAGGCATTCGGACGGGAGGCCACATGCCATCCCTCACGGAACCTTGGCGCCCACCTGATCGCAGTTAATGCCCGCGCTTGAACTTAATAGCGTTGATATGGAGTCGATTCTCATCATTCAAACTGGTATTCGAGGCAGCCTCGACTACTGCAACCGCATTTCACATAAGAGTTTCAGGCTTGGTCATTCAATGCGGAGGTTGGATGGTTGCAGGAACGGATTTTTATATGCCATGGAGCCGCCCGCCCCTACGCCAATGCATTCGTGGTGTAATCCTGCTCAGGACAGAGCCAGAGTTCGCACCACCACAGGGAAGCGCAGTCGCCATACCTGTTGTTTGGTGCCCGCTGACAGTTTTCACATCTCAATTGCAGGTTATTGCTCGTTTGCAACAGTGGTTCTGGGCACTCCTCCTGAGCGGAATCCCGTCAACACTCAGTCGCTTCAGCACTCCAGCTCCTATACAGTTGCTAATATGCCAAGGCTTAGGCAGAGGATGCGGTGCCGGAGAGGGTCCTCTCGTTCGGCCAGAAGGAATTTGCCATCCATTTCCTCCTCTCCGTCAGATTCTTCTGCGCCCTCTGGCAGCCTCCCTCGTCTCTTTTGTGGGCGCTTGCTTCGTTCTGGTCGACGGCTTGACTCGCCTTCTGGTGATGCTTTGCCGGCTCAGTCCCACACGACCCTCTTCTCATTCGACTGTGCTCTCAACAGACCACGAGTAACCGTGGCCATCTCTGTTGTCTTCCTGGAGGAGCCCCTGCCTGAGATTCCGCCAGTCGAGCTTGCTCCGGACGACAGCGCACATTTGGAAGCGGTGCAGCAGGATTTGAGGGGTCAGCCCTCTGAGAACATAGAGTCTTTGCAGGTTGACGCTGGGTGCGTTCAGGCACATGTCGAAGCAACTCCTCCAGTGGTCCACAACACCGCCGCCCTCTCCCATGCTCAAGGCGATCCAGAAGAATACGGTTGCAGGATTGAGGAAGTTGCGCCGGATGAGTAACTCGGCCCTCTTCTCCTGTCTTTTTTGTTTTTTCTCTGCCCTCTCTAAGGGAATGTTTGGTTGTTTTAATGTTTCCTTCAACTCTGGACCATTTTTTGTCAATGTCCAATCTCAGTCCTTACAGCGGTCTAGTACTGTTAGAGTCCAGTGCTATAGCTACGAAATGTCTATGCTTCTAGTGTTAATTCAAAGACATTCCAGTTCGATCCCCTGCGTGGGATTTTTTCAGTTGATTGTTCCTCAGGCTAGTTTCCCTCCAGTTGGGCAGCCAAAAACTAGTCTCTGTCAGTTAAAATTTCCTCCCAGTAGGCACTGTTATGGCCTTGGCCAGATGTACTATATTTTCCACTGATTAATAGATTACTCTAACTTAGAAAAAAAAAAATGATCAATAGTAGAAGAGATTATGTATTGTGCATGAAGTCAAATAGTGTGTGATCAAGAGAATCTTGGATGTATAACGCATCATTTATATAATTTCTACACTTTCCATGCACTGTAGTTAACTGATGTATTCTTCAGTTGATTAATGAGTTAATATTTAGTGAATTAATTAATAATTAATTCACACCACTCTCACTAGTGTATCAATCAGTTAGACTAGATACAACTAGCTCAATTGTGTCTAATTGAGTTAAACTGAACACAACTCCACCAACTACCTCAATAACTCCACCAAACTCTGTCACATGATTTCTAACTGAAGTCTCCATGCAATAGCTCCACTTAACCCTCAAGAATAGCGTAATTCCTTCTGTCATCTCCTGTGCCACATTTGTGCACTTAACTGAAGTGCTCCAAGAGAATAAGATAATGTTTAGAGTCCAAATATTATTAAGAGCTAATAATATTCGACATATCTAGTTTTAGATGGCAATATAAAAATAGATTCCGCCCAATATGTCTAAAAATATAAATCCATATATTTTTCCAACTTGACCAACTATCCACAAATAGCATCCTGCAACTCATAGAATATGATCGACATGTCTAAAAATAGACTTTGCGCCAAAAATAGCCTGCAAGCCCACTTAGTGAAGGCGACTCTTTTCACTAAGCTCATCATCTGGCAATTCGAACACCCCTTCAACAAGATAGAATTTCACCCCGATCTCATGGTATTCGAATCGTTTTGGTGACAGTTTTCTGGCCAAGATATCGTATCCTAATCAGAGAATGTAAGAAAGTAACATGATCTTCCGCTGCACACAATCTCTGATATGATGATACCGTATGTCAATGTGTTTAGATCTATCATGAAATACTGGATTAACCGAGAGTTTGATGCAACTCTGATTATCACAATATATCACAGTAGGATCTAAGTGTGAACCGAACAACCCGACCAGGATCTTCCTCATCCATATAGCCTCGCATGCAGCCAAAATTGCTACCATGTACTGCCTAATTTAACTTGAAATACCATGATTTTTTCCATCACGTGAACCGTCGACTGCATCGAAATCCTCGTACGTGCTCTTTTCCGTCCGCTCGTTGCCTCTCACCCAACCGCATCCGTGAAGCCACAACCTCACCTCATCCGGGACTCCGTTCGTACTACAACTCATATCCCGGGCGGTGGTCGCAAGATATCTCAATACATGCATCCCCACCTTCCAAAAGAGATTGGTAGGCTTAACCATAGCTTGTGAAAGATGGTTAACAACATAGCATATGTCCAGTCATGTATTGACTAGATACATGAGCGAACCAACCAACTGTCGATAAACAGTGGCATCCACTACCTCTGTTGATGTAGCATCCTCTTTCCTCCAACCACCAGGAAGAGGAGTGTCGATAGGCTTGCAGCCTTGCATGTTGAACTTCTTTAGTATCTCTCCGACATACTTGCATTGAGACACAAATAATCCATCATTGCGCTGCCAAATTTCCAATCCCAAGAAATAATGAAGGAGGCCCAGTTCCTTCATCTCAAACTCTTTTGCAAGATCAGCCTTGCATGAGAGTATCAACTATTCATCACCCGTCAAAATCAAATCATCTACATAAAGTACAATGATCAACAACTTACCCTCCACCACAATTTGGTATAGGTTTGGATCCGCCTCACTCTTGGTGAATCCAAGACCGGTGAAATAACTATCAATCCATGTGTACCAAGCATGAGGTGCTTGTTTCAACCCATAAAGTGCTCTTTTGAGCCTGCACAGATGTGACTCGCTGCTGAAGATCTCGAAACCTTTGAGCTACTCTATGTACACCTCCTCCTCAATGACTCTGTTGAGGAATGCAGTCTTCACATCCATCTGATGAATGTGCCATCCCATCTGCGTTGAGAGAGCTAGGATGCTCCATATGGAAGAATACATTGCGATAGGTGTAAAGGTTTCCTCATAGTCGATCCCCTCAATCTGTGAGAAGCCCCAGGAAAAAAATATTGCCTTGTACTTCTCGACGCTCTCGTCAGTAGCTTGCTTCACTTTGTAGATCCATCTCAAACCTACCACTGATTTTCCTTCTGGCCTTGGGACAATTTCCTATGCACTGTTTCTGACAATCGAATCATAGTCTTCCACCATGGCATCTACCCATGCAGGGTCCTCCACAGCTTCCTTGAAATAAGATGGTTCTGTCACGATACACTTGCTCATCAAAGCCATGTATCCAGTATATTGGTCAGGTGATTGTCTCTATCTGTGTTGTGATGTAGGTGCTCCTACAATCTTCTCTGCATCAAGATTCAGTCACTCAGCTTCTATAGTGCGCTTCTGCCCTATGATGGTTGGCGCTGCATGAGTGGTTTCTTCCACTCCATGAACCTCCTCTTGTGGCTGATCCACATCCTGAGGCTGATCTTTAGGAACTAATAGCTCCTCATCTGCATGCAAGTGTGGCTCCCTCTCAAGCGAACACTTCATGGCTTTCTGCTCATGAAATTTGATATCTCGTCGCACAACAGTCTTGCAACTATCTGGCAAATACACATGATAGTTGTGGGGTATTTCTATGTACCCCACAAATATCCCAACCTCTGCGGTCAGCTCTAGCTTCTTCTTGGCATCCTTCGTCACATGAATGTAAAAAAGTGAGCCAAAAATCTTCAAATGAGAAATATCAGACTTCTTACCAGAAAGCGCCTCTTCAGGTGTACTCATTCCAAGTACTCTGTGAGGATGACCATTTTGCACATAAACAGAAATATTGCATGCCTCAGCCCACAGATGTATGGGAAGGCCCTAATCATGCAACATCACCTGTGTAGCACCCACGATCATTCTGTTCTTTTGCTCCGCAACCCCATTCTGTTGTGGGTTATGAGGCGCTATGAGCTCTCTTCGAATTCCTTCTACGTTGCAAAAGTATTTGAATTCGCCAGAGATGAATTCACCACCATTATCGCTCCTAAGAGCCTTCACCTGCTTCTCCAACTCTTTCTCCACCAGTGCCTTAGACTCACAGAACTTAGAGAATTTCTCGCTCTTCTTATGCATGAAGAAGATCCAGCACTTACGAGAAAATTCGTCAACAAATATCACATAATACCTGTGCTTTGTTGTCAAAGCTACTGAGAAAGGTCCACACACATCTTTGTGAATTATATCAAGGATCGTCATGGCGCAACTATCCTTCTCATGAAATGTGGCTTTCACAAATTTTCCCAAAGTATATCCCTTACACTGATCTGACTGTGCAAGTGTACCTTTGGGAAGCATGGTAGAATTCTACTGCAAAATTTTCAAAGCACTATGGTGAAGATGGCCCAATATCCTGTGCCATAGCTCACCCTCATCCCGACTCACCACTCCTTCTGCCTTGCCTGCCATTGTTGTGCAACCATCTAACTGAAAATGATAAAGGTTCTTAACTCGAACCCCTATCCTCCGGGTTTCACCAGTTTCTTTACTGCGCAGGAAAGCCTTTCCCTCACTAAAGAAAACATCATATCCCTTGTCTTCCAACATCGCCACAGAGATCAGATTCTTCTTCAATCCTGGAACATGCATGAAATCCTTCAAGATGAAAGGTTTTCCAGACTCCCTCTCAAAGGAAATGGTCCCGATACCAGTTGCACTGTATCTACCATCATCGCCTATCCTCGATGTGCACTCCAAGATCCTTCTCATCCGGGGGACGCGAACAAATCTTTATCTCTAGTCATATGGAAAGACGTAACACTATCAAGATACTACACCCATCTCATCACACTTGGAGACCAAGCATGCGATCATGAAAATATAGTTTTAAACTGCGAGGTTAAGGCCTCTCCAGCTGCAGATCCAGCAGCCTGCTTATTTTTCTTCTTCTGTGGACAATTAGTGGCGTAATGTCCGTGTTGGTGACAGTGAAAGCACTTCACCTTGGACATGTCCTGCTTCTTGCCTTTCGCACCGGATTGAGAAGTATTTTTCTTTCTCTTCCCCTTCCTGGCTTTGGCAGCCAAGTGCAATTTTTCTCATGTTCATTTCTTCGATGAAGATCCATCCTTCGGTACTCCGCCTTATCTCCTCCTCGCACAAGATCTTTACCAAAGTCACTTCCCATCCTCGGCGCTTTCTCCCCAACTCGTTACAATACATATGCCATTATTATTAATACCTTCAGGAACGCTATTCCACTCATTTCTACCATTCTTCATCACGTCATTTATTATAATTTATTATTTAAATCCATTTTATAATGATTTATGCTCTTATGAATGAATATTATTTATTCTCCTTTATTTCTAATAAATTGATGATTATGCATGATTTTATCAATGAAAGTTTAATAAATTGGTTATAACATTATTCACCATTTTTAGCCTCCAAGATAATTTCCAGATTGAAGATTTGATTATTAAAAGTGCCAACTCAGAAATTCGCTGGAATAAGAAGTGACAGTTTTGCGGTTGAGATTCTGAGCAAATGAAGATGAATCTGGAAAATCCAGAACATGGGTTTTGTCCAGAACGGACCCAATTAACTTTAATGAAGAACAGTTTGCCCAAATTCGGCTTGTACTGAGAGAAACGCAGGTTTCTTTGAGCACGATTTTCTCAGATTTGTTGTTGCGGCCGTCCTCCAAATCTCAGCTGCAAAGCCAAATTCGTCTTGTTCTTGTTGAAAGATGGATGGAAATATATCTTCTTGTTTATCAATTGGTTGGAAACAATCCAATTTTGTAATAGAAATCATGTTGTACTTATCTTTATTGTAACTGCTCTCTGATCTCTCTTTATTTAAATCAGAACAGAGATCAGAGGGAAGGAGGATTTTTGGGGATGATTTCAGATGGAAAAATGATGAAGAATGATGGTGGATTATTCATGATAGGATAGGGATTGTTGCATGATGTAATTCTCAAGCATTTTCTGTTGTAATGATTTCACATTTTAATGATTAATACCTGATTCGGGAGTTGTTGTTCATTCTTTTCATTCAGAAATAGCCCAGCAGCATCCGCTGGCGGCTAAGGGCCCAGCCTCTGGTGGAGTACGCTGCTGCTACTGTATATTATATTCTTTTGTTTTATGCGTGGTTTGCTTATCAGTTTTATTTGGTAATCTGGTATGTTCTATTATTTTACATCACAGCTCTGTCACGTAATCTCATTTTCTGAGACAGAAATATCATATCGATTTTGCAACGCATTGCTGTTTCTTTAAGTGCTGATATAAATGGTTTTTACAGGATACCGTTGCTATTCAATTATGGAATGTCTGTGTTGTAACATCTGACCATTGGTATTATTGAATTCATCTTAGAAATTATATTTTCTTGCGATTGTTGAATTTATGAACGTTGCTGCTCCATTCTAAAAGACAGTCGTATTATTTATAACTAAGACTGACAAGTGGATTACCAAGATCAGATTGCTATTGAGGTGTGCCATGTGTTAAGTTATTATGCATTTGTATTTTACTTTCCATCGTTGTTTCATATTCATTATTAGTTAATGGTGTTCTATTTCTGCGCGTTGTTCGATTCATCTTTAAAGATAGGGGATTGCTATCCGATTTCTGTAGGACATAATTATTGCATTTATTCTTGTAGACTAAAGGGTTGTTTCTTATTAAATTCAGCTGCTATTATAATTTCCTAGTCACTGTTCCATTCCTTATCTGTTGTTCCATTTCTTGTTATTCGCATTATCTTTGCCTTGGTGTGCAGAACGATCTGAAACTGTAGTGGGCATTGGCATTTGCTGTCTAGTCCCCAGATTGATGATCTGTTCCTTGATTACTTTTGGTTACATCAGTTTCCAAAGGGATGGGCTATTGTTGTCGAACCCTTGACTGATACATTGCTTATTTTTCCGAATGAATGATTTAGGCTTCAAGGTATTTTGTTGTTGATTTTCGAATGAATGAATGATTGTCTTGTTCCGGTTTGATTTCAATTGCATCAATATCCAGAGGAATGAGTTATTGCTACTGTATCCTCGATTGATGGTTGTTTGAGTGAATGATTTAGTTTAGAACATTTCAGTTTCTTGCTGTTCCAATTAGATTTTGTTTTCAGCTTTCATTTACTTTTGCATTTTAAGCACTATACTGCAAAACATTACTCTTGAGTAAATAGCCGCCTCAGACTGAGTACACTCTTGAAATAAAAAGTCGTCCCTGGGTTGATAATTAATGTGAAGGTAATTAGGAGTTAAAAAGACCCTTTTTATCGCTCCACACCGACCATTGACAGAGTCCTCATAGGAGGTACAACTCTTTGGAAGCCCAAGGAGAGCCAAGCTCACCAATTCCTCTTCGCCTATAGTAACCCCCACACTTCCCAACTCATCCCTGCACTGGACAAACTTTGTGAGATACTTGGGTATACTGTCGCCTTTCTCCATTTTTTTTTTTTGAGTTTATCATTGAGCACCAAATTCCTCTGGTCGCTCTTGCTTTGGAAAAATTCTATCAAGATTTCCACATCAAGAATAGAGAAGATTTACCATGAATTTTGGACACTATGTGATCCTTCACACCTTCCAGTAGAATCCTTCGACATTTTGATGTCTTCTTTTGCCATGCGTCAAGTGCGGCAGCATCGCTAGAAGTAGGTTTTGAAATTTCTGCATCTATGAACTCCTTCAACCCATTATCCTCCAGCACCTCAAGGGCATACTCCAATCACAATCCATTGAAAAACATCTCAACTTCGACACCAAGAAAACACTACTGCAAATTCAAATTCCACCAGCACAAAACTCAACCGCTTCAATGATTTTCAATTGCTCCAATGATCAATATCGCTCTGATACCATGTAGAAATTATATAAATAATGCGTTATACATCCAAGATTCTCCTGATCACACACTATTTGACTTCATGCATAATACAGAATCTCTTCTACTATTGATCATTACTTGCGGAAATTAAATCAATTGCATGCACACATTGAAACCATAAAAATTCACACATATGAACACAGTGTTTTAACGGGAAAGCCTGAAGCTAAAAACCCCAACTATCTGTATAAAATATATTTCATAGAGATCATGTAACAATCCTCATACAAATTTGATCATATCAAGCTCTCAGTACAATACAATCGCTACACACTAATCAGGCCCGATCTAGCAAATCCATGCATCGATATTTGTCACCTGCTAGCCTGCCTCTATTGTGAAATCCCTGCTAAATATTGGCTCTGAATGAACTCGAATTGATCTATCCTTGCTCACGCAATCCTCATTGACATCTCCATCAATGTGTGGTGCAAAATCATGCAACACTATAGTCACAACTGATAGTCTACTTGCTCTTTCACCTACCTCTCCACTGGTCTCCACTGAAATTGTCCATGCACTATAGTTAACTGATGTATTCTTCAGTTGATTAATGAGTTAATATTTAGTGAATTAATTAATAATTAATTCACACCACTCTCACTAGTGTATCAACCGCTAGACTAGATAACCAGCTTCAAATCGTGTCTAAATCGAGTTAAATCGTAATAACCCACCAATTACCCTGTCAATTCCACCAACTTCCGTCATGAGTTCTAACCAAAGTCTCCAAGTAACAGCTCCACAAACCTCAGCTAACAGTGTAATTTTTCCGTCGCTCGATGTATACATCTGTGCACTTAACTGAAGTGCTCCAAGAGAATAAGATAATGTTTATAGTCCAAAGATTATTAAGAGCTAATAATATTCGACATATCTATTTTTAGACTGGAAATCTAAAAATAGATTCCGCCCAATATGTCTAAAAATAGAAATCCATCTATTTTTCCAACTTGACCAACCATCCACAAATAGTATCCCGCAACTCATAGAATATGATCGACATGTCTAAAAATAGACTTGCGCCAAAAATAGCCTGCAGGCCCACTTAGTGAAGGCGACTCTTTTCACTAAGCTCATCATCTTGTTGCAATCTCAACATGGGTGAGCTTTGATTGTTGTGATAATAAGAGTAAGGTTCACCTGGCATACCTTATTGATATGAACTAGGGCCTTGAGGCCTTCTTTGGTTGATGAAACAGAGTGGCTCTAGCATTGCTTCCCCACCTTGATATACAACCTTAAGTCCAGGCAAGGAGGGACACTTTTCTGTGGCATGATTCTCCTCACAGACTAAGCAAACCTCTATAAAATTCAGTGGACATTCATTTCTTGGGTGCTTTTGGGTATATCTCGGATAAAATATGGCCAGGCCTCTCTCTACTTCCTATTGCTTCCTTTTGACCTACATTGTGTCCATTTGCAAAGCAAGGGTGTGCAACATGTCACTCTTGAAGTCCTCTAGCATATTCCCAATCTCATGTTTGATGGAGGTGGAAGAGGAAGGGGTATTGGATGTACTTTGGCTAGCTCTGCCCTTCTTCCTAAATGCCCTAGAATGGTTCCGGAATAGAGTTTTGATTATTTCATAGGGTTGTTGGTAGATATATCCTCCTGATAGCATATTCAAGGTTTCTATCATCTCTTCTCTGGTCTCTCGAAGAAGTACAAGTTTAAGTGAGTCAGGGTCAAGAGTACAGTTGGCTCTCTTATAGTTCAATTGAAACCTCTCTTCATAGTCCTCTAAGGATTCATCCAGCCCTATAGTCATCCTAAATATCTCATCCTTAGTTTTCTTGGACCTACAATAGTCTTTGTATTTGCTGCTAAACGTCTCTTCCATCTATGCCCAGGTAGTGATGCTATCCCTAGGCAGACCCATGACTTCTATTTTGGTGATGGGGTTTGAGGGTCACAAATTTCTTGGAAATATGAACTAAAAATAAGATGAAATAACCCAGATATTTTTAGGGATTCTAGGTTAACAAGAAATTTACGAGTTTAAATTTCCTTAGTATATTTTGTAAACTGAAAAAATATGATCAATGATAGAAAGAGATTGGGTATCCTCATCACTATTTCTCTCATCAAGCCATGGCATACCAATTTTTTCTTAAGTATATCTAGCAAGGGAATACAGGGTCAATTTCTTTCTTGAGCCCCCATGTGCACTAAAAAATTCATTATAAGCGTCAGTCATGGCTAGCCATGGCCACCCCAAAATCAAGGGATGTGCTCCTATAGTCTTTTAAGTTGTAGGACTATGAAGTCAGCAAGGTACTCCCAAGAATTTATGGAGATGATCATGTCATCAAAAACACCCTCTAGCTTATTTTTTGATCTATTTGCAAGCTCTAAATAGTGGGTGTAGGATGAAGGTGAAACATCTTTAATTGATCCATGGTTTTCTGAGTCACAACATTGATTGCAGCCCCAAGTTCAATTAAGACATTAGGAACAAGAACACCACTAATATAGAAAGAGACAAAAATATTTCCAGGATGTATATATTTTTCAACTAAATCTCACCATTTCATCAAATCAGTTGTCTTTCTTACAAATTGTAATAATGGTTCAAGGTTATGTTTTTTTCCTACCTAGTTTCTTTATACAGAGTTCCTGAATGGTCTTGGAATAGATAGGAATATCTTTTAAGGCCTGCAACAAAGGAACCTTAATGAAAATTTTCCTAAGTTATAAAACCAAGTCATACTCAAGGTTTGGGTGAGATTTATTCATAGATAACCTCTCAGGATATGGAGGCAAGCTTGGAGATGGTAAGGGCTTTGATTTTTAGGAAGCAATATTTATTGCAACATCATTGTTTGAATGATTAGGAGTTTCCTCCTCAATTTCCTCTTCAATTATGATAGAAGGGTGTTTTTATTTTTGAAAAATCCTTTCCGGCCTAAATTGAAGGTCTTGGACCCCAACCAGCATGATATGATATGTAGGAAATGGTGGTTGTTCAAGAGGAATAATATGTTGAATTGCTTTATTATTGGGGTTGGTTAGTGGTTGAACAGGTAATTTTGTTGGCTTAAATGACTGAGGTGGTGGTAATTGAGGTGGTAAAGTATACCTTTTTTGATCCAAAGAAGCTATTTGATAAGGTCGAATTCGAGGGTATAGTGGATACGGTGCAGGGTTTTGTCAACCCTAGAGACAGCCTTGAGTTGTGAAAGACCAGTGCCTAAGACATCTTATATAGCAAAGAGCGATATGATATAACAAGGATAATTAGAAGAACAAGGCTCTTTTTCTATTTTAGTTTTAACAAAAAGGTACAATGTAGGTGGAACCAGAATACTCATAGACTTAGCATAATGAACGAAACACTGCAGAGGCAAGATGTGAATCCTCAATATAAATGTATCAGACAACTCAAAGACAGCTTTCCATAAGGAGGGTTGGATTCTAAAAATGCTTTATAGAGATTTGAAATCAAGCGTCATTTTCTGTATAAGAAATAAAGAAGGAATACTAACCACTAATGAGATGAAATTCCATAAACATATCTGAACATGAGATGGGCTTATGATAATAAGAATCCATACATGTCTATTTTCTTTTAAAAATAACATCCCATAGCACTTAATATAGAAGAAGCATGGATGAAGTGGAAAATGAAACATCATATCATGACTCAGCCATATTTAGAGCACTAGACAGGTTGGGTATAAGTATCAATGGTGATAGATTCATACCAGAACCAGTGAGCCACTCGCATTCTAGAGCATGATACAAGAGAAATGGAAATAGTGAAATGAACAGCTAAGCTATATCACATAAGGCAGAGTTACAAACTATAAAGCACTAAGACCAGAATCCTCATTAAAGATAAAACTCCTTATCGCTGAGACCCAATGAGTTCTTCACATTTGTATTAAAGCTTCAACAAAATGCATACAAAAACTCTTTCACAGCAAATTCTTCAGAAAATATGGAACCTTTTCTTAGTGTTTTCTTTCTGCTTTTATAACCACTGATTCCTATGCGTGAGAAGATATATTGGGAAAATATCTTCTCCGTGTGCTGGTATGCTATTGCAGGTCTAAAGCAAAATAGAAATTATGATGAGAAAAAACTGCCTCTCATCATCTTACAATGCAGGCCTAAAGCCGTTTCTAACTGAAATGTAACAATTGACTGAACTGAAAGTAAATCTGCGGGAGTAAATCTGAAGATTTCACTCGAAATGACAAAGTGGAGGGAATATATGGTAAAAAGACCACACAGGCCCTGTCATGACTTATTATTGCTATTTGATGAAGTAGAACCACTGCTGCTGCTGGCGAAAGAGATATTGTTAGTCATGGGAAGAGCTAGCCTTCCGTGTTGGAGTATGCGACACTGCCAGTAGTGGGAAAAACTGGCCTTCTGTGCTAGAGGGTCCCATAGGATGGCCAATGGTCATGATCCATTTTCTTGGATGTGGAATGCCTCTCTGCATCTTTTTCTCTGCTTCCTGGGCGTGGAGGATCTTCATCCTCGGCCTCAAGCCACTGTGATTGGCTAGATGAGGGCCTCTGATGTTTCTTTGGAGTCCTATCTGGCTGTAAAGCTCTTTGTTTTTCCGATTTCAAAACATAGATATGACTCATTGGTGTGCTTTGGTCTTCAAACTGTACCTTCTTCCTTTAGACACGGGATTAAGCGTTAATTATTCAATAATAGGCTTTAATTCTTCTAACCCGTCTCTGCTGCTACAATAACCTCTCTGCGTTCTGAATCACAGTGACTATGTTTGTAGAGACAGAGTGAATTAACCAATCTGTAACAACCCTGCACAATGCAATAAACTCATTATAAAATCCGGGGAGTGGCCGAAGGAATGTTGTGGAGGCCCGGAGAAATGGTGGCGCAACAGTAAAACTGTGGAAGAATGGTGGAAAATGGAGCTGATGAAGTCTTGGTGTAAATATGAGTCATGAGTCGCCTGATCAGATATGGAGATGGTGAATCAATGACCAGGATTAATGACGGAAGTGTCAATATTAAGCTAGGCGAAAGAAATAACATTTAGTGCAAAACCCAAAGTTTAATGCTCAGGGGATTTACAAAGGGAAATAATGAAAAATGAGCGAAAGCGGGGCCTTTTGATGGTGGGACCCGGCATGGGTGGAGGGCGATTAACTGAGAGCCATTGGATCTGGGTTGAATGAATGGCTACGATTGGATCGTCGGATTGCAATCGGGGGAGGCAGTGGGGTGACACATTGTAGAACTTGTGATTGCGATTGGAGTGGTGTTGCGATTATGCGATGGCCGTAGGATCAGAGCGATGGATCAACGGTGGAGATTACAATTGGAGGATCGCAATCAGGGATTACGGCGGGCAGCACACTTTAAAAATTGCGATTGTGATTGGTGCGGTGGTGCAATGGGCGCGATGCGATTCGCACTGGACCGTTAGATCTATTAAAAATCAACAGCGGAGATCTCCACAGGAGTTCATAGAACGAAGCCCAATCGCATTGAGGATTTTAAGTTTAACAAAGAAATGCGCTCGCCGTGAGACCTTCGATTGCGATAAGTGCCTACGGGCTCAACGCCTAGTTTTGGCACCCGGTTGCGTGGAGGGGAAGTGGTTAAGGGGCTGGCCGAAAGGGGCTAAAGCCTCATATGCAAAATATGATTCTTTGGCCTATTTTCAATGCATTTTAAGGCCAAAAAGGGGTAACGGTAAGGGGAATGAAAGGATTTTAAGTCAAACAAAGGTATTTGAAAGGTTTAAAATGGGATTTGGGTGATTTTAGGGGGTTATTGAGGAAACAAGAGAGGGGAAAAAGGTGAAGAAACAGAGGTTAAGTGGGAATGAAATAAGAGGGAAAAGGAGGCCTTTTGGGCATTCTTCTTCGCAAACAGAGAGGCTTCAAAACTGGGAACGACAGTGAATGTTAACCATATGATCAACATTGGCTCCACCTGGGGATGACACGTTCATCCTTCGGCGTGTCGAGAACTTCACAGACCACCTGTTAATCTTCTATGTGGACACCACTCTTCCGCATTTTTTATTTTTCTCTTCATGATTCATCACGACACACACATCATTCAAACAAAGATGAAAACAGAAAACTAATGTACAGTATAATACATCAGGCTCTCTCTGCCTAAATCAGAACTGGAAGTAAGGTTTGAGGAACTGACCATTTACAGGGGCATCGAGCAAGTCTCCTTGTAAATTTTCCAGCCTGGAAGTGTTATTGCCCCCTTGTTCCACAATTTTAAAAGGGTCGAACCAGAGTGGGTTGAATTTACCATGTTTCCCCTTTTCAGCTCTTCAAATATCCCATCTAAGCACTAAATCCCCAACCTGCATCTTCCTGTCCTTGGCATGCTGATCAAAAAGGTCCTTCATCTTCTCTTGATATTCAGTTAGCCTCTGACTTACCTAGTTTCGTGTTTCTTTTAACTTCACCAATTGATTTATTCTCCTGGCCACATCATCGAGTTCTTCTTGAATTTCTTGCATGATCGGGCTACTGGTAAGGCTAACTGTACAGGGAATACTATTTCCCTCCCATATACTAATTCATATGGGGACTTCCCGGTTGCTCTCTTGTTGGTAATCCTGTTGGCCCACAAAGCGAATTTCAACTGGGAATCCCAATTTTTCTAATTTTCATTGATAGCCTTCTTCAGTGCCCTCACCAAGGTTTTATTTGAAGACTCTGTCGGGCCATTTCCTTGTGGGTAATAGGCCATAGAGTGACCTAGTGCAATGTTATACTGTTGGCAGAAACTGACAAACTTTGTAGACTTAAAGGCTTGTGCATTGTCGGTCACTATCTTGGCAGGGCAGCCAAATCTGGATATGATATTTTCTTCCATAAATTTCATTACCACAGCATCTGTTTCATTCCTTGCAGGTATAGCTTCCACCCACTTCATGAAATAATCTGTGGCAGTTAATATCCACTTATGCTAACCACTTAACGAAGGATGTATTTCACCGATAAAGTCAATTCCCCATTGTTGGAATGGTTCATCCATGTGAACAGGGATCATGGGCAGAGGTGCCAACTTCTGTCTTTCAGAAAAAATTTGGAATTTCTCACAAGCTCTGACCCGGGCAAACACATCTCCAAAGAGTTTAGGCCAGTAGAAACTATCCTTCAGGATTTTTGAGCAGTGGCCCTCCAACTGTAATGACCCCCATAGATTCCTTCATGAAATTCGGCCATTATATTCTCTACCTCATCCTCTGTGAGACACAAGAGCAGGATGCCTGAGGGATCTCGCCAGTACAGCTGGCCATTGGCAACTATGTACTTCTGTGATCTTAACCTTATTTTTTTGTTTTTATCTTTATCACAGCTAGGAGGGTAGCTAAGTGTTAGAAGATATTCCATGATCTCCTTGTACCACAGGCTAATGAGGTACTTCATATGTGTCTTCTGAGTAGCTATCTCTACTCCCTGTTTCTCTTCTTTCTTCTCAGACTCCTCATTTTATATCATGGACATATTTATACTTAGAGCTTGACAGTTTGATTCGGACAAGATTTTGGCCAACCCTTGTCCCTTCATCAGTTTGGTAGGATGGATGTCTAGCTCATACTCTTGTATTTTGGCAATCCATTTCCCTCTTTTCCCTTCGCTATCTCCTTGGATAAGAATATATTTTACAACTGCTATAGGCACAAACACAGTGATATGGGACTACAAGACATACATGCAAAATGCTTTAAGAGACTTCACCAGAGCATATGCTTGCTTTTCTAATATGTTATATTTCAGCTCAACATCACGGAGCACTTGACTAAAGAAAGCGATGGGCTTCTCATACCCTTCTTAATTTTTCTGTAATAAAACTCCTGCCACTGTATGAGGTGATGCAAATGAAAAGATCAGGAAAGGTTTGGCATAGTCTAGTCCTGCTAGCACAGGGGCTTCTGGAAAGGCATTTTTTATCCTGGAAAAGGCCTCTCGTGATTCTTGGGACCACTTCACCTCATTATTCTTCTTGAGCATATCTGTTATATGTCTGACTATCTCTGCATACTTAGGGATAAACCTTCTTACAAAATTAATACGCCCGAGGAACACCTGCACCTCCTTTTTATTTCTGGGAAGATAAATTCCATTTATGACTTCTACCCTCTTAAGATCAATTTTTACCCCATTTTTGGTCACAATATGTCCCAAAAGCTTGCCCTCTTCCAATGCAAATAAAGACTTTTGTGGGTTGAGAGAGAGGCCATACCTTCTGCACTTCTCAAAGGTTCTACGCAAGTGTTGAATGTGCTCTGCATCATCTTTTGAAAACACAGTAATGTCATCCAGATATACCACCACAAACTTATCTTGATCCCCAACAAAGGCAATGTCCATGGCCCTTTGAAAAGTGGCCCCTGCATTAATCAACCCAAAAGGCATCCTAGCATACATAAACGTACCCCATGGTGTGGTAAAGGCAGTCTTCTTCAGATCTCCTGGTAGTACAGCCACCTGATTGTAACTCGAGAAACCATCCATCATCGACATCCGAGAAGCTCCCACCACTTTTTGCAGGATATGATCCATTTTTGGTAGTGTGTAATTATCCTTTAAGGATGCTCGATTCAGATTCTTGAAATCAACACATAGCTTTATTTCTCCATTCTTTTTCCGGACAGGGACTAAGTTCACCACCCACTCAGAGTACCTCAATGGCACAATTAGTTTGGCCTTCAATAACTTCTTAATTTCTTTCTCTATTGAGGGGAGTAGCAGAGGGTTAATCTGTCTAAGCTTCTTGCTTGTGCGGCTTCACATCTCCTTTCAGAGGAATTTTGTGCTACATGATGATGATATCAAAATTTTTCAGGTCCTGATAAGACCATGAAAACACATCTTTGTAGGACTTAAATAATTTCTGGTAGAGCTCTTTATATTCTCCTGGGACTTTCTTAGACAGCTTCACAATTTTGGGGTCAGCATCAGTACCAAGATTCAGGTCTTCTACCTGATTTTCTTCTACCACTTTGTTTGGCTGCAGTGGGACGTCTTTCTTGTCAAACAATATTTCTAGAGGCACCAGCCCTCTAGGTATAACGTTTCCCTTCAATTGCAACACTTTATGACCTACCACCTTTTCCTCCCATTTATTTTCTGAAAGGTCTTCAGCTTCTTCCTCTTCATAAACATCTATCTCCATGTTTGAGAATTCTCCAATTGTTTCCATAAATATTTTTACTTGCTCTTCATCCTCAAACACTTGCTAGTGCTTGATGTTGTCTGGGATTGATGGTCGATAACGCACCTCAATTTCATATCTTAAGAGAGGATTATGAGGTGGACGGAATTTACTAGAAGCCACTACAAGGGAATCAGCCATCCTGTTCTACTCTCTGGGCATAAGTTGAATGTTAAATGCCAAGAAAAAAGTTTCCACCAAGTCCCACACTTCATTCCTATAAGCCCTCAGCCTAGGATGTTTGGTTTGACACTAATTCTTATCTTGTCCAACCACCAGTTCTGAATCTCCCAGAACCTTTAAACTTTGTATATTCATGATTTTGGCCGTCTATGACCCTAACAGGAGTGCTTCATATTCAACCACATTATTAGTGGCTTCATATTCTAACTTGAAAGACAACGGAACCCATTTACCTGTGGGAGAGATGAGTAGTACTCCAGCACCATTACCTTCTCTAGAATTTTCTCCATCAAAGTGAAGTTTCCAGATTCCTGCTTCATGGCTCTCTGAGGGCTGCTTGGTCTTAACCTAGCAGAATGATGGCTCTTGAGCATAATCTTGGTCTTCCTCCAGCATTAAACATGATAAATCACCCTCTTTACTGTAGACAGGTGAATTAACCGAGTTATCAGCCTTAGTAACCATCTTGACAAATCTGGTTTTCCTATACAACCTCCTCTCCTGGCCACCAAAAACTAGGATAGTAGCATATGTCAAGTCCAACTTGATTGACCCATTGATTTTTGTCCCCCAGGACCTTGACAGCAACATGCCGAAGCAAGCTAGGATGTCAGCCACCACAATTTCCATCACCACACTTTTGGCTGGGATCTGGGCCAAATTGACCACCAGATCCTTGATCATACCTAGGCATTTAACTCTTTTGGAATAAAATGAATAGAGATCCTTAGATGGACGGGTGATTTGTAGTCCTATTTATTCCATGACTAACAAAGGCAATAGATTATGGGAAGCTCCTGAATCTAACATACAGCTATGTAATAGCAGGTCATGAATCACTAGAGACACATAAAAAGGAGGAGTAGAAGCATCTAATTCCTCAACGTGGGGGCCAAACACAACCATGGGTCTTTCTTCTTGAAGGTTGAGACTATCTGGGATATGTGCTGCTAATAGAGGGAGCATGAAGGAGGTGACCTGAGACTGATATGCAGGCTGCTTCAACAATTCAGTCAAGGGGACTAGGATTTTGACCTTTTCAAGCTCCTTTTGTAGACTAAAGGCAGGAGAGGACTTTTCTGTTACGACCTCCTTAGACTCTTTATTTTCGGCCAAGGGTTTAACTTCTTTTGACACAAACTTGGTATTAGGGGGAATGACTACATTTGAAGAGGAAGTAATTTGATCATTAGATTGCAAAGATTCATTTAGAGGCCTCTTACCTTTGTCTATGACCTTTTGCACTGTTGTCTCCTTCTGAGCGGGTGCTTCCTTCTGGGATGGTTCTTCTTCTCGATCTTGTGTACGAGTCCTTTTCCTAGAAGATCTGAGGTCATATATTCTATTGAACTATGCTTGCATGAAATCAACAAACTTCTTACAATAGTCATAAATCTCTGGGTCTTCTTCGTCTTTAGCCTTCCCTTCTTCTCGTAATGGAATCTCCGTTTCATTACTTCCTTGCAAGGGACATTCTACCTCATCACTATTCGAAAAAGCAAGATATGCATCTTCTTGTTCATAGGCAGTGCCTTCAGTAGGACCATCTACCTGGCCTTCCAAATACAGCGGGTGTGGTACGTGATCTTGTTGCTCTTTCTGTTCCCTTTGCAGTATTTGCAGAGGTGGTTTCCTATACTGAGGATTGTAACCCCTGTTTGGAGCATTCTGGAAATTCTTGGAGGATGAATTCTTGGCCTCCAATTCAAGTTTGACCAACTTACTTGAAAGGTTCTTAATCATTTTGTTCATTTCGTCAATTCTGTTATCAGCTGAGTCTCTGTCTTGGCTAGAAGTAGACACCTCCTCTTTGCCTTTCCTTCTAGCGTCTTGGTCTGGCTTTCCCTTTGATTTACCAGTGGAGGTGAAATTTTCCTCCAACTCTAGTGCATCTGTTTGAGCATCCTCCAAGGTGGCAGGCTTTCTTTCTCTCAGAGAGAAACCGAACTCTAAGTCAAAAGCTGCCACAAAAACAACTTTAGCAGCAGTTTGATGAGGTTTCATATCAGCAGGAAGGCTCAAATACAATTTATTAAACCTCTTGATGAACTCTAACATTCCTTCGTTATGTATTTTCTTGAGTGTGTTAAACTCAGTAAGACAATGTCCATGATCTTTCTTCTCCCCCCATTTTCTAAGAAAAGTATCCTCCATTCCTTCCCAAGTGGTGATAGAACGGCCCCCCAATGTATTAAACCATTTTTGGGCTTCACCATCAAGAGATTGAACAAATAGTCTTAATACTACGTCTAGATGTTCCACATTAAAGTTCTCTGCAAAAGAGAAGAAAATATCAAGATGCTTTTGAGCTTCAATCTCATTTACCCCATTGAAACGGGGTAAGATCTTCAGATAGTCCTGTGGCATATCATTCAATAATTGAGTTAATGCTAGGGGGGCATACTTATTCAATAGGAAACCAAGAACGTTGGCCATTGGGGGAGGTGGAGGTAGCAGAAAAGTTTTATGTGTAAGAGGAGGAGGAGGTGGAAGTGAGGTGTGAATGACAATAGGGATGTATTGAACAACAGCTTGAGATGATGATGGGGAAGACGGAATATTAACAGCAGATACTTCAGTGACTTATTTGACCTCTTCAGCCTCTGGAGTGGGATGGAATATGTAACGAGTAGTATCTATTGATTTATCCTCGTCTTTGATTTGGATGTTTCCCAGAGGTAAACAATCTGAGTAGTAACCGGTCTCTCCCACAGTGGAGTCGGAACCTTGCACTTGGGCCACTTGAGAAGAAGAGGATGGAAAGTCTTCTAGAGAAAATTCATGGATCTCAGTGTGGATGAATTGTCTTTCCCTCCAACTTCTCTTATGTAGGATCTTCTCTCAGTCAGACACAGAGGGTGTCTTTGTCTGAGACGTATCTGACCTCAGGTGTGGCTTACAAGGAGCCAGGACTGCAAGTAAGTTTATCTGATAAATGACTGTGGAGTCGCCAAGGTGAGGGATCTACAACTCTCAACTCTTCATGCTCACCTTTCTGAAGAGTGAATAAATATCTTGTCGAGGCCTAGGGATTCAAATTTTCCTAACTTCGTTCCCCGGCAACGGTGCCAAAAAGATGTTGTCAACCCTAGAGACAGCCTTGAGTTGTGAAAGACCAGTGCCTAGGACATCTTATATAGAAAAGAGAGATATGATATAACAAGGATAATTAGCAGAACAAGGCTCTTTTGCTATTTCAGTTTTAACAAAAAGGTACAATGTAGGCGGAACCACAATACTCATAGACTCAGCATAATGAATGAAACACTACAGAGGCAAGATGTGAATCCTCAATATAAATGTATCAGACAACTCAAAGACAGCTTTCCATAAGGAGGGTTGGATTCTAAAAATGCTTTATAGAGATTTGAAATCAGGCGGAATTTGTTGTGTAAGAAATATAGAAGGAATACTAACCACTAATGAGATGAAATTCCATAAACATATCTAAACATGAGATGGGCTTATGATAATAAGAAATCCATACATGTCTATTTTCTTTTAAAAATAACATCCCATAGCACTTAATATAAAAGAAGCGTGGATGAAGTGGAAAATGAAACAACATATCATGACTGAGCCATATTTAAAGCGCTAGACAGGTTGGGTATAAGTATCAATGGTGATAGATTCATACCAGAACCAATGAGCCACTCGCATTCCAGAGCATGATACAAGAGAAATGGAAATAGTGAAATGAACAGCTAATCTATATCACATAAGGCAGAGTTATAGACTATAAAGCACTAAGACCAGAATCCTCATTAAAGATAAAACTCCTTATTGCTGAGACCCAACGGGCTCTTCACATTTGTATTAAAGCTTCAGCAAAATGCATAAAAAAACTCTTTCACAACAAATTCTTCAGAAAATCTGGAACCTTTTCATAGTGTTTGCTTCCTGCTTTTATAACCATTGATTCCTATGCATGAGAAGATATTTTGGGAAAATATCTTCTCCGCGTGATGGTATGTTGTTGCAGGTCTAAATCAAAATAGAAATGATGATGAGAAAAAAATGCCTCTCATCATCTTACAATGCAGGCCTAAAGCCATTTCTAACTGAAATGTAACAATTGACTGAACTGAAAGTAAATCTGCGGGAGGAAATCTAAAGATTTCACTCAAAATGAAAAAGTGGAGGGAATATATGGTAAAAAGACCACACAGGCCCTATCATGACTTATTATTTCTGTTTGATGAAGTAGAACCACTGCTACTGCTGGCGAAAGAGATACCTTTAGTCATGGGAAGAGCTGGCCTTCTGTGTTGGAGCATGCAGTACTGCCAGTAGTGGGAAAAACTAGCCTTCTGTGCTGGAGGGTCCCATAAGATGGCCAATGGTCATGATCCATTGTCTTGGACGTGGAATGCCTCTCTTCATCTTTTTCTCTACTTCCTGGGCGTGGAGGATCGTCATCCTCGGCCTCGAGCCACTATAATTGGCTAGATGAGGGCCTCTGATGTTTCTTTGGAGTCCTATTTGGATGTAAAGCTCTTTGTTCTACCGATGTCAAAACACAGATATGACTCGTCGGTGTGCTTTGGTATTCAAACTATACCTTCTTCCTTTAGATGCAGGATTAAGCGTTAATTATTCAATAATAGGCTTTAATTCTTCTAACCTGTCTCTGCTACTACTCTGACTGCTGCTACAATAACCTCTCTGCATTCTGAATCACAGTGACTGTGTTTGCAGAGACAGAGTGAATTAACCACTCTGTAACAACCCTGTGCAATGAAATAAACTCATTATAAAATCTGGGGAGTGGCTGAAGGAATGCTGTGGGGGCCCGGAGAACTGGTGGCGCAACAATAAAACTGTGGAAGAATGGCGGAAAGTGGAGCTGATGAAGTCTTGGTGTAAAGATGAGTCGTGAGTCGTCTGATCAGATATGGAGATGGTGAATCAACGGCCAGGATTAATGACGGAGGTGTCAATAGTAAGTTGGGCGAAAAAAATAACGTTTAATGCAAAACCCAAAGTTTAACGCTCAGGGGATTTACAAAGGGAAATGATGAAAAATGAGCGAAAGCAAGGCCTTTGGATGGTGGGACCCAGCATGGGTGGAGGGCGATTAACTGAGATCCGTTGGATCTGGGTTGAATGAATGGATACAATTGGATCGGCGGATCGCAATCGGGGGAGGCAATGGGGTGACACATTGTAGAACTTGCGATTGTGATTGGAGTGGTGTTGCGATTATGCGATGGCCGTAGGATCAAAGCAATGGATCAACGATGGAGATTACAATCGGAGGATTGCAATCGGGGAGTGCGGCAGGCGACACACTTTAAAACTTGCGATTGCGATTGGTGCGGTGGTGCGATGGGCGCGATGTGATTCGCGTTGGACCGTTAGATCTATTAAAATCAACGGCAAAGATCTTCGCGGGAGTTCATAGAATGAAGCCCAATCACATCGGGGATTTTAAGTTTAACAAAGAAATGTGCTTTCCGCGAGACCTCCGATTTTGATAAGTGCCTGTGGGCTCAGCGCCTGGTCTCGGCACCTGGTTGCATGGAGGGGAAGTGGTTAAGGGGCTGGCCGAAAGGAGCTAAAGCCTCATATGCAAAATATAATTCTTTGGCCTATTTTCAATGCATTTTAAGGCCAAAAAGGGGTAACGTTAAGGGGAATGAAAGGATTTTAAGCCAAAAAAAGGTATTTGAAAGGTTTAAAATGGGATTTGGGTGATTTTAAGGGGTTAATGAGGAAATAAGAGAGGGGAAAAAGGTGAAGAAACAGAGGTTAAGTGGGAATGAAATAAGAGGGAAAAGGAGGCCTTTTGGGCATTCTTCTTCGCAAACAGAGAGGCTTCAAAACTAGGAATAGCAGTGAATGTTAACCACATGATCAACACAGGGTATGGTTTGTGGTAGATTTAGGTATGGAAAAATTAGATATGGAGGTTGGTTTTGGTCATATTATTGAGGATAACAATAGTTATTTTAACCAAATATACAAAATACCATGGAAAAAACCATCATGCCACCATGAGCAAAACCATGGGTGGGTATGCCCCCATCCCTGGGTCCACATTAAAAAAGTTGGGGAAATACCCCAAACATCATGTAAGGGGGTTGTCATCCCCACTACACCCGGTGCAACATAACAGCACTTTCAACTAGTCTTACAATATAACACATACCCAACAAGGAGCAAGTAGACAAACACCATCATAGGTCAAGGATAATTTAGAGGCACAACAGTAGGGGCTTTCTCAGAAATTGGTAGTCGAAAAATGGTGCACAGTGTGAGGATATTGAGAGAGAGGGGATGTCCAAGAAGGGTGGCGGTTGAAATCGTATCAAAAAGAAGGAGAGGAAACATTAACCTAAAAGATAAGGATGTGAAAGCTACATACAGATACCATGACCAAATTCCTTTGCAGGTTCAGGAGGAGTTGAAAAGGCTAGAATAGGAAGCAGTTGCATAGAGGGCGACAATATCATATGTGGTTTTACGAGTAGAATGGAAACCTTGGATCCCTGAATCAGGAATCACTTGATAAAGAATGATTCAATACATGCAGTAGGTGAACATATAATGGACAATAAAATTCCCTTTGGGAGGAGTGATCATGGATGGACAAGAGGTGTGATGAGATATAGACCAGTAATTGGACCACTTTCGTGGGAATATGTGACAAAATGATGGAAGACTCAATAAGATAGATTGGAGGCTAGCCCATCTTGAACGGAAATTTTGTTTTCCACAAAAAAATCATTACACGGTACTTAAAATATTTCAACCAAGGGGTCTCCTCGGCATGAAGTCCCAATTAGACCTTACATAGTTTGGAGTAGAAGCCCCAACCAAAAATACAGTTATTTTCCATTATCCTTAGGAATTTACCTTGGATGCCATTATTAACATAATAGGTTATACAAATATTTGTTGAAAAAAGCAGGTAAGTCAACATTGTGAGGCATACAATTTCAATGTATATAAGGTAATTTCATGGCCACGAGGAAAGAGAGAGTGAGCCTATAGAAGAAAAGAAATAGTACTATCCTAAAAGAGACACACAATAGCATAAAAGGATTGTTAGTTAACCTAAAAAATATTTCACAATACAACCATGATCATAAAACAAGTAACAACACACATTCAACAAGATGCATATTAAAGCCAACGAAATAGTTCATTTTCATTAGTATGTGTTAACATAAACATACACCATAAACAATGAAAGAATAGTATCACAATCATTAACGATACTATAATTGTAATGTTCCACTTGTAATTGTATACAATTACAATGTTGCCACACTAGCCCTAATAGTGGAACATTAAGTCACCACTTTCTCCTCCAAATAAATATCTTCTCTCCTATGCCAAGCTAGAGAATATAAGGTGAAATTTCAAGTCCCGAAATTCTTTTTGCATGAGTTATGAGGGTGTATCTATAACAAATGAGGTGAATATCCACCTCTCATGTGACTCTTGACCTTACTCGTGACTCTTGAGCTACTACTATGACTTTTTCAAACTCTTACATGACCTTTGAGCTTATATATGACTTTAGAAGTCTCTAGTGACTCTTCATATTCCATGTGGGACCCTTGGTCTTGCACATATTTATATTTTCTCATTTTTTGAAACCACACAATTACATTCCAAAAAATATGTGGCAAGGTTATATGACTCATGTGACTCTTGAGATGACACTTTGACAAGACATGAATTTACATTGATGACCTGGACTTGTTGATGATGTGTTAATGTCAATCTTCTTCTCTTATTTTTATCTTTGTGTCTTAATAAAATATGTTACATGGTCCTCCTATTCCTCCTCCAAAAGGCTTGAGAAAAGGGAGTCTTCACTATGATCTTGATCTTCCATATTATATCATAATCTAATGTCTCTTCATCTTCTTGTTCAGTGATCATCTTGTCTTCATAGCTTTATGAGTGACTTATAGTATATTTTCCTTATCCTATTATCTAAGCATCATCATGTCATGTCAATATATAGTACCTGCAAGTAAAATACACTCATGAAAAGATGACATCAATCCAGAAATATCATATTCTAACTTTCTTATGAGAATCATTAATTGGCCTAGAACTGAGTACTGGACCAGGAGAAAGGCTTAGGGATTGCAGAGTGCATAGTTACAGAGGACATGATTGAGGGACTAAAGCTTGAAAATTTCAATGCATATTTATGGAGGCTTGAGAAGCAGGATAGCACAGATAAGGGTCACAGTGAGGTAGGTTTTACCATTATAACTGCATAATACGTAGTTCTGGAGGGAGACTAGGTAGTTAATTGTGAATTTTCATAGTTCAAGGAGCCAGGGAGACAAACTAAAAACTAGGATTGCACAATGCATAGAAAGAGATTGGATGGGAGGTAGAATTGCGTAGTTTTAAGTGGTAGGAGGTGAAATTTGAGCATTGTGACTATGTAATTTTCACTCCTTGCAAGTAGTGACTTTGGTTTGCGTAGTTCCAAGAGGAAGGATAGATTGAATGAGGCCTGATACTGTGCAATGCATAGTTCAGGGTGTAAAACTAGGAGGAGGTTGACTGGAGAATGATCAATTGTATAAAATTATTAAGTGTGGGACCAAAGATCAGAAATATGGTACCAGGACATGACCTGAAAATGAGAATACACTTATATATGATCAATCACTTGAAAATGAAGCATCTATCACCAACAATCATCATGTTCTTGTTGAAATGATAGTAGTACAATACTTACCTCCAAGTGTAACACTTAAGATACACCTTGCGATAAAAGAGAAGACAATAATGAAACAATGCTCAAAACTTAGGGAATGTATATAATGTATGTATTTATTATGGATAGAACACAATAGTGTAAGATAATGCATCAGAAGTGCCCTTCAAGAATGTACAAATGACTCCCTTTGACTATATGTGACACTCCACTAACCACAATAGGACAATTGCGAAAGTAAGAGAAAAGTGAAAATGACCCTTGCAAAGGCTTAAAGACAGTGAAAGTGACACATGCTAGAGTGAAGATAACTGGAAAGTGACACTCATTAAAGTGAATGTAAGCAAAAATTGATAGTTGTGAACATAAAAGCGACACTTGTGACAAAAAAGGTGCGCCAAAGTGACATTTGAGAAAACTCACTGAAATATAAGTACAATTGAAATAGAAGTGAGGAAGGTTGTCAATGGAGAGTGTGCATTAATTGTCAACATATATTTGACAATACATTGTGCTTATGGATTGCATAGTCAATGTCACTAGTGATTTTTCAAGCCTTACCTTCAAAAGATATGAAATTCCTATCTAAGAATGCATAGAAATATTGTGTTTGTGAATTCATCGAAGACAATGCATGTGTGAGAAAGTGACTTTGACACTTAGAAGAAGACTTAAAACTTTGCAAAACATTATACGGCCACCAAGTAACTATGGAACGAAAAATCACAAGATCCTCAATAGGCTCTAAAATTCGAGTGTAAGAGAACTTTTGGAGGGTGTGTGTCATAGCGACAACACTTGGTGAGACACTAGTAGAACTCTAGCTTCTATGTTTAGGTATTATCATTTAAGTGTAAGGTATCAGTATTTGAGGAAGGATTGATTATTTATAGATTACCCTAGCTTTTCTACTTATCTCAGTTAAATATATAGTCCCATGTATTCTTTTCTCAGCTTTAAACACATCAACATAAGATTGTTCATAACTCAACTTTCGAGACAGTTGAAGGATAATAATTATACCAATATTGTTAAGCACATTTTTTATTTTTGCTAAACTTTCTGCGAGCATGTTTAGTACCCTGAAAAAGTCACCTCAAGAAAACACAAGCATCACTTCATTGCCAACAAGCCTACATAGCGAAGTTGTGTGCTTTGCCTCTTTGCGCAGGAAGCCTTTCTATTCTTCACCCTTGTTTTGTTTTCTTAAATATATGCTTGAAGCACTTATTGAACATTTATAGCACAGGTGGAAGAGGGATCATGACTTATTGAGAGCACGAGAGTTTATTCCTTGTTTAAGGGATTTGAAATATAATTGAATTTAATATGCTCATTTTAAAGTTTTCTCTTTTCCCTTCTCTACTCGGTCAAGTTGACATATAAAAACACCATTCAATACATAGCTAAAGAAGAATGAGGGTTTTAAAAAAGATATGGGCTTCATAGTTCAACCAAATTATTTCTTTCTAGAACGACTCATAGTTTCCATTAACATGTCATTGACATTAAATAAATGTAAACCAAGACAAATAAGAGGATTTCAAATTGCCCAAGCAATGTTCTTCGTCATAATTTCCATTTTGAAGTTTCGTCACATTGTCTTTTGCGTCGAACATGAGCATTTTTCATGCAAAGTATTATTAAACAAAAACAAAAAAAACATGGGAAAACATGGAAAAAAAAACTAAAGGACAAAGAAAAAGGACTAAACTTAAAACAGCATGCTAGACAGAAGTAAGAAAGCAAGGAAAATACCAATGGAGAGCAAGTGTAGGATGAGTGCAAGAAAGGGAAACTAGATTGCAGCTAGACCTACTCCTAACCTAACCATATATAAGGTTAGGGTCAAGTGCAATGATATTTCTAGTGTATCCATTGTAGTTCTCAACCTCCAAACACAAAGACACGAAAAATTAAAAGCAATATAAAAAAATGTGCAATAGAAAAGGTAACAACTTGAAATACTTGCACATTGAACTGAATGTCTTTATCTTTAGAAAAAGGATGTCCCATACCGATTGGTTTGAGCCAGTCTCAAAATTCACCTCGTTGATTGAAATGTCAAGAATACAAACCTTGGAGGCTTCTTATGAATGTACATCCATCCGTGTTTTCAATTTTTGAAAACATTAAGAAAGATCGAAACTTATTATTTGCGATGGAGCTTCCATGTAAGATTTCTCTAATAATTCAATGATTGGATCTTGTTATTC
Organism: Pinus albicaulis; assembly: GCA_034641835.2. Taxonomy (NCBI): domain Eukaryota; kingdom Viridiplantae; phylum Streptophyta; class Pinopsida; order Pinales; family Pinaceae; genus Pinus; species Pinus albicaulis. The sequence continues at coordinate 47,075,684 of CM076573.1, read as the reverse complement.
AAAACAATTAATGTGAAAACCCTAAGACTCATGTGAAGATAAATTTTTAATTAACATATTCGAATCACAAAGAGAATTTGCAATATTATGATCAAATTGGTCGATTAAAATATAAGGTCCTCATTTTTCATATGGAAATTTGAATATAATATCCATAATTGCATAAGGGTTTTGATCCACCAAATGATCAATATATTTTCAATCACTCAAGAAGAGATATTTTTCTAGAAATTTGATTAAATTCATAACATACAAAAAAGGGATAGGAAGGGGATTGATCTCGTGAGAGTTTTGATAATAAGGATGAGAGGAATTGAAATTGTGTGTATTTGTATTAGATAATCTCCCCAACCCTGAGTGTGATGCAAGGGATGTTGGCCTCTTTGTGTTTCCATTGATGTCACATGTTTAAGTATGTACTCATGAGTCCTACGTATCATCTCGAGTTTGTTGTACACTTGTTGAGAGTTGTCATGTTGATACAAAATGTTGTCATAAGTCTTAGAAGGTTTGTAGAAGAGATTTCATCAGGTAATATAGCCTCATCTGAAGATAATATACATGTGTTTTAGAGGTCTAATTGATGATGTGTGTAGCGTCTTGTTGAGTCATGCAGTTGGTTTCCTGATGTCAAGTTGGGCTTGGAAGGATGGCTTACAGGTGGTGTTCCACCCCTGAAGCTTTTTTGCAAGTTTGAGGGCAAGAAATCTTATTTTTCTTGATTCTCTACCTGAAGCGAACAAAGTAGGCTTCTCAAGTTAAATACTCTAGAACACTTGGAATATGAAAATATCCATGAGGATACAAATATTATTATATAAAAGGTATGAAGAATGAGATGAGATAGATGATTGAGAATTACAAATGAGGCTTGATAATATACCTGTGTAGGTGCCTCTTCATGAAAGGTCATGTCTTATCAGACATGCCCTTTCAGCCTAATTACTAATTAAATAATTAGTCATTATTTACACTAATTTATTCATTACATTGCCTTCCTCCTCAAAAAGCTTTGTCCTCAAAGCTTGTTGATGAAAGGCCTCGATTTCTTTTCCTGTTACGAACATCTTCTTGTCTTGGGGCAGTCATCCTTGTCGATACAAGTTGATATGATCCTCTAAGTGAAAAACAAAACTGTCGCACTGAGAATGGATCAGACCATCCTAAATCAATCTTCTGTGGACTCTGTAATATCCCGTTTCAGGGATATCTCTAAAACACAGCAAACTCCAACCAGAGATGGACTGGGAGGGCATTTACCGGATATTCCGCCTCTGAAAGAGGACGAGATCCGAAGGCTACCTGGCCCTTTCCAGAATCTATCTAAGAGTGATATATAAACACACCAAGTGGTATAGAACTAGAATTCTCAAGCATATATGAAAATAACAGTGCAACAGACATATAATAGCATAGAAAGGAAATACGGCAACTCATCCAGAAACATAGAGAGGAAATGCTAAGCCATTTTATTAATATGAGAAATATAATGAGGTACAATAGGTGATCAGAATGGTGGCACCTAATCTTGCTCAAGGAAAGTGAAGAAATGCTCTCAGAATATATACGAAATGGCTGCTCTTTGATCTGCGTCCCAGCTGTTAGAAAACTGTCGTGTAACTGCTACTGTTGGAATGAAATGAAGACTAGGGGCTGATCCCCTTGCCAAAATGAGTTGAAAATATGAAATCCTCCTCTACTCACCAATCCCAACAAAACCTAGAAACCATATCAAAAATGGCCGACCCCCGAAAATCACCAAAAAATACCTCCTCAAGGAATTACGCTGGCCTCCAAGGCTCTGCGCAGAGGCTAAATGAGAATAGCTGAAACACTGCCTCAAAATCCACCAAAATCCTCCTATAGGAAAAGTTTGATCCTCAGCTCAAAATCTCGGCTAGATCTCCTGATGAAATCCTGATCCAGAGCACCTCCAAAATGTACTGCGTCCTCTCTCCCAGTGACTGCGCAGTCTCTATGAAAGCCTAGCTCCGCAGAAAACCCAAAAAACCAAACCTCTCACAAAATACTGAAGAAATATCCTTGCCCGAGCAAGCACTCAAAGTCCCCCAGGGCTAAGGGCGAGATCTCCGACCGGAGACACTCAGTACACTAAACAGTGCTGCAGATAGGCTAAATAGCCAGCGTGCTCAAGAAGACAAAACGTCTAGCTCAATATCATCAACAACAGAATGAATCAAATGAGAAGGCTCATCCTTCTTTTATAACGTTTTCCTTCCTCCAATCCCAAGTCCATCTCCTCAACGTATCCTCCATCTCTTGCCACCTGTCCAATATCTCCTGTGCAGAAGCTTCTAGAGCTAACGTAGGCCCCCTCTCTACGTGGTGCTTGGCCCCCTTGGCTCCCCCTTAAGTCACAAAGTTGTGCTACTAGGAGGGTGTTTTATTTCACTTAAGTGAGTTAGACCCTCTCCACTGACTTTTTATTTATTTACAAACTATAGACGGAAAAACTAAACAAAATCGAATATTCCAATTAGCTGTCGCTAATTAGGAATATTACAGTCTCCCCCGGAAAAATGTTGCTTGTCCTCAAGCAACTGAAGTGATGGATGCTGCAAAATCTTCTCGCTCTCCCAAGTGGCATCCTCATCTGGCAAATTCTTCCACCTCACCAAGAATTCCCGGACTGTCCTGCTCCTTAACTGCCTCTCCCTGGTATTAATAATGGCCTCTAGCTGCAACACCAAGTGCCCCTCATCATCTGTAGGTGGTAGCTCCTCTATCATTGTCACCTATTGCCCCAGCACCTTCTTCAGGCATGATACATGGAAAACGTTGTGGATATTTCTACCTTGGGACAGCTCCAACTCATACGCAACCTACCCAATCCTACATATCACCCTGTATGGCCCGTAAAAGTGAGGCTTGAGCTTCTCATCTCCCTTCTGCTTCAGCGATGACTGTCGATATGGCTGTAATCGTAGGTAGACCAAGTCTCCTACCTCAAACTGTCTCTCCACCTGACCTCTGTCGGCATACAGCTTCTGTTGGTTTTGTATTGTAGCCATATTGTCCTTGAGAGCTCGGAGGATGTCCTGACTCTCTTGGATCCAAATCTTGGCTCTAGGAGCCTTGCTAGCACCAAACATCACATCAGAAAAAGATAAGGAATGGTACCCATACAAAGCATAAAACGGTGAAATACCAATGGACATGTGATGTGTCGTTTTGTAATAGTACTCCCCCAAATGCAGCCATCTCAACCATGCTCGCTACTACCCACTAACATAGTTACGCAAGTAGCCCTCCAGCCACTTGTTAACTATCTCCGTCTGTCCATCCGTCTGTGGGTGATAACTGGTACTCGGTGTCAACTCCGTCCCCACCAGTCGGAAAAGCTCCTACTAAAATACACCCATGAAGCGGATGTCCCTGTCACTGATGATGGTCTTAGGAAGACCATGCAGCCTAAAAACCTCTCTGAAGAATAGCTTGGCCACCTGTGCTTCTGTGAAATGCGCGGATATGGCGAAAAAGTGTGCATACTTTGTCAGCTGGTCAACGAAGACAAAGATACAATCCTTGCCCTGCACCATGGGCAACCCTGTGATGAAGTCCATCGATATGCTCTCCCATTTCCCCTCCGGAATGGGTAGAGGCTGCAACAATTCTGCGGGATGGCTCATCTCCCCCTTGTTCCTCTGACAAACATCGCACTCCTTGATGTGATGGAGTACGTCCTCCTTGAGGCCCTTCCATGAGAACCTCTCTCGAATGGCCCTGTAGGTTTTCGTAAACCCCTGATGGCCTGCCAATGGAGAATCATGTGATGCCTGGAGTATCTTCTTCTTAAGCTGAGATCCCTCAGTCAAGAAGATCCTATCCCTGTATTAGATGATCTCATCAACCACTGTGAACCTGTCATCCACCACCTGTCCATCCAGCACCTCACATGAAAATCTGTCCTTGGAGTACTCCACTAAAAGTCGAGCCCTCCAATCTGTATCCAAGCTCATAAGAGATAACGTGGCTGGTCTACGTGAAAGGGCATCTACTACCACGTTATTCTTACCCTTGACATAATTAATGTTAAAGTCATATGCTTGGATCTTACTGATCCACTTTTGCTGCCTCTCCTGTAGCTGCTTCTGCTCCAAAAAGAACTTGAGGCTGTTCTGATCAGTCCTCACCCTGAACCTATTCCCTACCAAATACTTCTAGAATTTTTCCAAGGCATGCATGATGGCCAACATCTCCTTGTCATATATAGAATACAACCTCTCATGCGGAAGGAGCTTCCGGCTCTCAAAGGCTATAGGGTGTCCCCCTTGCATCAATACTGCGCTGATCCCCTCTCTCGACGCATCACACTCCAAGACAAATGGCTGCGTAAAGTCTGGAAATGCAAGCACGGGACAACTACTCATCACCTCCTTGAGCCTATCAAAGGCTCGTTGCACTGTATCGGACCAACTGAATGCCCCCTTCTTCGTCAAATCTATAAGGGGTGCAGCAAGCTATGAGAAGCCTCTGACGAACTTCCTGTAATAGGTACATATCCCAATGAATCCTCGAAGTTCCGTCACGTTCCTCGGCTCCGGCCAATCTCTAATGGCTCTAATATTCTCCTCATGGACCCTCACTCTGTCCACTCCAATAATGTGACCCAGATACAACATCTCCATCATCCCAAACTCACACTTGGAGAGCTTAGCATAGAACTGTTACTCTTCCAAGATGCGTAGCACTGCCTCTATATGTTGGATATTCTCCTCCCAAGTCCTGCTATATATGAGTATGTCATCGAAGAAGACTAATACAAACTTCCTCAGATGACTGCGGAAGATATGGTTCATGCAAGACTGAAAGGTGGCCGGTGCATTGGTCAGCCCAAAGGGCATAACCAAAAACTCAAAGTGCCCATAGTGACACCTGAAGGCAGTCTTGGGAATGTCCTGCTCCCTCACGCGAATCTGGAGGTACCCTGATCTCAAATCAATCTTCGAGAAGAACTTGGCTCATCTCAGCTCATCCATCAACTCATCGATCCTGGGTATAGGATACATGTTCTTCAGGGTCTTCTTGTTCAGGGCCGTGTAATCAATTCACATCCTCAGGGTGCCATCCTTCTTCTTCACCAGCACTACGGAAGAAGCAAACAGACTCGTGCTCAGTTTGATGTGCCCAAGAGCCAGCAACTCTTGGATGGCTCACTTAATCTCATCCTGATAGGCTTTTGGATGCCTATAGGGGGTAGTGATCACTGCCTGGATACCCTACTCAAGCTCAATGGTGTGCTCAAATCCTCGGTCTGGTGGTCGACCTGGTGGTATATCCGCAAACACTACAACATACCTGTCAAGGATGGCCTGTATATCTGGATGAACTGCTTGACCGATAGTCTCTACCTCTGATGCCCGCAACTCAACTGCCCACTCTATGTCTCCCTTCCGGAAGTCTGCCTCCATCCGGTGTGTCGAAACTGTCTGTGGTGGGTAAGTGTGCATCCCACGGATCTTCTCATGCTTCCCGGTCTTCTTGTCATCCCACTCCATCTCTAAGGCCTCCCAATCCGTGATGACCTTTCCCAGAGTAATCAACCACTAAACACCCAATACCACATTGGTATCTGGTATGTTGACCATCTTCACTACCAACTCTCGAACATACCGGGCACACTGCATCGTCTGGGCTCTTGGGACCAAAACCAAAAATCCGTCAAAGCTCTCGGTTGGTATACCTCTCCGCTCGACCATTTGTGCATCAATGAAGTTGTGGGTTGCCCCACTGTCAACCAAAACTGACACTCACTGGCCACGTACTGTCCCTTGTACGCGCAGTGTCAAATACTTGGGAACTCCTCACAAGGCTGCAAGGGTCCCCACTATGGGTGCAAAAGTTGCACCTCCTGTCCCTGGAGGTGGAGGCGGAAACTGATCCTGAGCCGTCTGACTATCTCCTGCCTCCTCCTCATCATCCTCCTCATCCTATTCCCCGCTATCATCGGAGAAGACCTCAATGAAGTGTGCTTTGCCAGTAGCACACCTATGCCCTGGTGCCCACAGCTCCTGACAAGTGAAGCACATCCGCTTCTTCCTCAACTCCCTCCTGGCATCATCATCTATCTGTGCCCATCCCGGATTCCCCTTTGGAGGAGGAACCCTCACATCCTTCCCCTTGGGCTAGAAGCCCTATCTCTGGAGGTAAGATTTCTGTGTCCTGGGCAATGCATCCTGTAAGTCCCTAGTCCTGCTAATACCATCCTGGAGTGTAGCTGGTCTAGTAGATCTGACTAGACCTCGAAGTGGCTCTGCCAATCCCTCCAAAAACATATATATCATCCGTGCCACGGATAGATCTGGCACCATCACCGAAATCCTCAAGAAATCTGCAATGTAAGTCTCTAGGCTCCCAGTCTGCTTGAGCCTCATCAGCTCAACAAAGTGTTGTTCCGGATCCCTCCGATCAAAATGCTCCATCAACCTCTTGGTAAACTTGGCATATGTCGTCACTGTAGAATGCCCGAGTGTCACCATCCCATGGAACCACCAGTCCTGGGCCTCACCATCCAAATGCAATGTCACCACCTTGATGGCCTCCATCTCCGACATCTGGTTAAGCTGGAAATAGATGTCCAGCTTCTCCACCCAAGATTTTTCCAAACTGTTTGATGAGCCATCAAACGTAGGCAAATGGAATCTGCTAGATGTGCGGTGGGTATCTCCATCATGATAATGTCGGTGCCCTCTATGATGGTCGCGGGGTCTATTGTCCCGCTGGAGCTGAAAAAAATCTCGGAATGAGAGAGCATCCTTGAAATCCTGCCCATAGGCCTGATACTCTGCAAAATGCTCGCCCATGTGTCCGGGCTCTGCCTCCTGCTGGGCTCCTGCCCCTGTGTCTACTCCCAAGAAAGTGGGCATAGTAGAGCGGGTAGGTGCACGTGAAGCCATCGGCTGAGGAATATCACACTGAGCAGCACCATGCTCCAGCAAATGATGGGATGTACCTAATCCCTCACCTACCTAGAAAACCCGTGGGGTCTCATGCTGTCTAGCCTCCACAGCGGTGAATCTCTGACCCATCACCTCAATCTGTCTAGCCAAATCCTGCACTGATTTGAGGAGTGCCTCCCCAAACTGTTTGGCCTCTGTGTCATCTACCATCGGCCCTCTCTGCTCTGAATCTAATACGGGCTCCTCCTGCTCTACGTCTGTCACGGGCTCTCTCTCCTGCTCGGTGTCCACCACCCGAACACAATCTCCCTCTCCGTAGGTGTTCTCCAACCCACGCTCACGGTCTCTGTACTTCCTGCCTCTGTAACAAATATATTGTCTCTTCCCCAATGTCATAGACCACAGGCTGAGCTAGAACTATTCTCTAATACCACTGTAATATCATGTTTCGGGGATATCTCTAAAACACGGCAAACTCCAACCAGAGATGGACTAGGAGAGAATTTACCGAATATTCCGCCTCTGAAAGAGGACGAGATCCGGAGGCTACCTGGCCCTTTCTAGACTCTGTCTAAGAGTGATAGATAAACACACCAAGTGGTATAGAACTAGAATGCTCAAGCATATATGAAAATAACAATGCAGCAAACATATAATAGCATAGAAATGAAATATGGCAACTCATCCAGAAACATAGAGAGGAAATGCTAAGCCATTTTATTAATCTGAGAAATATAATGAAGTACAATAGGTGATCAGAATGGTGGCACCTAATCTTTCTCAAGGTAAGTGAAGAAATGCTCTCAGAATATATAGGAAATGGTTGCTCTCTGATCTGCGTCCCAGCTGCTGGAAAACTATCGTGTAGCTGCTACTGCTGGAATGAACTGAAGACTAGGGGCTGATTCCCTTGCCGGAATGAGCTGAAAATCTACAATCCTCCTCTACTCACCAATCCTGAAAAAACCCAGGAACCATATCAAAAATGGCCGACCCCCGAAAATCACTAGAAAATACCTCCTCAGGGAATTATGCTGCCCTCCAAGGCTCTGCGCAGAGGCTAAATGAGAATAGCTGAAACACTGCCTCAAACTCCACCAAAATCCTCCTACAGGCAAAGGTCGATCCTCGGCTCAAAATCTCGGCTAGATCTCCTGATGAAATCCCGATCCGGAGCACCTCCAAAATGTACTGCGTCCTCTCTCTCAATGACTGTGCAGTATCTATGAAAGCCCAGCTCCACAGAAAACCCAAACAACCAAACCTCTCACAAAATACTGAAGAAATATCCTTTCCCGAGCAGGCACTCAAAGTCCCCCGGGGCTAAGGGCGAGATCTCCGACCGGAGATACTCAGTGCATTAAACAGTGCTGCAGACAAGCTAAACAACCAGCGTGCTCAAGAAGACAAAACGTCTAGCTCAATATCATCAACAACAGAATGAATCAAATGAGAAGGCTCCCCCTTCTTTTATAACGTTGGCCTTCCTCCAATCCCAATTCCATCTCCTCAACATAGCCTCCATCTCTTACCATGTGTCCAATCTCTCTTGCACAGAAGCTTCTAGAGCTAACGTAGGCCCCCTCTCTACGTGGTGCTTGGCCCCCTTGGCTCCCCCTTAAGTCACAACTTTGTGCTACTAGGAGGGTGTTTTATTTCACTTAAGTGAGTTAGACCCTCTCCACTCACTTTTTATTTATTTACAAACTATAGATGACAAAACTAAACAAAATCGAATATTCCAATTAGCTGTCACTAATTAGGAATATTACAGACTCTTACGATGACTGGAAACTTATGACAACTCGTTATCACATTAGTGGATCACACCGACATTAGTATTATTCGAAACTATAGCTTGCTGTTTCTTTTCCAAATACGTAGCTTTGTCGAGTTGTCTACTTCCATGATTCGGATGTCGATAAGGAATCCTAGTGATTTGAGTTTCCCTTATATTGTTTGTGCTGGTTTCTAGATTTGTGGTACTAGATGGATCATTACTTGATGTATTTTCATCAACTTGAAATTCTACATTTGATGATTTCGATGCTTCATTTTTGGCAAGTTGTTGCACCTTGTTTTCCAACGACTTCTTGTCTTTCTTCAGCTTCTTAATTTGTGTTAGTAATTTATCGTTGTGGTCCTTATGGCGAGCAACTTCTTCATTCTTGTTATTTGTGATTTTATCAATTTTCTTCAGCATATTTTGTATCACTTTTTACCTTCTTGAAAAATTACTTTCGAAATTTCTTATACAAATTTAGGCGTCACAGAATTTGGCTTCAATTTAATGTCCTGTAGCGTTATTTTCTTCTTTTTGTAGGAGAATGTCAAAAACTTCTTTTTCGTATTAAAGATAAATGACCCTAGTGATTCCATCTAGAGCAAACCCAGAACTATATCACTATTGTTGCAAAATAATGTTTTAACGGTGAATTGCGAGACAAAGGAATACTCCCCAATATTTAGGTGTAAATTCCCTATGTCGTATTGTTTGTCATTTGCGTGAAATGAATTTTCTTTAGTTATATTTGATTCAGGGATCACTAATTGGTTATCACATTCAATACTAACATAATTATTCTTTTGAGTAAGATCGATAGATATGAGACCTACTTTCCCGCAAGTGACCCTTTGATTTCAATTAGCGCATAGACACACATACTATAATTTTTAGGAAATCTTCCATTACTAGTTTCCATTTCACTTTTGCAATACTTAAACCTTTAATAACCTCTTTTTCCTTTTATATACCTTCGAGCTTTAATAATAATTCCTTAATAATATTTTTCCTTCCGATTTTTTTGAAAATTACTTCCTTGATTTCTTTTTATGAAATCTTCTTTAATTACTAAGAAGATGTTTGACTTTCATAATACATTTTTTTTTAACAATTGATTTTTTTTAAATCTTTTTTTTTCAAAAGTTACAACCCTAGTGAAACGTGGTTATTCACATATATTCACCTATAAAATATATGTCCACTTATGTGTATTTGACTTGGTTAATTTTCCCCATGTAAAAGTAAACTTACCATTCACAGAGAGATTTTTTACTCCTTTTGTTCTTATTTTACCTTGCAAATACCATGGGAAATTACCATGGGCTTCTAAAACCACGAGCTTGTAAACCACTTAAAGAATAATCAAAATAACCTTATCTACTCTTTCTTCTTTATTTTTCCTTTTTATTTTTAAATTGTCTTGGTATGTACGTATATGTAATACTTTATATATATCTCTTTTTTTATTTTTATTTATTTTTACTTATATATATATATATATATATATATATATATATATATATATATATATATATATATATATATATATATATATATATATATATATATATATATATATATATATATATTTCTTTTGCTTCTTTTTTTCAAAAATTTCCCTTTTTTTTCTTCAAATTTTTAACTTTGGGCAAAGGCCTATTGGTGAAATTTCTTCAAAATTTTAATTCTAGCCAAAGGCCTACTGGTGAAATTTCTTCAAATTTTTAATTTTGGCCAAAGGCCTACTAGTGAAAATGGAGAAACTCCAAGAATGGTAGCGAAACGCTTCGACGACAACAATGTTGACAAATTTTTGATGGCCAAAGGCCCGGACCGAGGAGCGTAGCTCTGTGCAATGATGAGCGGCCAGAAGATCGAACTGCTCTGATACCAAATGAAGCCTGCTTATATACCTATGTAGGTGCCGCTTCACGAAATTTCATGTCTTATCAGACATTCCCTTTCAACCTAATTACTAATTAACTAATTAATCATTATTTACACTAATTTATTCATTACACTACCCCATTCACATTCATAAAGGCTTGTGGGAGGGACTGAAACTTTCCAGTCGTTGGTTGGATGTGTTGTGCAAGCGATTGGGAATATTTTCTCACTGTTGTGCATGCAACTGAGAAAAAACATAGAAAAAAATTTGTATTTCATGTTCTCATTTGGAATTAAATTTATTTTGCTGAAGTCTAGTGTCTGAATTTTCCAGAAAAATGTCAGGACAAGTTGTGGAGCCTCTAGAAGGTGATCAAAATTGAAATTATCAAAAAGCTAGTGGAATGAGTGGCTTTATTCGGTCAAAAAGTCCATCTTAATGAAATATGAAGCATATGAACATGATTTGGGTGAGCTTCATCACTTGAAGAATTAATTTATCTCAAATATTACAAATACATTGAGAAAGGTTGCTCATTTGGTTGGTTCTCTAGCAATGTGAGTGAGTGAGTGTGCATGAAGTGTAATTTCACAACCAGTGAGTATTGTATTGAGTTCAAAGCTTCATAATTGTAGTGTGCTTCATAGATTATTCTTCAGCAGTGTTTCAGAATTGTGTGCAGAGTTTAAATATCAATTTGGAGAGTGTGTGTGGAGAGATTTGTTCTCTCAATTGGAGAGTGGAATTGTGACTGCATGAGTGTGATTATTGTTGCATGTCTTAATTATGTACCAGTGTTTTAAGTTCTGAATTTCATTATCTTATTGCAGAACTATTTATACTTGCAGTGGGGACTTCAAGCTAAGTGCATATTGATTGGGTGCTCCAAGTTGGTTGTGGAAAAAATTTCGCATTCCATACAAGGGGTGGGAGCTACATTGCTAATGGGTTTTGGCTAATTTAATGTAAATGAGAATATTCTAAAGCAATATATAATAAGAAGAAACAGATCAAACAGTTCGGTGGTTTTTTTCCCTAGAGGGGTGTTTTCCACCTAAAATCTAAGTGTCTACATGTGATGATTGTTTTTTTTCATGTGCATGATCTTGTTATATCTTTCTGACGTAGATTTATGAAAAAGTTATATTTGCATAAATAATTTTTATATTTTCGTAATACTGATTCAGCCCCCCACCCTCTCAGCATTACTTTTGTATAACAAGTGGAATCAGAGTTGAATCCTTTGCTACATATTTATTGTTGAAAGGATAAGTTGAGAAGGGACAACGGTTGGCCATGATGTGAAAGTTCTGTTTTTTTATGGTGAAAACTACAACCTATGGAAGATGAGAATGGAGGGGCATATCAATATTTTATGTGTTAATGTCTTCTCTACTATTGTATTCCTTCATAAATTGATGAAAATAATAAGTATAAAACAATTTCAAACCCAGAAATGTCATCATTGCAGCACTTAGTGAGAACAAGCTGATAAAATTCATGCATTGAAAATCAACTAAAGAAGTTTGGGACAAACTTGAGAATAGATATGAAGGTGATAAGAAGGTGAAGAAAGTGAAGCTTCAAACCTATAGGATGAGGTTTGAGAGCTTGAAAAAATGAAGGAAGATGAAACTATTGCAGAATATTTTCGAAGAGTTGAAACAGTGACCAATCTTATCAAGGAAATTGATGAAAAAATTCAAGATGAAGTTATTATTCAGAAAATCTTGAGGTCTTTACCAGAAATATTTAACCCCAAGGTTTAAGCAATTGAGGAAATATCTGATTTGAGTACTCTCACTATGGAGTAATTGCTTGGAATTCTTACAGCTTATGGGATGTGTATTGTAGAAGAGAAATATTAATCTAGTGAAGTTGCATTCAAGGCCTCCAAGAAGGTCAATGATATTACCAAAATGCTCCGAAAAATTCCAAAGAAAATAAAGGAGGAAGAGTACTCTCGTAGTGAATCTGATGAAAAATTTGATCAATTTTCCAATAAATTAAAGAGAGGTACTAGAAAGTATAAAGGCATGCTTCCTTTCAAATGTTTCAACTATGGAGAAGTTGGACATTTTGATGAAAAATGTCCACACCAAAGGAGGAAAAGAATAAGGATGTGAAGAGAAATGATACAACTTAGAAATTTTGAAAAGCTAAAGCTTAAAAGAGGAGCTACTACTCCAAATAGGAAAGTGTTATTTCATATGCAAGCAGTGAGAAATATTCATCAGAAGAAGAAGATCAAAATGAATGTGTGCTTATGGCTTCTAATTCCAAAGAAGAATATGTTATCATTATATAATTTACAACATTTTCAAGACTAAATTATAAAGCACAATATCAAAACCACTTGACTCCTAGGATCTAGCCTTCCTAGACTCATAGAGGGATGTCTCTATAAGATTTAGATTTTTTTTTAGCTTTCGGATGTTAGGCTAGTTAAATTGATTATGAGGGTTGTTTTTTTTATTTTTCGTGGTTAGATTTAAGGGGTTTCCCTAAAAATTTTCTATTGGGCTATGGAGTTGAGATGGGATGGGTCTATGCATCAAATCCCAGAGCAAATTCAAGGCAAGATACCTGTGAATACTAGTGTTTATAAATGAATGGAATTACGAGATGGATAAAAGTGCTTTCAGTAATGACTCAAGAGCAACTAAGAATTCTTAAACCATACGTTAGAAAATAAAATAAAATAGAAAAAAAAAGCATTGGAATTGTAAATACAGTTTGAATTAAGGTACTCTGAACAGTAAATATTAATCTAACCTTCTATTTTACAATTAGAATTTAAATGGTGCACATGAAAAGATTACAGTGGAAAGACATTAAACATGAACTGGGAAAAACATCACCAGGACATCACAACACATGAATCTTGCAAGCCAACCTCTTTATTGATGCTCCAACATGAAAAATTACAAGTAATAGCAATGAAAAGTGCTTACAAAACCAGGGTCCAACCATTATTACTGAATGAAAAGTTACATTTAAACTACTTGCAACTAATTGTCATTATCAGAAGGGAAATCGGCTCATTTACTACAAAAGTAACTAAAACTTGGTCTTTGTGTCTCATGCATGGACACGTTGTGATAGTTTTAACATATGTCTAAATTCACTGTGTAGCCATCATTTAGTGTAACATCCCTTTTGACAGATGTATAGCATCCTTTTGAAGTCGTTATTCAGTGTTGTAGCGGTCTGTTGTGCTAGCGAATTTGATACTACTGAGATGTTTTAATACACTAGATCTGCCGACGCTAACAATTCGTTGAGCTGCCTGCTTTTTCATCGTGCTATGTTGTCATCCTCCCTGGAGTCTACATAAATTTTCCCAATTCTCTAGAGTCGGAATCTTAGTTCTGTTCAACTTTTGGTAGACTTCATCAATCTCGGTGTACTTCACAAACGTTGGCCTCAACTGAAAAATGTGCTTAATCTCATGCTATATGAAGAGATCACTGTTGATAACTTCATAAAATTCCTTCCCAGTCATAGTGTTCTTCAGATTTGTGAGCTTGGATGTGTCATTTGAAATCTCTATGAGGATTTTTACATAATCAGTCCTAGGCATCAGCTTATCATTGATAAAAATAAGGAAGGCAATCCATTTTTATTCAGTGGCTCAATCCTATTGAAAAATCTACTCACTCTGATCTCTAGCTGATGGCATATTTCTTCTAGTTGTGTAACTAGACTCCTTTTGTTAAACACCTTTTTTATCTCAAGTATAGTGGTTGTTCTGTTTGCTACTTCTAGTTGCTCCAATTCATGACTTCTTTTAGAGTTCAGGAATCTGATGATGTTGTTGGCAGTTTGGGTTTCATCCCCAAGTTGCTCATTTGTTTTCTCAATGGAAACTTTCACTAAATCAATTAGATCCCTTTGTTCAAAATTCATCTGAAGTGATGGCCATATATCATTCACAGATTCAATTATGTCCAACCACATAATTTGGAGATGAACTCGGTGAATCTCCTATTGTGATGACAGTTTTTTGGTCCTTCTCATTTCCTTGGTCAAGGCCCATGTGGATTTTGGCCCTCTTCCTGTATTTCATTTTGAAATATTTAGTGGAGCAATCAATGTCCATGTCTGTTTGATCCTCCCTAGTCCTCTTGCTTCCTATCTCCTTTTTGGGCTCCTTTCCTTTGTCATCTTGAACTCTGCAGCTTTCCTTTCTTGTGGATTTGGTGTTTAAATTCCTAAATTAGATATGACCTACTCTTCTACCTCCTTGAGTGTGTCTGCTACCCATTCTTCTTGGTTCATGTACTTTTCTATCTCCAATCTGTAGGTATGAATGTAAGGTGTGGACTTGTTCTCCACCCTCTTCTTGGAGATGATCCCCATTGCATCATAGGACCAAGTGAAACTATGTGTGAACTTCATCTCCTTTAACATTTTATCTGCCTCATCCCCTACTGCCATACTTTTGCAAATAAATCGACCAATTTGTGATTTGATCCTGAATTGTGACTTCTTCTTGGTAGAGAAAAAATTCACCTCATTTGCATCTATCATTTTCCTGATATACTCAAGTGCAAATATTCTAATGGAGAGGTACTTGGGCAGTCTATAGGGGGTCAATTCACTACCATAAACCCTGATATTTGTGTAGTTTTGGTAGAGGTACCAGTCTGTTGTTCTGATCTGCTCTATCAACTGCATCACCTTCTTGATTTCCTCACTGATCCTTGGTTCTGTGGTACTTTTGAGTGCACTGGTTGTTGCATGAACAAATAGGTATACAAAACTCTTGTAGGAATATTTTTTTCTACTCCTCCCTCAATAAACTTGTCCAGAAAATTATATATTGGGATTGAGACTCATCATCCTAATTCATCATGTCAAATTGGAACTTGTTGGATTGAAAACAGGCAAACATGTACACCAACATAGTGACATACTTGAATACCCCTTACGTCTGGAACTTTAGGAAATGATCGTCAATTACATTTGAAAGAAACTGAGCATAGTTGAACATAAAATTGGGCTTAGCATCTGAGGAAAGTATAGACAAGAAACCAATTATAGCTTCGTCTACCCACTGATCATTATGATATCCTAACAAATAATATAAAGTAGTGATAATGTGATTGGTCCTATTTGGGAAGATGGACGATGGATATGGGGGATTCTTGGTAGGCATTAGTACATCTATGGCCATGAAAATCTCAAAGGTTTTGGCCCTACTAGCAAAATATAACCCCTGGTAAAATTCTATAAGGACCTCATATGAAAAATGGATAGTGTTCTCAACAATGGGGGCTTGCATCATCTCTAGAATGGATGGGGCATTGATGTAAAATAAAATCTCTCCACCATGGCTCACTATGGATCTCCGGTTAATTTCATAGCATGATTGAATTTTCTTGATCAGCTCAAGGTAGCTATGTGTTTTACAAAATATGTAATATGGAAGCTTGGTCTCCCACAAGCTGATATCATTTTCTTCATCAAGGTGCTTATCCTCGAGCCAGCATTAGACATCAAACAAGTCGAAGTTTGACTCCATCTCATGGATTTTGTAGTCTCTGTCAGCCAGGAGGATGTGATCTAAATCTACCTGAGGATAGACCATGGGATTGAAAGGTTGTTGGTCCGCCTTGGGAGGCATGATTTGTCTTTTGTATCTTCTTTCTCAACCTGAAATGAAGAATGGGTTGTAATAAAAGGGAGAAGAGGAGGGGAAATGATATAGATTAGCACTAGGGAAGGGATATGATAGAAGGGGATCATGATCAGAACTGAACAGTCGAAGGAGAGCAATAATCAGGTTCATAAAGCACTGCTCATTCCTCCTTTGGTGAACAATGACCCTTCGGCAACAGTCGCTAATCCATGATTTCTCTGTAAATATCTACACATCCAACACCTGTAGTAATTCAACAGTATCAATAAGGTAAACTCTGATTTAGCAAAGAATTCGGGCTTTAATATGTAATTGGGGATGACCGTTGAGTTGGACCGGGCCCATTGGATAACGGCCCGACCATTCATGGCGCAACGGGCTTCTGGAGGGAAGAGATGTGATAGGGTGGATCAAACAGATGATGGAGGATGTGGTGCAGCAGCATGGGTAACAGTCAAATGGATGTGGTGGTTTGGTTGATGGCGGAAACCTCTCTTTGGAGGGAGTTGAAGGAAGTGAGAGGTAATGGATCGGGGGGTCGAAAAGAAGTGAAGGCCATCAGATGTGGGGTGAAGAATGACGATGGTGGATAAGGTGGAGGTTTTTTAGCGCATGATGTGATGTGGTGATGGGATGGTGGGTTTGGTTTTTTGAATGAGCTTCGGGGATATTGAGTAACTAAGGATAAATGAAAATAATGTGGGTTTGGGGGTTTTTAGGAATACAGCAAATTGATAGCATTGAGACTTAGGATAAAATTTGACACAAGGTATGCCTAGATGACATCGAAATCCCAACTTTTAACACATTACCCCTTCTCTCTCTTTTGAGCAATAAACAATCTTTGTCGTGGCTTTCTTCTTATAGCAAACAAAAAATGAAACTGGGGTGCTGTACCTTGGTGGAATAGTATTCATATTGGCCTTCCATTCTTCCTCTTCAACATATCTACCTACCCAAACTAATCATCTGACATTTTTATTCTTGTTTTCAGGGTGAATTTGGACTAGAAAACCCTTAAATCATTTCTTTTTGAATTTCTAACCTAACACATGTCCTTATTTTAGCCATTGGCTCAGCTTAAGCTGTTGAGCCAATTTAATTTTCTACCTATCTACTGATAAGGAAATATTAAATAGTTTGGAAAATATTTATTCTCTAACCTATCAACAGAAATTGAAAAACTGCCCAATCATGATTAAAATATATGAATGGACAAACATATCTAATGAGTAGTGGCATTTGAACTTGTAGAACTTTTAGTTTTATTTCTTTTTGGGGTTTTCTTTCTCTTTCTTTTTCTTTTTTCTCTTTTCATTTTTTCTCTTTTTTATTTTTCTCTTTTTTTTATAACCTCTTTTCTTTCATTTTCAGTTTTCTTTTTATTCGAAATCATTTGAATTTTGAAAAGCCTTTAAATAATGAAAACATTGTAATAAATTTGAAGTATCCAGTCACCTTGAGATCATATAATTTATAGGTTAATAACAGTGGCTCCAACTGGGGATGGCT
Source organism: Pinus albicaulis (assembly GCA_034641835.2). Lineage (NCBI taxonomy): Eukaryota > Viridiplantae > Streptophyta > Pinopsida > Pinales > Pinaceae > Pinus > Pinus albicaulis. Next base: position 47,057,937 of record CM076573.1, on the reverse strand, counting down.
CTTCTTGAAAAGAAGTCTCAAGAACTTGAGACCAGTAGCCTTGGATGCTCCTTTCTCTGCAACATTTTTTATTGATTTCCTTTCTTCTTCAACTAATTCTTTTCTGTTTTTATATCTGCTCATCGAACTTGGCTTAGGGCCTTCACTTTGGGCTTCAGCCTTGTCCAATAAATTATTGAAAGCTGTAAGACTGTGGTATTTACAATGGTGAGAATTTAACCTGGGTTCTAGAAGAAATAATGTTTTAGCATCTTGCCATTGACAAGACCTCCAGATACTTCTGTACCATCCAACTCTTTGAGAAAATAAGCATTATTTCCCCTAAAAGCATGAATGATGTATGGCCCTTGCCAAATATTATCAAACTTTCCATGCTTGCCTTTATCCTCTCTTCTAGAATCCCATTTCAAAACTTTATCACCGAGATTGAAATAATTTGTCTTGGGTTCTCTTGTCAAAGATATTTTTGATATTCTCTTACTTGTGTCATGTTGTAAACCTCTTCTCTGGACTGCTGCAGTTGAATGGTGTCATTAATCGTCCTTTGAATTTCATTTGGTTTAACTTGGACTTCTTTGATTATCTTCATTACTAGAACTCCCAAGGAAGAAAGAAACATTGCATCCATCCCATAAACCAATTGGTATGGGGACATGCCAATTGACTTCGTTGTGGTGAGCCTGTCAGCCCAAAGAGCATTGATCGACTTATTGTGCCAGTATTTCTTATTCTCCTCCAGAAGCTTATTAATGATGCCCACCAGGATTTTATTTGAAGATTCATCCAGTCCATTACCTTGAGGGTAATAGGTCGTTGAATGCCCCAATGTTATGTGATACATGTGACAGAAATAAACCATATTTTTGGATCTAAAGGTTCCAGCATTGTCTGTAATGATTTTCCTAGGACAACCAAATCTAGAAAGGATGTTGGTCTCTAGGAATTTTATAATGACAGAGTTAGTGGCATTTCTAGAAGGGGTGGCCTCTATCCATTTGGTGAAATAATAGGTAGCAGTGAGGATCCACTTATGTTGGGCAGAGGATGGGAGGTGAATTTATCCTATGAAATCTAATCCACATTGTTGGAAAGGGATTTCCACATAAATAGGTTTCAGGGGTAACGACAATAGCTCTCTCTTTCCTTCAAAGAATTAACATTTATGACAAGCAGTAACCATCTTATGGACATCTGGAAAAAGGGTGGGCCAATAAAACCAGCTCTCATGATCTTGTTAGTAGTGGTTTTCCAATAAAGAAGGCCACCACAGTCACCTCCATGGAACTCCTACATTGCTCTATCTGCATCATCCTTCAATAAAAATTTAAGAAAAATACCCCCAATATATTTCCAATACAAGACATTGTCCAAAATGCAGAATTTAACAGCTTTAAGTTTCAAAAATCTAGCCTTTGTTTTAGACAAACTAGGAGGAGCATTCAAGTTTGACAATACATACAAGATATCAACATACCATGGAGAAATTAGGAATTCTTCATGAATCTATGGATTCGCCAATTCCTCTTGATCATCTAATGAATGTACCATGTTGATGTCTAGTACATGAAAATTGGATTCTGCCATCAATTTAGCTAATCCCTGGCCTTTAACCAACTTGGTACACTTGATTTCCAAATCATATTCTAAGATCACTACAATCCATTTCCCTCTTTTTCCATTAGGATCATTTTGTGTTAAGATGTCTTTGACAACTGCATTTCGAACATAAGCAATGATATGTGAATGAAAAATATAGTCTCTAAAATCTTTCAATGCTTTAACCAAGGAAAAAGCATGTTTTTCCAATATGTTATATTTCAATGATTCATATCCTAATGCCTTGCTGAAAAAAGCTATAGAATGCTCCTGTCCTTCACTTTTTTTTCTCTAATAAAACAACAACAATAGTATGTTCAGAAGCAAAAGAAAAAACTATGAAATCTTTAATGAAATCTAGACTGATTAGTACTAGAGTTTTTGTCAATGCTAGCTTGACCAAATCAAAAGATTGTTTTGCTTCTATGGTCCATTTTTTTCTGATCCTTTCTTGAGCATATTAGTGATGTTCCTCAAAATTTCTGCTAAGTTGGGTGTAAATCTCCTTAGAAAGTTGATTTTACCAATGAAGGATTGGAGTTCATTTAGATTATGGCATTAGGGGAATTTTGAGGTCTAAAATGGGCCTCCTAAGAAAAATGTACAACAAAAATAAACTTTATAACAACCAATAGGATTCAAGATGATGATGTCAACCATGGGGGATGATTTACCATTTTTTAAATAAAAGGGTAAAAATATTAAAAAATAATAAAATAGTAAAACTACTTTTTCAACTCGTATTTTCAACTTATCTCCCACAATTTTTACTCAAATTTCGAGTGGGAGTACTCGTTGGATGCAAAATTTAATTCCTCATCCAAGGAGTACCCATGTTGCATACTTTCAATGAACCCTGCTACATGAAAAATGGGAAATACATAAAAAAACGTGATTACAATCACATTTTTTATGTATTTCTCATTTTTCGTGTAGTAGGACCCATCGAAAGTATGCAACATGGGTACTCCTTGGATGAGGAATTAAATTTCACATCCAACGAGTACTCCCGCTCGTAATTTGAGTAAAAACTTTGGGAGATAAGTTGAAAATATGAGTTGAAAAAGTAGTTTTTTCATTTTTCCCTCTAAAATTTGATGATGTCATCAAATCTTATTTGATTCTTTCCACTATTATTATATAATTTCCTTAGGAGGCCCATTTTAGACCTCAAAATTCCCCTAATGGGATGGCTGATTTTTAATATTCCTTCAGTTATGCTAGGGTCAACTCTGATTCAATCCTTAGAGATAATATGACCTAACAATTTTCCTTCTTCTAATCCATATAATGTCTTCTTAGGATTCATGGAAATTGCAAATTTTTTGCATTTTTCAAAAACTCTTCTCAAGTGTGCTAAATGTTCTTCATCAATTTTAGAAAACACAGTGATGTCATCCAAATAAATCACAATAAAGTGGCCAATGTCATCAGCAAATGCAATGTCCATGTCCCTTTGAAAGGTAGCTCCAGCATTCATTAATCCAAAGGGCATTTTCACACACATGAAAGTCCCCCAAGGAGTTGTAAAAGTTGTCTTATCTTGGTCATCAGGGTGTACTAACACTTGATTGTAACTAGAGAAACCGTCTAACAAAGATATCATACTAGAACCCACTACCCTTTGCAATATGTGATCCATCTTAGGTAAAGGGTAATTATCCTTAAGACATACCTTATTAATATTTCTAAAGTCAATGCAGAGTCTGATTTCGCCTGTTGTCCTTCTAGTTGGGAAAATATTGGAAACCCATTTGCAGTATCTAAGTGGCACTATGATATTTGCTTCATACATATTTTTAATATCTTTCTCAACTAAAGGCATTAAAACAATATTTATTCTTTGCAATTTCTGTCTGAATGGTTTTTTATTTTCTTTAATTTGAATCTTATGCTCAATGATGCTGGTATTATAGGACTTCAAATCCTCATAGCTCCATGCAAACATATCAATGAATTCTTTGAACAAGACTATATTTTTTTCTTTGTAATAGTAGGCAGAGATTTAGACAGTTTGATGATTTTGGGGTTATGTTCTCTGCCTATATTACATTTCTCAATGTTTGTTTCAGTTGGCTCTATTTTGGGTTTTTTGGCCACATAATTAAAGTTAAATAATTCTTCTAAAGGAACCAGCCCTTTAGGTAGATTATTGTCTTTAAGTTGGAGTATTTCAAAATCCTCTTTTTCCACATCTTTTTTATTATCGGTATTATGTACAGTGTTGTTATATGGAATATTTACATTGGTATTTACATCTAAAATAGAGTTTTCTACAACAACAATTTTTTTTCCTTAGTACTTTGCTCAATAGTAAGCATGTACTCCTCACAATCCATATCCACATTACTGTCTTCAAATTCATCTTTAGATTGTAGGAAGCTTTCAATTTATTTATCACTTCCAAAGAATTGCCAGTACCTCATGTTATCTGGCACAAAAGGACAATTTTTGACCTCATTTGTATGCTGTTTGTTCGGGTGAGGCATTTTACAGGTACTTGTTGAAGAAGCTAGTCCATTTTCTAGGACGTTCTGGTTTCTGGGAATTACTGCCAAATCATATTCATCAAAGGTTCTTAAGAAACCAAGGACAACATTTCTATAAGCTCTCAGTCTCGAGTGTTTGGCTGCATACTATCCTTTAACTTATTTTATGACCAACTAAAAATCCCCATGTACAAAGATCCTTTTTTATCCTAATTTTTTCAACATGTGTAATCCCAAAAGAAAAGCTTCATATTCTGCAATGACGTTTGTGCACTGGAAATTTAATTTGTATGAATGACCCTATGCACTATCGTTTCTTGTATTATACACCCAAATGCCTACCCCTAAGCTCACTTGGCCACATGAGCCATCAAAACTCATATTCCAAAGAGGTTCATTAGCTGGATCTGGTTGTTCTGTTTGTATTTGACAATCAAAATTTCTTGTGGGATCATTTTCTATCTGGGAAACCTATGAATCAACGATTCCATCATTATAAAAAATGAAAGAATCAAGGTCAGTGTGAATAGAGTACAGAGGGTAATTGTGAGGCTTCTCTTGGCTACTTACCTTGTACTTCATTTGTGTTTCCCTATAAAGTCTTCTCGATTGACCAAACACCGGAATGGTAGTATATGTCATGTCCAGTTGCAGTGTCCCATGTAATTTTTCTCCCCATGAGTGAGATAAAATCATTCCATATTTAGGGGGGAATGTCATCCACAAAAATATCCATCACTAAACTCGTTGCAGGTATTTGAGCGAGAGTGACACAAAGATCTTTAATCAGGCATAGGCACTTAATTTTTCTAGAATCAAAAGAGTATAAATCTCTATAAGGTCTAGTGATTTTGAGGCCAATTTTCTCCATGATAGCGTGGGGTATAAGGTTGTGTGATGCACCCGAATCCAACATGGCATTGTAAAATATATTTTCATGAACATTTAAGCTAACATAAAATGGAGGGACTCCTCCTTCCTGTGGTCTGCTATCGAATTTTGGTCCAAACAATAGTTGAGGTTGGTCATCACTCAAATTGACAGTATCGGTGATCTCCCCTATATTTAACACTTTCAGGACCTGAGATCTGTAGAAATTTTTGTTGATCAATTTAATGAGAGGGATATAAATCTTTACGTTCCCAAGTTCACTTTCAATGCTGAAAGGAGTTTGATTTCTCAGTGGGTTTGACAGATCAATCCTTTCAGCCTTTATCCTTTGGGTAACTTCAGCCTATTTTCTTGTACTGGGGACGTATATCTAAGCATTTATGGCAGGGATATCTACTGTTTTCTTGGTACTATTTTCTATGTTTTTCTTTTCTCAGTTATTTACATTTTTCTTTGTGTTTTATGTTGTTTTCTTGAATTCAGATTCAGATAGTTTCTTGGTGGAGTTTTCTGAATTCCTTTTCTTTGAATTATCCAAATTCTTCTTGCTCCTTAAGTTGTATTTTCTGTGGACCTCCATAATGGCATCCTCAAAACCCAGTTTTTAGCCATCAGATTCTTCGAGTCCAAGGTTTTTTTGGGCTAGTGAAAACAAGTCTTTCTCTTCTTCAGTGAGAAAAATAGGGTCGTCTTCATTAATCCCCATCAATTTTATATGATTTTCCTCAACTTTCTCCACTATTCCTTCATCATCATCATCAACATAGATTTCTTGAAAGGGAGGCCTAATTTGCTGATCAGGACCTCTTTTCTCTCTCTATATAACTTGGGGAGGGTTTCTTCTTGGGTTTCGATTTCTGTTTTGGGGTGTTGGTTTTTATCTGGGTATTTCTCTTTCATTCAAACAAATCCTCTCCATCATCCTTTCCATATCCCTTACCAAATTTTCAATTTTGGCATCATATGTATAGGCTACAAGTTCTTCTCTTATTGTGACTCTCCTCTCAGTTCTCATCCTAGCCCTTTTTGCTAATAAATTGGCTTCTACACTCACGAAATCCTTTTGCATTTCCTCTAAGGTTGATGAGTCTCTTTCCCTAAGCTGATAGGCCATGTCTAGGTCAAATCCATTTAGGAATTTAAGCAGAACTATCCCTTGGGGTGGTCTCATATTAGCAGGGAGTGTGTTGTACAAGTTGTTAAATCTAGTACAGTAGTGTTGCACACTCTCTTCAGGAGATCTCTTAATAGTTTCGTATTATGATAAAATCTGCAGTGGATTTTTCTTGACCTCCCATATGTTGATGAATGTTTGGTGAAAATCTAGGATATCATGGATACTATTAGCAGTTAAACCTTTAAACCATTTCCTGACTTCACCCCCCAAACTCTAGGCAAACATTCTCAATTTGACACTGTCATCATCAATTTCTTGCCCAGATTTTGGGGGGTGAAGTTCTCAATTTGACACTATCATCATCAATTTCTTACAGGTCAAAACAGTCATTTATTTTATCTATGTGTTGTTTGGAATTCATAGGAATAGTGTTATCAAACTATGGAATCTTGGACTGGTAATCCTAGGGCATAGGAGGTAAAGGTAATGGAAACACCAATGGGGCATATCTAGTTTCCATGATTGGTGGAGGTGGTGGAGGGAGATGAGCAATGGGTGAAGGTGGATGGGTAGGAGTATGGAATATGGATGGATCAAAAACTATAAGGTCAGTCCAATTCTGATATTTGGTTCTGAAGAGACCTTGTTCAAACTGTAAATAAAATTGAACTTCTTGCAAAGTGACAAAGTTATCATGTAAGGAGACAGACCTGTAAAGAATTATGTCACTTGGTTTGACTGTCTATCCTAGGAGTTTTCCTCAAAATCTTCTCAGGATTTTCTACAATAGGATAGGGATTTGGATCTAGATGGGGTCTGGTGGATATTATTTTGGGAGCCATAATTTCGTCCAAAATCATAGACCAACTGATTGGAATACTAAAAGAAACCAATCTTTAAAATAAATTTGTATCATATAATGCTTTTTAGTTGGGGTTTTTTGGATTCGGATGAAAATTGAAAATTTTCAGCTATGTTGTCCCCAGTATGGTCGCCACTATGTTATCACTCTATAATTTACAACATTGGCAAGACTAAATTGTAAAGCACAACATCAAAACCACTTGAAGCCTAGGATCTCGCCCTCCTAGGCTCAGAGAGGGATCTCTCTATAATAGTTAGATTTGTTTTGAGCTTTCGGATGTTAGGCTAGTTAAATTGATTATGAAGGTTGTATGTTTTCCCTAAACAGATTGTTGGGCATGTGTTATATTCTTTCCATGACTAGTCACGCACCCCCCTGTATGTTGGATAGATCCCGCTGTACATTGCATCGAGCGCAGCAGGAGGGTCACGGGGGGGAGGGGCAGCCCCCCTGTCAGGGTCCGGGGCAGCGCCCTAGGAAAAAAAAATTGGTCCTTATTTTCCAATGGGCGAACTCGCCCATGGTTTTGTGCATGGGTTTGTACATAGTTTTGGGGCATGATGGTTTTCGGCCCCTGATATTTGTAGATCCGGTCAAGGGAACTACAATTATGTTCTAATCCAGGGTTAATGGATTAGGGTTTATGTATGCTTTGGCATGTATATATATCTGTTGTAACACTAAAAGGAATATAATGAAAAATCAAGCTCGTCATCCCGATTTGGGATCCAAGGGAAAATATCTGTGTATATATGTTTTATGTTTTATGCTCTCGCTATTGTTTATTTTCTGTTTTTAAGATTCCTTTGCAGATAATTTCTGTACAAGGTTAAAACCTACACAGATTCCATTGGGTTATGGAGTTGAGATGGGTTGGGTCTATGCATAAAATTCCAGAGAAAATGCAAGGCAAGCTAGGTGCGAATACTAGTGTTTATAAATGAATGGAGCTATGAGATGGATAAAAGTGCTTTCAGTAATGACTTAAGAGCAACTAAGAATTCTTAAACTATACGTGAGAAGAAAACATTGGAATTGTAAAGAAATTCATAATTAAGGTACTCTGAATAGTAAATCTTAATCTAACCTTCTTGTTTTACAATTAGAATTTAAATAGTGAGCATGAAAATATTACAGTGGAAATACATTAAACATGAACCAGGAAAAACATCATCAGGACATCACAACACATGAATCTTGTAGACTGATATCTTTATTGATGCTCCAACATGAAAAATTACAAGTACTAGCAATGAGAATTTCTTACAAAACCAGGGTCCAACCCTTATTATTGAATGAAAAGTTACATTTAAACTACTTGCAACTGATTTTCGTTATCAGAAGTGCAATCGGTTTGTTTACTACAAAAGTAAATGAAACTTGGTCTGTGCGTCTCATGCATAGATGCATTGTGGCAATTTTAACAGATGTCTAAAGTCATTGTGGAACCATCATTCAGTGTAACGGCCCTTTTGAAAGATGTATAGCGTCTGTGTGAGGCCGTTATTCAGTGTTGTAGAGGTTTGTTGTGTTGGTGAATTTGATACAGTTGAGTTGTTCTGATACACTGGATTTATCGATGCCGACAATTCGTTGAGCTGCCTGCTTTGTCATCGTGCTAATTTTTCGTCCTCGCTGGAGTATTTTTACACGTTATTTTGTCACCATGACATTTGACTATCCATATAGGTTCATCACTACCTATATTATTCTCCCTTAGAAGTCAAAAACCCTAATGTTCCTAAATCAAGTCTTAGAATTGGAGAAAATCTCATTAAAACCCTTAAAATTCTAACTCAGAAGGGGGCTGTGAAGCTTGAGTATATTCCCACTGATGAGCAGGTGGTAGATATTATCACCAAAGCCTTACCACGGGGCAAGCATGTCTACTTCAGAGTTAAGATGGGTGTGGTGAGGAACATCTTCCTCGGTAAGAGGGAGTGTTGAAATTTGGTTACCAGAGGACAGGTGGTTCCCTAAGGCTTTGATCTTTGGCCTAGGGAAAAGTGTCCAAAAGACTTTAATTTTTCTCCTAAAGTGACTTTATAAAGTTATAAAGTCAAATCTAATTTAAAAGTGACTTTAAGTGATAAAGTTACTAAAGTCTAATTTTAAAGTGATTTTAATAAAGTCAATGTAAAATTAGAAAGGAAAAGTGACTTTGGAAATAAATGACTTAGTGGGTCTTTATTAAAGTGGGGTGAATTAAAAAATAGAAAGTCAGATTTAAATGAGCATTTAATCTGAGCCCTAGATCTAAAGCTATTTCAGCCTAAAAGTCACTTAGGTATGGTTAAAGGAGGAAACGGAGGAGAAGGTCATTTCATTCTTTCATGAGCAGATTGGGAGAAGGAGAGAAGGATAGCTGGAGATTTTTCTGAGCAGTGAGAAGAAGGAGGGCAACAGCACTAACATTCAGCAAATCCATACAGCAAGGGCAGAGCACGAAGTTCGAGGCAAGAGGGCACGAATTTGGAGGGAGGAAAGACAACATTTATTTCTTCACGTTTTTCAAGGACTGTACAGCAGTTTGGAGGCACAAAAATCGAGGTCCGTACAGCAGGAGAGAGAGGGTTGTTTTATGAAATTCGTACAGTAGAAAATCAGCACTGAAATCGAGGCCGTACAGTAGATTTAAGGCAGCCGTACAGCACAGTTTTTGAGGCAGTTGTACAACATATTTTCGAGGAGGTTGTACAGTCGTACAACACAGATTTCAATGTTATCCATACAAAATTTAATGCTGGACTATTTTCTGTAATTTTTGTTTTTGTGGGCAAGAAAACCGAGCTAGATTTTGGCACGATTTTTGAGATAAGTACTGTTATGAAGTTGCTGTAATTTTTTTTGCTGTGTAAATTTCTCTCTCACTGTAAAGGCAATATTCAGAAAATAAAGAGCAGCTTTCGAACTGGTTTTCCCCAAGAGCTGTAGGGGGTTTTTCCAGGGTCACCTTGACCAAAAATCACTATGTTAAAATGTGTTGAATAGTTGTTTGTGTCTGCTGATTTTTATTTCTGCATTTTCCAGCATTGTGAAAATTTTCCAAAATTTTTGTTTTCAGCAAATATTTATTTTCCAGCTTGTTGAATGTAAGGTTATGGGAAAGGGCATTTAATTAATTGGAGAAATAAGGCCAAACTGAAAACCGGGGTGGGAAATCAGAAATTTCTACATGATATCAAAGCTTGGGTGTTGAAAGTGCAGTTTGGGACAGCAAAGGAGAAAAATACAGTCTACTGATTTTTCACTCAGAAAATTCCAGAAAGCTGATTTTTCACACACATAAATTTTATCTTTACTATACCAGTGCTATTTTCAGTTTTTAAGACAGCAAAGATGTCATTGGGATTGAGGGTGGAGGATAGGTTGGATGGGCATAGTAACTACAGTGTTTGGAAGGAGAGAATGCAGAGTATCTTTGAGGAGGCAGAAGTCTGGGATGTCATGGTGCATACCGCACAACACCCTGTTGTTGTGCCTACTGATGTTGTTCAGTTGGCACCATATAATAAAAATAATAACAAGGGTAAGAGACTGATTCTAGATGGAATCAAAGACCATTGCATTCCTCATGTGAGAGGAAAGATAAATGCTCATGAGATGTGGACAGAATTGACCAATATCTACCAGAGTACCAATGAGAACAGAAAAATGGTCCTAAGGGAGAAGCTGAAGACCATTAAGATGGGTAAGACTGATATTGCAGCTGGATATCTCACAAAGATTACTAATGTGAGAGATGAGTTGGCAGTAGTTGGAGAGATCACTCCACCCACTGAGTTGGTGCGGATTGCAGTGAATGGCCTCCCCAGTTCATGGCTGAACTTCGCTAATGGGGTTTGTGCACGTGAGACCCTTCCCACATGGGAGAGGTTTTGGGATGATTGCATTCAGAAAAAAATCAGGAAGGGTCAGCTTGGGGCAGCCAAGCCAGTTGAGCAGGATGAGGATGTAGCACTATTGGCAGGAGGCAAGAGATACAAGGGAAAGAAGCAAGCTTCCACAAGTAGTGGTGAGGGAAAAGGCAAAGGTAAAGGTAAATATGGTAACACGCAGAAGGACTATTCGAAGGTGAAGTGTTGGAATTGCCAGAAGATGGGACACTATGCAGTTGTGTGTCTGGAGAAGAAGAAGAAGGGGAAGAACCAGAACATGGCAGCATCAACAGAGGTAGAGGACTTCACGGATCACTTTGACCAGGAGTTTGGGTTCATTTCTTGTGAGTCCACTAGTGCAGGATCACCTGCCACAAAGGGTTAGAGGGATAATGTGTTTCCCTCGACTAGCAGAGCATCTTCGGGTATCTGCTATGTGGAAAGTGGGGCTTCACGTCATATGACAGAAGTCTATGAGTACTTCTCAGAGCTTTCAAAGAGTGGCACTGATATAGAGGTAGTACTTGGTGATGACAGAGTTGTTAGAGCAGTCAGTGTGGTGACACTGACATTTGATAGGGAACCCAAACCTCCCTTGAAGGTGTCAGATGTTCTTTATGTGCCAGGGATGAGGAAGAACCTCATATCTGTCTCAGCTTTGGAGGACAGAGGATATGAGATATTTTTCAGGAGAGGACAGGTGCTGATATATCCCAAGGGTGCTCCAACTGATTCAGCTAGAGTGATAGGAGTATGCCATGTAAAGGTGTACAAGTTTGCATTTCAGCCCCTTTTGGAATTGAGCAATAGTACCGACAGCAGAGCTAGCAGTTCTGAGCTGTGTGAGATTTGGCACCGCAGGATGGGGCACATGTATCATGGGGCCTTGAGGACATTGCGGGAGATCACTACAGGTGTGCCAGATTTTAGTACTGATCACTTTGATACTTGCAGAGGATGTGCGATGGGAAAGTTTTCCAAATCCCCTTTTCCCAGCAGTGACAGCAGAGCGACTGGGATATTTGATTTGATTCATTTCGATGTGAGTGGTCGGATGTCTCATGTTTCCTTGAGTGGATATGAGTATTATGTATTACTCATTGATGATCACTTCAGGAGGACTTGGATTTATTTCTTGAAGACTAAGAATGAGGTCTTCAAGCAGTTTCAGGAGTTCAAAGCTCTTGTGGAGACTCAGACAGGTCAGAAGATCAATTCCTTGAGGTTGAACAACGGAGGTGAGTACACCCTTGGAGAGTTTTTTGACTATTGCGTGGAGGAAGGCATTAGGAGGGAGTTCACAGTTCCTTACAACCCCCAGCAGAATGGGGTTGCAGAGAAGAAGAACAGATCCATCGGAGGGGCTGCCAAAGCCATGTTACATGATTAGGGGTTGCCATTGTTTTTGTGGGAAGAGGCCTGCAATACTACTGTTTATTTGCAGAACAGGAGTCTGCATCATGCCTTGGGGCATATGACTCTGGAGGAGGCTTTTTCTGGGAAGAAGCCTGATATTGGTCATCTTCGTATCTTTGGGTGTATTGCATACTCCTATGTACCCAAGGAGAAGAGGACCAAACTAGAGCCCACCGCAAAGAAGGGTGTCTTTGTAGGCTACAGTGATACCTCAAAGGCCTTTCGGATTTATATTCCCACACAGAGGAGAGTTTTTGTCAGGCGGGATGTGAATTTCGAGGAGGACAGGGCCTTCAAAAGGTCACGGGAGTTAGAGTATCTGGATAAGCCAAACCCTCAGTGGCAGCTGAGTCAGTCACAGGGATCCAGTGGGCAGGGATCAGGAGGATCTGGACATACATCAATTACGGTGTCAGGTCTGTCAGTGAGCAGTGGCTCGCAAAGTCAGAGGGGTGGTTCTTCGGGCAGCGTGTAGAGCAGTCCGCAGATAATTTCACTAGGGAGTCCACTGATGGACAATTCACATGGTACTTCAACATCTACAGGTTCAGGTGCAGGTAGGAGGATAGCAGACAGACAGTCAAGAGTTCAGGCTCCTGATGATGAGGAAGAGGAGTTTCATTCTCTAGTGGGAGAAGTGTGCTCAGGGAAGAGGAAACACAAGTGGCTTCAGGATACCTTAAGAGAGGCCACATCTGTTGCTGGGCCTAAGAGGCTGGTCAGAGAGAGTAGACCACCTAAGAGGTTTTGTAGCTATATGGAAATGGTTTCCAACATCCTTGACTCTGAGCCTTCTAGCTATGAGGAGGCATCTAGCCAACAGGTCTGGAGAGAGGCCATGTAGGAGGAGTATTCTTCTATCATTAAGAATGATGTTTGGGAGGTGGTGCTGAGGCATGAGGGAAAATTCCATATGGATTTAGAAGGTAAAGCATGCTGCAGATGGCAGTATTAAGAAATTCAAAGCAAGGTTTGTGGCTAGAGGGCTCTCCCAAGTAGAGGGAGTAGATTATGAGGAGACCTTCGCTCCCGTGGCTCAATATACTTTGATCCACTCCATCATATCGATAGCAGCAGAGATGGGTTGGAAGATCCACCAGATGGATGTGAAGACCGCATTTCTCAATGGCTTCATACAGGAGGAGGTGTACATTGAGCAGCCACAGGGCTTTGAGGTGCATGGGAAGGAGTCCCATGTGTGCAGACTGAAGAAGGCCCTTTATGGCCTGAAGCAAGCTCCCAGAGCTTGGTACTCCATGATAGATACATACTTGCAGAAGATGGGTTTCACAAAGAGTGAGGCAGATCCGAACCTTTACTATATTGTGATAGGTGAGGAGCCTCTCATTTTGGTGTTGTATGTGGATGACTTGGTCATTACAGGTGCAGAGAGACTCATAGAGCACTGCAAGAGAGATCTTGCGGCGGAGTTTGAGATGAAGGACATCGGCTTGATGCATTACTTTTTGGGTTTGGAGGTGTGGCAGGAGGAGGGGCATTTCTTCCTGGGACAGGGGAAGTATATTGTGGACATCCTTGGCATATTCCACATGGAGGATTGTAGACCCATGTCGACACCGATGATCACCAACTGGAAGAAGCTTCATGCTTCGGATTCTGAGTTGGTGGATCCCACATTGTACAGACAGTTGATTGGTTCCTTGATGTATTTGGTCAACACTAGACCAGATATTTGTTTTGCAGTCAACACGATGAGTCGGTTTATGTGTGAGCCTAGGAAGGTTCACTGGGTGGCTGCAAAACACATTTTGCGATACTTGCAGGGGACAGTGGATTATGGTCTGGACTACAGGCAGGGGGATGGAGTGAGATTGGCAGGTTACACTGATTCTGATTGGGCAGGTTGTGCTTCTAATAGGAAGAGCACTTCAGGGTGCTGTTTTGGGTTGGGTTCGGCAGTGGTGTCATGGTTCAGCCGGAAGCAGCAGTCAGTAGCATTGAGTTCAGCGGAAGCAGAGTATATGGCAGCCATTCTAGCTAGTTGTGAGGCCATCTGGCTTCGCAAGATGTTGTTTGGCTTATTTGGTCAGTCGTTGAGACCTTCAGTGATTTACTGTGATAATCAGAGTTGCATTAAACTCACGGAGAATCCAGTATTTCATGACAGGTCAAAGCATATCGGGATCAAATATCACTTCATTAGAGACTATGTTCAGAAAGGAGCTGTGAAGCTTGAGTATATTCCCACTGATGAGCAGGTTGCAGATATTCTTACCAAAGCCTTACCACGGGGCAAGCATGTCTACTTCAGAGACAAGATGGGTGTAGTGAGGAACACCTTCCTCGGTAAGAGGGAGTGTTGAAATTTGGTACCGGAGGACAGGTGGTTCCCTAAGGCTTTGATCTTTGGCCTAGGGAAAAGTGTCCAAAAGAATTTAATTTTTCTCCTAAAGTGACTTTATAAAGTTGTAAAGTCAAATCTAATTTAAAAGTGACTTTAAGTGATAAAGTTACTAAAGTCTAATTTTAAAGTGACTTTAATAAAGTCAATGTAAAATTAGAAAGGAAAAGTGACTTTGGAAATAAATGACTAAGTGGGTCTTTATTAAAGTGGGGTGAATTAAAAAATAGAAAGTGAGATTTAAGTGAGCATTTAATGTCAGCCCTAGATCTAAAGCTATTTCAGCCATTGGATTTAGGGATTCCCCAAAAGTCACTTAGGGTTAGGTTAAAGGAGGAAAAGGAGGAAAATGTCATTTCATTCTTTCATGAGCAGATTGGGAGAACGAGAGAACGAGAGCTGGAGATTTTTCTGAGTAGTGAGAAGAAGGAGGGTAGTAGCACTAACATTCAACAAATCCATACAACAAGGGTAGAGCACGAAGTTCGAGGCAAGAGGGCATGAATTTCGAGGGAGGAAAAACAACATTTATTGCTACACGTTTTTCGATGATCGTACAGCAGTTTGAAGGCACGGAAATTGAGGTCCGTACATCAAGAGAGAGAGGGTTGTTTTCTAAAATCCATACAGCAGAAAATCAGTGCTGAATTCAAGGTCGTACAGTAGATTTAAGTCAGTCGTACAGCATGGTTTTCGAGGTAGTCGTACAACAGATTTCAACAGTCCGTATAGTACGTTTTTCGAGAACACCATACAGCCATACAACACAGATTTCTATGATGTCCATACAGCATTTAATGATATACTTTTTTCTGTAATTTCTGTTTTTGTGGGCACGAAAACCGAGGTGGAGTTTGGCATGATTTTCGAGATAAGTACTGTTATGAAGTTGCTGTAATTTTTTTTGCTATGTAAATTTTTGTATCACTGTAAAATCAATATTCAGAAAATAAACAGAAGCTTTTGAATTGGTTTTCCCCAAGAGTTGTAGGGGGTTTTTCCAGAGCCACCTTGACAAAAAATCACTGTGTTAAAATGTGTTGAATGGCTGTTTGTGTCTGCTAAATTTTATTTCTGCATTTTCCAACATTGTGAAAAATTTCCAGAATTTGTGTTTTCAGCAAATATTTATTTTCCAGCTTGTTGAATGTAAGATTATGGGAAAGGGAATTTAACTAATTGGAGAAATAAGGTGAAATTGAAAACCAGAGTGGGAAATCAGAAATTTCTACAGGGAGGAACTTGTACGACATCAAGGCATCAGGTTGTAAAGTTACTCTTTTCATTCAAGATAATACATATGGATCTCCTTTTCTCATTGATTTTTTCTTGTGCTTATTTGAATAATTCAATACTAAGACTCCTTGATAACTAAGTTATATTAGTTGTTTATAATTATTATATGTTGCAGGTGCTTTTAATTCTTTTGGCTGTCTTTGATTGCAGGTTCTACTTACTGAAGAAGCCTCTTTGGAGCGACTGGATAAAAGACTGCACCAAACGTTGGATCTCAAGGTAGGGGCATGTCCTCTTTCTTTGTTTATAATAATTCTGAATTGAAAATAATCTAGATAAAATGATTTACAAATGGATATTTTTTTCTAGCTATTCGTATAATACTAGGGAGATTTCTCTTGTCCGCAAGAGGGATTTATCTGCATAACAAACTGGCGATTCCACTGGGGAATAGAACTTAGTTTTCCTTTTTATTTTTCAGGTTGAATTTTAAGATTTTTCTGATTTTGATTAGTCTGAGAGTGGTTTGGGTAGATAACTTTTGAGAATCCCTGAAAGGAAATACTGAATATTCATTTGTTTTTACTTTTCCTGGCCTCCGCGGTTTTTATTTGAAAACAGTGCGGTAGCGTCCGCAGTTTTTACTTCAGAACAGTGCGGTACCACTCTGTTCTCCATTAGAACCTATAGATCTGTGGAAAATTTTTGAAAAAGTTCAAATTCTCTTTTTAGGAAGCAGATTACATGATTCTTTGTGTTTACCCCAGTCCCTCTTAGCTGTCAAAATTTTATGTGTGATTTTCTTTTCAGCAACTTTTGCATTTGTGTGATTTTTCATCTTATTTTCATTTTATGAGTGAGTGTTTGCCCTACTTTCTTGTTGCTCCATATAAGAAACCTTCATATACCTTAGCTTACTGGTATGATGTTGTTCTCTTTCTGAGCCATTAAACCTGTTGCAAACCTTACTTTATGAAAATTGATTTTCATTTTCATTTGCAAATTTGGAAGAGATTTTAGCTTACTAAGGACTGATTTTCACATTAAACCATTGTTGGATGTTTTCATTTCTGCTGAGATAAGTAGAAAATTTTTTTTGTTCGATCACAAACTAAGAGAAAACATCTTCAAACTTTCTAGATAGATTTCAAAATTAGAGTTTCTTCTTTTGATTTTGAACTTTATGCTTTTAGGAGTTTTAGATATGGTTTTCGTTTTGGAAATGGTTTGTTTAATGATTTGTATTTTTTTATCTGATTGATAAGGGATTTCATTTCGAATGAGTAATTGATCATTTTATGAAATTGAGTTCTCAAATAAATCATCTTCTTTTCAAATATTTTGTTTATGAATGAAATAATTGGTACTTGTAGAAAATTGTTAAATATCTCAATCTTTACCTTAATTAAGATTCATTGAAAAGAAAAGAGTTGCACTTTTCATTTAGATGCATTTAGCGTATTTTTTAGTCGGGTCATAAAACATCATTGAAGTTTCACTTCCATACCTCCTGTCTTAAGAAACAACCAAATTAAAAACAACGCTTTAATAAAATCAATCTAGATATTTTACATTTTCTAGGGCTCTTTTCCACCAACATAGCTTAGGATAGTGTCTTGGAACAAGTTGTAATTAACATTCCAATATAGTTCAAACAAACAAGTAGCAATCTTGCAGTAGGAAAAATCCAATTGTAGCATTTGTGCTCTGGGAAGCTCTTCTTAAAAGAGCCAAGCATGAGATCATGTCAGAACCAGTGAGGTAATTGTACCTATCTCATTGGGAAAGATAGCAGTTGTGCACGTATTAAAAACGGTAAACCTCAGATAGACCATTATCTAGGAGCCTGGGGTCACTTGTTGGTAAACCTTGGATTATATAAAGGATCCTTCAAGGGGATTGAGCTAGTTACTCTTCCCTTGAGTGTATATCAGATCGTAGACTATTCCCCCAAGTACATTTGTTCCTGTTCGTGACCTTAGGGGCTACTAACTTTAGGATTTTTTCCAAAGGTGGTGGTAGAGGGAAGGTCCCACTGTACCTGGAGCATACTTCGACTAGACTCACTTAGACCTTCCAGAGGGTACTCTTCACTTCGATATGGCATAAGTGGAGATACTTGCACCAGAATGTTTCATTAAGCATGTTTTCGGGGTAGCTATTCTAACCACCATTTCCACATTAGAATTCTATGACGTTGGATTTCATCACCAACGAGTTTTTTTAGTGTGGGAATCTATTGTTTGTGTATGGGTTTCTCTCTTAGATTTTGTAGCCGTGTGATCAATTTGATTGTTTCATTAGAGACTTTAGGATATTTTGTTGAAATTTTCTTTGATTTCATGTGCTAAAACTCTTAATTGTGGATGAACTACCTAGACAATCCCATAAAATGCAAGGGAAACCCCTTGATTACACACCAAGCCAGTTAGAAAAGCTTAAATATGAGAAAGGACAACCATCAGGGACTGGATCAACTGAACACGAGGAGACATCAGTAGTTATTTATCATGATTATGAAGTAGATCAACCTCAAACAGCAGAGAGTTCTCAAAGAAAACTTAAAATTTCTGAACTAGTTGAAATTGCTTCCACAGCTAGTGAATTATCAGCTACTGAGCCTGAAATTTCTGAACCAGAAACTGAACCTGCTACATCTGATCCTGCTTCAGAGTTCATCACTCCAACCCCTGGTCATCCTATTCACCTCGAGTGAAATTTCACATAACTGGGAACCTTCTTCCTGGCCTCATTAACATTGAAGAAATTACTGACACAGAGGAAGAAGTTGTTATTCCTTCACATTGGGAACCTTTAGATCTTAGGCCAAGTGAATCGGTTTACTATCGCCCTTTCAAACAAGATCCTTGGTATTCTTAGTTACAAAAAATTTCTACAAAATTCTGGTCTAAACTATTTTCCACCCCGAATTCCTTTTTACGCCATACCAAGAGGTATTACTGACTTTCATTAAACATGTTTGGTGAGTCATGCATATTTTCTACATCACCAGAATCATATTTTTATGGTGGTCTGTCTGTTCTTGCGGGATACCAGTCACTTTCTGGTACTTTCTCAGGGGCATATCCTTCTCTCGACAAACTTATACCATCATCTAGTCCAAATGAATCACATACCGAAAATTTGAATTGGGAACAAGTTTATATGATGTCTGGAAACATTCCTAACCCTGGCCCTCAAAGTAGTAACTTACTGCCTGGGGGGCATCCTCAAGGTAGTAATTTACTGCCTGGGGGGAAACCTCAAGGACATTACATACCTCAAGGCTAGTACATACCTCAAGGATAATATCAACCTCAAGGGAAGTACTCAATTCAAGGTCCACAACCTCTTCAAGGAAAATACCCTATGCCAGGGAAACCATCTTTCCAAGGACAATAGCCTCCTTTGGGGCCACAGTTCTACCCAAAACAACAATTGTTTCAGGGAGGTCAATCTTCTAGTGGGAATTATCCAACCAACTATCAAACATACGTTCCAAAATATCAACCTGGTTACGGTCCGTCTTATGTAGCACAACCTTCAATGGGAGCTCCATATCCTGGAGTAAACATGGTGTGGAATTCAACACAAAATCAATGCAATTTTCAACCTAACATGCAAGTACCTTATAATCAACCTGGTCAGCCAATTGGTTACAGTCAAATCCAGCGACCTGTCCAACCTACGCTTTAAGTTATACCATAGGTATCTGCATCTAGTATTGTTCAGCAGCCTGGTCTGAGGACACCTAAGACTCCACCTCAAACTATTGCACCAAATTTTGTTCAACCTACTACACCTATCCCTAGAATTTCTACAGCCCCTATTTCTTCAGCCCCTCAAGTATCACAACAAATCCCTGTAGTCACTGCACAACAATATGGACCCACAGGTTAGACTACTGTTCAAATCCTGCGGGACAACCTAGTACAAGTACAATTGTAACAAGCCAACCTCAGTTTGTTTATCAACCATATAAATGGCAGTATCAATATGGACCTGTAGCACAAAATCCAGTATACCATCATCAACGTACCCTGGTTACACGTATCATATACCCGCTCAACCCCAATATGGTCCAGCCAATCCTGGTTATCTGGGAGGCATTCTAATCCCAAATGCACATGTTATTCCAGGATATCCTGGATATCCTCCTCCTAGTACTGGTACAGTTCCACAAGGTTATCAATTTTCTTAGCAGGACCCTAACCGCTAGTTTCCATTCATATGAACTTTGGATTTACCTGATTTGTCGCGCCTAATGAATGATCTAATATATTACCTTTCATATTGGCCGCCAATTTTGAATAAGTTTCCCAGTGATATTCCTAAGTTCGAAGGTAAATCAGGAGAGGACTGTTGAGCCCTAGAATTGCCTTCTCTTTTACAAACCTTCACTTCATTTCATCATTCTTTTATCACTTCATAAGCCTAAAATCAATGAAGAATGATTAGGATTGCTTAAAGGTTACATGAAATTGATTAACATATTGTATTTTCATGGTTTTTGCTGTTTTAATAATTTTGTGCAAAATAGCTACAGAATACAGACGTTCCGTAGCCGATCACGCGTTCTACAACTATTTTAGTGTTTGAATGGGTTACAGGTGTCGTCTGAAAGAAAAAAGCATATGGGTGAATTCCAGAATTCATCCACATCATTCCTTGCTCCTTACAAAGTCTGAGCAGAATTCTACAGGTGGTTATGCATGTGGGAAACCAAAACTAAGAGGTAGACTTCTACCGAGACACAGACTCTACAGTTGTCTACAAAAAAGTACGAGACCTTCAATAAGAGTTTTAATTCGATTAGAAGTGGGAAAGACACTTATCCCTGTTTTTCTCAAGGGTAGTTATGTAATTTCATTATAAGTATGACTCGGGAGACCGAGAAACAACTAGTTAGATTTTGTTTTGTTACCTAGATCTTTGAAGACCGTAAATACTCTATTTTGAAGAATTTCTCCTTTAATGAAAGAAGCATCATTTTATTGCACGAGCTAAGTCAATCTTGAGTAGATTTGCGTGCTGATCCGGTGGTAGAGGGCCCCTACTTCCCGTGAAGCGTTATGCATTTAGTTTAGATAAGTAGTCGTAGCCTTGTTTCATTCTCAATTCAAATAGTTTTCTGAACTTTACATTTTATGCTCATTTACATCCAGTATTACAGCTTGTCTTTTTCTTACAAACTGTTCCAAAATATTATTAACACTGAATGAGGCATAGCTGTGGTGTTTTAGAGCTTAGTTGCGTTTCTTTTGAATTTTATGTTTTATGCTCAGTTGCATTGAATGATACAGCCAGACTTTTTTTTACAAACTATTCCAAAATATCACTCATCTTGAATGAGACAGGGCTATAGTATTTCACAGAATTAATTGCATTTTAGTTCAGTTGAAATACTCCGGAGGTAGATGTCATTCTAGTTTAATTATGTTACTATATTTCAAGCTTGATAATGGTACTCTATTTCATTCTTAGTTCACTGTATTTCAAGTTAGATTAATGGCATTCTAGTTTAGTTGTGGTCACTATATTTCAAGTTTGGTCAATTGCATCCTAGTTTAGTGTTATCCATTATACTTTAAATTGTATTAGTTGTCAAATTTAGACTTCACGGCCTTCATTATTTACAAACTATTCTCGTTCTGAGTTTTTATTGATACATCATCATATGAACAGGAACTAGTGATATCAGTTTAAAGCCTTGATTGTTCTGTAAACTTTTTCAATTTCACAAACAAGCCTTTTCCCAAAAACTATTCTAGAAAATCTCTAACTTTCGAATAAGGCCTAGTAGTGACATGCAGAATAGATTAATCTCAGAATTAGAACTTAATTTAGAGTAGAAATCTTATTGTGCTACAAATATTCTTTTCCAGTTATGTTCCAATAAACCTCTAACGATGGATGAGATGTTGTAACATTGTAAGTTGATTTTTGACTTAAGAGAACCTCAATTGCACTAAAAACTTGTCCTTTTCTCAAAGCTATTCCAACATATTTCTAAATGAATGAATTGGATGAGTTGATGATATGGGTTATTGAGTTCATGTTGAGATTTGTTTCCTTGCTATGATTCATTATCAAGCTTTGCATTTTCTGTTCTTTAGTGCACACATAGTTTAGAATAGTTTCACTCTGTTTTAGTGTAAATTTCCCTTTATCAAAACACTCAGTTCTTTTCCTTTTTAACATAAAACCATAAAACCAAAAACATCAGAAAAACACTAAACACAATGTAGTGAGAAACAGATACCTAGGCACATATAGTGCACCACACTTCAGCAGTTTACTGACCCTGGTTGATAATTTATGACCTCAATTTAGCAACACTAAGTTGAGCACAACATTTTGGCGCCGTTGTCGGGGAAGTGTAACTAGGTAACCTTATTTCTTACATCCAAAAAAAACAAAAAACAAAAAACAAAAAAACAAAAACTTCAATCACCTACCACACCCACTATATCATGTGGTGAAGTAAGAGCCACACATCCACATCATGAATTCATATTTTTGCAGGTAGAAGAAAAGGTGACAAAGGAGGTTGAAGAAATGGATGGAGATGATGACAATGAGGAAGATCCTTTTGGATTTCCCATTCAAGAAACTAATATCGATGTTCAAATGAAGAACATCCATCCATCTGTACTTCCTAACTTCAAAGGTATGAGATCAGAAGACCCGGAAACCTTTCTTTTTGAATTTGAAATAATTTGTAGATCTTATGGCTACTCATTGCACATGAAAAAATTGAATTTGTTTCCGGCAACATTAAAGGATAGAGCTCTTAGATGGTTCATGACTTTAGGAACAAATTCTATAAGGACATGGGATGATATGAAAATATTATTTTTGGAAAAATATAAAGGTTATTGCATGCACCATGACCTTAGAAATGAAGTCTTTAAGATGAACCAAAAAGAGGGTGAAAGCCTAGAAGATTTAGTGGAGAGATTTACTTATAATATCAAAAGATCTAAATTGCATAATTTAGGATCAGATGCATTAAAAACTCTCCTACTAAATGCTATAAAGGATGAATGGATTGATCTTCTTAATCTTGTGGGAAAAGGAGATGTCTATCAATTGCCATTTCAAGAAATTTGTGAATTGTGCAAGAACATATCAAGAGGAAAAGCAAAGTGTGTAAGGTCCCCTCAAGATCCATTTATGGAAAAAGTAAGTAAGTCAGCATCAGGATTGGTAAGTCAAACTGAACCTAACAATTTGCTAAACATTCTTGGTAATTTAAATGAACAAACTAACATGCTAAGAATGCAAAACAAGCAAAAAGTTGCTTCATTTATATTTTGCCCTAAATGTAGAAAGAAACATGCTTTGCATGAATGTCCACTTGATAACATTAAAATGTGTAAAATTTGTACAGGATCACATACTACTGAAGATTGCCCATCATTACCAGGGTTGAAGGCAATTTACCAGAAGAATAATGGAGCAAATCAAGCACAAGAGCAACTTTGTTATGTAGCTCCAAGAGGACTATGGCAGCCTCATCAACCCAATATGATGCAATATCCTTATGCACAATTTCAAGGTTATGCACAACAACCTCAAGGTAATTGGAAAACACCCTTGCCTTGGCAACCTTGGGCATCTCAATCCCAACCTCAAAACCAATCTTGGCAACAAAGTTGGCAAAGGCCCTACAAAGGAAATCCACTATCTCCTCAATCTTTCCCTCTCTATCCTCAATACCATGATCAATGTTATCCATACCATTTACCTCCACTACAACATCAATATCACCCTTATTTGACCTCAATTCAACCTTTCCCATTACCATCCACACAAACACCCCAAAGATTCCCCACTCCACTACCTCCACAACCATTTCATATCCCCAACAATAAAACACCTCAATCAACTTACAATTTTGAGGTATTGCAAAATGATTCACCAGCTATCATTGAAGAACAACAACCAGAAGAAGAAGACTCAGATAAGGTCCAAGAATCATGGATGTCTATTGATAAAGAGAAGTTATTGGAACCAGAGATTGAAAAGTCTCATGCATGCCTATCACCAGATTCTATGAATAAAGATCACATCTCCGAAGACTTGCATTTCATGATAGAGGAAAGACAAGGAAGACAAGATTACATTGAATCTTGGTTCAAGTCAGTCATTGGATCCCAATGCTCAATTATTCAATATCTTCTGACATCATCTAAATCAAGACAGTTGGCATCTCATATACTGGTACATATCAAAGAGTATCTTTCAAACCTGCATATGAGTTTATCTATCATCTTGTTACAGACATGGTTCCATTGGAAGTATTCATATACTTGAACAAGATTTTCTTTTTCAAGTAGAGTAGGACATAAAAAAAAAAAAAAAGTAAAGAGAAAAATAAGTCCTATTGTGAAAACCAGCTTGTTGGCGCAATTGGACATGAGCTTTGCTTGAAAACCAGGCAACTGGCGAGAAAAGTTCACAATAAGTTCTACAATTTCATGATGGTTTCAATCTTTCATGGTTCTTCAAATCATTCTTGGTTCTATGCTCGAGTTGGATGATGTGGAATTCCTTAAGGTCCACCTTCCAACAGATCTTGTCCCATCGACCTCAAAACCTTATCTGGGATTAAGATGAGATATTATTTGGAGTGCCTTTGAACTTGCATATATCAATGGCAAGCCTCCTCGTTGATAACAATGTGAATACAACAATGTCTCTTGATCGTCAAATCTTGCAGGCGACTCGACTTCGACACATTCATTCGTCCCTGTCAAGATGCACTCAAGTAACTTGACACTCATTTACATTATCAGTGAGTTGTCTCGCATTGGTTAACGATTTTCATCATTGATCGGTAATCCATTGATTTCTTCCCATGCTCGACTTCGACACATTTATTCACATGGTAAGAATTGTACCATGAATGTTGGCTTTGATGAAGACTAATGGTTTTATGGAATCAACAACAACTTGCAGCAGTACATTTTATTAGTTTCTTGTAGCAGCATGTTCATCTTCTTTTCAATTCAACAACAGCCGCAGAAAGTGGCAGTTTCTGCAGCTATTGCTATAGCAGCCTGTTTTTGTTTTTTGTAACTTTTTCCAGAGGCAATTTTGGCGCAAATATTGCAAGAGATTGGAGCAGAAATAAAAATTTCTAAGCTTCTGGGTTTTCTCAGAATATGATAAATTGAGTAAGCCGTGAACAGAATTTGAAAAAAAAACAATTTTTAGGGGCATTTCAGATGGGTTTTTCAGGCAGATTTTCATTTTTCAGCATTATAGACATATTAGGACAGATTTCAGTATTTTTGCACAGCAGTGCCTTTTCTTCATCAAAATGAAATTCTGGAAGCATGTGGCAGTAGAGAAGGTAAAAATACACAGTTTCCCTTTTGAATCACTCAATTCGGCCTTAAAATGAGTTCGTGGCGTACTTTTTTTTGTTGCAACATTGGGCAAAATGAAGGGTGAAACAGGGCAGAAATTGATTTTATCATAACTTTCAAACCGTGCATCCGTTGGTCCTGAAATTTTTATGGTAAATGCATTGAGGTAGGGTGAATAAACACAAAAATTTTCAGAAAATTTCAGTGTGTATTTTTCAAGAATTTGGCCACTTTCACCCACATCCATTTCTCATTTTTCGGGAGATCCGTGCAACCAATGGCAGATATTTTTCGTCAGAAGATGCATAATAATATTGGTAACAACCTCAGAAAATTTTAGGGAAGTCTGATGTACCATTTGAGAGAAATTGCAAAATTCATTTCATTTTACAATTCCACTCCATCCCACTCCACTTTCACTCCATCTCACTCCACTTTCACTCCATCTCACGCCATTTTCATTTCATTTCACAAGTCCTATTCCACTTTCACTCCATTACATTTCACATCCATATTCCATAGTCATACTTCATTTCTTTTTACAGATTGCATGTTGCAGCCACATCTTATTCAGCAGTTCTGACACAATTGTACAACCTACAAAGAGATGATGATTACAGGAAATTGAAGGATTCTGTTTTGAAGACCAATATGCTAAAAGAGGACCAAAGGAACAACATCAAGCACAACAATTAACAAGGTCAAAAATTCTGAGGTAAATTGTGAAAATTATTTTAATAGAAAAAAGTTAAAACATGAAATAGATACAATGTGTATAATCATATGTTTCCTAAAACAACCTATCATTCGAATTGATTAACATATCTTGGCCATATCCCTTATCCAACATTCCAACCTAATATTCCACATCTCCTTAAGATTGTATCATTCACTTATTTCACCACAAGTTCATCATAAATTCTCCATCAGATCCATAGCCACTTCATTTTCTCTTATAACTTAATTACCTCCATCCATTCACCTCCATTACACTTTGCAACCAATCCATCTCTAAGTGCAGAAAGGTAATTCTGAGGGTGAAGCATCATTCTTCAACTAATCCATCTTCAGACACAGAGATACAGTTTCAAAATAAAGCATTAGACTCTGTAGTCAATCTAGCTTCAAGCATAGAAAAGTAATTCTGAAAGGAAGATAATCTGCACAAAGGAGGAATGTGGCTAATTGTCAGGATAGAACCAGTTGGAGTCAAGTATTTGGAAGGATATCCACAAGTCAAGGAGCTACTACAACAAGCAGGGAGGTTAAATTTTATAGATAAATTTGATGGCTTCCATAAGGAGATTACAAAATCGTTTGCCAAATCTTTTGATGGAGCAGAAGAAGAAAAACTGACATGGTTATTGAAAATAAACTTGACACTCCACTACAGGAGGAAGATGAAGAACCAATTTCTGAAAAGTTAACAGAGATTAGAAAATAGATTAGGGCCAAAAGAAGTAGAAAGATAAGGTTGGATGTTTTAACAGAGGTTTCAGAGCACATGGAATAAGTTTTGATGAAATTGCATGAGGACATGCAATAGTCTTGCAGTGGGGGTATGTTGAGCTCTAGAATTGCCTTCTCTTTTACAAACCTTCACTTCATTTCATCATTCTTTTATCACTTCATAAGCCTAAAATCAATGAAGAATGATTAGGATTGCTTAAAGGTTACATACAATTGATTAACATATTGTATTTTCATGGTTTTTGTTGTTTTAATAATTTTCTGCAAAATAGCTACAGAATACAGACGTTCCGTAGCCAATCACGCGTTCCGCAACTATTTTAGTGTTTGAATGGGTTACAGGTGTCATCTGAAAGAAAAATGCATATGGGAAAATTCCAGACTTCATCCACATCATTCCTTGCTCCCTACAAAGTCTGAGCACAATTCTACAGGTGGTTATGCACGTGGGAAACCAAAACCAAGAGGTAGACTTCTACCGGGACACGGACTCTACAGCTGTCTGCAGCAATGTACGAGACCTTCAATAAGAGTTTTAATTCGATTAGAAGTGGGAAAGACACTTATCCCTGTTTTTCTCAAGGGTAGTTATGTAATTTCATTATAAGTGTGACTCGGGAGACCGAGAAACGAAGTTAGATTTTGTTTGGTTACTCAGATCTTTGAAGGCAGGGGTCATGGGTATATTATT
Organism: Pinus albicaulis; assembly: GCA_034641835.2. NCBI lineage: Eukaryota > Viridiplantae > Streptophyta > Pinopsida > Pinales > Pinaceae > Pinus > Pinus albicaulis. The sequence continues at coordinate 47,030,549 of CM076573.1, read as the reverse complement.
CTCGCTGTAGATTACTTTACCAAATGGGCCAAGACGATGCCTACATTCGTGGAAGATAGCAAACCTACAACTACGTTCGTATTCAATCATGTGATTGTTCGTTTCGGTGTACCCCAAGCTATTATCACAAACCATGGGAGTCATTTTAGAAATATAATGATGACTGAACTTTCCGATCAACTTGGCCTGTGCCATGATAACTCTACTCCATATTACCCGCAGGCTAATGGTCATGTTGAAGCCGTTAATAAATTTTTAACCATAATGATTAAATGAATTATCAAAACTCACAAATCAAATTGGCATACCATGCTTTTTTCGGCACTATGGGCATATCGAACCTCAGAAAAAACTGCTACGGGGTTCACTCCTTTTCAACTGCTTTATGATTTAGAAGTTGTGTTACCCATTGAATGTGAAATACCATCACTCCAATTAGCCATAGAGTTACTACCAGCTACCTCTGAAGAGGAAAAACGCTTTTTGTGCTTAGCACAATCAGATGAGACTTGGCGCACCACTACATTAGTTGTCGAAGATCATAAGAAACATGTGAAAGCTCAGTATGATCGAAGTGTTATACCTCGTGTTTTTGCAGAAGGTGACCTAGTCTTAGTATATAATCAAGCTAACGATAAGCTAGGTGTTGGGAAATTCGAACCGATGTGGCATGGTCCTTACATTGTCAAGCAAATGCTTGCCAAAGGGGCCTATGAGTTGACTGATTATGACGGGGTCTCTTTAGATAAGCCCAGAAATGGTATTTATCTACATATATATTATGTTTGACTCTCATGTGAAGATCTCACTTGTATATTATTTATTTTTTAGATAGTGTGCCTTAGATTAGATAAGTGTGCCTAGTTTAAGTTTTCTTTTACTACTATCATTTCTTATCTTGATTACTCTTGATATTTCAGATGTTGACATCCCTTCAAATGTACATTGGTTTTGTTGATATTCCCTGTTGTAGTACATGGAATATTTCTTCCGTAGCTTGGGTTATCTATTCACCCACTGATGATTTAGTTTCTATGCATGGGGTAAGCCTTGGTTAAACAACGAACAATATTGCAGAATATAGCGCATTCATTGAGTTATTATCTGATGCCATTTCATTTGGGATTCCATGTTTGATCATTAGGTTAGATTCAAAACTCATTTTATTACATTTAAACAGAGTATACGCAATTAAAAATCCAGTGTCATTGAGATTATTTTTTAAGGTTCGTCTCGTGGAACCACATTTTGATTACATCGAATATCAAAAAATTTCAAGAAATTTAAACACATTGGATGGCGCATTACCTAATCATGTTTTAAATAGAAATTTACAACATTAAAACAGTAAACCAAAACAACATTCGATACATGTTGAACAAGATACTCAGAGAAAGTAGTAATATCATAGATAGATTTGTTTCCAAAAAATATTATATCGTCTATGATCATAGGTTCAAACACCTTATGATCTAATAGATACTGATACAAAAAACAAAATATGTCAATCCACAATTATCATCCACTATTCATGATGATGATCATGGTAGTAGACTATGGCACGCGCCACCTTGTGCAAGAATCTCCTAAACTATCCTGGTACACCTATAACATGTCTCTAAAGCCGGAGAGGAATGTCATTTGTCCCTGTCTCAAGAATATATATGGTTAGCCTCTCCAAGTTGTGTTCCATATAATTTAGGATCTCTGCTACCTGATCCTGTGGTGGTGTTATAGGCTCTGCTTGCCGCCTATCAAAGCAACAGATTGTAGCTGGTCATTTTGGACCAACATCTGCATTAAAATTTTGTTATCAGTATTGGATGATAAAAAAATAAATAAAAATTAGATTAAAAACATCAAAATAGTTTTCTTACCTGATTCTTCCCACTGTGCCCCTAGAGGCAAGGACATCTCAGGATAACCTCTGAAATCTGTTCCTGCATAAGGCAAGTCTTCGATGGTGAAGACTTGATTCTTTAGCGACATAAAGTATGTTGGAGTGAACTGAACCACTAAACTGCCATCGCCACCATGGTGGGCCATTAATGCAACCGAACGTACCATTCGAGGTTCCTGAGGTTCCCCACAATCCAATGGAATAAGTTGAGGGGAAAGAAGTGGGATTCTCTCCAAACGAAAGGAAATCAAAATGGCGCCATAACCAAAGTTTTTTAAATTTTCATTATTTTCTCTGGCTAGTTGGCATTTCATATTGTCCAATACTCCTTCACACCAGTTGAATACGGTGCCTCTGAAACACTCTACCGCGGTCTGCATGTGAGATTTAGTGGCTACATGTGGAGCCGCACTCCCACACAACCTGGTTACCGTGAATGCAATCACTTCGAGATCTAATCGCAAGATAGTTTTTATGTCTATGAGATTGTCCTTTGGATCTGCCTCATCACTGCAAAATTGTTCTTTGTAGCTAGCAACGAGTAGGCCACCCTGTCTAGCCCCAAACAAGGATATGTTTTCTCTTCTTTAGGACAATCCAGTGAGAAAATAGATATCCTCGAGCTCGATTGCGAGCCAATGGTCACCAATGATAAATCACTTATCTTGAAGCTCCCATGTTTTCACTAACCATGTCATCAGCTCTACTTGTTCTTTCATACCTTGAATCACCCAGAACTTATATAAACCACCATTTTTTTAACACACACATTATTGCGGGATCATTCATGGCTTCATTTTCTATAGCCTCATGCTCACATTCTCTCCACTTTAGCATGGTGAAATATCCTGCAAATAGACATATTTGAAAGTTAGAAACCATTGGAGTGAAAAAATTTAATCATTTCTAATAAAATTTTAAAATTTTAAAATGCTCGCGGTGCCCCCACATTTTTTGTCCGGAGACAGTGCGGACGTCCGCACGAGGTCCACACAAAAACCGCGGTAGCCTGTTTGAAAAATTATCGGGGTCCGCAGGTAGCGCACGTATAACCTGCGGACCCCCGAGAGCACATTTTCGAACATAAATTCCTCTTAAAAAATGAAATCAAAACCAAAAAAGAGAATTGAAACAGATAGAAATGAAGAGAAAGATGATGTGGATTACCTAGTCCTGACGAATCACGGAATGAACGATCGGTTCTCCCGATATAAGCTCTGGAAATTTTTTGCCAAAAGCTCTCAATTTGCTGCTCTGAAGATAAAAGGTGAAAATGATTTTGTTAAACTCTTTTTTATAGTTTTTGAATGAATAAAATATTATATTTTATTTATTTTTCACTTTAAAAAGGCTATTTTTCAATATTTTTACTTCTTTGGACAATTTATTTTAATTTTTTGAGTTTTTGTGTAGATTACAGGTTTTTTGGTGAAAAGAATTATTTTGATGTTGAGTATACCTTTATCACTTTTTTGAGCTCTTGAAAATTATTAAAAGTGAAACCCTGGAGTTCTATTTTAAGTGCTTTTCAAACTCTCTAAATATCAAAATATCGTTGAGTACTTGACTATTCGAACTCGTTAAAGGAAATGAATAGTCGTCCCTTCAGTATAAGTTTACCCCTTTTCCGGATTGAGATGGAATATTTACGAAAAAGGTATGCGTTGACTAATCACAGTCAATAGATTTCTCTTCTGCATTATATTATCCTTTTTCGGGTTGAGAGATTAAATTTACGAAAAATTACAACCACGGAGTTTACTTATGTTTTTCTTCTGACGCCCTAAAACTGAAAAACACTGAGTTTCTCCTATACTGGACTCGTTCAAATTTAACAGTAAAGGACCTGTCGTTTACAAATAGGAATGAACCACTCCTTCTTAGGGTTTGATTTTAATACTAAGATTGACTCATCTAAAGGATGAGCTTACACAACAAGCAAAATTTATCCTCCTCAAGCTTGATAAAAATAAAGAGTTACTTGCCAATAATGGTGGGGGGGGGGAAGAGAAAAGGAATCCAGTTGTCACCCTTGTTTAAAAGCAGTATACCACTCTTGAACACGACACTTTTGTTACACTTGTACCTAGGTTGGGAAAATCCTTTGTCTAACAGTTAATCAAACCACATTGAAATTCTTCAGCCAGTTTCTGGGTATTAGCTTTAGGTCAATTGTTACCAAGCCATCTGCAGTTTTGTTATGTGTTTAAGAGACAGTTCAAATAAAAAATTCATTAAAAACATTTGTCTCCATTCACGTTAACCATCTCTGAGTCAGTGCTCGCAAATATTTCTTCAAAACTTGATCTAATGGTTTAGTGTCGTGGGATTTCCTACGACGGATCACTTTCTATCGACGGTAGTTCATAATCTAGGAATTTGATCTAGAATCCTATCAGTACTTTGGAATCTGCATGCCCTAATGGCAATTTTCTCGCCTTCAACGATAAGTTTCATCATGGACCTTCGATCGAATGATTATGTGAAGTGTTCAACTACAAATCATTCATTCACACTTCGTGGATTGTACTGAGTACTTTGAAAGCCTTTGTCATTATTGGTGGTTTCTCTCATGCTTGTTAAAATTTCACATCATTGACTAGTAACCAAGTGGTTTCTACTATGTTCGACTTCGACACAATCAATCGCATGGATAAAATCTTACTAGTTCGGGAAGCAGAAATAAAGACTCTGGATCTAGTTTCCACTATCCAGGCTGCGAGGATTTTTATTATTCATGATACAGTAGACAACTTATGATAGATGGCTGCGCCCATGCTATGTCTACTATTGATGTAAAGATTAAAATTATTTGTGTCCCAAAAAATTTAGTTATTTTTTATCTGAGTATGGTAATGCCTACCTCAAAGATGATATATATATATATATATATATATATATATATTCTTACATTTAATTTTTTTAAAGGTTTTCGATCGGTGTGTTCGCAATCCAATCCTCAGAATGATAAAGCACTTCACTCTTTAGAACAACCTCAGACTTCGCACTTTAGGGGGAAATATATTACACGTTATTTTGTCACCATGACATTTGACTGTCCATATAGGTTCATCACTACCTATATTATGCTCCCTTATAAGTCAAAAACCCTAATGTTCCTAAACCCAAGTCTTGGAATTGGATAAAATCTCATTAAAACCCTTAAAAGTCTAACTCCGCACTTTTCCTAGCTCTTTCCTGCGGATCCACGGATATTTTTTCTATAGCCTACGGCAGCTCCTGCACATTTTGCTTATAAAATATTTGGACCCCCATAAACAGTAAAATAAAGGAAAAATTAAGTTCTAGAAACCGAGATGGTCAAATATTCTCCCAACTGGAAGCTTCTAGAAGCGCGATCAGTTCGAGCTTCATCGCTCCACTCATGGAGCTCTATCCCTCCACTCATGGAACTTATCCCTTGGTCTATGGAGCTCAAATCCCTTCATGAGAGGAATCCATCCCCATCTTCATGGAACTGAAACTACCTCCATTTCCCTAGAAATTGAGCTCATGTTTCAGTATCAAGGGTAGACATACATGTTAGTTGCTGAAGAAATTCTCAAGAGAGCATACTTTCTACGCTAGTTTTTTTTGACATGAGAATGATCACACACTTATGTCCATAACTCCATGCTAGTTCAAAGAGAGGAAGGCTTGTCAAACTGAAGGAGGAATAATTATTCAGAACCCCAAGAGGAACTTGTACGACATCAAGGCATCAGGTTGTAAAGTTACTCTTTTAATTCAAGATAATACATATGGATCTCCTTTTCTCATTGAGTTGTTCTTGTGCTTATTTGAATAATTTAATACTTACACTCCTTGATCACTAATTTATATTATTTTTTCTTAATTATTATATGTTGCAGGCGTTTTTAATTCTTTTGTATGTCTTTGATTGCACGTTCTACTTACTGAAGAAGCCTCTTGGAGCGACTGGATAAAAGACTGCACCAAACGTTGGATCTCAAGGTAGGGGCATGTCCTCTTTCTTTGTTTATAATAATTCTGAATTTCAAATAATCTAGAGAAAACGATTTATAAATGGATGTTTGTTTCTAGCTATTCGTAGAATACTAGGGAGATCGCTCTTGTCCGCAAGAGGGATTTATCTGCATAAAAAGTATACATAAATTTTCTCAATTCTCTGGAGTCGGAATCTTAGTTTTTTTCAACTTTTGGTGGACTTCATCAGTCTCAGTATACTTCACAAACATTGGCCTCAACTCAAAAATGTGCTTAATCTCATGTTGTATGAAGGCATCATTGCTGATAACTTCATAAAATGCTTTCCCAGTCATAATGTTCTTCAGATTTGCGAGCTTGGATGTGTCCTTTGAAATCTCTATGAGCATTTTTACATAATCAGTCCTAGGCATGAGTTTATCATTGATAACAAATAAGGAAGGCAATCTCTTTTTATTCAGTGGCTCAATCTATTGAAAAATCTACTCATTCTGATATCCAGCTAACGGCATATTTCTTCTACCTGTGTAGCTAGACTCATTTTTTTCAACACCTTTTTTAAATCAATTATAGTGGTTGTTTTTTCTGCTACTTCTAGTTACTCCAATTCATGACTGCTTTTAGAGTTCACAAATCTGATGATGTTTGTTGGCAGTTTGGGGTTTATCCCCAAGTTCCTCATTTGTTTTCTCAATGGCAGCTTTTACTAAATCAATTAGATCCTTCTATTCAAAAATCATCTGAATTGATGGCCATATATCATTCATAGATTAAATTAGGTCCAACCATATAATTTTTTTAACTCTTCCTACCATGCTTCCAATTCAAGACTCCTTAAGGGACTTCTACAAACCTTCATTTAAATTTTTTCTAATCTGCAACACTGTTGCATGTGCTAAATATTTTCTTTTGAACTGCTCTTGTAGATCACTGAGTTGATCTTGCAGCTTTTTAATTTCTGGTTTCTGTAAGGACATGTTCTCCATTGCCTTATCTAGCTGCTCATTTCCTTCTCCTGATGCACCTGTATATGTTGTGGGTGCTAGAATCACTGTGGGAGGAAATGTTTGTAGAGGAATCATGGCCTTAGCTTCTTCTTCTTTTTCTCCCTTCACTACATCTTTTATTTCTTTTTGTCTTTCTTTTATCATTTTCTCCAACTCACTCTCCATTTTCTTAATCTGTTCTATTTTTTCAACAATCAATTGTAGCATTTCTGCCTTCTGAGTTTCAGTTGCTTCTATCTCCTTGGCCATAGGGTCTTTTGTTACTGACATCTTCATCTGCCTCCTCATAGCAGCTATGTATGCATTCTTCTTCCTCACAAGTGTTTCTGCCACTACTATGTTTGATGGATTGTACCCGAGTTGCATCACTAAATCCTCCAGAGATTTTATCCTTGAGTCTTTGGCCATGGTGGAGATATTTTCCACCTTCAACTGTGACTGTGTGTTGGACAATGTCACCTGCAATTTTGAGAGGCTCATGGTTGTACTAGTTAGCGTGGAGGAGATCATTTCTCATGTCTGCTTATACATCTCCATTTGGTCTATTGGAAGAATGTTCTTTGTGTCAAACTCAAAAGAGGTCTTCTTGTAGTCTGTTACACCTTTGGGCTAAGGAATTTGTGCTTCTAAGAATTCCATCTTCATTCTTCCCTTCTCATAGTCAAAGGCTGATAGATGTTAGCCCCCTAATTTTCTCTCTTTTTTCCATTTTCCGCTTCCTAAATCATAACCATTTACCTCTGTTTTACCTCTTTTATGCACCCTCATCTTGCACCAGTCCAAGAATGGTGACATATTTCGTATAAAATTTATTTTTCATATTTTCAATTCACCTTAGCATTTATTAATTATTTATTACATGATTTATTACTTTTAATCATTCTTTGTAACTTATCGATATCTCCTATGTTTATTTGGTAGTTAGAGTACTTACCGTGATCACTGATCCTAGTGCAGGATCAAATCTTGCACCGTTGCCAGCACAGCAAATCCTTGCAGCAGATCCGAACCTCCTTGATCACCGCCTTGTCTTGATCCACTTCAGCCACAATAGCAGAGTGATCCAAAGGCAGCCGAGACCAAATCTATGAAGTGTGAATGTTGGAGATTAGCTACGACCAGTTCTGTTAACTGTCTAATTTTGAAGACCGAAAAGCTAAATTCTTCGTTTGGTTATGTAATAAATTAAAGGATCTATTTTGGTCTTTGGCCAAAGTTCTATATAATGTAGAATGTAAATAGGATTAAAGGAGGAGAAAATTTTTTGATAGTAGAGGAGAATATAAATATAGCCGAGAGGCGGTAGCGGGTCGTTGTATTTTGTTATCGCCCAAATCTGGGTTGGACGATGTATTAATGTATGTACTTGCCTCAGTGAATCAATAAAAGGAGCTCCACCTCATGTTTCGAAAATTATATTTTTGTATTGATTTGATGAATTGATTAAGGTACTGAGCAGCGTTTCCATTTAAAATGGAAACGTGCTGGTTGGCTAGGGCCCAGCCAACCCGGCACGTTTACCTCATTTCTTGTTTTCTTGTAATTTGTGTATACATTGTCAAGTGTGATTTAATCTTAAGCACATGTATTCTTGTCTGAGTGCAAGCGGATCCATTGTGTGAATTAGATAACTTTCCTTTTCCTACAATTTATGTTCCTGCACTTGATTTCAGATTGGTTTTCCTCTGCCTAGTCCAAGCAAAAGAAATGAACCTGCACCAGTGCACGTTGGTGTGATATCTCTTTTTCTGCAATTATGTTTGATTGGTTTTCTCCACCTGGTTTAAGCAGGAGGAATGAGCCTGCACGTTGGTGTGATGCAGCAAACTTTCTTATTTTAAATTCCCGCAACCCTCTTTCTTTCATTAAATTCTTATGACAGGATAAATATATATATTGATTGTTTCTTTATTTATGCATTCTGTTAAGACCAGAAACATTCACTTTTTATGTGTGCAATTTGATTTAACAGTATAATAGCACTTGCAATAATTAAACACTCATTCTAAGAATTAAATGCTAAGTGTAGGAAGCTCTGATCCGGTGCAAGAACTCGTTTCTTGCCATGGGATCTGAGTGCTTTGAACCTAGACAAGTTCAAGCCCTTGCATGAAGTAAAAAAAAAAACCTTTAGTAAAGACACTATCTATACCTTCTACATAAATCTTTGTTCCTGCACTAGTGCAAGCAGACTGTGAAAGTGCAGGACAGATTAGTGCAAGAAGGAAATCTCTAAAGGAGCATATTTAAGGGCCCATCTGATGAGACTGCTAAGTATCTCTACTAAAGAAAAACACACACTTAGTAGTTAAACAATAATCAGCTGGAGTGATTTCCTTTTATATTTAATTCTCTCTTGCAAATGCATTCTTTCTTGTTCCAGTCTTAGATTATTTTTTATTATTCAAGTTGCCTTCCTTTCTCTTTTTAATTTGATTCTGCAATCTTTCCTTTAAAGAAAGTAGGGATTTATATTAGGGAGATTCATACCATATCTGGCATTGCGTGTGCTTCATCTCTAAGTTTACAAATCCCCCGAGTTGACAAATTAAGTGTTGAGGAGTTTGCTTAAGTGCAATTCCTGCACCCAACATTTTGGCGTCGTTGCCGGGGAGACGATTTGGTTTGGTAAGAATTTTCCGATTATACAATAGAGGTAAATTTTCCTTTATTTTTGCAGTATTTTTTGGAAAAATCTTCTTTGAAGGAATTCTACTGGTGTTAATTGATTTCTCACAGCTTTTTTACTAGAAGTTGTTTGCTATTTTTATTTTCTTGAAATGAATGCCTAGAAAAGGTAAGGGTTCGAAGCCCACTAAGGGCCAAAATAATTTTGAAGACAATTCTCATATTGGGTCTACTTATGTAAGCAGGAAGCCCAATTTAATTCAAACCCATCACGCAGGAACAATCCACCTGGATTCTAGTGTCAACAGCTCAAGTATGGATCAGCCTGTTGAGAGCGATACAAGTAAAAGGGAAACAATGGTGGACCATGAAGATCATTTGGAAGGGACTTGTGAAAACTAGATAAGTAGAGAACAATCCACTTTTGTGTTTCCAATTGTGGATCCTAATACTGTGGCGCAAATGAAGAATATTCCACCATCAGCTCTCCCTCATTTCCATGGTAAATTTCATGAAGATACTGACTCTTTTCTATTCGAGTTTGATATTCTGTGTAGAAGTTATGATTATTCAATTGACGCTCATAAGTTACAATTATTTCCTGTTACTCTCAAGGACTCGGCTCTACGCTGGTTTATGGGGTTAGGAGGAAACACTATAAACTCTTGGGATCAGATGAAGAGAGTGTTTTTGTCTAAATATCAAGAATATTGCAAAACTCGGGACATGCAGGATGAGATTTTTACAATCATACAGGATGATGATGAAACTCTTGAAGATTACCTAGAAATATTTCTGTATATTTTACAAAGGTTGAAACTTAAGTTTGATCCCAGTACTATTAGAACCTTGTTCTTAAGAGGACTTACTGATACTGCTAGAAATAATTTAAATCTGTTAGGACAAGGTGATATTTCTCAGCAAAATTTTGATCAAATTTGTGAATTATGCAAGAAATTTTCAAGAATAGTATAGGTCTGATAGAGGAACTCGAAACAGAAATAGAAAAACTGAATCTACTGATGTTATGATTATTGGACTAGAAAATAAAATGGAAAACATGAAAATTGATATAATGAATACTATTACCAAACAGTTAGACTCTCTAAAATTCCAGCAAAAACTCATGAAAGAACAAGAGTCATTATGTATTTTCTGTCCTAAATGTAGAGACAAGCATCCTCCTATAGAGTGTCCTCTTAATTTGAAAGAAACTAATAAGTGTGCTATTTGTGCAGAAGACCATGTCACAGAAAATTGTCCCTCTATACCTGGACTTAAAGTTGTATTTACAGGGGGATAGCCTGAAGCTGAATACTTGTATGATATGGGAGCAAGAAGGAATTGGCCTTAGGTAGGTGCAGGTATGGCTCCTGAATTTTCTCCACACTATTTTGGTTATAATTCACATGCATATTCTTATCCTAACACTAATCAGCAATGGCAGTATGGGAATAAATATCAGCATGGGCAACCTTCTCAACCATGGCAACAAGGTTGGAAAGGGCCAACTCATTTTCCATATTCCCACCGGCCATCTATGCAGACATATCCATCTACACATACACCTTATTCAATGCCTCAACTTCCGAGTCAGTCTACTCCACCGTTGCCTTTACCTCCACCCTTTTGACCTCCTCAGTTGCTTGCTCAAAATATGCCCAATCCTAAAAATAATAAAGCAGTTCAAATGATCTATGTAACAAACCCACCTTTACCATTCGAATACCATTCTATTCCAGTTTGGGTTCATGATATTCAATTAAGATCGGGAAGGACTGTAACATCAGAAAATCAGAAGCAACCTATGGTGATTGTTGAAGAGAAAGGAGAAGAGGAAACTCTTAACCATTCTCCGAAAGCTGTCACTAAGCAACCTTTACCCTTAGAATCCTTGGCATCTTCTTCCAACCAGCCTCCCTTCCCAAAGAGGCTAGTAATGGAAAGGAGTAATCCTATTTCTGACACTAGTTTGGCATCTGAGCTTCGAAATATTTTTATTAATATACCTTTTCTTCAAGCCATTAAATATATCCCCATTTGTACTAATATTATTAAGGAAATCTGTCTCAAGAAACCCGGGAAGAAGAGATTGGAACCCAAAACCATTCAATTTCTTGGTAGGGAAGCAAAGTTGATGACGGGATGTGTGTCTATGGAAAAATATACTGATCCTGAAAACCTTTTTGTCTCAGTTTAGATTGGTAATTTCCTTGTCTCTAATGTGCTTATAGACCTGGGGGAAACCATTAATGTCATGACTAAAAAAACCATGGATCAACTTCAGTTATCTCATCTTCACCCTACTCCCACTGTGCTTGAATTGGTAGATAGGTCTAAAATTAAGCCAGAAGGAGTATTGGACGACGTGATCATCTCATTATATTTTTAGGAATATCCTACTGATTTCATTGTGCTTCAGCCAAAGAAACCAGTAGGAGGACATCCCTTCATCTTGGGTCGACCATTTCTTGCTATAGCTGATGCCTATATTGGATGTCATTCCGATGATATGTATATTTCACATGGAGATTCTAGGAAGAAAGTTACCTTATACCCCCCTGCCAGATCCATTCAGGATCTTCAAGATACTTTATGGTTGGATCAAAGCAGTGATGAGGAGACTCATCCTCTTTCCCTTATCCATCATTATACTGGGTCTTCACAAAAAGATGAGATTCAAGATTTCTTGAATAATCTAGAAACTATGCCTAATTTTGAGCCATTGAGCCAGATTTTCAGCCTATATTTTCAAGATAATCATGATTCTCATTCTTTTGTACCGCTGCATTTGACCACTCCCTTGAGTACTCCTGACCCTGATACGACTCTTGTTGAGATTAGCCACAGTAAATCCTGGCATATTAGTTCAGATTTGGACCCATCTCAGCAGGAGCAGCTTGTGAATTTGTTGCAAAACCATCTTAGTGCCTTTGCTTGGGGCTATGAAGATATGAAGGGTATCCCTCCTGAAACTTGTACACATCATATCTATATTCAGGAAGGAACTTGACCTGTCCGAAAACCCCAAAGGCAAATGAATCCAACTCTAAGAGATATTGTGAAGGAAGAAGTACAGAAACTCTTGGATGTCGGTTTTATCTATCCTATTTCTGACAGTCAGTGGGTCTCTCCATTAGTGCTAGTACCTAAGAAAGATGGAAGGTGGCGCATTTTTATTGATTATCGAGAATTAAAAAAACAACTCTCAAATATTACTTCCCTCTCCCTTTCATTGACCAGGTGCTTGATACCCTTGCAAGAAAGAAATATTTTCCCTTTTTGGATGGCTTAAGTGGTTATAACTAGATTCAGATTGCACCCGAAGATCAGGATAAAACTACTTTTACATGTCCATGGGGTACATTTGCTTATAAAGTGCTTCCCTTTGCTTTATGTAATACCCTGGCTACCTTTCAAAGGGCAGTCCTAGCTATTTTTGCTGATCTAGAATTTGTGGAAATTTATATGGATGACTTTTATGTGTTTGGTGATTCTTTTCACGAAGCTCTCAAAAATCTGGAGAAAGTACTTCTTCGTTGTCAGGAAGCCCATCTCGCTTTGAGTGACAAGAAATGTAGATTAATGTGCAAAGCGGGAGTGGTACTTGGAAATTTTATTTTTGATAAAGGTATCCAGGTTGATCCAGCAAAGATTGAAATTATTCTACATCTTCCTGCACCCAAAACTCAAAGGGAAGTAAGAGAGTTTTTAGGACATGTTGGTTACTATAGAAGATCCATTGAAAAAATTTCTAAGATAGCTACCCCTCTTTTCCGACTTCTAGCTAAGGATAGTGAATTTTCTTGGTCCACAGCTTGCCAACAGTCTTTTGAAACATAGAAGGAAAAGTTGGTGTAGGCACTAGTTTTGAGAGGTCCTAAATGGTCCCTGACTTTTCACATTTCCTCTGACACTTCATATTTGGCTATTGGCGCAGCTTTAGGACAAGAGGAAAATAAGAAATCCTATGCTATTTATTATATTATTAATAATTTTTCTTCCGCTGAATTGAATTATACAGTTACAGAGAAAGAGTTTTTAGCTGTAATTTTTGCAATTAATAAGTTCAGAAACTATATTACAGGATATGAAGTATTTGTACATACCGATCATTCCGCGATTAAATATTTGATGAACAAACCATTGACTAGTGGTAGAGTGACTAGGTGGCTGCTATTGTTGCAGGAATTTAATGTTACTATTGTTGATAGACCAAGGAAATATAATGTTGTAGTAGATTTTCTTTCTAGATTAGATAATCCTGGTGAAGCAACTCCTATTAATGATGATTTTCCAGATGAACATATTTTTGCTATGTCAACATATTCTTCGTGGTTTTCTGACATTGCTAATTACTTGGTTACTGAGAAAACAACACCCCACTTTCCCGCTCATGAAAAGCAGAATATTATTTAGAAAATTGATGCATATTCCTGGATTCTAGGAGATTTCTTTTACACTGGTCCAGATCTGATTATCCGTAGATGTGTAAGAGAGGAGGAAGTGTTTGACATATTGAAATCTTCTCATGATGAACCTTGTGGAGGCCATTTCGCTGATAAGCGGACTACATATAAATTATTGTGTGCTGGTTACTTTTGGCCTTCCTTGTTTAAGGATGCCAAATAGTAAGTCAGGTGATGTGATAGTTGTCAATGAATGGACCAGCCTAATCAAACCAATGAAATGCCTTTATGCCCCTAAGTTATGATTGATCCGTTTGAAAAATGGGCTATTGATTTTATAGGGCCAATAAATCCAGCGTCATTAAATAAAAAGCATATTTTTGTTTGTACAGATTTTGTTACAAAATGGGTAGAAACTAAAGTTGTTTCCTTTGCTACAGAAAAATTTTTTGTTGATTTTCTTTTTACTGAAATATTTACTAGATTTGGTGTGCCTAGAGAAATTGTTTCTGAAAATGGTCCACAGTTTATTTCTAATCTGGTACAGTGTGTGATGGAGCAATACAAGATCCAGCACAGGAAATCCACACTATATCACCCGCAAGAAAATGGTCAGGTGGAATCCACAAACAAATTGATCGAGACCATTCTTACAAAGACAATAAATATGCATCAGAAAGACTGGGCTGAAATATTACCAGAAGCTTTGTGGGCATACAGACCCACTTGGAGAAATATCACAGGACATACACCATATGAGATAGTATATGGAAAATAGGTTCTGTTACCAATTGAATTCCAAAACAAAACTTTCAGAATTGCAGTTCAGTTAGGACTAGATCTCTCTGAGGCACAACAACAACGTCTTCTCCAATTAAATGAGTTAGATGAATTTCATAGGGATGTTTTTCAGCAGAATATATTAATTCAGCAAAAACACAAAAGGTGGCATGACAAGTCTATTCAGAAAAAGCAATTCCAACTAGGTGATTTGGTGCTCCTTTATGATTTTAGATTTAAAATTTTTAAAGGGAAATTCCACACATGTTGGATGGGACCTTATGAAGTGATCTGAGTATTCGAGAATGGAGCAATAGAAGTTAAAACTATTGATGGACAAAATTCAGTATTCCTGGTAAATGGACATAGATTAAAGAAGTATTTTTAGCCACTTGCCAGGAAAGATTTTACACAACAAGTCCAACAGCAATTCGGTATGGTAGTGGTGAATGGAAATATCAACTTTTTGAAAATATGAGTTCTTCTTCTTCTTAAAAAATAAAAAATAAATAAAAATAAAAAATTTCTAAATAAAAAGTAAAGAAAATATTTTCCTGTAATTATGAAAATCAATTCGCTGACATGATTGCAAAAGGATCAACCTGAAAACCAGCTTGCTGGTAGGAAGATCAAAAATTTCTAATAAAAAGATAATGTTGTGTGATCTTTAGATATGCTAGCGACCACCAAGTAAAAGCAAGTTCAGTAGAACCAACCTTTATACAATTGAGGTAATTAGCATGGATATTTTTTATTCAATTAACGCTTAATTCTCACTGTAGTTATTTTTTCTTGCACCAGTGCATGCAGGCCTTCCAGAAAATTTTATGCCTTTCTTCATATCCCATTTCGTAATATTCCCTCAGTTTTCTTCTTCAATCCCAAATGATTAACCTTCCCATATTCTTCTGAATTTACCTTGTCTGTTTCGTAAAACCCCACTTTACCCTTGAATTTTTTTCCCTATCCCACTTCTGTTTATCCCCTCTTGTGGTATTATTCCTGGATTCCCTATAACAGAATTCCTTCCCATTCTGAAATTTCCCTTTTCCCACTTCTTTATTCCCTCATGAATTGCAGGATCTCGCGTACAAAGAGCAAAAGGATATGCTTTGAAACATCAAGAAAGGGCAAAGAAAAATTCTAGTATAAATTGAGGAAGTCATGTTGGAAGTCCAGCCTATATTTTACTTAAATTCCCTGTTCTTTTTTTTAGATATTATGCTTGCTCTAGTGCAAGCACGTCGTCCTATATAATAAGTGCAATTACAATGGTACCAGCAGGATGGCATAATTTAAGTAGTGCAAGTAGACCGGTGCAAGCATGCACCCTGTCAGAAACAGAGTACAATTTTTTCTTTTCATAACATATGTCATAGGAAAGAGGTCATCGTGAAGTTTTATGAGAAATCCTTTCACTTAGTCGAGAAGTACTTGTGATATCATATTAACTAGGAGAAAATTTAAATTACAAGGTGTTTTTAAGTTAAGAGTCATGATCATTTTTTAATGAATGTTAAAGTTCTTTTTTGAATTATGAAGGAGTGCGGAAATGTTTAACCGTTTCTTGGATATAATTTCCCTTTCTGCCATCATCCTAGATGTCCTTCACTCATAATGATTACCTCACCTAGCCGTTAAAAATGTCGCCGCAAGTACCACTCCGGCATGACCTCAAAGATGTCGCGTATTCACGACTATTTCAGTGGAATGAATGGGTGATAAGATGGAAGGGATGGTGGACAGTTGGATCCCTATCTATAAGAACCAATTTTCCCGGTGTTGCAAGTAAATTCTTGACTGTTCATAGTCATTAAGCAGCGATGCCGCCCGTTCGAAGCGAACCTTCATCTCTTAGTATGGTAGAACAGAATGCTGAGTTTCGCAATAGTATTGCACTATTGCGAGACTCGAGCTTTCTTCAATTCTTGCAAAATTTTGACGGGCACGACCATGAAGTAGCCCTACAGTTTGCCAGAAGTTTCAAAAATGGCTGAGTACAAATTTGGCCTCGAAAATTTAAGGTTACATAAGAGTTTATAGTAGCAGTGACAGGCTTGGAAAATACTGGTGAGCAGTAGTTTAAAAATCAGAAACTAGAGAGGAATCGATGGAATCGTTTCGTCGTCGACAAGAACATGAAGGTAGATTGGAAGAAAGGAATTCCGCGCAGTGCCCTGTTGGGACAGTGGCGGGACCTCCTTTTCATCCTATAGAAATTCATAACCTGTGAGGGAAGGTACTCCCTCAATTTTGTGTACCATTTTAAGATGTTGCAGCATTTTGAAGGCAGCTAGCACATCCAGTGGAGGATTGGTTTCCCCTATTTTTTGCTTAAGAGCTTGGAAAAATGGCCTAAGGTGTGCGGGATGCACGGGCATACCAAGCCGACAAGAAATTATATCACCAAGGTCTAATAAAAATTTTGGTCCAGAAACAATTAGAAATTAAAGGCATGACCTGGGAGGCGTTGTTAAAACAACTACATAAAAAGAAATCTATTAGAAAGGAGACAGAGGACCCCGCTAGCACAAGCAAGTGTCCGAGTAAGAATGAAAAGGAGAGTCCTTCTTGCACCGGTGCAAGAAGGAAACGAACCAGAAAATCAATAGAAGAAATGGCCCCATCTCCAAAGAAAAAGAAGATAGCTAGTGCACTTGTTGAAGAGACTCCTTCTATGACACCAGTACAGGGACAGACACCCGAAGAAGACAACCTATCAGTCTCTGCAGACGCAGCAAAATCTGTAGAAGTCGAAGATGACACTTTTTTGGCCAATTTCATTAAAAAGGCCCGGAAAAATAATGAGGAATATAGTGCAAGCGAAGAACCACAGGACGTTGAATCCCCTCCTGCACCAGTGCAAGAAGAAGAAGAAGAAGAATAAAAGGAAGAAGAGTTTGCTGAAACCATGAGGGATACTAAGGTCCCTGAGGAAGACATAGCCCCTGTCGAGACAAAAGATTTGGTAACTCCTGCTGCTTGGATAGTTGAACTAGAGCTTCAAGTGTAGAACTTAGAGCAGCTCATAGCTAAAGCGCAGGAGGATAAAGAACAGAGTAGAGAAGAATTAACTGCCGGAAAAATAAAGGAGAAGTTAGAGTTTGGAAGTACCGTGTTGTGCAATGTTTCAGGTGACTTAAAAAGGTGAAAAATAAGCTAAAGAACATCATAAAGAAGAAGTCTGAAACATTGCAAGCTAATGTCAGTATGTTAGAGCAGGATTGAGATGGAATGCTCAAAGTTCTGAAGGTTTTTTGCAAAGGTAAAGAGTTGTGTGAGGACACACAATAGCTTAGGGATGAGAGGATGTTAGCCCCCTAATTTTCTCTCTTTTTTCCATTTTCCCCTTCCTAAATCATAACCATTTACCTATGTTTTACCTCTTTTATGCACCCTCATCTTGCACCAGTCCAAGCACGGTGACATATTTTGTATAAACTTTATTTTTCATATTTTCAATTCAACTTAGCATTGATTAATTATTTATTACATGATTTCTTAATTTTAATCATTCTTGGTAACTTATCGATATCTCCTATGTTTATTTGCTAGTTAGAGTACTTACCGTGACCGTTGATCCTAGTGCAGGATCGGATCTTGCATCGTTGCCAACATAGAAAACCCTTGCAGCAGATCCGAACCTCCTTAATCACCACCTCATCTTGAGCTGCTTCAGCCACGACAGCAGAGTGATCCAAAGGTAGCCGAGACCAAATCCGTGAGGGGCGAAATCTGGAGATTAGCTATGACCAGTTCTGCTAACCGTCTAATTTTGAAGACTGAAAAGCTAAATTCTGCGTTTGGTTATGTAATCAGTTAAAGGATCTATTTTGGCCTTTGGCCAAAGGTCTATATAATGTAGAATGTAAATAGGATTAAAGGAGGAGAAAAGTTATTGATAGTAGAGGAGAACAAAAATAAAGCCGAGAGGCGGTAGCAAGTCGTTGTATTTTGTTATCGCCCAAATCTGGGTTGGACGATGTATTAATGTATGTACTTGCCTCAGTGAATCAATAAAAGGAGCTCCACCTCATGTTTCGAAAATTATATTTCTGTATTGAGTTAATGAATTGATTAAGGTACTGAGCAGCATTTCTAGTTAAAAGGGAAACATGCTAGTTGGCTAGGGCCCATCCAACCTAGCACGTTTACCCCATTTCTTGTTTTCTTGTAATCAGGGAAAATTTTAGGGGCTAATATTTGTAGGTGGGCTAATTTTCCATGCTTTTTCCAAAAAAAAGATTCGCCAATTTCCATTTTCTTGAAAATTGATTCGCCAAAATTTTATATTATAAAATCATTTTACCCTAAAAATCGCCAAAATTTCATATATACTAATATAAAATAATTGGAAACCTAATTATTTTTAGAAAAATATCATAAAATTTTTTACTATTTACATATTGGGGACAAGTAAGATTCACCAATATTTTAAACTTTAAGATAAACTTCCATCCTTAAAATTTTCCCTGCTTGTAATTTGTGTTTACATTGTCAAGTGTGATTTAATCTTAAGCACATGTATTCATGTTTGAGTGCAAGTGGATCCGTTGTGTGAAGTAGATAACTTTCCTTTTCCTACAATTTATGTTCCTGCACTTGATTTTAGATTGGTTTTCCTCTGCCTGGTCCAAGCAGGAGAAATGAACCTGCACTAGTGCACGTTGGTGTGATATCTCTTTTTCTGCAATTATGTTTGATTGGTTTTCCCCACCTGGTCTAAGCAGGAGGAATGAACCTGCACCAGTGCACATTGGTGTGATGCAGCAAACTTTCTTAGTTTAACTTCCCGCAACCCTCTTTCTTTCATTAAATGCTTATGACAGGATAAATATATATATTGATTGTTTCTTTATTTCTGAATTATGTTAAGACTAGAAACATTCACTTTTTATGTGTGCAATTTGATTTAATAGTATAATAGCACTTGCAATAATTAAACACTCATTCTAAGAATTAAATGCTAAGTGCAGGAAGCTCTAATCCAGTGCAAGAACTCGTTTCTTGCCACGAGATCTGAGTGCTTTGAACCTGGACAAGTTCAAGCCCTTGCATGAAGTAAAAAAAAACCTTTATTAAAGACACTATCTATACCCTCTGCATAAATCTTTGTTCCTGCACTAGTGCAGGCAAACTATGAAAGTGCGGGACAGATTAGTGCAAGAAGGAAATATCTAAAGGAGAAGATTTAAGGGCCCATCTGATGAGACTGCTAAGTATCTCTACTAAAGAAAAACACACACTCAGTATTTAAACAATAATCAGCTGGAGTGATTTCCTTTTATATTTAATTCCCTCTTTCAAATGCATTCTTTCTTGTTCCAGTCTTAGATTATTTTCGATGATTCAAGTTGCCTTCTTTTCTCTTTTTAATTTGATTATGCAATCTTTCCTTTAAAGAAAGTAGGGATTTATATTAGGGAGATTCATAGCATCTCTGACATTTCCTTTGCTTCATCTCTAAGTTTACGAATCCCCCGGGTTGACAAATTAAGTGTTGAGGAATTTGCTTAAGTGTAATTCCTGCACCCAACAATAGAAGTCTACTATGAGAGCTACTTGTTTGTTTCCAAAACTGATTGTATGTGTTGGTCTTTAGAACCTCATTCCTTCATTTGATCTCCCTAAATGTGTCATAGATATCTTCTTCCTTTTGCTCTGTAGTGGACGTAAATGTTGGAGTATGCACATTATGTTGTTGGAAAGGCATAGTGGCAGAGGATGGTGAGAAAATTGTTTGGCCACTTGCTGGAGAAGAAATCGGTGAATATATGATTTTTATGATAGTTTGTTGGACCTTCTCACTACCCAGGTCAAGGCCCATGTGGATTCTGGCCCTCTTCCTGTATTTAATTTTGAAATTTTTAGTGCAAGAATAAATTTCCATGTCTGTTTGATCCTCCCTAGTCCTCTTACTTCCTATCTCCTTTTCGGGCTTTTTCCTTTGTCATCTTGAACTCCTGCATCTTTCCTTTATTTTGAGCAAAGCTATCAATTAACTGCCCAAATAGAAGAAAAGAGATATCTACGCCTTAGAAATAAGCCACTTCGAGGGGGAAACCTCCAATACATTACATAAATGAACAATTCTTGGATGATACAAATGAACAAAACCTCCTTCTATATATAGGAGTCCATGGGGCCACAATATAACCCTAGTGGGGCCACAATGTAATCCTAGCCGACCTAACAATAATAATGTAAGGGCACAATAATAAAAATATGGGGGTTACAGGGGTACAACAATAACAATAAGTGGGGCTACACTAACATAATAAGGGGCTACACTATTAATATAGGGACTTAACATGCCCCTCTCCTTCAAACAAGTGTTGTCCTCAACGCTTGATTATTTCTTGATGCTTCTGTATAAAATTCTCATCCTCCCATGTGAAATATTCTACAAGAAAGTTCTTCCACTTGCTGAGATACTCTGAAATTGATCGTACTTGTCGAGTTCTTGTTTCTATGACTGCTTCATAACTTTTTTCGATGTCATGTTGATCTTCCTGTTGTTTCATTAGATTCTGCACCAAAGTTGGGTTATCCTTTGAGAGTTGGAGAACTTGTTGTTGATGCTCGATGTGATATTCCACTAATTTATCATCCATATTTGCTATTATTTGATGCTTAAAACCATCCAACTTAGCCTCTATTTCTGCTTTTAAACCATCTATTTCATCTTCAATTGCTCTTCGTAAGATCAAAACTTGTTGCACTTGGTACCGTAAATTTGATATCTCATACTGCAACTCTTCCTCTTCATGCGTCATAGTATAGATTTTTGAGGGATTAATGGGTATGGAAATATTTTTAGGAGGCATTTCAGAACCCAATACTGAAATATATGCTCAGTAGGCCCTTGGAATCACTTCAAACTGATTTTTCAAACAAGATTTATGCAATTCGGAAAACAAAATACACACCTTTTTCTTGCTTTAAGAAGCTCGATATTGAAATTGAATTATATTTCTAATTTTAAATCTTAAATATCTGAAATTCAGCCCTGTAGTAGCCCTATGAAGCTTCTTTCAAATGCCACAGGTCTGACCTGATTTGGATTCTCCAAGAGAAAGTTGTGTCCAATCTCCCACAATGACCTAATTCTGGACTGGTTCAGTAGAGCAAACTTGTACGACTTGCCACGTGTCACTGGTTTGTCCTTTGTCTCTGAAATTGATATCCAAGAAACTAAAGGCCGTGTACTTGCGACCACTTTTGACGGAACTCCAATCCAATCTCCAGAGAGAGAGTTATTGAACTTTTCCCACGATCACCTCTTTGAGATGAAATTCAGGAGCCTGAAAAAGCAGTACCTTCCACAGATCATATCTCCAAAAATATTGCGAACCAAGCTCTGAAATTTTTTGACGAATTTCCTCAGGATGTTAGATTCGCACCATACGAATTTCAGATTCTGAACCTTCGTAGAAAAAGTTTTATAGCGAAAATGCCACGATGACCTGTTTAGGAGCTTGAAAAAAGACCTAACTTCCACAAATGATATCTCTGAAAATATTGCGAACCAAGCTCTGAAATTTTTAGACAATCTTCCTCAGGATTTTAAGCCAGACCATAAAAATTTCAGTCTCCGAAGTTTCAGAAAAAAACGTTATAGCGAAAATGCCACGATGACCTGTTTGGAGCAGCGAAACCCTAGAATCCAAAGCTCTGATACCAAATGTTGTGTAACCAGCTCTAAAGAGAGAAGAAAAGAGATATTCATGCCTTAGAAATGAGCCACTTCGAGGGGGCAACCTCCAATACATTACATGAATGAACAATTCTTGGGTGATACAAATGAACAAAACCTCCTTCTATATATAGGAGTCCATGGGGCCATAATATAATCCTAGTGGGGCCACAATGTAATCCTAGCCGACCTAACAATAATAATGTAAGGGCACAATAATAACAATATGGGGGTTACAGGGGTACAATAATAACAATAAGGGGGGCTACACTATTAACATAGCTTAACAAGGTTGGAAGTTCAGTAGATATGACCTACTCTTCTGCCTCCTAGAGTGTGTCTACTACCCATTCTTCTTGGTTCATGTACTTTTCTATCTCCAATCTGTCGGTATGAATATAGGGTGTGGACTTGTTCTCCACCCTCTTCTTGGAGATGATCCCCATTGGATCATAGGACCAAGTGAAACTATGTTTGAACTTCATCTCCTTTAACATTTTATCCACCTCATCCACGGTTGTCCTACTGTTGCAAATAAATGGACCAATTTTTTATTTGATCATGAATTGTGACTTCTTCTTGGCAGAGACAAAATGCACCTCATCTGCACCTATCCTTTTCTTGATATACTCAAGTGAAAATATTCTCATGGACAGGTATTTGGGTAGCTCATAGGGGACCAATTCACTGCCATAAACCCTGATTTATGTGTAGTTTGGGTAGAGGTACCAATCTATTGTTCTAATCTGCACTATCAACTGCATCACCTTCTTTATTTCCTCACTGATCGTTGGCTCTATGGTACTTTTGAGTGCACTGATTGCTGCATGAAAAAATAGGTCTACAAAACTCTTGTAGGAATAGTTTTTCTGCTCCTCCCTCAATAAATTTTTCCAGAAAATTATAGATTGGGATTGAAACTCATCGTCCTGCTTCATCATGTCAAATTTGAACTTGCTGGATTGAAAATAGGAAAACATGTACACCAACACAAAAGCGTACTTCAATACCCCTTCTGTATGGAAATTTAGGAACCGATCATGAATTGCATCAGCAAGAAACTGAGCATAGTTGAACATAAAAGTAGGCTTAGCATCTAAGGAAAGGATAGACAAGAAACCAATTATGGCTTCATCTACCGACTGATCATTATGATATCTTAAAAAATAAGATAAAGCATTGATAATGTGCTTGGTCCTATCCGGGAAGATGGATGATGGATATGGGGGATTCTTGGTAGGCATTGATGCATCTGTGGCCATGAAATTCTCTAAGGTTTTGGCCCTGCTAGCAAAATCTAACCCCTCGTATAATTCTATAAGGGCCCTCATATGAAAAAGGGATAATGTTCTCAACAATGGGGGCTTGCATCATCTCTTGAATGGATGGCACATTGATATAAAATAACATCTCTCTTGCAAGGTTCACTACGGCTCTTCGGTTAATGTCATAACATGATTGACATTTCCTGGTTAGCTCAGGGCAGGTATGGATTTTAGGGAAGATGTAATATGGAAGCTTGGTCTCCCACAAGCTGATATCATCTCCTTCATTAAGGTGCTTATCCTTGAGCCAACATTAGACATTGAACAATTCGAAGTCTGACTCTGTCTCATGGATTTTGTAGTCTCTGTCAACGAGGGGGCATGATCTAAAACTACTTGAGGATAGACCATGGGATTTAAAGGTTGTTGGTCTGCCTTGGGAGGCATGATTTATATTTTGCATCTTCTTTCTCAACCTGTAATGAATAATAGGTTGTAATAAAAGGGAGCAGAGGAGGGAAAATGATACAGATCAGCACTGGGGAAGGGATATGATAGAAGGGGATCATGATCAAAACTGAACAGTCAAAGGAGAGCTATAATCAGGTTCACAGAGCACTGATAATTCCTACTTTGGTGAAAAATGACCCTTCGGAAATAGTGGCTAACCCGTGATTTCTCTATAAATATCTACACATCCAATGCCTGCAGTAATTCAACAGGATCAACAAGGTAAACTCTGCTTTATTGCGAATTTGGGCTTTAACATGTAATTTGGGGTGACCGTTGAGTTGGCGTGGTCCCGTCGAATAATGGCCTGATCATTCATGGTATGGGCTGTTGGAGGGAAGATATGTGATATGGCAGAGCAGAAAGATGATAGAGGACGTGGCACAACAACATGTGTAGCAGTCAAACGGATGCGGCAGTTTGGTTGATGGCGGAAACTGCTTTTCGGAGGGGGTCAAAGGCAGTGAGTGGTAATGGAGCGGGGGGGTGTGAAATAGTATGGGCGCACCACGTAGCAGAGTGGGAAGTAATAGATATCACCCATTTCAGACACCCCCCCACTCTCCCCCCCTTTTTTAACGTCCAGCGGCTGAGCGGCAGTCGAAAAGAAGTGAGGGTCATCAGATGTGGGGTGATGAGCAACGATGGCAGAGAAGGTGGAGGTTGTTTAGTGCATGATGTGATGTGATGATGGGATGGTGGGTTCAGGTTTTTGAATGAGCTTCGAATATATGGAGGGACTTAGGATAAACGAAAATAATGTGGGTTTGGAGGATTTTAGGAATATAGCGAATTGATAGCGTCGGGACTTAGGATAAAATTTGACACAAGGTATGTCTAGATGACATTGAAATCCAAAATTTTAACACATTACCCCTTCTCTCTCTTTTGAGCAATAAACAATCTATGTCTTGGCTTTCTCTTACAGCAAAGAAAAAATGAAACTGGGATGTTGTACCTTGGTGGAATGGTCACTCCCGCATTGCTCTATCTGCGTCATCCTTCAATAAACATTTAAGAAAAATAACCCCAGTATCTTTCCAATACAAGACATTGTCCAAAATGCAGAATTTAACAGCTTTAATTTTCAAAAATCTAGCCTTTGTTTTAGACAAACCAGGAGGAGCATTCAAGTTTGACAATAAATACAAGATATCAGCATTCCATGGAGAATTTAGGAATGCTTCATTAATCGGTGGAGTCGCCAGTTCCTCTTGAGCATCTAATGAATGTACCATGTTGATGTCTAGTACATGAAAGTTGGATTCTGCCATCAATTTAGCTAATCCCTGGCCTTTAACCAACTTGGTAGGCTTGATTTCCAAATCATATTCTAAGATCACTGCAATCCATTTCCCTCTTTTTCCATCAGGACCATTTTGTGTTAATATGTTTTTGACAACTACATTTGGAATATAAGCAATGATATGTAAATGCAAAATATAGACTCTAAAATCTTTCAGTGCTTTAACCAAGAAAAAAGCATGTTTTTCGATGATGTTATATTTCAATGATGCATCTCTTAATGCCTTACTGACAAAAGCTATGGGTTGCTACTATCCTTCATTTTTTTCTGTAATAAAACAGCAGCAATGGTATGTTAAGAGGAAAAAGAAAAAATTATGAAATCTTTAGTGAAATCTGAACTAATTAGTACTGGGTATTTTGTCAATGCTAGCTTGAACAAATCAAAAGACTATTTTTCTTCTATGGTCCATTTTACTTCTGATCCCTTCTTGAGCATATTGGTGATGTTCCTTAAAATTTCTACTAAGTTGGGTATAAATCTCCTTAGAAAGTTGATTTTACGAATGAAGGATTGGAGCTCCTTTAGATTTTTGGCATGGCTGATTTTTAATATTCCTTCAATTCTGCTAGGGTCGATTCTGATTCCATCCTTAGAGATAATATGACCTAACAGTTTTCCTTGTTCTAATCCAAAGAATGTCTTCTTAATATTCAGGGAAATTCCAAATTTTCTGCATTTTTCAAAAACTCTTCTCAAGCGTGCTAAATGTTCTTCATCAATTTTAGAAAACATAGAGATTTCATCCAAATAAATCACAATAAAGTGGCCAATGTCATCAGCAAATGCAATTTCCATGACCCTTTGAAAGGTAGCTCCTGCATTCATTAATCCAAAGGGAAATTTCACATACATGAAAGTCCCCCAAGGAGTTGTAAAAGTTGTCTTATCTTGGTCATCAAGGTCTACTAACACTTGAATGTAACTAGAGAAACCATCTAACAAAGATATCCTACTAGAACCCACTACCCTTTGCAATATGTGATCCATCTTAGGTAACGGGTAATGATCCTTAAAAGATACCTTATTAAGATTTCTAAAGTCAATGTAGAGCCTAATTTTTCCTTTTTTATTTCTAGTTGGGACAATATTGGAAACCCATTTTGAGTATCTAAGTGGCATTATGATTTTTGCTTCGTACATATTTTTAATCTCTTTCTCAACTAAATGCATTAAAACAGGATTTATTCTTCGCAATTTTTGTCTGAATGGTTTTTTATTCTCTTTAATTGGAATCTTATGTTGAATGATGTTGGATCATAGGACTTAAAATCCTCATATCTCCATGAAAACACATCAGTGAATTCTTTGAACAAGGCTATATATTTTTTCTTTGTAATAGTAGGCAGAGATTTAGACAGTTTGATAATTTTGGGGTTATGTTCTGTCCCTATATTACATTCCTCAATGTCTGTTTCACTTGGCTCTATTTTGGGTTTTTTGCCACATCATTATAGTCAAATAACTCTTCTAAAGGGACCAACCCTCTAGGAATGTTATTGTCTTTAAGTTGGAGTATTTCAAATTCCTCTTTTTCCAGATCTTTTTTATTATCAGTATTATATACATTGTTGTTAGCTAGAATATTTACATTGGTATTTACATCTAAAACAGAGATTTCTAGAATAGCAATTTGTTTTTCCTCAGTACTTTTCTCAATAGTAAGCATATCCTCCTCACAATCCATATCCACATTACTGACTTCAAATTCATCTTTAGATTGTTGGAAGATTTCGATTTGTTTATCACTGCGAAAGACTTGCCAGTACCTCATTTTATCTAGCACAGAAGGATGACGTTTGACCTCAATTGTATGTTTTTTTTCAGGTGAGGCAGTTTACAGGTACTTGCTGAAAAAGATAGACCATTGCTAGGAAGTTTTGGTTTCTAGGAATTACTGCCAAATCATATTCCTCAAAGGTTCTTAAGAAATGAAGGACAACATTTCTATAAGCTCTTAGTCTCAGGTGTTTGGCTGCATACAGTCCTTTAACTTTTTTTATGACCAACTCAGAATCCCCATGTACAGAGATCCTTTTTGCTCCTATTTTTTTCAACATGTGTAATCCCAAAAGCAAAGCTTCATATTCCACAATGTTTTTTGTGCACTGGAAATTTAATTTCTATGAATGACCCTGTGCACTATCGTTTCCTATATTATACACCCAGATGCCTTCCCTTGAGCCCGCTTGGCCACATGAGCCATAAAAACTCATATTTCAAAGAGGTTCATTTTTCAGATATGGTTGTTCTGTTTGTATTTGACTGTTAGTATTTCTTGTGGGATAATTTTCTATCTAGGAAACATGTGAATCAACAATTCCATCATTATACAAAAATAAAGTATGAAGGTCAATGTGAATAGAGTACATAGGGTAATTGTGAGGCTTCTCCTGGCTAATTACCATGTACTTTATTAGCGTTTCCCTATAAAGTCTTCTCGATTGACCAAACACCGGAATGGTAGCATATGTCATGTCCAGTAGCACTGTCCCTTGTAATTTTTCTCCCCATGAGCAAGATAAAAGCATTCCATATTTAGGGGTAATGTTAGCCACAACAATATCCATCACTAAACTCTTTGCACGTATTTGAGCCAGAGCGACACAAAGATCTTTAATCAGACCTAGGAAAATTAACTTTTATAGAATCAAGAGTATAAATCTCTATAAGGTCTAGTGATTTCGAGGTCAAGTTTCTCCATGATAGCCTGGGGTATAAGGTTGTGTGATGCACCTGAATTCAACATGGAATTATGAAGTATCTTATCATGAACATTTAAGCTGACATAAAATGGAGGGAAAATGATACATATCAGCAATGGGGAAGGGATATGATATAAGGGGATCGTGATCGGAACTGAACAGTCGAAGTAGAGCTATAATCAGGTTCACAGAGCGCTGATAATTCCTCCTTTGGTGAACAATGACCCTTCAAAAATAGTGGCTAATCCTTGATTTCTCTGTAAATATATGCACATCCAATTCTAGCAGTAATTCAATAGGATTAGCAAGGTAAACTCGACTTTAGCGGTGAATTTGGGCTTTAACATGTAATTGGGGGTGACCGTTGAGTTGGTGCAGGCCCGTTGGATAATGGCCCAACCATGCATGGTGCAACGGGTTGCTGGAGGGAAGAGATGCGATAGGGCGGAGCAGACAGATGATGAATGATGTGGTGCAGCAGCATGGGTAATGGTCAAACATATGTGGCAGTTTGGTTGACAGCGGAAACCGCTTTTCGGAGGGGGTCGAAGGCAGTGAGTGGTAATGGAGTGGGGGGGGTGAGAAATAGTATGGGAGCTCCATGTAGGAGAGTGGGTGGTAATAGATACCGCCCATTTTGGACCCCCCACCCCCTCTTTGTTAACGTATGGTGGCTGAGGGGGGGGGGCAAAAAGAAGTGAGGGTCGTCAGATGTGGGGTGAAGAGCGGTGATGGTGGATAAGGTGGATGTTGTTTAGTGCGTGATGTTATGTGGTGATGGGATGGTGGGGTCGGGTTTGTGAATGAGCGTCAGGGATATGGAGGGACTTAGGATAAATGAAGATAATGTGGGTTTGGGAATTTTAGGAATACAGCGAATTGATAGCGTTGGGACTTAGGATAACATTTGAGACAAGGTATGCATGGATGACATCGAAGTCCCAAATTTTAACACATTACCTCTTCTCCCTATTTTGACCAATAAACAATATGTGTCTTGGATTTCTTCTTATAGCAAAGAAAAAATGAAACTGGGATGTTATACCTTGGTGGAATAGTCTTCATATTGGCATTCCATTCTTCCTCTTCAACATATCTACCCACCCAAACTAATCATCTGACATTTTTCTTCTTGTTTTCAAGGTGCATTTGGACTAGCAAACCCTTAACTCATTTGTTTTTTAATTTCTAACCTATCACCTATCCTTATTTCATCCATTGGCTCAGCTTAAGTTGTTGAGCCAATTTCATTTTCACCTATCTATTGATAAGCCAAGATTAAAAAAATTGGAAAATATTATTCTCTAACCTATCAACAGAAATTGAAAAAATACCCAATCATGATTAAACTGTATGACTAGACAAACACATCTAATGAGTAGTGGCATTTGAACTTGCGGCACTTTCAATTTTATTTCTTTTTGGGGTTTTCTTTCTTTTTCTTTTTCTTTTTTCTCTTTTTTATTTTTCTCTTTTTTATTTTTCTCTTTTTTTTATACCCTCTTTTCTTTCTTTTTCATTTTTCTTTTTATTCGAAATCATTTGAATTTTGAAAATCCTTTCAATAATGAAAACCTTGCAAGAAATGTGAAGTATCCAATCACCTTGAGATCCTATAATTTATAAGGTACTAAACATAATCAAATATTGAGGATAGAGAAATTTATTATGAAGGTGAGCTCATTACTACACTCGATGAGCTGAACAAATCTAGGAATAAAAAAAAAATTGTTGAAAGAGGAAATACACAAATTAAAGGGAATAAACCTTCTTTGGTTGATAATTCCTTGAAGACCTAATTGGATGAGCTTGATAAATCAAAGAAAATTTGTCTTATGTGTGAGGGAATGTTAATTAAATTTATTGTTTATCATATTAAATCATAAATACACAGCAAATAAACTTCACCATAACATAACACAGCAACATGATGAGGCAGTTCACCCCTCCTGGGCTACATTTGTCGGGTCCAAGGCTCCCAATGGGCATGTCCTTGCTCTATTAAGTTTCTCAAATTGGTTATACAGTGAGAAATATTCCTAAACAATAAAAAACAGCTACTAAATTTGATTTAGACAACAAAAATAAGCTAAAAATGGCTTTTGTTTCACCTGAAACAATGAATTATAGCCCAATACAGCTCCATTTCCCTGATGGCCCTGATGGCTTTCCAAGCTTCCCTGAAGCAAAATTGGCTGAAGAGAACCTATTTTTGCTCTAAAACCTATCCCAAACTCTCCATAATGCTCATAATACCCAAAATTGACCAAAATTTCATCCAAATTAGTTCAATATATAAGAATTTATGATGAAAACAAATTTTCTACCCAATGTCAATTGAAAACCCCACTAACTGTGGGCTAACTGTAGTATATTTATCTTGAACTATGCTGAGTTAACAAAAAAATTTAACCAATTGTTGAAACAGAATGTTCGTTTTATTTGGGATGAGATTACTGATTGATATTTTGATTCTCTAAAACATGTGTTAACCCATGCACCATTATTGCATCCACCCAATTACAACTAGGACTATTTCTTATATTTAGAAGCCTCTGATTCCACCATTGGAATGGTTCTATTTCAAAAGGATGAATCTCACAATGAACATGTGATTTACTATCTAAGTCGAAATTGGAATCCGGCCGAAATTAAATATTCGCATGTGGATAAATAGGCCTTGGGGGCAGTTCAAGTTGTCCAAAGATTTCGTCACTACATATTGTTACAAAAGATAACTGTGATATCTAATTGCAACCCGATGATGTGTATTTTGACAAAACAATTACTCGAGGGAAAATACTCTAAATGTATTGTCATCCTATAAGAGTTTTATTTGGAATTCAAGAAATATAAATCAAAGAAATCACTGGTGTTTGCAAAACTTATGTGTGACTTTCCCAATACTGAAATGGAAACTGTGGTAGCGAATCCCATCACAGATGAACCTCTATTTCTTATCAATATATTAGATCCACGGTATGGAGATATCATCATTTATCTTTAAACCCAAACCTTTCACCTAGAGCTTTCAGGTTCAAATCGATGGAGAATCTTGTATCAATCCCAACAATAAAATATTGTTGGGGACACACTTTATCGGCGTGGTGTGGATTCTATTTTTCGACGTTGTATAAATCATGAAGAGGATGAAAGGGTTTTGAATGATTGTCACTCTGGAGCGTGTGGTGGTCATATGTATGGGTTTGCCACAGCCTAAAATATATTGTGCGTTGGCTATTTTTGGTTGTAATTGTTCAAATATTGTATTATTGCAGTCCAAAAATGTCACAACTGCCATTTTATCGAAATATGTGTGCACCTCCAACTCCTCTTCACCCAATAATTTCTTATGGTCCTTTTACGAAATGGGGCATTGATTATATTACATGTAACCCTAACTCGGCTAGGGGGCATGGGTATATTATTCTTGCTGTAGATTACTTTACCAAATGGGCCGAGGCGATGCCTACATTCGTGGAAGATAGCAAACCTGCAGCTGTGTTCATATTCAATCATGTGATTGCTTTTTTCGGTGTACCCCAAGCTATTATCACAAACCATGGGAGTCATTTTAGAAATATAATGATGACTGAACTTTCCAATCAACTTGGCCTGCGCCATGATAACTCTACTCCATATTACCCGCAAGCTAATGGTCATGTCGAAGCCGTTAATAAATTTTTAACCACAATGATTAAACGAATTATCGAAACTCACAAATTGAATTGGCATACCATGATTTTTTCGGCACTATGGGTATATTGAACCTCGGCAAAAAATACTACAGGGTTCACTTCTTTTCAACTGCTTTATGGTTTAGAAGTTCTGTTACATACCATCACTCCAATTAACCATAGAGTTACTACCAGCTACCTCTGAAGAGGAAAAACACTTTTTGTGCTTAGCACAATTAGATGAGACTCGGAGCACCGCTACATTAGTTTCCGAAGCTCATAAGAAACATGTGAAAGCTCAGTATGATCTAAGTGTTATACCTTGTGTTTTTGCGAAGGTGACCTAGTCTTAGTATATGATCAAGCTAACAATAAGCTAGGTGTTGGGAAATTCGAACCGATGTGGCATGGTCCTTACATTTTCAAGCAAATGCTTGCCAAAGGGGCCTATGAGTTGACTGGTTATGACGGGGTCTCTTTAGATAAGCCCAGAAATGGTATTTATCTGAAGATATATTATGCTTGACTCTCGTGTGAAGATCTCACTTGTATATTATTTATTTTTTAGATAGTGTGCCTTAGATTAGATAAGTGTGCCTAGTTTAAGTTTTCTTTTACTACTAGCATTTCTTATCTTGATTACTCTTGATATTGCAGATGTTGACATCCCTTCAAATGTACATTGGTTTTTCTGATGGTCCCTGTCGTAATACACGGAATATCTCTTCCGCATCTTGGGTTATCTATTCACCCACTGATGATTTAGTTTCTATGCATGGGGTAAGCCTTGGTCAAACAACGAACAATATTGTAGAATATAGTGCATTCATTGAGTTATTATATGATGCCATTTCATTTGGGATTCGATGTTTGATCATTAGGTTAGATTCATAACTCATTTTATTACATTTAAACAGAGTATACGCAATTAAAAATCCAGTGTTATTGAGATTATTTTTTAAGGTTCGTCTCTTGGAACCACATTTTTATTACATCGAATATCAAGAAATTTCAAGAAATTTAAACACATTGGATTACGCATTAGCCAATCATGTTTTAAATAGAAATTTGCAACATTAAAACAGTAAACCAAAACAACATTCGATACATGTTGAACAAGATACTCATAGAAAGTAGTAATATCATAGATAGGTTTGTTTCCAAAAAATATTATATCGTCTATGATCACAGGTTCAAAAACCTTATGATATAATAGATACTGATACAAAAAACAAAATATGTCAATCCACAATGATCATCCGCTATTCATGATGAAGATCATGGTAGTAGACTATGGCACGCAGCACCTTGCGCAAGAATCTCCTAAACTGTCCTGGTACACCTGCAACATGTCTCTGAAGCCAAAGATGAATGTCATTTATCCCTATCTCGAGAATATCTATGGTTAGCCTCTCCAAGTTGTGTTCCATATCACTTAGGATCTCTACTACCTGATCCTGTGGTGGTGTTATAGGCTCTGCTTGCCGCCTATCAAAGCGGCGGATTGTAGCTGGTCATCGTGAACCAACATCTGCATTAAAATTTTGTTATCAATATTGGATGATAAATAAATAAATAAAAATTAGATTAAAAACATCAAAATAGTTCACTTACCTGATTCTTCCCACTGTGCCCCTAGAGGAAAGGACATCTCAGGATAACCTCTGAAATCTGTACCTGCATAAGGGAAATCTTCGATGGTGAAGACTTGATTCTTTAGCCACATAAAGTATGTTGAAGTGAACTGAACCACTAAACTTCCATCGCCACCATGGTGGGCCATTAATGCAACCCAACGTACCATTCGAGGTTCTTGAGGTTCCCCATGATCCAATGGAATAAGCTGAGTGGAAAGAAGTGGGATTCTCTCCAAACGAAAGGAAATCAAAATGGCGCCATAACCAAAGTTTTTTAACTTTTCATTATTTGCTCTGGTTAGTTGGCATTTCATATTGGCCAATACCCCTTCACACCAGTTGAATACAATGCCTCTGAAACACTCTACCGCGGTCTGCATGTGATATTTAGTGGCTACATGTGGAGTCACACTCCCACACAACCTGGTTACCGTGAATGCAATCACTTTGAGATCTAATCGCAAGATAGTTTTTATGTCTATGAGATTGTCCTTTCGATCTACCTCATCACTGCAAAAATTTTCTTTGTAGCTAGAAATGGGTAGGCCACCCTGTCTAGCCCCAAACAAGGATATGTTTTCTCCTCTTTGGGACAATCCGAGAGAAAATAGATATCCTTGAGCTCGATTGCGAGCCGATGGTCACCAATGATAAATCACTTATCTTGAACATCCCATGTGTTCACTAACCATGTCATCATCTCTACTTGTGCTTTCATACCTTGAATCACCCAGAACTTATATAAACCACAATTTTTTAACACACACATTGTTGCGGGATCATTCATGGCTTCATTGTCTATAGCCTCATGCTCACGTTCTCACCACATTAGCATAGTGAAATATCCTGCAAATAAACATATTTGAAAGTTGAAACCATTGGAGTGAAAAAATTTAATCATTTCTAAGAAAATTTGTAAATTTTGAAAATGCTCACGGTGCCCCCGAAGTTTTTGTGCGGAGACAGTGCGGACGTCCGCACGAGCTCCACACAAAAACCGCGGTATTCTGATAAATTTTCTTTTGAAAACTTATCGAGGTCCGCAAGTAGCGCGTGTATAACCTGCAGACCCCTGAAAGTGCATTTTTGAACATAAATTCCTCTTAAAAAATGAAATCAAAACCAAAAAAGAGAATTGAAATAGATAGAAATGAAGAGAAAGATGATGTGGATTACCTGGTCCTGACGAATCACGGAATGAACGGTCAGTTCTCCCGATATAAGCTCCAGAAATTTTTTGCCAAAAGCTCTCAATTTGCTGCTCTGAAGATAAAAGGTGAAAATGATTTTGTTAAACTCCTTTTTATAGTTTTTGAATGAATAAAATATTTTATTTTATTTATTTTTCACTTTAAAAAGGCTATTTTTCAATATTTTTACTTCTTTGGAAAATTTATTTTTAATTTTTTGAGATTTTGTGCAGTTTACAGGTTTTTTGGTGAAAAGAATTATTTTGATGCTGAGTATAATTTTATCACTTTTTTGAGCTCTTGAAAATTATGAAAAAGTGAAACCCTGGAGTTCTCTTTTAAGCCCTTTTCAGACTCTCTAAATATGAAAATATCATCAAGTACTTGACTATTCGAACTCGTTAAAGGAAATGAATAGTCGCCCCTTCAGTATAAGTTTACCCCTTTTCCGGATTGAAATGGAATATTTACGAAAAAGGTATACGTTGACAAATCACAGTAAATAGAGTTCTCTCCTGCAATATTTTATCCTTTTTCGGGCCTCAGAGACTAAATTTACAAAAAATTACAACCACGGAGTTTACTTATGTTTTTCTTCTGACTCCCTAAAACTGAAAAACACTGAGTTTCTCCTATACTAGACTCATTAAAATCTAACAGTAAAGGACCTATCGTTTACAAATAGGAACGAACCACTCCTTCTTAGGGTTTGATTTTAATAATAAAATGGACTCATCTAAAGGATGAGCTTACACAACAAGAAAAATTTATCCTCCTCAAGCTTGATAAAAATAAAGAGTTACTTGCCAATAATGGTGGGGGGAAAAAGAGAAAAGGAATCCAGTTGTCACCCTTGTTTTAAAAGCAGTATACCACTCTTGAACACGACACTTTTGTTACACTTGTACCTGGGTTGGGAAAATACTTTGTCTAACAGTTAATCAAACCACATTGAAATTCTTCAGCCGGTTTCTGGGTATTAGCTTTAGGTCAATTGTTACCAAGCCATCTGCAGTTTTGTTATGTGTTTAAGAGACAGTTCAAATAAACCATTCATTAAAAAAATTTGTCTCCATTCACACTAACCATCTCTGAGTTAGTCCTTGCAAATATTTCTTCAAAACTTGATCTAATGGTTTCGTGTCGTTGGCTTTCCTACAACGGATCACGTTGGCTTTCCTACAACGGATCACTTTCCATCGGCGACAGCTCATAATCTAGAAAGTTGATCTAGAATCCTATCAGTACCTTGGAATCTGCATGCCCTAATGGCAAGTTTCTCGCCTTCGACGATAAGTTTCATCATTGACCTTCGATCGAATGATTATGTGAAGTGTTCAAATGAAAATCATTCATTCATACGTCATGAATTGTAATGAGTACTTTGAGAGCCTTTGTCATTATTGGTGGTTTCTCTCATGCTTGTTAAAAGTTCACATCATTGACTAGTAACCAAGTGGTTTCTACCATGTTCGACTTCGACACAATTAATCGCATGGATAGAATTGTACTAGTTCGAGAAGTAGAAATCAAGACTCTGGATTTAGTTTCCACCATCCACGCTGCGAGGATTTTTATTATTCATGATACAGTAGACAACTTATGACAGATGGTTGCGCCCATGCTATGTCTACTATTGATGTAAAGATTAAAATCATTTCTGTACCAGAACATTTAGTTATTTTTTATCTAAGTATGTGAATGCCTACCTCAACGATAATATATATATATATATATATATATATATATATATACATGCTTGCATTTAATTTTTTTAAAGGTTTTCGACCGGTGTGCCCACAATCCAAACCTCAGAATGATAAAGTACTTCACTCTTCAGAACAACCTCAGACTTCGCACTTTAGGGGGGAATCTGTTACACGTTATTTTGTCACCATGAAATTTGACTGTCCATATAGGTTCATCACTAACTATATTATGCTCCCTTATAAGTCAAAAACCCTAATGTTCCTAAACCAAGTCTTGGAATTGGATAAAATCTCATTAAAACCCTTAAAAGTCTAACTCCGCACTTTTCCTAGTTCTTTCCTGCGGATCTGCTGATATTTTTTCTATAGCCTGCGGAAGCTCCCCGCACGTTTTGCTTATAAAATCTTCGGACCCCCATAAATAGTCAAATAAAGGAAAAAGTAAGTTCTAGAAATGGAGATGGCCGAATATTCTCCCAAATTGAAGCTTCTAGAAGCACAATCAGTTCGAGCTTCATCGCTCCACTCATGGAGCTCTATCCCTCCACTCATGGAAATTATCCCTTGGTCTATGGAGCTCAAATCCCTTCATGAGAGGAATCCATCCCCATCTTCATGGAACTGAAACTGCCTCCATTTCCCTATAAATTGAGTTCATGTTTCAGTATCAAGGGTAGACATACATGTTAGTTGTTGAAGAAATTCTCAAGAGAGCATACTTTCTACGCTAGTTGTTGTTGACATGAGAATGATCACATACTTATGTCCATAACTCCATGCTAGTTCAAAGAGAGGAAGGCTTGTCAAACTGAAGGAGGAACGATTATTCAGGACCCCAAGAGGAACTTGTACGACATCAAGGCATCAGGTTGTAAAGTTACTCTTTTAATTCAAGATAATACATATGGATCTCCTTTTCTCATTGAGTTTTTCTTGTGCTTATTTGAATAATTTAATACATAGACTCCTTGATCACAAATTTATATTAGTTTTTCTTAATTATTATATGTTGCAGGTGCTTTTAATTCTTTTGTATGTCTTTGATTGCAGGTTATACTTACTGAAGAAGCCTCTTTGGAGCGACTGGATAAAAGACTGCACCAAACGTTGGATCTCAAGGTAGGGGCATGTCCTCTTTCTTTGTTTATAATAATTCTGAATTTCAAATAATCTAGAGAAAATGATTTACAAATGGATGTTTGTTTCTAGCTATTTGTATAATACTAGGGAGATCGCTCTTGTCCACAAGAGGAATTTATCTGCATAAAAAGTATACATAAATTTTCTCAATTCTCTGGAGTCGGAATCTTAGTTTTGTTCAAATTTTGGTAGACTTCATCAGTCTCAGTATGCTTCACAAACGTTGGCCTCAACTGAAAAATGTGCTTAATCTCATGTTGTATGAAGGCATCATTGCTGATAACTTCATAAAATGCTTTCCCAGTCATAATGTTCTTCATATTTGCGAGCTTGGATGTGTCCTTTGAAATCTCTATGAGCATTTTTACATAATCAGTCCTAGGCATCAGCTTATCATTGATAACAAATAAAGAAGGAAATCCCTTTTTATTCAGTGGCTCAATCTATTGAAAAATCTACTCATTTTGATATCTAGCTGACGGCATATTTCTTCTAACTGTGTAGCTAGACTCATTTTTTTCAACACCTTTTTTAAATCAATTATAGTGGTTGTTTTGTCTGCTACTTCTAGTTGCTCCAATTCATGACTGATTTTAGAGTTCAAGAATCTGATAATGTTTGTTGGCAGTTTGGGGTTTATCCCCAAGTTCCTCATTTGTTTTCTCAATGGAAGCTTTCACTAAATCAATTAGATCCTTCTATTCAAAAATAATCTGAATTGATGGCCATATATCATTCATAGATTTAATTAGGTCCAACCATATAATTTGTTTAACTCTTCCTACCATGCTTCCAATTCAGGACTCCTTAAGGGACTTCTACAAACCTTCATTTAAAGTTTTTCTAATCTACAACATTGTGGCATGTGCTGAATATTTCCTTTTGAACTGCTCTTGTAGATCACTAAATTGATCTTGCGGCTTTTTAATTTCTGGTTTCTGTAAGGAAATGTGCCATATATCATTCACAGATTCAATTAGGTCCAACCATATAATTTTTTTAACTCTTCCTACCATGCTTCCAATTTAGGACTCCTTAAGGGACTTCTACAAACCTTCATTTAAATTTTTTCTAACCTGCAACACTGTGGCATGTGCTGAATATTTCCTTTTGAATTGCTCTTGTAGATCACTGAATTGATCTTGCGGCTTTTTAATTTCTGGTTTATGTAAGGACATGTTCTCCATTGTCTTATCTAGCTTCTTAGTTCCTTCTCCTGATGCACCTGTATATGTTGTGGGTGCTAAAATCACTATGAGAGGAACTGCTTGTAGAGGAATCATGGCCTTAGCTTCTTCTTTTGTTGCTCCCTTCACTGCATATTTTATTTATTTCTGTCTTTATTTTATCATTTTCTCCAACTCAATCTCCATTTTCTTAATCTGTTTTGTTTGTTCAACAATCAATTGCAGCATTTCTGCCTTCTGAGTTTCAGTTGCTTCTATCTCCTTGGCCATAGGGTCTTTTGTTACTGACATCTTCATCTGCCTCCTCACAGCAGCTATGTATGCATTCTTCTTCCTCACAAGTTTTTTTTCCACTACTATGTTTGATGGATTGTACCCGAGTTGCATCACTAAATCCTCCAGAGATTTTATCCTTGAGTATTTGGCCATGGTGGAGATCTTTTCCACCTTCAACTATGACTGTCTGGTTGACAATGTCACCTGCAATTTTGAGAGGCTCATGGTTGTACTAGTTAATGTGGAGGAGATCATTTCTCATGTCTGCTTATACATCTCCAATATTTGGTCTATTGGAAGAATGTTCTTTGTGTCAAACTCAAAAGAGGTCTTCTTGTAGTCTGTTACACCTTTGGGCTAAAGAATTTGTGCTTCTAAGAATTCCATCTTCATTCTTTCCTTATCATAGTCAAAGGTTGATAGATGTTAGCCCCCTAATTTTCTCTCTTTTTTCCATTTTCCCCTTCCTAAATCATAACCATTTACCTCTGTTTTACCTCTTTTATGCACCCTCATCTTGCACCAGTCCAAGCACGGTGACATATTTCGTATAAACTTTATTTTTCATATTTTCAATTCAACTTAGCATTTATTAATTATTTATTACATGGTTTCTTACTTTTAATCATTCTTTGTAACTTATCGATATCTCCTATGTTTATTTGGTAGTTAGAGTACTTACCATGACCGCTGATCCTAGTGCAGGATCAGATCTTGCACCGTTGCCAGCACAACAAATCCTTGCAGTAGATCCGAACCTCCTTGATCACCGCCTTGTCTTGAGCCACTTCAGCCACGATAGCAGAGTGATCCAAAGGCAGCCGAGACCAAATCTGTGAAGGGCGAAAGCTGGAGATTAGCTACGACTAGTTCTGCTAACTGTCTAATTTTCAAGACCGAAAAGCTAAATTCTTCGTTAAGTTATGTAATCAGTTAAAGGATCTATTTTGGCCTTTGGCCAAAGTTCTATATAATGTAGAATGCAAATAGGATTAAAGGAGGAGAAATTTTTTTGATAGTAGAGGAGAATAGAAATACAGCCGAGAGGCGATAGCAGGTCATTGTATTTTGTTATCACCCAAATCTGGGCTGGATGATATATTAATGTATGTACTTGCCTCAGTGAATCAATAAAAGGAGCTCCACCTCATGTTTCAAAAATTATATTTCTGTATTCAGTTGATGAATTGATTAAGGTACTCAAAAGCATTTCCATTTAAAAGGGAAACGTGTTGGTTGGCTAGGGCCCAGCCAACCCAGCACGTTTACACCATTTCTTGTTTTCTTGTAATTTGTGTATACATTGTCAAGTGTGATTTAATCTTAAGCACATGTATTCCTGTCTGAGTGCAAGCGGATCCATTGTGTGAAGTAGATAACTTTCATTTTCCTGCAATTTATGATCCTGCACTTGATTTCAGATTTATTTTCCTCTGCCTAATCCAAGCAAGAGAAATGAACCTGCACTAGTGCACGTTGGTGTGATATCTCTTTTTCTGCAATTATGTTTGATTGGTTTTCCCTGCCTGATCTAAGTAGGAGGAATGAACTTGCACCAGTGCATGTTGGTGTGATGCAAAAAACTTTCTTAGTTTAACAAGTTCCCGCAACCCTCTTTCTTTCATTAAATGCTTATGACAGGATAAATATATATATTGATTGTTTCTTTATTTCTGCATTCTGTTAAGACCATAAAATTTCACTTTTTATGTGTGCAATTTGATTTAACAGTGTAATAGCACTTGCAATAATTAAACACTCATTCTAAGAATTAAATGCTAAGTGTAGGAAGCTCTGATCCGGTGCAAGAACTCGTTTCTTGCCACGGGTTCTGAGTGCTTTGAACCTAGAAAAAGTTCAAGCCCTTGCATGAAGTAAAAAAAAAAACTTTAGTAAAGACACTATCTATACCTTCTTCATAAATCTTTGTTCCTGCACTAGTGCAAGCAGACTGTGAAAGTGCAAGACAGATTAGTGCAAGAAGGAAATCTCTAAAGGAGCATATTTAAGGGCCCATCTGATGAGACTGCTAAGTATCTCTGCTAAAGAAAAACACACACTCATTAGTTAAACAATAATCAGCTGGATTGATTTCCTTTTATATTTAATTCCCTCTTGCAAATGCATTCTTTCTTGTTCCAGTCTTAGATTATTTTTTATTATTCAAGTTGCCTTCTTTTCTCTTTTTAATTTGATTCTGCAATCTTTCCTTTAAAGAAAGTAGGGATTTATATTAGGGAGATTCATACCATCTCTGGCATGCGTGTGCTTCATCTCTAAGTTTACGAATCCCCCGAGTTGACAAATTAAGTGTTGAGGAGTTTTCTTAAGTGCAATTCCTGCACCCAACATTTTGGCGCCATTGCCGGGGAGACGATTTAATTTGGTAAGAATTTTCTGATTATACAATAGAGGTAATTTTTCATTTATTTTTGTAGTATTGTTTGGAAAAAGCTTCTTTGAAGGAATTCTACTGGTGTTAATTGATTTATCACAGCTTTTTTACTAGAAGTTTTTTCTATTTTTATTTTCTTGAAATGAATGCCTAGAAAAGGTAAGGGTTCGAAGCCCACTAAGGGCCAAAATAATTTTGAAGACAATTCTCATATTGGGTCTACATCTGTAAGTAGGAAGCCCAATTTAATTCAAACCCATCATGCAGGAACAATCCACTTGGATTCTAGTGTCAACAGCTCAGGTGTGGATCAGCCTGTTGAGAGCGGTACAAGTAAAAGGGAAACAATGGTGGACCATGAAGATCATTTAGAAGGGACTGGTGAAAACCAGATCAATAGAGAACAATCCACTTTTGTGTTTCCAATTGTGGATCCTGATACTGTGGCATAAATGAAGAATATTCCACCATCAGCTCTCCCTCATTTCCATGGTAAATTTCATGAAGATCCTAACTCTTTTCTATTCAAGTTTGATATTCTGTGTAGAAGTTATGATTATTCAACTGACGCTCATAAGTTACAATTATTTCCTGTTACTCTCAAGGACTCGGCTCTACGCTGGTTTATGGGGTTAGGAGGAAACACTATAAACTCTTGGGATCAGATGAAGAGAGTGTTTTTGTCTAAATATCAAGAATAATGCAAAACTCGGGACATGCAGAATGAGATTTTTACAATCATACAGGATGATGATGAAACTCTTGAAGATTACCTGGAAATATTTATGTATATTTTACAAAGGTTGAAACTTAAGTTTGATCCCAGTACTATTAGAACCTTGTTTTGAAGAGGACTTACTGATACTGCTATAAATAATTTAAATCTGTTAGGACAAGGTGATATTTCTCAGCAAAATTTTGATCAAATTTGTGAATTATGCAAGAAATTTTCAAGAAATCAGTATAGATCTGGTAGAGGAACTCGAAACAGAAATAGAAAAATTGAATCTACTTGATATAATGAATACTATTACCAGACAGTGAGACTCTTTAAAATTCCACCAAAAATTCATGAAAGAACAAGAGTCATTATGTATTTTCTGTCCTAAATGTAGAGACAAGCATCCTCCTATAGAGTGTCCTCTTAATTTGAAAGAAACTAATAAGTGTGCTATTTGTGTAGAAGACCATGTCACAGAAAAATGTCCCTCTATTCTTGGACTTAAAGTTGTATTTACAGGGGGACAGCCTGAAGCTGAATACTTGTATGCTATGGGAGCAAGAAGGAATTGGCCTCAAGTAGGTGCAGGTATGGCTCCTGAATTTTCTTCACACTATTTTGGTTATAATTCACATGCATATTCTTATCCTAACACTAATCAGCAGTGGCAGTATGGGAATAAATATCAGCATGGGCAACCTTCTCAACCATGGCAACAAGGTTGGGAAGGGCCAACTCATTTTCCATATTCCCACCAGCCATCTATGCAGTCATATCCATCTATGCATACACCTTATTCAATGCCTCAACTTTCGAGTCAGTCTACTCCACCATTGCCTTTACCTCCACCCTTTCGACCTCCTCGGTTGCCTGCTCAACCTATGCCCAATCCTAACAATAATAAAGCAGTTCAAATGATCTATGTAACAAACCCACCTTTACCATTCGAATACCAATCTATTCCAGTTTGGGTTCATGATGTTCAATTAAGATCGAGAAGGACTGTAACATCAGAAAATCAGAAGCAACCTATGGTGATTGTTGAAGAGAAAGGTAAAGAGGAAACTCTTAACCATTCTCCAAAAGTTGTCGCTAAGCAGCCTTTACCCTTAGAATCCTTGGCATCTTTTTCCAACCAGCCTCCCTTCCCAAAGAGGCTATTAATGGAAAGGAGTAAGCCTATTTCTGACACTAGTTTGGCATCTGAGCTTCGGAATCTTTTTATTAAGATACCTTTTCTTCAAGCCATTAAAGAGATCCCCATTTGTACTAATATTATTAAGGAACTCTATCTCAAGAAACCCGAGAAGAAGAGATTGGAACCCCAAACCATTCAATTTTTTGGTATGGCAGCAAAGTTGATGAAGGGATGTGTGTCTATGGAAAAATATACTGATCGCGGAAACCCTTTTGTCTCAATTCAGATTGGTAATATCCTTGTCTCTAATGCTCTTATAGACCTGTGGGCAGCCATTAATGTCATGACTAAGAAAACCATGGATCAACTTTAGTTATCTCATCTTCGCCCTACTCCCACTGTGCTTGAACAGGCAGATAGGTCTAAAATTAAGCCAGAAGGAGTATTGGACGATGTGATCATCTCATTAGATTTTTAGGAATATCCTACTGATTTAATTGTGCTTCAGCCAAAGAACCCAGTAGGAGGACATCCCTTGATCTTGGGTCAACCATGGCTTGCTACATTTGATGCCTATATTGGATGTCGTTCCAGTGATATGTATATTTCACAT
This sequence comes from Pinus albicaulis, assembly GCA_034641835.2. Classification (NCBI taxonomy): domain Eukaryota; kingdom Viridiplantae; phylum Streptophyta; class Pinopsida; order Pinales; family Pinaceae; genus Pinus; species Pinus albicaulis. Next base: position 46,986,691 of record CM076573.1, on the reverse strand, counting down.
GGAGATTCTAGGAAGAAAGTTACCTTATACCCCCCTGCCAGATCCATTCAAGATCTTCGAGATACTTTATGGTTGGATCAAAGAAGTGATGAGAAGACTCAGCATCTTTCCCTTATCCATCATTATACTGGGTCTTCACAAAAATATGAGATTCAATATTTCTTTAATAATCTAGACACTATACCTAATTTTGAGCCATTGAGCCAGATTTTCAGCCTAGATTTTCAAGATAATCATGATTCTCATTCTTTTGTACCGCTGCATTTGACCACTCCCTTGAGTACTCCTGACCCTGATACCACTCTTGTTGAGATTAGCCCCAGTAAATCCTTGCATATTAGTTCAGATTTGGACCCATCTCAGCAGGAGCAGCTTGTGAATTTGTTGCAAAACCATCTTAGTGCCTTTGCTTGGGGCTATGAAGATATGAAGGGTATCCCTCCTTAAAATTGTACACATCATATCTATATTCAGGAAGGAACCTGACCTGTCCAACAACCCCAAAGGCGAATGAATCCAGCTCTAAGAGATATTGTGAAGGAAGAAGTACAGAAACTCTTAGATGTCGATTTTATCTATCCTATTTCTGACAGTCAGTGGGTCTCTCCATTAGTGCTAGTACCTAAGAAAGATGGAAGGTGGCGTATTTTTATTGATTATCGAGAATTAAAAAACCACTCTCAAAGATTACTTCCCTCTCGCTTTCATTGACCGGGTGCTGGATACCCTTGCAGGAAAGAAATATTTTTCCTTTTTGGATGGCTTCAGTGGTTATAACCAGATTCATATTGCACCCGAAGATCAGGATAAAACTACTTTTACATGTCCATGGGGTGCATTTTCTTATAAAGTGCTTCCCTTTGCTTTATGTAATACCCCGGCTACCTTTCAAAGGGCAGTCCTGGCTATTTTTGGTGATCTAGAATTTGTGGAAATTTATATGGATGACTTTTCTGTGTTTGGTGATTCTTTTCAGGAAGCTCTCAAAAATCTGGAGAAAGTGCTTCTTCGTTGTCAGGAAGCCCATCTCACTTTGAGTGACAAGAAATGTAGATTAATGTGCAAAGCAGGAGCGGTACTTGGCAATTTGATTTCTAATAAAGGTATCCAGGTTGATCCAGCAAAGATTGAAATTATTCTACATCTTCCTGCACCCAAAACTCAAAGGGAAGTAAGAGGTTTTTTTGGACATGCTGGTTACTATAGAAGATCCATTGAAAAAATTTCTAAGATAGTTGCCCCTCTTTTCTGACTTCTAGCTAAGGATAGTGAATTTTCTTTGTCCACAGCTTGCCAACAGTCTTTTGAAACATTGAAGGAAAGGTTGGTGCAGGCACTAGTTTTGAGAGGTCCTAACTGGTCCCCGCCTTTTCACATTTCCTCTGACACTTCAGATTTGGCTATTGGCACAGCTTTAGGACAAGAAATCCTATGCTATTTATTATATTAGTAAGAATTTTTCTTCCGCTGAATTGAATTATACAGTTACAGAGAAAGAGTTTTTAGCTGTATTTTTTGCAATTAATAAGTTTAGGCACTATATTACAAGATATGAAGTATTTGTACATACTGATCATTCTGTGATTAAATATTTGATGAACAAACCATTGACTAGCGGTAGAGTGACTAGGTGGTTGGTATTGTTGCGGTAATTTAATGTTACCATTGTTGATAGACCAGGGACATATAATGTTGTAGCAGATTTTCTTTCCAGATTAGATAATCCTGGTGAAGCAACTCCTATTAATGATGATTTTCCAGATGAACATCGTTTTGCTATGTCAACGGATTCTCCGTGGTTTGTTGACATTGCTAATTACTTGGTTACTGGGAAAACACCACCCCACTTGTCTACTCGTGAAAAGCGGAATATTATTTAGATAAGTGCTGCATATTCCTGGATTCGAGGAGATCTCTTTTACACTAGTCTAGATCTAATTATCCGTAGATGTGTAAGAGAGGAGGAAGTGTTTGACATATTGAAATCTGCTCATGATGAACCTTGTGGAGGCCATTTCGCTGATAAGCGGACTGCATATAAAGTATTGTGTGCTAGTTACTTTTGGCCTTCCTTGTTTAAGGATGCCAAATAGTATGTCAAGTGATGTGATAGTTGTCAATGAATGGGCCAGCCTAATCAAACCAATGAAATGCCTTTATGCCCCTAAGTTATGATTGATCCATTTGAAAAATGGGCTATTGATTTTATAGGGCCAATAAATCCAACGTCATTAAATAAAAAGAATATTTTGGTTTGTACAAATTTTGTTACAAAATGGGTAGAAACTAAAGTTGTTTCCTTTGCTACAGAAAAAAAATTTGTTGATTTTCTTTTTACAGAAATATTTACTAGATTTGGTGTTCCTAGAGAAATTGTTTCTGACAATGTTCCACAGTTTATTTCTAATCTGGTACGGGGTGTGATGGAGCAATACAAGATTCGACACAGGAAATCCACGTCGTATCACCCGCAAGAAAATGATCATGTGGAATCCACAAAAAAATTGATCGAGTCCATTCTTACAAAGACAATAAATATGCATCAGAAAGACTGGGCTGAAATATTACCAGAAGTTTTGTGGGCATACAGAACCACTTGGAGAAATAGCACAGGACATACACCATATGAGCTAGTATATGGCAAACAGGTTATGTTATCAATTGAATTCCAAATCAAAACTTTCAGAATTGCAGTTCAGTTAGGACTATATCTCTCTGAGGCACAACAACAGCGTCTTCTCCAATTAAATGAGTTAGATGAATTTCGTTGGGATGTTTTTCATCATAATATATTAATTCAGCAGCAACGCAAAAGGTGGCATGACAAGTCTATTCAGAAAAAGCAATTCCAACCAGGTGATTGGGTGCTCCTTTATGATTTTAGATTTAAAATTTTTAAAGGGAAATTCCACACACGTTGGATGGGACCTTATGAAGTGATCCGACTATTCGAGAATGGAGCAGTAGAAGTTAAAACTATTGATGGACAAAATTCAGTATTTCTGGTAAATGGACATAGATTAAAGAAGTATTTTTAGCCACTTTCCAGGAAATATTTTACACAGAAAGTCCAACAGCAATTCGGGACAGTAGTGGTGAATGGTAATACCAACTTTTTGAAAATATGAGTTCTTCTTCTTCTTTAAAAATAAATAAATAAATAAAAATTCTAAATAAAAAGTAAAGAAAATATTTTCCTGTAATTATGAAAATCAATTCGCTGACATGATTGCAGAAGGATTAACCTGAAAACCAGCTTGCTGGCAAGAAGATCAAAAATTTCTAATAAAAAGATAATTTTGTGTGATCTTTAGATATGCTAGCGACCACCAAGTAAAAGCAGGTTCATTAGAACCAACCTTTATACAATTGGGGTAATTAGCATGGATATTTTTTATTCAAGTAACGCTTAATTCTCGCTGCAGTTATTTTTTCTTGCACCAGTGCAGGCAGACCTTCCAGAATCCCTGTAACAGAATTCCTTCCCATTCTAAAATTTCCCTTTTCCCACTTCTTTATTACCTCATGAATTACAGGATCTCGCGTACAAAGAGCAAAAGGATATGCTCTGAAACATCAAGAAAGGGCTAACGAAATTTCCAGTATAAATTGAAGAAGTCATGTTGGAAGTCCAGCCTATATTTTACTTAAATTCCCTGTTCTTTTTTCAGATATTATGCTTGCACTAGTGCAAGCACGTCGTCCTATATAATAAGTGCAATTAGCATGGTACCAGCAGGATGGCATAATTTAAGCAGTGTAAGCAAACCGGTGCAAGCATGCACCCTGTCCGAAACAGAGTACAATTTGTTCTTTTCATAGCATATGTCATAGGAAAGTGGTCATCATGAAGTTTTATGAGAAATCCTTTCACTTAGTTGAGAAGTACTTGTGCTCTCATATTAACTAGGAGAAAATTTAAAGTACAAGGTGTTTTTAAGTTAAGAGTCATGATCATTTTTTAATGAATGCTAAAGTTCTTTTTTGAATTATGAAGGAGTGTGGAAATTTTTAACCGTTGCTTGGATATAATTTCCCTTTCCACCATAATCCTAGATGTCCTTCACTCGTAATGATTACCTCACCTAGCCGTTAAAAACACCGCCGCAAGTACCAATCCGGCATGACCTCAAAGATGTCACGCATTCACACCTATTTCAGTGGAGTGAATGGGTGATAAGATGGAAGGGATGGTGGAAAGTTGGATCCCTATCTATAGGAACCAACTTTCCCGATGTTGCAAGTAAATTCTTGACTGTTCATAGCCGTTAAGCAGTGATGTCGCCCATTCGAAGTGAACCTTCATCTCTTAGTATGGTAGAACAGACTACTGAGTTTCGCAATAGTCTTGCACTATTGCGAGACTCGGGCTTTCTTCAATTCTTACAAAATTTTGACGGGCACGACCATGAAGTAGCCCTACAGTTTGCCAGAAGTTTAAAAAATGGTTGAGTATAAATTGGGCCTCTAAAATTTAAGGTTACAGAAGAGTTTATAGCAGCAATGACAGGCTTGGAAAATACTGGTGAGCAGTCGTTTAAAAATCAGAAACTAGAGAGGAATCGATGGAATCATTTCGTCGTCGACAAGAACATGAAGGTAGATTGGAAGAAATTAATTCCACACAATGCCCTGCTGGGACAGTGGCGGGACCTCCTTTTCATCCTACAGAAATTCGTAACCTGTGAGGGAAGGTACTCCCTCACTTTTGTGTACCATTTTAAGATGTTGCAGCATTTCGAAGGCGGCTGGCACATCCAGTGGAGGATTGATTTCCCCTAGTTTTTTTCTTAAGAGCTTGGAAAAAATGGCCTAAGGTGTGCGGGATGCACGGGCATACCAAGCCGACAAGAAATTATATCACCAAGGTCTGATAAAAATTTTGGTCCAGAAACAATTAGAAATTAAAGGCATGACCTAGGAGGCGTTATTAAAATAGCTACATAAAAAAAAAGCTATTGGAAAGGAGATAGAGGACCCCGCCACCACAAGAAAGGGTCCGAATAAGAATGAAAAGGAGAGTCCTTCTTGCACCAGTGCAAGAAGGAAACGAACCAGAAAATCAACAAAAGAAAGGGCCCCATCTCCAAAGCAGAAGAAGACAACAAGTGCACTTGTTGAAGAGACTCATTCTACGACACCAGTACAGGCACAGACACCCGAAGAAGACAACATGTCAGTCCTTGTGGACGCAGCAAAATCTGTAGAAGTCGAAGATGAAACTTTGTTGGCCGATTTCATTAAAAAGGCCCGAAAAAAGAATGAGGAATCTAGTGCAGGTGAAGAACCACAGGACGTCGAATCCCCTCCTGCACCAGTGCAAGAAGAAGAAGAAGAAGAAAAATAACCAGAAGAAGAAAAGGAAGAAGAATTTTTTGAAACCATGAGGGATACTGAGGTCCCTGAGGAAGACACAATCCCTGTCGAGACAGAATATTTGGTAACTCTTGCTTCTCAGATAGTTGAACTAGAGCTTCAAGTGCAGAACTTAGAGCAGCTCATAGCTAAAGCACAGCAGGATAAAGCACAGAGTAGAGAAGAATTAACTGCAGAGATCCAGAAAAAGAAAGGAGAAGTTAAATTTTGGAAGTACCATGCTGCGCAATGTTTCAGGCGACTTAAAAAGGTGACAAAGAAGCTAAAGAACATCAAAAAGAAGAAGTCTGAAACATTGCAAGCTGATGTCAGTATGTCAAAGAAAGATTGAGTTGGAATGCTCAAAGTTCTAATTGTTTTTTGCAAAGTTAAAGAGTTGTGTGAGGACACACAACATCTTAGGGATGAGAGGATGTTAGCCCCCTAATTTTCTCTCTTTTTTCCATTTTCCCCTTCCTAAATCATAACCATTTACCTTTTTTTTACCTCTTTTATGCACCCTCATCTTGCACCAGTCCAAGCACAGTGACATATTTCGTATAAACCTTATTTTTCATATTTTCAATTCAACTTAGCATTGATTAATTATTTATTACATGATTTCTTACTTTTAATCATTCTTTGTAACTTATTGATATCTCCTATGTTTATTTGCTAGTTAGATTACTTACTGTTACCATTGATCTTAGTGCAGGATCGGATCTTGCATCGTTTCCAGCAAAGCAAACCCTTGCACCAGATCCGAACCTCCTTGATCACCACCTCATCTTGAGCCACTTCAGCCACAACAGCAGAGTGATCCAAAGGTAGCCAAGACCAAATCTGTGAAGGGCGAAAGCTGGAGATTAGCTATGACCAGTTCTGCTAACTGTCTAATTTTGAAGACTGAAAAGCTAAATTCTGCGTTTGGTTATGTAATCAGTTAAAGGATCTATTTTGGCCTTTGGCCAAAGGTCTATATAATGTAGAATGTAAATAGGATTAAAGGAGGAGAAAATTTTTTGATAGTAGAGGAGAAAAGAAATAAAGCCGAGAGGCGGTAGCAAGTCGTTGTATTTTGTTATCGCCCAAATCTGGGTTGGACGATGTATTAATGTATGTACTTGCCTCAGTGAATCAATAAAAGGAGTTCCACCTCATGTTTCGAAAATTATATTTTTGTATTGAGTTGATGAATTGATTAAGGTACTGAGCAGTGTTTCCATTTAAAAGGGAAACGTGTTGGTTGGCTAGGGCCCAGCCAACCCAGCACGTTTACCCCATTTCTTGTTTTCTTGTAATTTGTGTATACATTGTCAAGTGTGATTTAATCTTAAGCACATGTATTCCTATCTGAGTGCAAGCAGATCCGTTGTGTGAAGTAGATAACTTTCCTTTTCCTACAATTTATGTTCCTGCACTTGATTTCAGATTGGTTTTCCTCCGCCTGGTCCAAGCAGGAGAAATGAACCTGCACTAGTGCACGTTGGTGTGATATCTCTTTTTCTGCAATTATGTTTGATTGGTTTTCCCCGCCTGGTCTAAGCAGGAGGAATGAACCTGCACCAATGCACGTTGGTGTGTTGCAGCAAACTTTCTTAGTTTAACTTCCTGCAACCCTCTTTATTTCATTAAATGCTTATGACAAGATAAATATATATATTGATTGTTTCTTTATTTCTGAATTCTGTTAAGACCAGAAACATTCACTTTTTATGTGTGAACTTTGATTTAACAATATAATAGCACTTGCAATAATTAAACACTCATTCTTAGAATTAAATGCTAAGTGCAGGAAGCTCTGATTCGGTGCAAGAACTCGTTTCTTGCCACGGGATCTGAGTTCTTTGAACCTGGAAAAGTTCAAGCCCTTGCATGTAGTAAAAAAACCTTTATTAAAGACACTATCTATACCTTCTGCATAAATCTTTGTTCCTGCACTAGTGCAAGCAGACTGTGAAAGTGTAGGATAGATTAGTGCAAGAAGGAAATCTCTAAAGGAGCAAATTTAAGGGCCCATCTGATGAAACTGCTAAGTATCTCTACTACAGAAAAACACACACTCAGTAGTTAAACAATAATCAGCTGGAGTGATTTCCTTTTATATTTAATTCCTTCTTTCAAATGCATTCTTTCTTGTTCCAGTCTTATATTATTTTTGATGATTCAAGTTGCCTTCTTTTCTCTTTTTAATCTGATTCTGCTATCTTTCCTTTAAATAAAGTATGGATTTATATTAGGGAGATTCATACCATCTCTGGCATTTCCTGTGCTTCGTCTCTAAGTTAATGAATCCCCCGGGTTGACAAATTAAGTTTTGAGGAATTTGCTAAAGTGTAATTCCTACACCCAACAATAGAAGTCGATTATGAGAGTTGCTTGTTTGTTTCCAAAACTGATTGTATGTGTTGGTCTTTAGAACCTCATTCCTTCATTTGATCTCCCTGAATGTGTCATAGATATATTCCTCCTTTTTCTCTGTAGTGGACGTATATGTTGGAGTATGCACATTATATTGTTGGAAAGGCACAGTGGCAGAGGATGGTGAGAAAATTTTTTGACCACTTGCTGGAGAAGAACTCGGTGAATCTATGATTTTGATGACATTTTGTTAGTCCTTCTCACTACCCTAGTCAAGGCCCATGTGGATTCTGGCCCTCTTCCTGTATTTAATTTTGAAATGTTTAGTGGAGGAATCAATGTCCATGTCTATTTGATCCTCCCTAATCCTCTTACTTCCTATCTCCTTTTCGGGCTCCTTTCCTTTGTCATCTTGAACTCCTACGGCTTTCCTTTATTTTGGAATTGGTGTTTGAATTCCTAAAGTAGATATGACCTAATATTCTACCTCCTAGAGTGTGTTTGCACCCATTCTTCTTGGTTCATGTACTTTTCTATCTCCAATCTGTGGGTATGAATGTAAAGTGTGGACTTGTTCTCCACCCTCTTCTTGGAGATGATCCCCATTGGATCATAGGACCAAGTGAAACTATGTTTGAACTTCATCTCCTTTAACATTTTATCCACCTTGTTGTACATATTCATCCCCGTCGTAGCCTGAAAAACCCCATGACCCTGCTTGACGCTATTATCTCTGCCCGAAAACCTGCATCGCAATAGTTCAAAATTCAAATTTAAACAATCGGGCCGATCCTTTAAGATCTTAGCCCCCTCCCACTTCGGCCTTCATATGACCCAGGTCAGAGAACCGCAATTCAAAGCAAGAAGGGGCTTACTGTTTTAACAATCGGACGCAATATTGGCCATCCGATCTAGTTCAGATCGACGGTGCGGAAATTAGCATCTATGGTGGGTCCGCGCGCAGTCGATCGGTGGTTTTCATGTCTCCATCACTTTATTTCCCTCCGATACAAGCACAGCCGTTGATCTTGTTTCAAGATCGAACGGTTTTGGGTTGATCGCAGCCCTGTTTTCAATCGCAATCGGAACATAAAAGATGTGCCACCCCCGCTCTACCCGCTCTGCTTTCCGATTCCGATTGTCGATTCGGGTCCCACCTCCTGTGGTCGTGTCATCATGTTTCACAAGTGTACGCCGCATTCTTCCTCCACCATTCGTGTGTCCTGATGACGCGTCATGGTTTATGAACTCTTAGCCCGTTCATTCATCGTCGCCCCATTTTTTTCTGCCTCGTCACTCTCCGCCTCTTCATTGTGTTTATGTGTTTCCTGTCACCCTGCATCCTCTCAAATGTCTCGTCTAAAATGTATTACCGACTTCATGGCCGCTGTTGTAACCACACCCCATATCGCCGAGTCGATTTTCTCTAATGATTTGCGGGTTTTGCAGGTTTTCATTTGGCCTCGTTGGCGCTTTAACTTTCCGCCTCCACTGAAAAATATAGAGCATAACAAAGGACAGATCATACTGACAGCAATTAAAGGAAGGAGCCGAGGGTAGGTGGGAGAGATGACCACCATTAAAGAAGACAGGGATGTGAACTCTTAGAATTCTCCAGATGCGTCCGCCCTGCATTAAAGATCGAGGATTCAAATCCATAGCCGGAAGCCGAGAGTACAGTACTTAAATCCAGATTGTTCCAAATCTCTTACGGCAGCAGATTTTCCTTCAGCTGCGGGCAACCAATTGTATATATTTTATTCCTCCCATCTTGTATATAAGGAGATTTTATCTCCCAGCATTTATTTCATGAACAGGCTGTTCAGTACCATCATTTATAGCCAGTCACTCATAAGAGAAGGCGCAAATGTTTTCCGCTATTGGGTTTCAAACTGAGTCATTAATTGTGCCTCGTTTTCCTCCTCCACGGGAAGTTTCTGTCTTCTCTATAAATACTCAAAAATAAGACATTGTAGAGGTTCCAGATTTCTGTGAGCAAGCTGTGCAGCGAGAAGACTACTGTATTCATTTTGTAACATTTATGTATGAAGTTTCAGAGCCCGTAGGGTCTCAGTGAGGAGGGGTTATGACTGTATTGAGGATTCTGGTCTTTGGTATCTCACAGTATGTAACTTTTCTTATGTGTTAATATATCATCTCCTTTCATGCAAATTTTCTTCTTGTATCATGTTCTAGAATGCGAGTGGCTCACTAGTTTGCAGTAAGGATTCATCTTAAGTGGTGCCCTTTCTGGAATTAGTCAAGCGCTTTAAATAGGCCTAGAAGTGATATGCTGTTCCATGATTCACTCTTTTCATAATTTCTGCTATATTAGTGGCTTAAGGATTCGTAAATTAGTGCGCCCTTCTGCCAGTAATATCTTCTTATGTTTCCTCACTGCCTGCACTTCTTGATATTTGATTTCTGTGGTATATTATATGAATCGGCCCTCTTTACAGTAAGCGGTCTCTTAATTGTCTGATACTTTCATGCTGAAGTTTTACATGATGTCTTCACATTACTCCTATCCTTGTATCAGCCTCTGAGAGAGAAATTGGACCAATTCAATCTAATTTAATTTCCTTGTTTAGAACAAGAGATAGTAAGTGAGTCTCTTGGAATGACAACCCAAACTATAAAGGACTCCTTGCTATATTAAGATGTCCTAGGCACTGGTCTATGGCAACTCTAGACTGTCTCTAGGAGGGTGACAAAAATCATCCACAACATCTTTCTGGCGTCGTTGCCGGGGAACGAATTCAAGAATATCTGTTTCCCTGGGTTCGACATCCTATATTCACTCTCTAATCAGGTGAGCACAGAGAGGTGAAGAGTTGTAGATTTCTCACCTTGGCGACTCCACTGGTCTTTATTTGATAAATTCTATTGGAAGTTCTGGCTTCCCGGAGGCCTCATTTGAGGTCGAATACCTCACCACCGAAAACACCCGTGTCTGACCCGGAGAAGATCATTCATAAAAGGGGTTGGAAAGAGAAGAAGTCGGTTCGTTCCGAAAATTCTGAATATTCTGTTGAAGACCACCCGCCTTCTTCCTCTCAAGAAGTTAGAACAGAAAAACCCGAGTTTCCCTCAGAAACTCCACGTAGAGGAAACGCCTAGATTGAAGGGGGATCTCACCCTACTTTCGAGGCTGAAGAAATTAAAGAGGTCACAGAAGTAGCTACCGTTAACCGTGAGTTATTCCCTTCTACACCTCAGGCCTCTGTGCAATATATTCCCATTGTTATTCATACCTCACCTCCTCCTACTTCTCTCCCTTCATCTGTATCTCAAATTGTTGTGCAACCCCCACCTCCCCCAATGGCCAATGTTCCTGCTTTTCTGTTAAATAAATATGCTCCACTGGCTCTACCTCCAGTACTGCATGACATGCCACAAGATTAACTGAAGATCCTACCAAGGTTTAATGGTGAAAGTGACACTGATGCTCAGAAGCATCTCGAGACCTTCTGCTCTTTCGCGGAGAACTTAAATGTTGAACATCTGGATGTGGTTTTGAGGTTGTTTGTGCAGTCTTTAGAAGGCGAAGCCAGAAAATGGTTTAAGACATTGGGGAATAATTCCGTGACTACCTGGGACCAAATGGAAACTGCTTTTCTCATAAAGTGGGGGGAAAAGAAAGATTATGGAACGTGCCTTACTGAATTTAATACCATGAAGAAGAAGCAGAATGAAGGAGTATCCGAATTCATCAAGAGATTTAACAAGTTATACCTGAGCCTACCTCCCGAAATGAAGCCACATGAAGCTACGGCCAAAGTTGTTTTCATAGCAGCTTTTGACTCCGATTTTGGTTTCTCGCTGTGGGAAAGAATGCCTGTCACCTTAGATGATGCTCAAACAGATGCTCTAGAGTTGGAGGCAAATTTTTCCGCCACTGGTAAGTCAAAGGGAAAATTGGAGCAAGATACTAGAAGGAGAGGTAAAGAAGAGGTTTCTACCTCCAATCAAGACAAAGACTCTGACAAAATGGATGAGATAAGCAAGATGATAAAGAAGATGGTCAAGCTAGAGCTGGAAGCTAAGAATGCAGCTCCCAGGAACTATTATAATGCTCCAAACAGAGGATATAATCCTCAGTACAGAAAGCCCCCGTTACAGATAATGCCAAGAGAACAGCAAGACCAGGTACCCCATCCCTTGTACCTGGAGGGACCAACAGATGACTTCGTTAGAGATGCAGCTTATAAAATTGAAGATTCAAATCTGGCCTTCTCTAATAGTGATGATATGGAGTGCCCCCTACAAGAAGAAGACGAAGAAGCAGAGATTGACCATTACTGCAAGAAATTTGCTGATTTCATGGAAGCACAATTCAACGTCAAATATGATCTTAGATCCTCAAGGAAGAGGACCCGAACCCAGGAGCAAGAGGAAGAGCAGCCTCGAGAGGAAACATCGGCTCAGAAGGAATCAGCAGCAAAGAGGTGTATAGAAAAAGGTAAGAATCTTCTGAATACCCCCTTGCAGTCTAATGATCAAGTTCCCTCCTCCTCTATACCAGTTGGCCCCCCTAATGCTGAGCCAGTGTCAAAAGAAGTTAAGTCTTCAGTTGAAAATAGGGAGTCCAAAGAAGCAGCACTAGAAAAGCCCACATCTGCTTTCAATTTGCAAAAAGAACTTGAGAAGATTAAGATTCCTGTTCCTCTGACTGAATTATTAAAACAGCCTGCCTATCAGTCTCAAGTTACCTCTTTCATTCTTCCTCCTGAACTACCCATCGCACCTGATAGTTTAAATCTGCAAGAAGAGAGACCAATGGTATTCTTTGGCCCACATGTCGAGGAGATAGACCCTTCTACTCCCCCCTTTTACGTGTCCCTAGTCATTCATGACCTGCTACTACACAACTGTATGTTAGACTCTGGGGCTTCTCATAATCTTATGCCTTTGTCTGTCATGGAGCAACTAGGGCTACAAATTACAAGACCATATAAAGATTTATATTCATTTGATTCTAAAAGGGTTAAATGCTTGGGAATGATTAAAGATTTAATGGTCAATCTAGCTCAAATCCCAGCAAAAAGTGTGGTCATGGACATCGTGGTTGCTGATATCCCAGCCCGCTTTGGCATGCTGTTGTCAAGGTCCTGGGGTACCAAGATTGGTGGGTCAATCAAATTGGATCTAACATATGCTACTGTCCCAGTCTTTGGAGGTCAAGAAAGGAGGTTATACAGGGAGACTAGATTTGTCAAAACGGTAACCAGGGCTGACTGCTCAGATAATTCTCCAATTTATAACAAAGAAGGGGACTTTTCATGTTTTATGTTGGAAGAAAATCAGGATTACGCACATGAGACCCTTTTTGGTCAGGTTCAGGCTGAGCAGCCTAAAGAAGAGCAGGAATCAGGAATATGGACCTTGCATTTTGATGGAGCTAATTCAAGGGAGGGTAATGGAGCAGGAGTGTTGTTGATTTCCCCTGCAGGAAAATGGGTGCCACTGTCTTTTAAATTGGAATATGAGGCTACAAACAATGTAGCTGAGTATGAGGCATTATTACTGGGGTTACAGACAGCTAGAAACATGGGCATCCAATGTCTAAAAGTGTTTGGAGACTCTGAGCTGGTCGTAAGGAAGATTAAAAATGAATGTCAAACTAAGCATCCCCGGCTCAGAGCATATAGAAATGAAGTATGGGACATGATAGAAAACTTATTTTCAGCATTTAACATACAGTTCATGCCCCGGGAGCAAAACAGAATAGCAGACTCTCTTGCGGTAGCTGCCAGTACTTTCCGTCCTCCTCAGAACCCACTCCTAAGATATGAGGTGGAGGTACGTTACAGACCATCCATTCCAGACAATATAAAGCATTGGCAGGTATTCGAAGATGATGAACAGATGAAAAGATTTATAGAGACCGTGGGAGAATTCTCCAATATGGAGATTGATGAGAATGGAGAAGAAGGAGTTGAAAATATTACTGAAAGTAAATGGGAAGAAAGAATAGCAGGTAGTAAAGTGCTGCAGCTAAAGGGTAATGTCATACCCAGAGGGTTGGTACCACTAGAGAAGTTGTTCAATAAAGATGACGTACCCGTGCAGCCAAATAAAATAGTAGAAGATAATCAAGTAGAAGATTTGAATCTGGGTACTTCCACCGACCCCAAAATTGTTAAACTGTCCAAAAAGGTCCCAGAAGAATACAAAGAAAAGTATTTGAAGTTGTTTCAATCTTACAAAGATGTTTTTGCTTGGTCCTATGAGGACCTAAAAACTTTTGATGTAAATATTATACAGCATAAAATTCCGTTGAAGGAAGACGCAAAGCCATACAAACAGAAGCTCAGGCAAATAAATCCTTTGCTTCTTCCATCTATTGAAAAAGAAATCAAGAAGCTGTTGAAAGCCAAGATAATCGTGCCACTAAGGTACTCAGAATGGATAGCGAACCTTGTTCCCGTTAGAAAGAAGAATGGAGAAATAAGGCTGTGTGTGGACTTCAGAAATTTGAATAGAGCATCTCTCAAAGATAATTACCCACTGCCTAAAATGGACCATATCCTGCAGAAAGTGGTGGGAGCATCCAGAATGTCAATGATGGATGGATTTTCAGGCTACAATCAGGTAGCTATTTTCCCAGAGGACCAGAAGAAGACTGCGTTCACCACGCCATGGGGAACCTTTATGTATGCAAGGATGCCATTTGGACTGATTAATGCAGGTGCTACTTTTCAAAGGGCAATGGACATAGCCTTTATTGGAGAACAGGACAAGTTCTTGGTGGTATATCTTGATGATATCACGGTATTCTCAAAGAGTGATGATGAGCATATTGTGCATTTGAGAAGAACTTTCGAAAAATGCAGAAGGTACGGCCTTTCTCTGAATCCCCAAAAATCTTTGTTTGCATTAGACGAAGGAAAACTCTTAGGACATATCGTGACTAAGGATGGTGTAAAAATTGATCCTAAGAGAGTTGAAGTGATAAACAACATTCCTTTGCCAAGAAATAAGAAAGAAGTACAGGTGTTTTTGGGGCGAATAAATTTTTTGAGAAGATTTATCCCTAACTATGCAGAGATAGTTAGGCACATTACCAATATGCTGAAGAAGGAAAACGAAGTAAAATGGTCTCAGGAGTCTAGAGACGCATTCACAAGGATAAAACAGGCATTTGCCGAAGCTCCTGTATTGGCAGGACCAGATTATAGTAAGCCATTTATGGTATTCTCATTTGCTTCACCTCATACCATTGCTGGAGTATTATTGCAGAAAAATGAAGAGGGATATGAACAACCAATAGCATTCTTCAGTCAGGTGCTATACGATGCTGAATTGAAATATAATATACTGGAGAAGCAGACATACGCCTTGGTAAAGTCCCTTAAAGCTTTTAGAGTTTATATTTTGCAATCTCATATTACTGCTTATGTTCCTACAGCAGCTGTAAAAGACATTCTAGTACAAGGGGATAGTGAAGGTAGGAGGGGAAGATGGATTGCAAAAATTCAGGAGTATGATCTGGATATAAAGCCTACCAAACTGATCAAAGGACAGGGACTTGCCAAGATGTTATCTGAATCAAATCATCAAGCTTTGGGGATTAACCTGTCTGTGATAGCAAATGAAGAATCAGAAAAAGAAGAAGAGCAACATGGACTAGAGAAGGCTACACAAAAGATACATGTGAAATATCTGACTAGTCCTTGGTATAAGCAAATAGTTGAATATCTGTTAACACTTAGCTGTCCTCCAGGATGTGACAAGGCTAAATACAGAGCTATAAGGATGAAATCTGAGAAATACTCAATTGCCAATGGAGAGCTCTACTGGAAAGACCCTCTAGGCATATTACTTTTATGCCTTACTGAGAATGAAGTGCAAAATGTAATGATGGAATTTCATGAGGGGATATGTGGAGGACATTACAGCTGGAGGGCAACAACCCATAAAATCTTGAAGGCCGGTTTTTACTGGCCAAAATTGTATTCAGATACTTTTGCTTGGGTCAGATCGTGTGACAAATGCCAAAGGTTTGCGGAAAGACAGAAATTAGCGGCATTGCCCTTGATCCCCATTCATGTAAATGAACCATTTCAGAAATGGGGATTAGATTTCATAGGAGAGATACATCCCCCATCAAGTGGCCAGCATAAATGGATATTGACAGCCACAGACTATTTTACGAAATGGGTGGAAGCCATACCTACTAGAAATGCGACAGATGCTGTAATAATGAATTTTATAGAAGATAATATCATATCCAGGTTTGGCTGTCCTGCAAGAATTGTAACCGACAATGCACAAGCTTTCAAATCTGCCAGGTTCGTAAAATTCTGCCAAAGATACAACATCATCCTTACTCATTCTACAGCATATTATCCACAGGGAAACGGTCTAGCAGAGTCATCCAATAAAACCCTGGTGAGAGCCCTAAAGAAGACAATAGCTGAAAATCAGAAAAACTGGGATTCTAAATTAAAGTTTGCCCTATGGGCAAATAGGATAACCAGCAAAAGAGCCACCGGAAAGTCACCTTATGAGCTGGTGTATGGGCGGGCTGCAGTGTTTCCTTTGCAATTAGCATTGCCAGTAGCACGTTTCATGCAGGAGAACCAGGAAGAACCAGACGACATGATCCGAAGATTTAATCAGCTGATAGAATTGGAGGAGACAAGGAACCATGTAGATCAGAGGCTAATAGAATACCAAGAAAAAATGAAGAATGTTTTCGATCAGCACGCGAAGGATAGAAATTTTCAAGTTGGAGACCTGGTTCTTAGATGGGATGTTCGCAGAGCAGAAAAGGGAAAACATGCTAAATTTGATCCATTATGGTTTGGGCCATTCAAAATAGTGGAGCTGGGGAGAAACAACACCTTTACTTTAGAAAATCTACAGGGTGATTTGTTGGATGCGCCCGTGAATGGCCAGTTCCTCAAGCCTTATTTTCAATTCTGATCTTGGCTAGGAACGCCTGGTTGTATATACTGTATATACTGTATATAATTGCTTTTGTTTTTATTTCTTCTTTTTATAAAGGAAAAGAACGCTGATATGTGCTTGAAGTTAAAGTGCAGGGGAATTCAAAATAAGATGAAATAATTGATGGTCTGCATGTTCTCGACATGTCCGAGGACGAACATGTCGTCCCCAGATGGAGCCGATGTTGTACATATTCATCCCTGCCGTAGCCTAAAACCCCATGACCCTGCTTGACGCTATTATCTCCGCCCGAAAACCTGCATCACAATAGTTCAAAATTCAAATTTAAACAATCGGGCTGATCCTTTAAGATCTTAGCTCCCTCCCGCTTCGGCCTCCATATGACCCAGGTCAGAGAACCGCAAGTCAAAGCAAGAAGGGGCTTACTGTTTTAACAATCGGACGCAAAATTGGCCATCCGATCTAGCTCAGATCGACGGTGCGGCAATTAACATCTATGGTGGGCCCGCGCGCAGTTAATCGGCGGTTCTCATGTTTCCATCACTTTATTTCCCTCCGATGCAAGCACAACCGTTGATCTTGTTTCGAGATCGAACGGTCTTGGGTTGATCGCAGTCCTGTTTTCAATCGCAATCGGAACATAAAAGATGTGCCACCCCCGCTCTACCCGCTCTTCTTTCCGATTCCGATTGCCGATTCGGGTCCCACCTCATGTGGCCGTGTCATCATGTTTCACAAGTGTATGCTGCATGCTTCCTCCACTATTCGTGTGTCCTGATGACGTGTCATGGTTTATGAACTCTTAGCCCATTCGTTCATTGTCGCCCCATTGTTTTCTGCCTCGTCACTCTCCGTTTCTCCATTGTGTTTATGTGTTTCCTGTCACCCTGCATTCTCTCAATGTCTCATCTAAAATGTATTACCGACTTCACGGCCACTGTTGTAACCACACCCCATATCGCCGAGTCGTTTTTCTCTAATGATTTTCGGGTTTTGCAGGTTTTCATTTGGTCTTGTGGGCGCTTTAACTTTCCGCCTCCACTGAAAAATCTAGAGCATAACAAAGGACAGATCATACTGGCAGCAATTAAAGGAAGGAGCCGAGGGTAGGTGGGAGAGATGATCACCATTAAAGAAGACAGGGATATGAACTCTCAGAACTCTCCAGATGCATCCGCCCCGCATTAAAGATCCAGGATTCAAATCCATAGCCGAAAGCCGAGAGTACAGTACTTAAATCCAGATTGTTCCAAATCTCTTACGGCAGCAGATTTTCCTCAGCCGCGGGCAGCATATTGTATATATTTTATTATTTCTGTCTTGTATATAAGGAGATTTTATCTCCTCGCATTTATTTATTTAGACAGATTGTTCAGTACCATCATTTATAGCCAATCATTCATAAGAGAAGGCGCGAATGTTTTCCGCCATTTGGTTTCAAACTGAGTCATTAATTGTGCCTCGTTTTCCTCCTCCTCGGGAAGTTTCTGTCTTCTCTATAAATACTCAAAAATAAGACATTGAAAGGGTTCCAGATTTCTGTCAGCAAACTGTGCAGCGAGAAGACTACTTTATTCATCTTGTAACATTTCTGTATGAAGTTTCAGAGCCCGTAGGGTCTCAGTGAGGAGGGGTTATGACTGTATTGAGGATTCTGGTCTTTGGTATATCACAGTATGTAACTTTTCTTATGTGTTAATACATCATCTCTTTTCATGCAGAATTTCTTCTTGTATCATGTTCTAGAATGCGAGTGGCTCACTAGTTTGCAGTAAGGATTCATCTTAAGTGGTGCCCTTTCTGGAATTAGTCAAGCGCTTTAAATAGGCCTAGAAGTGATATGTTGTTCCATGTTCGCTCTTTTCATAATTTCTGCTATATTAGTGGCTTAAGGATTCGTAAATTGGTGCGCCCTTCTGCCAGTAATATCTTCTTATGTTTCCTCACTGCCTGCACTTCTTGATATCTGATTTCTGTGATATATTATTTGAATCGGCCCTCTTTACAGTAAGCGGTCTCTTAACTGTCTGATACTTTCATGCTGAAGTTTTTACATGATGTCTTTACATTACTCCTATCCTTGTATCAGCCTCTGAGAGAGAAATTGGACCAATTCAATCTAATTTAATTTCCTTGTTTAGAACAAGAGATAGTAGGTGAGTCCCTTGGACTGACAACCCAAACTATAAAGGACTCCTTGCTATATTAAGATGTCCTAGGCACTGGTCTATGGCAACTCTAGGCTATCTCTAGGAGGGTGACAAAATCATCCACAACATCTTTCTGGCGCCGTTGCCGGGGAACGAATTCAAGAATATCTGTTTCCCTGGGTTCGACATCCTATATTCACTCTCTAATCAGGTGAGCACAGAGAGGTGAAGAGTTGTAGATTTCTCACCTTGGCGACTCCACTGGTCTTTATTTGATAAATTCTATTGGAAGTTCTGGCTTCCCGGAGGCCTCATTTGAGGTCGAATACCTCACCACCGAAAACACCCGTATCTGACCCAGAGAAGATCATTCATAAAAGGGGTTGGAAAGAGAAGAAGTCGGTTCGTTCCGAAAATTCTGAATATTCTGTTGAAGACCACCCGCCTTCTTCTTCTCAAGAAGTTAGAACAGAAAAATCCGAGTTTCCCTCAGAAACTCCACGTAGAGGAAACGCCTGGATTGAAGGGGGATCTCACCCTACTTTCGAGGCTGAAGAAATTAAAGAGGTCACAGAAGTAGCTACCGTTAACCGTGAGTTATTCCCTTCTACACCTCAAGCTTCTGTGCAATATATTCCCATTGTTATTCATACTTCACTTCCTCCTACTTCTCTCCCTTCATCTGTATCTCAAATTGTTGTGCAACCCCCACCTCCCCCAATGGCCAATGTTCCTGCTTTTCTATTAAATAAATATGCTCCACTGGCTCTACCCCCAGTACTGCATGACATGCCACAAGATTACCTAAAGATCCTACCGAGGTTTAATGGTGAAAGTGACATTGATGCTCAGAAGCATCTCGAGACCTTCTGCTCTTTCGCGGAGAACTTGAATGTGGAACATCTGGATGTGGTTTTGAGGTTGTTTGTGCATTCTTTAGAAGGCGAAGCCAGAAAATGGTTTAAGACATTGGGAAATAATTCCATGACCACCTGGGACCAAATGGAAACTGCTTTTCTCAGGAAGTGGGGGGAAAAGAAAGATTATGGAATGTGGCTTACTGAATTTAATACCATGAAGAAGAAACAGAATGAAGGGGTATCCGAGTTCATCAAGAGATTTAACAAGTTATACCTGAGCCTACCTCCCGAAATGAAGCCACATGAAGCCGCGGCCAAAGTTGTTTTCATAGCAGCTTTTGACTCCGATTTTGGTTTCTCGCTGCGGGAAAGAATGCCTGTCACCTTGGATGATGCTCAAACAGATGCTCTAGAATTGGAGGCAAATTTTTCCGCCACTGGTAAGTCAAAGGGAAAAGTTGAGCAAGATACTAGAAGGAAAGGTAAAGAAGAGGTTTCTACCTCCAATCAAGATAAAGACTCTGACAAAATGGATGAGATAAGCAAGATGATAAAGAAAATGGTCAAGCTAGAGCTGGAAGCTAAGAATGCAGCTCCCAGGAACTATTATAATGCTCCAAACAGAGGATATAATCCTCAGTACAGAAAGCCCCCTTTACAGATAATGCCAAGAGAACAGCAAGACCAGGTACCCCATCCCTTGTACCTGGAGGGACCAGCAGATGACTCCGTTAGAGATGCAGCTTATAAACTTGAAGATTCAAATCTGGCCTTCTCTAATAGTGATGATATGGAGTGCCCCCTACAAGAAGAAGACGAAGAAGAAGAGATTGACCATTACTGCAAGCAATTTGCTGATTTCATGGAAGCACAATTCAACGTCAAATATGATCTTAGATCCTCAAGGAAGAGGACCCGAACTCAGGAGCAGGAGGAAGAGCACCCTCGAGAGGAAATATCGGCTCAGAAGGAATCGGCAGCAAAGAGGTGTATAGAAAAGGGTAAGAATCTTCTGAATACCCCCTTGCAGTCTAATGATCAAGTTCCCTCCTCTACTAAACTAGTTGGCCCCCCTAATGCTGAGCCAGTGTCAAAAGAAGTCAAGTCTTCAGTTGAAAATAGGGAGTCCAAAGAAGTAGCGCTAGAAAAGCCCACATCTGCTTTCAATTTGCAAAAAGAACTTGAGAAGATTAAGATTCATGTTCCTCTGACTGAATTATTAAAACAGCCTGCATATCAGTCTCAAGTTACCTCTTTCATTCTTCCTCCTGAACTACCCATCGCACCTGATAGTTTAAATCTGCAAGAAGAGAGACCAATGGTAGTCTTTGGCCCACATGTCGAGGAGATAGACCCTTCTACTCCTCCCTTTTACGTGTCCCTAGTCATCCATGATCTGCTGCTGCACAACTGTATGTTAGATTCTGGGGCTTCCCATAATCTTATGCCTTTGTCTGTCATGGAGCAACTAGGGCTGCAAATTACAAGACCATATAAAGATTTATATTCATTTGATTCTAAAAGAGTTAAATGCCTGGGAATGATTAAAGATTTAGTGGTCAATTTGGCTCAAATCATAAGAAGTGTGGTCCGCAAATCGTGGTTCTTTGATATCCCGGCCCACGCTTTGGCATCTTCCCATTGTGAGAATACGGGGTACCAAGATTGAGGTCAATCAAATTGGATCTAACATATGCCCTAAATACGATCTTTGGAGGTCAAGAAAGGAATGACCGATTAGCAAAATCTAACCCCTCATATAATTCTATAATGACCCTCATATGAAAAAAGGATAATGTTCTCAACAATGGGGGCTTGCATCATCTCTTGAATGGATGGGGCATTGATATAAAATAACATCTCTCTTGCAGGGTTCACTATGGCTCTTTGGTTAATGTCATAGCATGATTGAAATTTCTTGGTCAGCTCAGGGCAGCTATGGATTTTAGGTAAGATGTAATATGGAAGCTTGGTCACCCACAAGCTGATATCATCTCCTTCATTAAGGTGCTTATCCTTGAGCCAGCATTAGACATTGAACAAGTCGAAGTCTGACTCTGTCTCGTGGATTTTGTAGTCTCTGTCAGCGAGGGGGTGTGATCTAAATCTACCTAAGGATAGACCATGGGATTGGAAGGTTGTTGGTCTGCCTTGGGAGGCATGATTTATATTTTTTATCTTCTTTCTCAACCTGCAATGAATAATAGGTTGTAATAAAAGGGAGCAGAGGAGGTAAAATGATACAGATCAGCACTGGGGAACAGATATGATAGAAGGGGATCATGATCAAAACTGAACAGTCGAAGGAGAGCTATAATCAGGTTCACAGAGCACTGATAATTCCTCCCTTGGTGAAAAATGACCCTTCGACAACAGTGGCTAACCCATGATTTCTCTGTAAATATCTACACATCCAATGCCTGCAGTAATTCAACAGGATCAGCAAGGTAAACTCTACTTTATTGCGAATTTGGGCTTTAACATGTAATTTGGGGTGATCGTTGAGTTGGCGTGGTCCCGTCGGATAATGGCCTGATCATTCATGGTGTAATGGGCTACTGGAGGGAAGATATGTGATAGGGCGGAGCGGACAGATGACAGAGGACGTGGCACAACAGCATGGGTAACGGTCAAATGGATGCGGCAGTTTGGTTGATGGCAGAAACTGATTTTCAGAGGGGGTCAAAGGCAATGAGTGGTAATGGAGCGAGGGGGTGTGAAATAGTATGGGCGCACCACATAGCAGATTGGGAAGTAACAGATATCACCCATTTCGGACACCCCCCCACTCTCCCCCCATTTGTTAACATCTGGCGGATGAGGGGTAGTCGAAAAGAAGGGAGGGTCATCAGATGTGGGGTGATGAGCAGCGATGGCAGATAAGGTGGAGTTTGTTTAGTGCATGATGTGATGTGATGATGGGATGGTGGGTTCAGGTTTTTGAATGAGCTTCGGAGATATGGAGGGACTTAGGATAAACGAAAATAATGTGGGTTTGGGGGATTTTAGGAATATAGTGAATTGATAGTGTCGGGACTTAGGATAACATTTGACACAAGGTATGTCTAGATGACATTGAAATCCCAAATTTTAACACATTACCCCATCTCTCTCTTTTGAGCAATAAACAATCTCTGTCTTGGCTTGGCGCACAAAGTAAAAGGAAATCGTATTATTACATTTGACACAAGGTATGTCTAGATGACATTGAAATCCCAAATTTTAACACATTACCCCATCTCTCTCTTTTGAGCAATAAACAATCTCTGTCTTGGCTTTCTCTTACAGCAAAGAAAAAATGAAACTGGGATGTTGTACCTTGGTGGAATGGTCTTCATATTGGCCTTCCATTCTTCCTCTTAAACATATCTACCTACCCAAACTAATCATCTGACATTTTTCTTCTTGTTTTCAGGGTGAATTTGGACTAGCAAACCCTTAACTCATTTCTTTTTGAATTTATAACCTAACACCTATCCTTATTTCAGCCATTGGCTCAGCTTAAGCTGTTTATCCAATTTAATTTTCTACCTATCTATTGAAAAGCCAAGATTAAACAGTTTGGCAAATCTTTATTCTCTAACCTATCAACAGAAATTGAAAAACTGCTCAATCATGATTAAATTGTATGACTGGACAAACATATCTAATGAGTAGTGCATTTGAACTTGCAGCACTTTCCGTTTTATTTGTTTTTGGGGTTTTCTTTCTTTTTCTTTTTCTTTTTTCTCTTTTCATTTTTTCTATTTTTTCTTTTTCTCTTTTTTTATACCAACTTTTCTTTATTTTTCATTTTTATTTTTATTTGAAATAATTTGAATTTTGAAAAGCCTTTCAATAATGAAAACCTTGCAAGAAATGTGACGTATACAGTCACCTTGAGATCCCATAATTTATAGGGTACTAATAGTGGCTCCAGCTAGGGATGGTACTTCTTGAAAAGAAGTGTCAAGAACTTAAGACCAGTAGCCTTGGATGATCCTTTCTCTACAACATTTTTGACTGATTTCCTTTCTTCTTCAACTGATTTCTTTTCTATTTTCATATCTTCTCATCGAACTAGGCTTAGGGCCTTCACTTCGGGCTTCACCCTTGTCCAATTAATTATTGAAAACTGTAAGACTGTGCTATTTACAATGGTGAGAATTTAACATGAGTTCTAGAAGAAATAATTTTTTAGCATCCTGCCATTGACAAGACCTCCAGATACTTCTATACCATCCAACTCTTTGAGAAAATAAGCATTATTTCCCCTGAAATCATGAATGATGTAAGGCCCTTGCAAAATATTATCAAACTTTCCATGCTTGCCTTATCCTCTCTTATGGAATCCCATTTTAGAACTTTATCGTCGAGATTGAAATCATTTGCCTTCTCTTGTCAAAGATATTTTTGATATTCTCTTGAATCACTTATGTTCTATTGTAAACTTCTTCTCTAGATTGCTGCGGTTGAATGGTGTCATTAATCCTCCTTTGAATGTCATTTGGTTCAGCTTGGACTTCTTGGATTATCTTCATTATTGGAACTCCCAAGGAAGAAGGAAACATTGCATCCATCCCATAAACCAATTGGTATGGGGACATGCCAATTGACTTCTTTTTGGTGAGCCTGTCAGCCCAAAGAGAATTGATCAACTTATTGTGCCAAGATTTCTTATTCTCCTCTAGAAGCTTATTAATGATTCTCACCGGGATTTTATTTGAAGATTCAGCCAGTACATCACCTTGAGGGTAATATGTTGTTGAATGCCCCAATGTTATGTGATACCCGTGACAAAAATCAACCATATTTTTGGATCTAAGGGCTGCAGCATTGTCTGTAATGATTTTCCTAGGACAAACAAATCTATAATGATGTTGGTCTTTAGGAATTGTATAATGATAGAGTCATTAGCATTCTAGAAGGGGTGGCATGTATCCATTTGGTGAAATAATATGTAGCAGTGAGGATCCACTTATGTTGGGCAGAGGATGGGGGGTGAATTTCTCCTATGAAGTCTAATACCCATTTCTGGAAAGGGATTTCCACATAAATAAGTTTCAAGGGTAAGGGAAATATCTTTCTTTTTCCTTCAAATATTTGACATTTATGACAAGTAGTAACCATCTTATGGACATTTGGAAAAAGGGTGGGCCAGTAAAAACCAGCTCTCATGATCTTGTTAGCAGTGGTTTTCCAATAAAGAAGGCCACCACAGTCACCTCCATGGAACTCCCGCATTGCTCTATTTGCGTCATCCTTCAATAAACATTTAACAAAAATACCCCCAGTATCTTTCCAATACAAGACATTGTCCAAAATGCAGAATTTAACAGCTTTAATTTTCAAAAATATAGCCTTTGTTTTAGACAAACCAGGAGGAGCATTCAATTTTGACAATACATACAATATATCAGCATTCCATGGAGAATTTAGGAATGCTTCATTAATCGGTGGAGTCGCCAGTTCCTCTTGAGCATCTAATGAATGTACCATGTTGATGTCTATTACATGAAAGTTGGATTCTGCCATCAATTTAGCTAATCCCTGGCCTTTAACCAACTTGGTAGGCTTGATTTCCAAATCATATTCTAAGATCACTGCAATCCATTTCCCTCTTTTTCCATCGGGACCATTTTGTGTTAATATGTTTTTTACAACTACATTTGGAATATAAGCAATGATATGTAAATGCAAAATATAGACTCTAAAATCTTTCAATCCTTTAACCAAGAAAAAAGCATGTTTTCCATGATGTTATATTTCAATGATGCATCTCTTAATGCCTTGTTGACAAAAGCTATGGGTTGCTCCTATCCTTCATTTTTTTCTGTAATAAAATAGTAGCAACAGTATGTTTAGAGGAAAAAGAAAAAATTATGAAATATTTAGTGAAATCCGAACTAATTAGTACTGGGGATTTTGTCAATGCTAGCTTGACCAAATCAAAAGACTATTTTTCTTCTATGGTCCATTTTATTTCTAATCCCTTCTTGAGCATATTGGTGATGTTCCTTAAAATTTCTGCTAAGTTGGGTATAAATATCCTTAGAATGTTGATTTTACCAATGAAGGATTGGAGTTCCTTTAGATTTTTGGGATGGCTGATTTTTAATATTCCTTCAATTCTGCTAGGGTCCATTCTGATTCCATCCTTAGAGATAATATGACCTAACAGTTTTCCTTGTTCTAATCCAAATAATGTCTTCTTAATATTCAGGGAAATTCCAAATTTTCTGCATTTTTCAAAAACTCTTCTCGAGTGTGCTAAATGTTCTTCATCAGTTTTAGAAAACATAGATATTTCATCCAAATAAATCACAATAAAGTGGCCAATGTCATCAGCAAATGCAATGTCCATGGCCCTTTGAAAGGTAGATCCTACATTCATTAATCCAAAGGGCATTTTCACATACATGAAAGTCCCCCAAGGAGTTGTAAAAGTTGTCTTATCTTGGTCATCAGGGTCTACTAACACTTGAATGTAACTAGAGAAACCATCTAACAAAGATATCCTACTAGAACCCACTACCCTTTGCAATATGTGATCCATCTTAGGTAATGGGTAATTATCCTTAAGAGATTCCTCATTAAGATTTCTAAAGTCAATGTAGAGCCTAATTTTGCCTTTTTTCTTTCTAGTTGGGACAATATTAGAAACCCATTTGGAGTATCTAAGTGGCATTATGATTTTTTCTTCGTACATATTTTTAAAATCTTTCTCAACTAAATGAATTAAAACAGGATTTATTCTTCGCAATTTCTGTCTGAATGGTTTTTTATTCTCTTTAATTGGAATCTTATGTTGAATGATGTTGGATCATAGGACTTCAAATCCCCATAGCTCCATGAAAACACATCAATGAATTCTTTGAACAAGGCTATATATTTTTTCTTTGTAATAGTAGGCAGAGATTTAGACAGTTTGATGATTTTGGGGTTATTTCTATGCCTATATTACATTCCTCAATGTATGTTTCACTTGGCTCTATCTTGGGTTTTTTTGCCACATCATCATAGTCAAATAACTCTTCTAAAGGGACCAACCCTCTAGGAATGGTATTGTCTTTAAGTTGGAGTATTTCAAATTCCTCTTTTTCCAGATCTTTTTTATTATCAGTATTATATACAGTGTTGTTAGCTGGAATATTTACATTGGTATTTACATCTAAAACAGAGATTTCTAGAATAGCAGTTTGTTTTTCCTCAGTACTTTTCTCAACAGTAAGCATATCCTCCTCACAATCCATATCCACATTATTGTCTTCAAATTCATCTTTATATTGTTGGAAGCTTTCGATTTGTTTATCACTGCGAAAGACTTGCCAGTACCTCATGTTATCTGGCATAGAAGGATGACATTTGACCTCAATTGTATGTTTTTTTTCAGGTGAGGCAGTTTACAGGTACTTGCTGAAAAAGATAGACCATTTGCTAGGACGTTTTGGTTTCTGGGAATTATTGCCAAATCATATTCCTCAAAGGTTCTTAATAAATCAAGGACAGCATTTCTATAAGCTCTCAGTCTCAGGTGTTTGGCTGCATACAGTCCTTTAACTTTTTTTATGACCAACTCAGAATCCCCATGTACAGAGATCCTTTTTGCTCCTATTTTTTTCAACATGTGTAATCCCAAAAGCAAAGCTTCATATTCTGCAATGTTGTTTTTGCACTGGAAATTTAATTTCTATGAATGACCCTGTGCACTATCGTTTCCTATATTATACACCCATATGCCTTCCCTTGAGCCCGCTTGGCCACATGAGCCATCAAAATCATATTTCAAAGAGGTTCATTTGTCGGATCTGGTTGTTCTATTTGTATTTGACTGTTAGTGATTCTTGTGGGATAATTTTCTATTTAGGAAACATGTGAATCAACAATTCCATCATTATACAAAAGGAAAGTATCAAGGTCAGTGTGAACAAAGTACAGAGGGTAATTGTGAGGCTTCTCTTGGCTACTTACCATGTACTTTATTAGCATTTCCCTATAAATTCTTCTCGATTGACCAAACACCGGAATGGTAGCATATGTCATGTCCAGTAGCACTGTCCCTTGTAATTTTTCTCCCCATGAGTGAGATAAAATCATTCCATATTTAGGGGTAATGTCAGCCACAACAATATCCATCACTAAACTCTTTTCATGTATTTGAGCCAGAGCGACACAAAGATCTTTAATCAGACCTAGGAAACTTAACTTTTATAGAATCGAAAGAGTATAAATCTCTATAAGGTCTAGTGATTTCGAGGCCAAGTTTATCCATGATAGACTGGGGTATAAGGTTGTGTGATGCACCTAAATTCAACATGGAATTATGAAGTATCTTATCATGAACATTTAAGCTGACATAAAACGGAGGGAAAATGATACATATCAGCACTGGGGAAGGGATATGATATAAGGGGATCGTGATCGGAACTGAACAGAAGAAGTAGAGCTATAATCAGGTTCACAGAGCGCTAATAATTCCTCCTTTGGTGAACAATGACCCTTCAAAAATAGTGGCTAATCCATGATTTCTCTGTAAATATATGCACATCCAATGCCAGCAGTAATTCAACAAGATTAGCAAGGTAAACTCCGCTTTAGCGGTGAATTTGGGCTTTAACATGTAATTGGGGGTGACCGTTGAGTTGGTGCGGGCCCGTTGGATAATGGCCCGACCATTCATGGCGCAACGGGTTCCTGGAGGAAAGAGATGTGATAGGGCGGAGTGGACAGATGATGAGGGATGTGGCGCATCAGCATCGGTAATGGTCAAACATATGTGGCAGTTTGGTTGACGGCGGAAACTGATTTTCGAAGGGGGTCGAAGGCAGTGAGTGGTAATGGAGTGGGGGGGTGAGAAATAGTATGGGCGCTCCATGTAGGAGAGTGGGCGGTAATAGATACCGCCCATTTTGGACCCCCCCCCCCCCCCCTCTTTGTTAATGTCCGGTGGCTGAGGGGTGGGGGGAAAAAAGAAGAGAGGGTCGTTAGATGTGGGGTGAAGAGATGTGATGGTGCATAAGGTGGAGGTTTTTTAGCGCGTGATGTTATGTGATGATGGGATGGTGGGTCAGGTTTATGAATGAGCGTCAGGGATATTGAGGGACTTAGGATAAATGAAGATAATGTGGGTTTGGGGGTTTTTAGGAATACAGCAAATTGATAGCATCGAGACTTAGGATAACATTTGAGACAAGGTATGCATGGATGACATCGAAATCCCAAATTTTAACACATTACCCATTCTCCCTATTTTGAGCAATAAATAATCTCTGTCTTGGATTTCTTCTTACAGCAAAGAAAAAATGAAACTGGGATGTTATACCTTGGTGAATAGTCTTCATATTGGCATTCCATTCTTCCTCTTCAACATATCTACCCACCCAAACTAATTATCTGACATTTTTCTTCTTGTTTTCAAGGTGCATTTGGAATAGCAAACCCTTAACTCATTTGTTTTTTAATTTCTAACCTAACACCTATCCTTATTTCATCCATTGGCTCAGCTTCATTTGTTGAGACAATTTCATTTTCACCTATCTATTGATAAGCCAAGATTAAACAGTTTGGAAAATATAATTCTCTAACCTATCAACAGAAATTGAAAAAATACCCAATCATGATTAAACTGTATGGCTGGACAAACACATCTAATGAGTAGTGGCATTTGAACTTGCGGCACTTTCAATTTTATTTCTTTTTGGGGTTTTCTTTCTTTTTCTTTTTCTTTTTTCTCTTTTCATTTTTTCTCTTTTTTCTTTTTCTCTTTTTTTTATACCCTCTTTTCTTTCTTTTTCATTTTTCTTTTTATTCGAAATCATTTGAATTTTGAAAATCCTTTCAATAATGAAAACCTTGCAAGAAATGTGAAGTATCCAATCACCTTGAGATCCTATAATTTATAAGGTACTAACAGAATCAAATATTGAGGATGGAGAAATTTCTTATGAAGGTGAGCTCATTACTGCACTTGATGAGCTAAGCAAAGCTACGAATAAAAAAAAGTTGTTGAAAGAGGAAATACACAAACTAAAGGGGAATAAACCTTCTTTGGTTGATAATTCCTTGAAGACCTAGTTGGATGAGCTTGATAAATCAAAGAAAAATTGTTGCAACAAACTGTGGTTCAAAAAAATAATATGGTCGAGTTGGAGAAAGAAAATGAATATTTGAATCAGAATATTGGACGAAATCCCATTGCATGAACCCATTTAGAAGACAGCATCTGCTTAAAGAGAGAATTGGAAGAAGAAAAAATGAAATAAAATGTGCTCACAAATCAGATAGAAGAATGGAAATAAAATTGTCACAAACTTGAAGAAGAATTTGTTGCATTAAGGGAAAATCTATCAAAAGAAGACACTAAAGCAAGTTTAAATCATAAATTTTTCAAGGGATCTAAAACCTTGCAAAATATCCTCAACATGCAAAGGTCACTGGAGAAAAAAAATTGTTTGGGATCCAATCCTTCTCTACAAGGTATCACAGATCAGCCAAGTACTAGTTATGCATATTGATATGAAAATGGAACTATTTGTAATGCTATGCAAGTATCCATTTCCATTAAATTAAGTGTGCAAAATATTCTCCATGTCTTGCAAGTTAAATGAAGTGTTTTTGATAAGGTTTCTAAGTCTTATGTGTGAGGTAATGTTAATTAAATTTATTGTTTAACATATTAAATTAGAAATACACATCAGATAAAATTCACCATAACATAACACAGCAACATGATGAGGTAGTTCACCCCTTTTGGGCTACATATGTTGGGTCCAAGGCTCCCAGTGGGCATGTTCTTGCTCTATTAAGTTGCTCAAATTGGTTATACAGTGAGAAATATTCCTAAACAGGGAAAACCAGCTGTGAAATTGGATTTAGAAGAAAAAAATAAGCTAATAATTTCTTTTTTCTCACCTCAAACAGTGAATTATAGCCCAATACAGGTCCATTTCCCTGATGGCCCGATGGCTTTCCAAGATTCCCTGAAGAAAAATTGGCTGAAGAACACCTCTGTTCGCTCTAAAACCTATCCCAAACTCTCCATAATTCTCATAATACCTAAAATTGACCAAAATTTCATCCAAATTAGTTCAATATTGAAGAAGTTATGATGAAAACAAATTTTCTACCCAATGTCAATTGAAAACCCCACTAAATGTGGGCTAACTATAGTTAACAATGCCAAAGTTGGTAGACTAGCTGAAAAATTCGGAAGCCGCTCCAGAATGGCAGAACCATTAGTTGTTTTATTAAATTTTGAGTGGGGCGGGGTCACATGGGACCGTCGCCCTGAACATCGGAGGAACCATTTGCAGCAACTGTGGCATTAACTGTTTAGCAAAAGGGGCGGTCACGTTCCGCGTTAACCGCCATGTTTTATGGTTTCATAACCCGTCGCTTGTGAGCCCCTTGGTCTCGTGGTTGTAGTCATGTGGTTTAGGTTGAAGTGGGGGCTGGCCCTAAGGGGTTGACCCCCTTTTGCCACCAATGAAATGCAATTCAAACTTCAAATAGACATGGACTCCGCAACATGTTAAGAACCACTTGATAGATGGACTGGTCGAGCTCGTGGGATACCAGTGGGGAGACCCCGGTTCGAATCATGTGGAGTAACAAAAATTTTTGGAATGCCTTTCAACTGCGGCCTGGGGCCATGTGGCGGCCTCCGGGCCTGCCACGTGGCAGCTCCTGATTGGGCTGCCCAAACATAAGTAAACCCAACATCAAATATGAACTTGCCACTTGTCAATAAACCATTCGTCCAAATGGAATATTCCATGGAATATTTTGGGGAATATTTTTGGAATATTATTTTTTTAATATTTCCAAATTCAAAAGTCAACTTTGGTCAACTAGTTTTTTGGAGGATACTGAAAACTTCAAACCTTCATAACTTTCACATACGACGTCAGATTTGAGTGCCATTCATGGTGCCAGAATCGCAACGATGAGGCCTATCCAGTCGTTTAGGTTGAAACCAATTTTGAGAAATTCCATTTTTGAGCATTTTTCCAACTTTGGACATGATCACCTGATCACACCTTCTAAATGGGAAGCTTTTGGACCCCAAAAGCTCTCTGAATTACAGAAATTGAAGATGAGGAGATTGAGTCTCCACTCTTCCAACCTTAACCACTAAAATCTTCCTGACTTCATCAAATTTATCTTCTCATAAAAAGATAAATTCTTCCTTGAATCCACTGACCGACTGTTGCTAACCTTGACTGAGTCATAATGAAAATTTTAAAAATTTGCAGAAAAGTGACTATAATTTGCAGAATACATATTGTTTCTATAATGGTCTAACTTCAAAGGAAACTGAAATTGAAATTCACCTTGCCAACTGTCCTCATGGCAAATTTTTGCCGAATGTGTCATGTACTTGTGTCGAATCCCGACCAAGTTTTCTTGCCATACCAATCTGCCATTCTAAAACCGGAAATGACCCATGTTGAACTTTGTGCCCTCTTTGCTTGCATTCTTTACCCTCTCTTAGATTCTTGCACCACTTTGCACCGACACTTTGTTCCCTGCACCGATCGACACCAAAGGCACTTTCTGCAGCATCTTGTCATCTTGTTCCAAAGACGACCTGCTTTCAGACTGAAACATATCATCATTTACATCAGTAATATCATGAAAAGGATTATGTACAAAATATTTTTTCTTAATCATCAACAAAGTCATATTTTGACTTGCATTAACAAGCCTTTTCAATTGCCCTGCATCCACTAAAGACGATTATAGCTTCTTCCGATGTGCTCTCACAATAAACTCCATGCCATCCTTGAACAGATGATACTTATTCTCATGGTGATGGAAGATCGCTTTTCTATCATATAAATATGGACTACCCAACACCACACCTGTAATTTCAAGCGGTACTACATCTAGTTCAACCAAAACAACATAATGAGCTGTTATGGCGAAGCACATCATGCACTTCCTTGAAACTTGTAAATTAGCATCTTTGCAAATCCAACCAAGTGGATATGGCTTGGGATGTGGAATGGTTTCAAGTTTAAGCTTATTGACTAAGTCTTCTGAGATGAGATTCTCTTGAGACCCATTTTCAAATAGTGTGTCTATCTTTGTGTGTTTGGCTATTATCCTCACATGAAACAACTCTATTCTCCTCTCTTCATTTGGAGCTTCTCTGTGAAAATTCAAAGTGCTAGAACTGGGATTTGTTTCATTTAAAATCTCTTTCCCTTTTATGTTCTTTAGTACCATGGATATGCTTTTAGTTTCATCACCTGATTCAGACCCTAAGTATTGTTCAACAGTTGCAATTGTTTTTCCCTTTTCTTTGGCCTTATCTTTGTTTTTAAATTTTTCTGGTTTCAGCTCCGAATGAAGTTTCCAGCAATGGCCTTCATCGTGGCTTTTTTTGGAAAAGTTTTTACAAAATAAATTTCCTTTTTCTTTCCTAGAGTTTGAATTCCTTTTTCTCCCTTTCCCTTTAAATTCACTACCCTCATTCCCATCAAAAGATTGTTTACCTCTAGCCTCTAAATGTGTGGCTTGGACACAAACCTTGTCTAGACTAGTAGGATTGAACATAAGGATAGTATGTATAAGATAGCTATGTAAACCACCTATATATTTCAGTAAAGTCTCTTGACTATGAAAATCAATTCCAAGTAATAAAGCCCTTCGTCTAAACTCTTGAGTGTAATCTTGAACACTTTGTCCCTTAAGTTGTCTAAAACTTTGCCAATTCATGATAGCCTTTTGTAAATGAGCTAATGGATAAAATTGTTGCTTAATTGCGGAAATAAATTCAGCCCATGATAAAGTGATCTTACCGTGTTTTTTAATTTCATCCTTGGTCTTGGCTTCCCACCATATCAATTCTGCTCCTTCCATTCTCAAAGAGGCTAACTGAATCTTAGTGTAGTCTTCATGAAGGTTTTGTATCCTCGAGTAAACTTCCAACTGTCTTATCAAATTGTCAATTTTCTCTACATTGACCTCACCATTAAACATAGGAAACTCAAATTTAACATCAAGCTTTAAAAATGGGCTTTTACTAGTAGTTTTAGACTTGTGAGATTGATTCACCGAAGTTGAGGATGATGATGTAGAGGAAGAGGATGAAGATGGGGATGGTCGATCACCATTTCCTCTATGACCTTTCTTTGAGTTTTCATCACTTTTATTTCCTCCTGAATAACCCTCTCCTTCTTTCTGGTGTCTAAACCCTTCTTCAACAAGCCTATCATTCCTTTCTTGGTAGAGTATCCTCACCATCTCTATCATGTCTAGGAAAGCTTTTCGGAATATCAGTTCTTCTTCTTTGGGATCAATATCTTCAGGAGCTTCTCCTTCTCTTGAAGACATGCTTGAGGCTTCTTCAATGGATCTTGGAGGTGGCTCTCTGGCCCTTCTTGATTGTGGATTACTTTGTGCACTAACCAAGTGTCCTTCACATCTCTTGATTTTAAGCCTAGTAAGCATCAAAACTTGCAAACAATCAACTATATCTTTGCACAAAACAAATGCTAAGTAAAACTCTAGCTCCTAAGGCTCAAATCCTTAGCTCTGATACCATCTGATCTGAAAATGGAACTAGTTAGGAAACTGAATTGATCATTGGAACTTAAATGTTCCATCGGTTCAGAAGAACTTGATCCATCCAAATAATGATCATGAGAAATTGCATAAAGATCTTCCTGAAAAAAGAGTTGATATAAAAATCATTGTTGCCGAGAAATAAATGGGTAATTGTGTCATTGACATTCAGTTCATGAATGTTTGGAATCCATATTGTACAAGGAGACATTATTTTCGCCAATTCGAAGGTAATATGGAAATGGTCATACGAGATTTGCCATTGAATTGCTCATTCAATAAGAATGAGCAATATCATGCCTTGAAGAGGACTCAAACCTCCACGCTCTTAAGCACGAGATTTTGAGTCTCGCGTGTCTACCATTTCAGCATCAAGGCATCCCAAAAGTGAATTCTATTCCATGCATATATATGTGTGTGTGTGTGTGTGTGTGTGTGTGTGTGTGTAATGCTGTGAAAAGTATCCATTTCCAATTAATTAAGTGTGCAAAGTATTCTCCATGTCTTGCAAGTTAAACAAAGTGTTTTTGATAAGGTTTATGAGTCTTATGTGTGAGGGAATGTTAATTAAATTTATTGTTTAACATATTAAATCAGAAATACATAGCAGATAAACTTCACCATAACATAACACAGCAACATGATGAGGCAGTTCACCCCTCCTGGGCTACATCTGTCAAGTCCAAGGCTCCCAATGGGCATGTCCTTGCTCTATTAAGTTTCTCAAATTGGTTATACAGTGAGAAATATGCCTAAATAGGAAAAACCAGCTGTGACATTGAATTTAGAAGACAGAAATAAGCTAAAAATGACTTTTGTTTCACCTCAAATAGTGAAGTATAGCCCAATACAGCTCCATTTCCCTGATGGCCCTGATGGCTCTCCAAGCTGTAGAAATTTGAATAACTGATATGTTATTCACCGAGATTCTCCTAATCACACACTATTTTATCTTCATGCACAATACAGAATCTCTTCTACCATTGATCATTAGATGCGAAAATAAAATCAATTTCAAGCACACATTAAAGCCATAAAAATTCACACATATGAACACAGTATGTAATGGGAAAGCTTAAAGTTGAAAAACCCCAACTATCTGTATATTATATATGTCATAGATATCATGTAACAATCATCATACAAAGCTCCTCACAAGCTCTCATTATAATCTCCACTTGTTACACACTAATCAGGCTTGATCTTGCAAATCCCATGCATCGATCTTTGCCAGCCTTTAGCCTGCCTCTATTGCGCAATCCCTGTTGAAGAATGCCTCTTGATGAGAATTTATTACCCCATCCTTGCTCACACAGTATTTATAGGCATCTCTAGTGAGTGTTGGATGCAAACCATGCATCACTTATAGTCACAACTAATAGTCACACTTGCCCTTTCACCTATCTCTGCACTGGTCTCCACTGAAACTGTCCATGCACTGAAGTTAACTGATGTATTCTTTAGTTGATCAATGAGTTTATAATTAGTGAATTAATTAATAATTAATTCACACCACTCTCACTAATTGTACCTATTAGTTAACTTGGATACAAAAAGCTCAACTATGTTTAGATTAGTTAAACTGAATACAACTCCACTAACTTCCTCAATCAACTCCACCAAACTCTGTCACATGAGTTCTAACTGAAGTATCCATGCAATAGCTCCACTTAACCCTCAGGAATAGCGTAATTCCTTCTGTCAGCTCATGTGCCACATCTGTGCACTTAAATGATGTGCTCCAAGAGAATAAGATAATGTTTAGAGTCCAAATATTATTAAGAGCTAATAATATTTGACATATCTATTTTTAGACTGGCAATCTAAAAATAGATTCCGCCCAATATGTCTAAAAATAGAAGTCCATCTATTTTTCCAACTTGACCAACCATCCACAAATAGAATCCCGCAACTTATAGAACATGATCCATATGTCTAAAAATAGACATAGTCTAATAATAGACTTTGCGACAAAAATCACCTGTGTGGCCCCCACCTAGTTTTGGTGATCACTTTCCAACTAGGATCAGGAATGATGTTTCAGGATGCCTCCTTCACTGTTTCTTGTTGCAATCTTCAACACAAGCTTCCCTGAAGAAAAAGTGGCTAAAGAAAACCTCTGTTCACTCTGCAACCTGTCCCAAACTCTCCAAACTGCTCAAAATACCCAAAATTGACCAAAATTTTGTCCAAATTGGTTCAATATTGAAGAAGTTATGATGAAAACAAATTTTCTGCACAATGTCAATTGAAAACCCCACTAAATGTGGGCTAACTGCAGTTAACAATGCCAAAGTTGGTAGACTGGACGAAAAAGTTGGAAGCTACTCCATAATGGCAGAACCATTAGTTGTTTTATTAAATGCTGAGTGGGGTGGGGTCACATGGGACCGCCGCCCTGACCGCCGGAGGAACCATTTGCAACAACCGTGGCATTAGCTATTTTGCAAAAGGGGTGGTCACATTCTGCGTTAACCGCCATGTTCTATGGTTTCATAACCCACCACTTGTGAGCCCCTTGGTCCCGTGGTTGCGGTCATGTGGTTAAGGTTGAAGTGGGGGCTTGCGCTAAGGAGATGGCCCCCTTTTGCTGCCAACAAAATGCAATTCAAACTTCAAATAGACATGGACTCTGTAACATGTTAAGAACTAGTTGATAGATGGATTGGTTGGGCTCGTGGGCTGCCAGCGGGGAGACCCCAGTTCGACTCTTACAGAGTAACAAAATTTTTGAATTCCTTTCAACTGTTGCCTGGGGCCACGAGGTGGCCTTCAGGCCTTCCACGTGGCAACTCCTGATTGAGCCGCCCAAACATAAGTCAACCCAACATCAAATACAAACTTGCCACTTTTTAATAAACCATTCGTCCAAATGGAATATTCTAAGGAATATTCTTGAAATATTCTTTGGAATATTCTTTTTTAATATTTCCAAAGTCAAAAGTCAACTTTATTCAACTTGTTTTTTGGAGGATACTGAAAACTTCAAACCTGCATAAATTTCACATACAACGTCGGATTTGAGTGTCGTTCACAGCGCCAGAATCATAGTGACGAGGCCTATCTGATGGTTCAAGTTGCAACTAATTCTGAGCAATTCCATTTTTGAGCATTTTTTCAACTTTGGACATGATCACCTGATCACATATGCTTTGAAAGGGAAATAAAATCAATCAAATATTTTTGCAACTAACAAGAATGTGCAAAAGAATGAAGCTGAAATTAAATCAGCATAAAATGAGTAAGTGAAGTGAGAAAGTTCCTCAAATTTCACTCCTCCATCATGGAAAAAAAAATTAGATATCATACACTATTTTATGGTTATTCCTTTTCATGTAATAATTTTTGACACAAATCCATAATTTGTAAGTTGAAGATGTTTCTTAGAAGAAATGTTGATAGATCAAGAATATCTCAAGGGCCAAATATTTTGCACACAAATGGAGATAGTTATTTTGATCCACTAATGAATGAGATCGATTGTTTCAAATGTAATAAATTTGGTCACAAATCTAGTGAATGCAGATCTAGCCTTCCAAATTCCTTCATGCAAGAGAAATATAATCAACAAAAAGTTGACGAAATATGGAAGAAAAAGGGAGAAAACTGTGAGCTTGATTTGATATTTCATGATCAGCATGAGAAATGGTTGATTAATAGTGGTTGCTCCAAGTACATGACCACTGATAAGAGAAATTTCTTGCAGCTAAAAGAGTACGAAAAGGGAAATGC
This sequence comes from Pinus albicaulis, assembly GCA_034641835.2. NCBI lineage: Eukaryota > Viridiplantae > Streptophyta > Pinopsida > Pinales > Pinaceae > Pinus > Pinus albicaulis. The sequence goes on along the minus strand of CM076573.1, from coordinate 46,948,767 downwards.
TAGTTTTGGAAATGATGCAGTAGTTCCCATCAGAGGCAAAGGAACAGTTAGATTGGACAAGAAGACCAAAGCTAAAAATTTCCTTTATATTGATGGACTGAAGCACAATCTCCTTAGTGTGAGTCAGATGTGTGATAATGGGCATGAGGTGACTTTCATATCCAAAGAGTGTGAGATCAGAAATGATAAATCAGGAAAGAGAGTGGCAAAGGCCAATAGAAGTGGCAGCAACATGTATATTTTTTATAACACTAGATATAGTTGTTGCATGAGAAAAACAGAAGAATCTTTGTTATGGCATAGAATATTGGGTCATGTTAATTTTGATAATCTACTCAAAATTAGAAAGATTGGAGTAGTTAGAGGATTACCAAGGTTTCCTAAACCAGATAGAAAAATACGTGACTCATGCCAATTTGGGAAACAAGCAAGAGTGCAAATCCAAGGAGTTCACTACAAGCAGACCATTGGAGATAGTGCATGCGGATGTATGTGGCCCTACAAGGAAGAAAATTCCAATATGTGAGAGATAATTCATATTATTTGGTGATGACTTCAATAGAGCCACATGGATTATGCTCATGAAATAAAAATAAGAATATTTCAACAAGTTTAAGTTTTTAAAGGCACTTATTGAAAATGAGATTGATTTGAAGATAAAGCGTCTTAGATCTGATAGATGAGGTGAGTTCATGTCCAAAGAATTTTATGATTTTTGTGAGGAGAATGGGATCAAGAGGCAATGTTCCATATCTAGAACACCACAACAAAATGGTGTAGTGGAGAGGAAAAACAGGTTCGTACAAGATATGGCACAATCTATGTTGGATGAAGTTGATGTGTCAGAGACTTTTTGGGGAGAAGCAGCTCAAATAGTAGTTTATGTTAGTATGAATATTTTGTCGAAGTGTACAAAAAAAGACCACTTTAGCTACGCATAACTTATAGCCCTAACATCAAATATGGTTGCCAATATCTTCAGATCTGTAGTTAGTTGATGAAGACAAGTGCTACAAAAAACCAGATCTATGCATATAGAGACATTAAGCAGTAAAAATAAGGTTTTGCTCCATACATCCAATAGACAAGACAAGAAAAATTTTTGAAAGAATTTTTTGTATTAAGGGTACTTGGGAGGAAAACAAGAAGGTGTTTCCAATTCTCCTCAATGGGATGGATTCTTGGAAGTCCTCAGCACTTCAAATCTAGCATTTCTCTCTCCTGTTGGTGTAGAAAACCCAGACAAAGATAGAACTCAAAGGGAGCTCACACAGCAAATAATGGAAAATATGACAATGACAATGGCTCAAAGTCAGACCAAGAGTTTAGATCCAGAGTGATCTAATAGGGCAACAAAAGGTGAAGAATGATAGGAAAAACCCTCCTATTTATAACAAAATATTGGGTCATTCTAGATCTTGGTGCCATGATTAAAATAACATTAACCAAATCTAGATCAACCTTTTATGGAATATTTTATTATATTTGTTGGAGGGAAAAAGTATTTGACTTGGGTCAAATCCCTTTATTTGTGAATAATAAATAAATAAATGATTTATTTATCATTTTAAAGAAGTGGTTGAAGGATAATCAAATAAATAATGATTTATTTAATTATTTATGGGTGATTTAGTCATATTTAACAAGGAATATTATTTAAATAAGATTTAAATAATTATTCCTAGAAAATAATAAGATAAATAAAGATTTATCTAATTATTTTCTTTGTTTTGGGTTAAACATGACCAGGAAAATCAAACAAATATAGGTTTGTTTAATATTTCCTTTTGGGGTTTCCTGTTTAGACCATAAACAACCTAATAAATGTGTTTTATTAAGTTATTTTACATAGTGAAAGCAATTTTACTTAAGGTAAAATTGGTCTTACATGGTGTACTTGGGTCCATCTAATGATAGTAGATTAGATGACCAAAAAATGGTGTAACAGATTGCCCCCCAGCGTGCGAGTGTTAGGAGCAAATCGTATGACCGAAGTACGTTGTAAGAACTCAATCACCAGACATCAAAAGGGAAGTCGGAGAGAGAGATGTAAGGTAGAATAATGTGCTGAAGAACTAGACCCTGAGGAGACGAGACTTACAGGTGCAACAAGTCTCTTTTTATGAGAGGGTACCTGTGCTAAAGGTGGTAGGGGAGGCATACCTATGCCCGCCGAGACAAAGTACAAAAGAATAGTGTGTCCAGTAAACAAGGGACCGAACCATAAAGTACAGCCGGCATAAACATGAGCCAGATAGAAATACAATGAGGGATCCCATATACATGCTATGCCTGGGATAACAGCCAGGACTTATACAATAATATCTGAGTACATGAGATACAAATACAACCCAAATGCCCCCTACAAGCGGGGAAGGGCTCAAAAAATCTGACTGATACATGCAAATCAAAGAGGCGCTGCAAGCGGCTAAGGCCGACATCATCAAATATATGGAGCTGCATCAAAGGTTGTAATGAAGAGGTCATCCGGGCATGTGGGGGGCTACCTGCAGGGCCACCCCCTCATGAGGGCTGAGACAACTCACACACACCCGGGAATCATCAAGAGCTGCTGCTGCATCACTGAACCATCAAGTATACGGATCTCGATCATGTTGAAAGGAGTTGGAGCTGAGAAACAATCAAGTCAAAGGGTAATGAGAAAGCCCTTTTCCTGATCCGAGGCACCGAACAAGAGTGGAAGCTGGAACCAAGGTATACCGCCCTCTAGACCGATCTTCTGGAATGAATGAGCTGATGTCGACAGAAGGAGGTCCGCCATAGGTGAGGCAATGAGAGATCCTCAGCTAAGGCACGAGAGAAAATAGTAGAGCAACCGACGGACTAATACCAATGATGACGATGGAATGGAGGGGAATGAGTAGCAAATGGATGACTTCCCTTGCTAGAGCATAAAGGACATGAATGACATGGCAGCGACTGACACAGTATCATGAGGGATAGGGGACTGTGGGACTGACGGTCATAATGTGCGACACAAGAGAGAGACCAAGCAATGAAGGATGGAGGACTATAGCGGGGTATAAAGGGACTCGGGATAGACTCCCTGAATGTGATGGTGACTCAACTTGGATGCTATAAACAAGGGTGACTCGATGGTGCTGCCACACGGAAAAGGTCCCATGGGGGACCATGAAAACAAAGGTACTCCGGCCAAGACATCTGTCTGGCTTGTCAGACAAATGGGGTCTCCAAATGGGTAGCACTAGTATGATGTTGCAGTGAAGGGTCGATTTTGAGAGTTGTGGTTGAGGGGCATAGGTGCCCCCAGCATGATATTAGTCATGCCAAAAAATGTCTTTTGAAAAAAGAGATAAAACACATTTTAATGATGTGGTGTGCCATTTGTTTTCGTTATGGTCATGCAGTTTGAGAAAGGAAATGGAGGATTACCAATCTCTTTTAGTACTGCATATATGAAGCAAATGGACTTTAAGTTTTCGGGGTGGCATACCTGGTGTCACTATCCCAAAGAGAGGATTTGGAGATAATGAACTGATGCTCTCCTAGAAAACCCATAGGTTGGTCAACAACAATGTCTAAGAGATTGGGTTGCTGATGGAAAATGAGGGAACGATGAGGGGTATCATCCCTAGAGTGATCTGAAGTGATATGGGACTCTAGAGGTTCTTCTAAATGTGGAAGAATAATGGTACTAAAGTCAACACGACCCGACACACTAGGAGAGTTGTGGAGAATTGCTTCTCTTGGTCTCTCAAATGTGGGTGCCCCCTTACCCAAACATTGGGTTTCAATGTAATGGCCACAAGGTGTATGTGGTGTGAACGCATGGGTTCGATGTAAGGGGGAATAGATAAAGTCAGGGGTGGGGATTTGTTCCATAATGTCGTCATCATGATAGAAGATGGGGTGACTGGTGGAAGAAAGACCACCTGACGTGGCGAAGCGACCTGAATCATCATCATGAGAAGAGAGGTTCACATGCGTATCGTCACAAGGGGTGACAGAAGAGTAAGTAGATAAAGGATCTATCGATGTTGAGCCCAAGGTGATCGCTGAAGTAAGGTCAAGCGAAACAACAGGGGAGGGTTCAGAGGGAATGTTCCCCGATGGTCTCATGGATGATGATAGGTAGAAAATGTTGGACGAAGGCTCCGTCATCTCGACATCAGGATGGGGGATGTCAATGGGAGCAGTCATGTCTGGTAGTTTTTCCAAAGCAAAATGCGCAAATATGGGAGAGGTGGACTCATTGCGCTTGGCCTCGAATTGGCAGACCGTGGCTAGAGAGGTGCGGAAGTCCGCTAGGCGGGGACAAAGGTGGGTGTAATGGCCATGGAGGTCACACAAAGCATAGGGGTGGTTGGTGTGAATAGTCTGGGGGTTTGTGGCCGCGGTCGTGAAAGGAACAGAGGCTTACGGGACCGGGGACTCAGGGAACGCGACATTAACCATGGGCTTGAGATGAAGAAATTCAGGACAGGTATGGGTGGCGTGACCGACAATATCACACAAATCACACTGGATGGTATGCTTTGGAGGCCGAGGAGGGGTAGGGTTTGTCAGGGCAACCTTGTCCTTTGATGCCCCCTTGCGAGCTTTTCCCTTCTTACCCAAAGCGGTCGCAAGAGGAGGTGGTTCCTGTTGAGGTGACTGAGGCACTGTTGCGGTGGGAGAAGTCCTGGGGACCGGTTGAACCGAGGTCAAAGCAAGATAAGGTTTGGGTTGACCAGGAAAGGTTGGGGCTGGAGGATCAAGGTACCAGACAGGAATCCCAAGGGTTAGGTTAGGAAGAGAGAGGGTGGCCATGACAGGTACCGTGTACACTCCTGGTGGGGGAGCTAGGAACGTTATCTGACCAGAGGGGTAATGGCCAGGTGGGACGGCTCCTAAAGGGCTAAGGCTTGGAGGAACCGTTACAGGAGGGTAAAGAGGCTCATGAATACCAGCTGCAGGTGAAGGGCTAGGAGCAGGTTGCGGAGAGCGCGGTTGCTGACTAGCCGAAGCAGGTTGCTTGAGAGCAGCCCGAGACGATTGCATCATGCAAACATTCGATGAGCTGGGGTCAGAGATAGGAGGAGGAGGAAGACCAGGGAAGGTTCCAAGCAAAGAGGAGTCTTTGTAGACGCCGGGAGAGACACTGGTCAAAGAATCGACGGTTTGCTTATTGGCTACAGAAGAGATGGTCGTCTCAGGTGAGGTCTGAGATTTTGGCTCATGATATGTCAACTGGTCAATGGTGACTATCTTTCCATTATGAGGGAAAGACATCTTGCGGAAAACCGCGGATGGGATAGCAGACATAGCATAGGTGTAGCTTCGCCCCAATAGAATGTTGTAGTCTAGCGGGGCGTCGATGACTTCGACGTCAACGCAAACAGTCTTACCGGCAAGGGTGATAGGACAATTACGGAAGAGGCCAATGGGCTGGGAGGCGTGGCCGTCCCACGCTCGAAGGGTGATCATGGAAGGGGCCAGCTCAGGGGATCCGAGTTGCTTCCAAACCGAAGCAGACATCACGCAGGTGGATGCCCCCTCATCAATTATACACCGGGAAACATTGGCGTTCCGGATTTTGACTGGGATTTGGAAGGCGACGGAAGGAGGGAGAGGAGGATGGTCCGATTGAGTGGTGTCGAAAACAATCATTTGGTCATCAGCAGGATCTACAGCGCCCACGGCAGATAGTAGAGCCTTCTTTTGGGAAGGGCACGACTGGAGGAGTTCCAGTGTGGAAATGGCAGCAGGAGATTGCGCCAAATCATCTACTATGCTATACGAATGAGCGGCTCGACCAGAAGCAGCATTTCGACGTAACGGTCCTTTAGGAATCTTGGTATGGACCTCAACTTTGGGTTGAGGGATATGTAAGGGACCATTGGTTGTCGAAAGAGGCTCTGTAGAACCGGAAGAAGGGGACTCGGGGGCAGACTGAGCGGGAGGCTTGGGGTACTGGCGAGACCGAGTTTGAAGGTTAAGGTCGACGGTTAGAGGTGGATCAGAGTTCATCATGAGGATCTGGTAATTGGAGGAACCAGAAGGGGAAGTTTGTGTGGCCGCCTGTCCGTCAGGGGGTTGGGTAGCCCCGAATCCCTGCTGTGCATCCACTTGCTCTTGAGGGGGCAGTGACGGTTGTTGCAAGGGTTGAGAAGGCAAGGGAGGAGGAGGTGAAAATGCTGGAGGAGCTGGAGCACTAGGCTACGGATAAGGATAATGGTTAGGGTGGGCAACATTGAGGTAAGCAGGAGACTGGGAAAAAGGCTGAGGCATGCCATATCCTGGATACGTGCTACCGGGAGGGGAACAAGTGCGGGAGGTGCTGCCCCCTCCCCCGGGAAAACCATAACCCATGGGAGGCTGGGCATATGGGTGAGAGAGAGCTCCAACGATACCGTCGGCGGCATGAGGTGCCCCCGGTGCATTGACACCACCGGGTCTGGGGAGATCAGGTAGAACGGTATAAACATAACCCGTCTGAGCATAGATAAAGTCATATTTTAACGCCAGTTGGAGGGCAGCTTCTTCGGTTTGGGGGAAATGCGATGCGACATCTTTCCCGATAGGAGGCAATAGAGATCTAAGGAACCAGTCCATGTAGACACGGTCTTCGAAAGTAGGGGATTGACATAGGCTCTTTCGTCTCCGCCATTCCTGGACATGATCGGATAGGCGGGTCGCAGATGATTGACAGAAAGAAGTCAAAAGTTCGATACCAGTGTCATAACGAAGGGGAAGTTGGAAGTAAGATAAAAAAGCCCGGGCAAGAGTCGCAAAGGTGGTATGAGAGGAAGGGGCCTGATCAACATACCACTTAGAATCCGTGCCTGTAAGCGTTCGTTGGAACAACCGAAGATGGACAAAGTCATCGGTAATGGAGGTAGATGAACACCACATGTGGAAAGATCGAACATGATTTGAAGGATCTTCTCCAGCAAGGCCTTCAAACTTTGGGATGTCGGAAGGGAGCTTTGTCGGCATAGCAGGCCAACTAGCATCATGGTGTATAGGGTCGTTAATCAATCGGTCCAAATCGGGGAGGCTGAGGCCTGCCAGGAAGGGGAGCAAGGGAGTAGTCGAGGTAGTTCCTGTGGCGGTTCCGCTAGTAGTAGTCCCGACATTAGGGCCGGGAGTACCGCTAGCGTTAGGCCCTGGACCAGACATAGTGAAGGTGACAGGGGGAGAACCAGAAGTAAAAGGAGAACCCAATGAATCAGAAGAGGAGTCGGAGTGTGGACTTGGAGGAGGACTAACTCGACGACGGCGGGAAGGAGTAGGTCGACCGACCGGAAACTGAGGGTGAAGGCCAAGAAGTCTCCGGGATGTGCGCCTTGGGGGCGCAATGGTGACAACACAAACATGGCACAAGGGGAAGAAGAACGACCAAAAAAGGCAGGGAGGTGTAGAAACAAGTGATTACAATGTCGAAACAAGGGCAGAAAGGTGCAGTGTCAATTGATTTTACAATGTTTTAAAGTCTTTGCCTGGCGGTGGTGACCAGGCTCTTCTTCATTTAGGGTGAGTGTGTGGCGTGCATTAATTTTAATTTTTAAACCCTGACGTTTTGAGAGCAAAAGAAAAAGTGTGCTGTGTAACTGAAAATAAATCTGCAGAGAACAATATATAATGCTGAAATAACAGAAAATTAACAGCTAACAATGCATCGATCTAACCCAAAAAGGCGGGTCTCTCAAAACTAGTCTAACAGAGGGAAAAAATCTAGTCAAAACACACTACAAAGAGGCCAATAGATCTAGGGTCGAAAGGGACAGGGATCTAAAGGAGAAATCTGCTGAAAAGAGGTGCAGAACACAGCCAAGAGGCAGAGGCAAGGTGGCTAGAAAAAGGGAGGAAATCAGCAAAAAGCAGAAGGGACAAGGAGGAGGCCCTAAAGGTAGATCCAAACAAAACTTGAGGAGGTGTTTTGAAAGGGGGAAGAGATGATTAAAAGGGATCTAAAAAGGAAGTGTACGGAGCCTATTTCATTGGAGAAGGGGTGTTGAAACTGCGATTTGCAGACACCTGAAACGAGTTAAAACTCTTCCACAAAAAGTGGAGGGTACTAGCCCTAGGGGCTAGTTTCCCACCAGATGAGTAAAACGGATCGAGCGAGTCGCGGGGGCGGGATGAGAGGTGGATAACCCTTATGGAAAGCTTCAGAAAAACCGAGAAAAATTGCGGAAAAATAGCGAGGAAAAAGGCGGCAGGTCGCGGGTTACGACTTTGTTTGCAATGCTGGTCGCGAATAACAGGCTAAAAAGTGTGACACGAGAGCTAGGTCGCGATTTTTGGTCGAAAAGTGCGACCGCGAGCTCGGGGTGTCCGTGGCGGATTTCCGAAAAATTTGCCGTCTCGGTTGCGGGCGATGTCTGTCACTGCGCAATAGGGCCAGAAACACACGAAAGTTATAAATTTTAATGTTTGAGGGTTTGATGGGTGAAAAAACAACATAAAAATAGGAAAAACAAAAAGTTGAAGAGAAACCCTAGGGTTTGAAGCAGCTGGATATGCAGGAATATGAAAAATGACAGTGGACATAATTGAAAACCGATGTGGAGTTGCCAGTCGTTAGTATGAATCTTGATTCAAAGTGTACGAAAAAAGACCCTTTTAGCTATGCATAAAAAATAGCCCTAACAAAAAAATATGGCTACCAATATCTTCAGATCTGCGGTTAGTTGATCAAGAAAAGTGCTGCAAAAAACCGGATCTATGCATATAGAGACATTAAGTAGTAAAAATAAGGTTTTGCTCCATACATCCAATAGACAAGACAAGAACAATTTTTGAAAGAATTTTTTGTATTAAGGGCACCTGGGAGGAAAACAAGAAGGTGTTTCCAATTCTCCTCAATGGGATGGGTTCTTGGAAGTCCTCAGCACTTCAGATCTAGTATTTCTCTCTCCTGTTGGTGTAGAAAACCCAGATAAAGATAGAACTCAAAGGGAGCTCACACAACAAATAATGGAAAATATGACAATGATAATGGCTCAAAGTCAGACCAAGAGTTTAGATCCAGAGTGATCTAATAGGCAACAAAAGGTGAAGAATGGTAGGAAAAACCCTCCTATTTATAACAAAATATTGGGTCATTCTACATCTTGGTGCATGATTAAAATAATGTTAACCAAATCTAGATCCACCTTTTATGGAATATTTTATTATATTTGTTGGAGGGAAAAAGTATTTGACTTGGGTCAAATCCCTTTATTTGTGAATAATAAATAAATAAATGATTTATTTATCATTTTAAAGAAGTGGTTGAAGGATAATCAAATAAATAATGATTTATTTAATTATTTATGGGTGATTTAGTCATATTTAACAAGGAATATTATTTAAATAAGATTTAAATAATTATTCATAGAAAATAATAAGATAAATAAATATTTATCTAATTAATTTCTTTGTTTTGGGTTAAACATGACCAGGAAAATCAAACAAATATAGGTTTGTTTAATATTTCCTTTTGGGGTTTCCTTTTTAGACCATAAACAACCTAATAAATGTGTTTTATTAAGTTATTTTACATAGTGAAAGCAATTTTACTTAGGGTAAAATTGGTCTTACGTGGTGTACTTGGGTCCATCTAATGATAGTAGGTTAGATGACCAAAAAATGGTGTAACAGTTTATTTGGCCAATAGAATTCTTCCTAGGCCTAACAGTGACAAAACTCCATATGATTTGTGGAAAGGGAGACCAAGAAAAGTTGACCACTTCAAAATATTTGGGAGCAAATGCTACATCAAAATTATGGAAGACAAACTTGGAAAGTTCGAACCAAGAGCTGATGAAGGCATATTCCTTTGATATTATTTCAAGAGCAAGGGACACAAATGCTACAACAAGAGAACCAAAAAGGTAATAGAAGGTATTGATATTGTTTTTAATGAAGATTTTCCTAAATCTAATGATTCCAAATATGTTGTGGTTAATCATGATTTCATAGAATATGAGTATCAAGAAATTTTTGAAGAAGAGGAAGAAGAGAAAAAGACCTCCACTGCCAAGAAGGCTCCACCAAGTCACATCCAAAAGAAGCACTCGAAAAGTCAAATCCTTGGAAATAAAGAGCTTCAAGTGCAAAGAATGAGGAAGTTCTTAGATTGCTTCAATCAAGCACATTTTGCACTATTAGGCTAAAGAAGATCAAATTCGAATCAAAACAATGAATGAAGAATTAGAACGAAATGAGAAGAACAATGCATGAGAGCTTGTGCCAAGGCCAAAGGTCAAAAACATTATTGGAACCAAGTGGGTGTTCAAGAACAAGCTAGATGAATAAGGAAAATTGGTAAGGAATGAAGCAAGACTTGTGTACAAAGGGTATACTCAAGTATAAGATATTTATTTTGATGAAACGGTTGCACCTATAGCTAGATTAGATGTTATAAGAATGTTTTTGTCCTTTGAATGCTATAAGAAAATTAAAGTTTATCAAATGGATGTAAAATCAGCTTTCTTGAATGGTGATCTAGAAGAGAAATTTATATAGAGCATCCTGAAGTTTTCTTATTGGGTGATGATGAGAATGTCAGTGTGTATGTTGAAAAAGGATCTTTATGGCTTGAAAAAATTTGGAGAACATGGGCCAAAATTTTTCACAAGAAATGAAAAAATAATTTGAGATGTCAATGTTGGTTGAGCCTACTTTATTTCTTGGTTTGCAATTTCTTTAAGATGATAAAGGAATTTTCATTTCTCAATCAAAGTATATTAGAGATAAATTTTAAAAAAAAAATGGCATGGAAGACTGCAAACCAATATGCACTCCTATGGTAACTGGTTGTAAATTGAGAAAAGATGATGAATCACCAGAAGTAAATCATTCCATGTATCATTACATGACTGGCATCTTATTGTATCTAACTTATTCTAGACCTGATATTATCCAATTTGTAGGATTGGTCTCAAGATTTCAAGCTAAGCCAAAGGAGACTCGTCTTAATGCAATAAAGAGATCTTCAAGTACCTTCAAGGAACTCTTGAATATCGATTATGGTATCCCAAAGATAAAAAATTAAATTTGATTACTTTTACTGAGTTGATTGGGCTAGTAGTATTGATGACAGGAAAATTACTTTAGGAGCAGCCCACTTTGTAGTATTTTTTTGTTCTCTTGGGAAAGCAAGAAACAAATTTCTATTTATTTGTCCATTTTTGAAATTGAAGACAAGAAAAGTAAAATAAGCATCTCCAAAAATCCATTTATTCATTCCAAGACCAAGCACATACCAGTCAAATATAATTTTCTAAGAGAACAAGTGGTCAAAAAGGTTGTGAAGTTGGAATATATTGCTTCAAATGAAAAAATTTCAATTATCTTCACCAAGCCACTTCCAAGGAAGAAATTTGAATATCTTAGAGATCATATGGGCAGTGTGCCTTTTTGAAGGCATTGAGGATTTTTTCATGGAGCTTGTTGTTGTCATATGGATACCACCAAGAGCACTTTCAGTTGCAAAATTTATATAATGGGTGGTGATTGGTCATTTGCATGCTTTTCAAGGAATTATGAATTGTTGTGCTTGCTTCTTCTTGCTTTATTTCAAGATGGATTGCTTCTTCATGTACATTTCTTCTTCAAGATGGTGTGATCTCAAATATATTTAGGGGGAGTATTTGTTGCACCTCTTCAAGGGGAGTAATTCATTTTTGGATATGTATCACATTATTGTTATGTATTTTCTCTTTCCATTGAGTTCAAAGGGGGAGAGAGTGAGTTATGTAGGTGCTTAGCTTAAGATTGGTGTATGTAAATGTCATATTTAATTTTCACAAGCTACTGGTTGATATCATTGGAAAATTGGGAGTTGTTTTTGCCTATTTGTGTTGTCATTGATGTCACCTCTTGAATTATGTACTCATGAGTCCCTATGTATCATATTGATTATGGTGTACAATTTTTGAGGGATGTCATGTTGATATTAAATGTTTTCATAAGTCTTAGAAGGTATGTATAATATATGTCATGAGGTAATAAGACCTAATCTTAAGTTGAGCTACATGTGTTCTAGAGGTCTAGTTGATGATGTGTGTAAAGTCTTGTTGAGTCATGGAGTTGGTTTCTTGATGTAAATTTGGGCTTGGAAGGATGGTTTAAAGGTCATGTCCCCCCTTGAAGATTTTTTTCAAGTTTGAGGGCAAGAACTATTATTTTTCCCAGTCGTTGGTTGGATGTGTTGTACGAGCGATCGGTTGGATTTGCTCAGTGTTGTGCGTGAAAATCACGAAAAAAATATCCATATTATGCGCGCTCATTTGAAATTAAATTGATTTTGATGAATTCTAGTGTCATAAGTTTCCATAAAAAGGTTGGGACAAGTTGTGGGGCCTCCGGAAGGTGATAAAAGTTAAAATTATCAAAAGGCTAGTGGAATGAGGGGCTTGATTTGGTCAAAAATTATATCTCATTTAAATATGAAGCATGTGAATGGGATTTGTGTGAGCTCCATCACTTGAAGAATTAATTGATATCAGATATTACAAATATGTGGAGAAAGGTTTCTCATTTCGTTGGTCCTCTAGCAATGTGAGTGAATGAGTGTGCATGAAGTGCAAGTGCACAACCAATGAGTATTGTAGTGAGTTCATAGCTTCATAATTATAGTGTGATTCAAATATTATTCTTCATCATTGTTTCATAATTGTGTGCAGAGTTTGAAGATCATTTTGGAGAGTCTGTGTGGAGATATTTCTTCTCCCAATTGGAGAGTGGAGTTGTGACTACATGAGTTTGCTTATTCATTGCATGTATTATTTATGCAGTAGTGTTTTCAGTTCTGAATTTCATTATCTTATTGCAGAATTGTTTGTACTTGGAGTGGGGGCTTCAAGCTAAGTGCATATTGATTGTTATTGTAGGAGTAGATGCTCCATGTTGGTTGTGTCCAACATTTCTCATTTCAGTAAAGGGGTGGGTGGTTCATTGCTAGTGGGCGCTAGCTAATGTAATGTAAATGAGAATATTTTGAAGCAATAGATAATAAGAAGTATTAGAGAACATTTCAATGGTGTTTTTCCATGGAGGGGGGTTTTTCCACCTAAAATATAAGGTTGTACATGTGACGATTGTTTGTGTTTTTCATGTGCATGATCTTGTTATATCTTTCTGAAGTAAATTTCTAAATAAGTTATATTTGTAGAAATAATTTAATATTTTTGTAATATTGATTCACCTCTCCCCCCCCCCCCCCCCCCCACCCCCTCTCTCTCAGTATTACTTTAGTCTAACAAGAGATTCACATGATGAAGAATTAACCAAACAAGAATCTTCCATCTCATCAAAAACTTTGTCTTTAGGGTTTATAAATTTAACTTGAAAATGTAAAAGTCCTTCAAGAATGAGCTCACTTACAATGGATGAATGTTAAGGAAATAATTATGCAAGAAAATCTGGATCCAAATTAGTTTAGATATCTCAATGGGATTGTGAGAACCTAACATAACCATCAGTTGGGGTTGTGTAATATCTTGAAGGGAAATAGACAGTAAGAAGCAGATACACATGAAATAGATAATGTTAAACCATTTTATTATACTGAGAAATATAAATAAGTACAAGAGGTGATCAGAATTATGGCACCTCGACTTGCACCCGGCAAGTGTAGAAATATTGTCAAAATGTCAAAGGAAATGGCTGCTCTCTGCTCTAACTCCAACTGCTGAAATATTGTCGTGCTGCTGCAACTGCTGGGACCAAAATGAGTATTTGGGGCTGCTCCCCTACTCAGAAAATGCTGATACTTTGGAATCAGCCTCTACTCACAATACCCAGAAAAGCCCAGAGAGCGTTTTTGAAATGCTTGACCTCTGAAAATGCTTCCCTTGAGGATCTACGCTATCCTCCCAAGGGCCATGTTGGTGCTGAATGATAACCTCCAAAATAAGGACTCCCTCTCTCCCAAATATCTCCAATAGGCAAGGGTTGGCCCCTTGCTCAATCCTCTAGCCTGAATCCTCCAATATGGCACCAATCCGGAACTCTCCCAAGATGAACTGCGTCCTCCCCCTCAAGACTGCGTTGTCCTTAGATGCTCTGCTCCACAACAAAGGAAAACACAAATCCTCCCTCAAAATGATGGTAGAATACCTCACCCGAGCAAGCGCTCGAAATCTCCTGGGGCTGAGGGTGGGATCTCAGCACGAAGACACCCGGTGTACTAAACAGTACTGCAGACAAGCTAAACAGCCAGCATGCTCCAAGTCGAAATGACAAGCTCAAGATGCATAAACATGAATGATCAAATGAAGAGGATCTCCTCCCTTTTATCACGATGGGCCTCTCTCAACCCTAGGCCCCACCATCTCCTACGTGCCCCTTGGCCCACGCTGCCCCTCTCAGCTACGTGAGGTAGGCCCCATGATGCCCATGTGGTCTATGTCCTTCTCTCCCTGCATTGTCCATGTGGTCAGTATGCCCCACTTCCTCAAATACGATGTGGAATTTAGGGAAATACTTTATCCTAAGTGAGTTATTTAATATTCCACTCACTTTATTCATGCTCCAGCTAAAATAAGGAAAAAAATTTCAAAATTAATATTTCCAATTAGCTATCTCTAATTGGGAATATTACAATCTCCCCCGGAAAAATGTTGCTTGACCTCAAGCAATTGTAGTGATGGATGCTGCAATATCTTCTCACTCTCCCAAGTGGCATCCTCTTCCGGCAAATTCTTCCACCTCACTAAGAATTCTCGGAATGTCATGCTCTGCAATTGTCTCTCCCAGGTATCAATGATGGCCTTTGGCTATAGCACCAAGTGCCACTCATCATCAGTAGGCAAAAGCTCCCTTGTCACTGTCACCTGCTATCCTAGCGCCTTCTTCAGGCACGATACGTGAAAGATGTTATGAATCTTGTTGCCCTGGGGTAGCTCCAACTCATAAGCAACTTGCCCAACTCTGCGTATCACCCTGTAAGGCCCATAAAAACAGGGCTTGAGATTCTTAGCTCCCTTTTTCTTCAGAGTAGATTGTCGGTATGGTTGCAAACATAGGTAGACCAAGTCCCCTACCTCAAAATGTCTCTCCACCCGACCCCTGTCGGCATACAACTTCTGTTGGTTCTGCATTGTCGCCATGTTATCCTTGAGAGCTCGGAGGATGTCCTGACTCTCTTGGATCCAGTCCTTGGCTCTTGGAGCCTTGCTGGCACCAAACATCACATCAACAAAATATAAAGCATGATAACCATATAATGCGTAAAATGGAGACATACTGATGGTCATGTGATGTGTGTTGTTGTAGCAGTACTCTCCTAGGTGCAGACACTTCAGCCATGCTCTTTGCTGCCCACTGACATAGTTATGCAAGTAGCTTTCCAGCCACTTGTTTACTATCTCTGTCTGCCCATCTGTCTGTGGGTGCTAGCTAGTGCTCGGCGTCAACTCTATCCCCACCAACTGAAATAGCTCCTGCCAAAACCCGCCCATAAAGCGGTTGTCCCTGTCACTGACAACGGTCTTGGGAAGACCATGTAACCTAAAGATTTCCCTGAAGAATTTCTCTACCACCTGTTTTGTTGTATAATGTGCGGATATGGCGAAAAAATGCGCATATTTCGTCAGTCGATTAATGAAGACGAATATACAGTCCTTGCCCTGCACCATGGGCAACCCTGTGATGAAATCCATCGAGATACTCTCCCATTTCCCCGCTGGAATGGGTAGAGGCTGAAACAAACTTTCCAGATGGTTCATCTCCCCCTTGCTGACAAACCTCGCACTCCCTAACATGCTGGAGTACACCCTCCTTGAGGCCCTTCCATGAGAACCTCTCTGATGGCCCTGTAGGTTTTGGTAAACCCCTAATGGCCAGACAATGGTGAATTGTGAGAATACTGCAATATATTCTTCTTGAGCTGAGAGCCCTTAGTCAAGAAGATCCTATCCCTGTAGTAGATGATCTCTTCCATCACCCTATATCTGTCATCTATCACCTGCCCATCCAAAACCTCACAATAAAATCTGTCCTTGGAGTACTCCACCAATAGTCGAGCCCTCCAATCTGCTTCCAAACTCATCAAAGACAACGTGGCTGGTCTGCGTGAAATTACATCAACCACCACATGGTTCTTCCCTTTGACATAATCGATGTCAAAGTCATAGGCTTGGATCTTGCTGACCCACTTCTGCTGCCTCTTTTGTAGTTGTTTCCGCTCTAAGAAAAACCTGAGGCTGTTGTGGTCAGTCCTCATCCTAAACCTGTTACCTACCAGGTACTATCGGAATTTGGCCAATGCATGCATGATGGCCAGCATCTCCTTGTCGTATATGGCATACAACTGCTCATGTGGTAGGAGCTTCCGGCTCTCAAAAGCTATAGGGTGGCCTCCCTGCATCAACACTGTGCCTATCCCCTCTCTTGATGCATCACACTCTAGAAAGAATAGCTGTGTGAAGTCTAGTAATTCTAGCATTGGACAGCTACTCATCACCTCCTTGAGCCTATCAAAGGCTCACTGCGTTGTTTTTGTCCAATGGAATGCCCCCTTTTTCATTAGATCTGTAAGGGGTGTAGCAAGCTGAGAGAAACCCTTGACAAACTTCCTGTAGTAGGTGCAGATACCTACAAACCCCTGAAGTTCTGTCACGTTTCTCGGCTCTGGAAAATCCTTGATGGCCCTGATCTTCTCCTCATGGACCCTCACTCCATCCACCCCTATGATGTGTCCCAAGTATAGCATCTCTGTCAACCCAAACTCGCACTTGGAGAGCTTAGCATAAAACTGCTACTCCTCCAAAATACGCAACACTGCCTCTATGTGATGGAGATGCTCCTCCCATGTCCTGCTATATATCAATATGTCATCAAGAATACCAACACACAGTTCCTCAGGTGGCTGCGGAAAATGTGGTTCATACATGACTGGAAGGTGGCCGGTGCATTGGTTAGCCTGAAGGGCATCACCAATATATCAAAATGGCCATAGTGGCACCTAAAATTGGTCTTGGGAATGTCCTGTTCCCTCACACAAATATGATGGTACCCGGATCTCAAATAAATCTTTGAGAATAATTGTGCCCCTCTCAACTCATCCATCAGCTCGTCAATCCATGGAATAGGGTACCTGTTCTTTCTGGTCTTTTTGTTCAGGGCCCTGTAATCAATGCACATCCTCAATGTGTCATCCTTCTTCTTCACCAACACTACCGAAGAAGCGAAAGGACTGGTGCTGTGTCGAATGTGTCCAAGAGCTAATAACTCATGGATAGCCTGCTCGATCTCGTCTCGATAGGCCTTGGGGTTCCTATAGGGTGTGGTAATGACGGCCTGTATGGCCTGCTCTAGCTCAATCATATGCTCAAATCCCCGATCCGGTGGCTGTCCTGGTGGTATCTCCCCAAACACTGCGACATACCTGTCAAGGATGGTTTATACCTCTGGATGAATTGTCTGCCCGGTAGTCTCTACCTCTAATGCATGTAGCTCTACTGCCCACTCTATGTCTTCCTTCCAGAAGTCTGCCTCCATCCGGTGAGCTGAAATTGTTTGAGGTGGGTAAGTGTGCATGCCTCGTACCTTCTCGTGCTTCTCGGTCTTCTTGTCATCCCACTCCATCTCCAAAGCCTCCCAATCTGTGGTGACCTTCCCCAGAGTGATCAGCCACTGTACTCTTAATACCACATTGGTATCTGGTATGTTAACCACGAAAAAATGGTCAGTCACTTTTTAAGTGCCCATCGTCACTGCCAGCGCTGGGACATAACTGGCACACTACATAGTCTGATCTCCTGGGACCAACACTGAAAACCCATCGAAGCTCTCTATCTGTACGCCTCTCCGCTCTACCATCTGTGCATCAATGAAGTTGTGGGTTGCCCCACTATCTACCAGCACTGATACTCGCTGCCCCTGCACTGTACCTTGGACGGGCAGCGTCAGATACTTGGGAACTCCTCACAATGCTGCAAGGGTCCCTCCATTAGGTGCAAAGGCTGCACCTCCTGCTCCTGGTGGTGGAGGTGGCAAATTATCCTGCGTTGTATGGCTGCCCCCTGCCCCCAAGTCATCATACTCATCTTCTTCCCCGCTTCTCTCAGAGAAGACCTCGATATAATGTGCTTTTCTAGCAGCACATTTGTGTCCTGGTGCCCATGACTCCTGACAAGTGAAACACAATCTCTTCTTCTTCAACTCCCTCCTAGCATCATCATCCAACTATCCTCTACCCTGATTCCCCTTTAGAGGTGGAATCCTCACATCCTTCTCCTTAGGCTGGAAAGCCTGTCTCTGGGGGTAAGGCGTCCTGGTCCTAGGTAAGGCATCCTGCAAGTCCCATGTCCTGCCAACTGCGTCATGGAGTGTGGTCGGTCTAGTGGATCTAACCAGTCCCCGAAGTGGCTTTGCTAGCCCATCAATGAACATGTAGATCATTCATGCCGCAGATATATTTGGTGCCATCACCGAGAGTCTCAGGAAATCTGAGATGTATGTATCCAGACTCCCGGTCTACTTGAGCTTTGTCAGCTCAACAAAGTTCTCCTCCAGATCCCTCCGATCAAACCTCTCTAGCAACCTCCGGGTGAACTCGGCATAAGTTTTCACTATCGAGTGCCCAAGTGTAACCATCCCATGGAACCACCAATCTTGGGCCTCGCCATCTAGATGCAGCGCTGCCACCTTGATGGCCTCCATCCCTACCATCTGGTTGAGCTGGAAGTATATGTCCAGCTTCTCCACCCAAGCCTTTGCCGAACTGTTTGATGAACCATCAAACATAGGCAAATGGAACCTGCTCATCATACACTGAGTGTCTTCATCGTGATAATGTCGGTGTCCCCTATGATGGTCGCGGGGTCTGCTGTCCCACTGGAGCTGGACAAAATCACGAAATGAAAGGGCATCCCTGAAATCCTACCCGTATTCCTGGTACTCAGCAAAGTAATCACCCATATGGCCAGGTTCCTACTCCTGCTGTGCTCCTTCCCCTGTGTCTGCAGCCAGAAAATTGGGCATAGTGGAACATGTGGGTGCATGAGATGCCATGTGCTAAGTGGCATCGTGCTCATGCAAATGGTGGAATGTGCCTGATCCCTCACCAATCTGGAAACCCCTTGGGGTTTCACGCTGCCTAGCCTCTGTTGTCATGAATATCTGCCCCATCTCCTCTATCCACTTGGACAGGTCCTGTACTGACTTGAGGAGCATTTCCCCAAACTTCTTCACGTCATTATCATCTGTCATCAGTTCCTCCTGCTCTGCGTCCACTACTGGATCGCAGTCACCCTCACCGTAGGTGATTTGCAACCTACACTCTTGGTCACGGTACTTCTACCTCTATAGCAAATATATGGCTTCTCTTCCAGTGTCATAGACAACTCGCTCCATAGGCTGAGCCAGGTCTATGAGCTCTGATACCACTATAATATCCTGAAGGGAAATAGATAGTAATATAAAGCATCCAACAAGACATATAGTGCTAGAAACAAACCATGAAGTAGATACACATGAAATAGAGAATTCTAAGCCATTTTATTATACTGATAAATATAAATAATTACAAGAGGTGATTAGAATGATGGCACCTTGACTTGCACCCGGCAAGTGTAGAAATACTCTCAGAATGTCAAAGGAAATGGCTACTCTCTGCTCTAACTCCAACTGTTGAAATATTGTCGTGCTGCTGCAACTGTTGGGACCAAAATGAGTATTTAGGGATGCTCCCCTACTCGAAAAATGTTGATACTCTGGAATCGGCCTCTACTCACAATACCCAAAAAATCCTAGAGAGCATTTCTGAAATTCTCGACCTCTAAAAATGCCTCCCTTGAGGATCTACGCTATCCTCCCAAGGGCCACGCTGGTGCTGAATGATAACCTCCAAAATAGGGACTCCCTCTCTCCCAAATATCTCCAATAGGCAAGGGTTGGCCCCTTGCTCAATCCTCCGGCCCGAATCCTCCAATATGGCATCAATCTGGAACTCTCCCAAGATGAACTGCATCCTCCCTCTCAATACTTCTTAGTCCCTAGATGCTCTGCTCCACAACGAAGGCAACCACAAATCTTCCTGCAAAATGATGGTAGAATACCTCACCCGAGCAAGCACTCGAAGTCTCCCTCTCAATACTTCTTAGTTCCTAGATGCTCTGCTCCACAACGAAGGCAACCACAAATCCTCCTGCAAAATGATGGTAGAATACCTCACTCGAGAAAGCATTCAAATTCTCTCGGGGCTGAGGGTGGGATCTCTACACGGAGACACCCGATGTACTAAATAGTACTGCAGACAAGCTAAACAGCCAGCGTGCTCCAAGTCAAAATGACAAGCTCAAGATGCATAAACATGAATGATCAAATGAAGAGGCTATCCTCCCTTTTATCACGATGGGCCTCTCTCAACCCTAGGCCCCACCATCTCCTACGTGCCCCTTGGCCCACGCTGCCCCTCTCAACTGCGTGAGGTAGGCCCCACGCTACCCACGTGGTCTACGTCCTCCTCTCCCTACACTGTCCATGTGGTCAGTAGGCCCCACTTCCTCAAATACGATGTGGATGTTAGGGAAATACTTTATCCTAAGTGAGTTATTTAATATTTCACTCACTTTATTCATGCTCCAACTAAAATAAGGAAAAATTGGTCAAAATTAATATTTCCAATTAGTTATCACTAATTGGGAATATTACAGGTTGAAATGCCTCAACTTCCTGACATGTCTCCAAAATTTTTGATAGTGTATCATCAAATTTGGGTGGCTTAGAAAAATCAAAAAGTAGATATGCACCATTATCATCAGATGTATCATTGAATAAATTGTTAATCCCGCTAGTTTTATTAGACTTAAGATTGAATATCATATTCTTGGATAGATAATTGAGATACATCAATTAGAAAACTCCCTTGATCATTTATAGTTGGAACATTTTGCTCCTAATTTATGAAATATTTGTAATTAAAAAAATCACAATCGATGGATTCATCCTTTTCATCTTTTCATTGTATTTCCACACCATCATGTACCTAGTTTCAATCACGACCAACTAGGTAAATATCTAAATAATTTAGAGAAACTATTCATCTAACAAACTCGCCAAACATGTTCAGGTACAATTAACAGTGTGCCAAAGGTGAGGGAATATGGAAAGAATCAAGAGGAGAGATGTGATATGTAATTGAATCAAGCTAAAGATTAATTGAATCATCATATTATTCATCATCATAATGATCAAATAAAGGTATATCACTATGATCTTTACATTGACCTTTCTTTACTTAAACAGGTTATATTGAAGATTCAAAATCCTGACAACTTATTTACTCAAATTTAATATATGAAGATACATTAATCAAAAAAATTTCAAAACCATTCTGAATTGAAAGAGTATCACATCCCATAAATGAAGATCTCAAGCTATGAGAAGCATATTTTGAATCGATACCTCACAAATCTAGGCCTTCAAAAGAAGAAAATATATCATTATATGTACTTGGATATACATCACCACATGTGTTAATGGAAACAAGGATTTAATGGTTATGGTTGTCCAAATTATCAACTTGAATGGAGGATTCAAAGTCATTTGATAGGTTATCAAGATTGAAGGACTGGTGATCTTCTAGAAATGCAAGATTGTCATCTTGAAAGAGGGAAGAAATATGAAACATATCTTCATCACTTTTCTCCTCTACATGTAAAATGAAATGAACTTGTATATGATCATTTCTTAGTACAACAAGTCGAACATTGTTAATATTTGAAGCAGGTTAATCAAGTGTAATTTGAAACAAGGAATCATGATACATGGATGGTAGAGGTTGAATGGCATCCCCTAAGGAAATCATACTTTCAATTGGATTAGATTCAATTTTGAAGTTATGAGTGTCAATATCATCTTGAGATATCAAGGGGTTATTCTTCATCTTAGGTTGTATGCAATTACCCAACCATTCCAAGTTCTCCTCAATATGATCTAAATCATGGGAAGGGGATGGAGGTTGAATGGAAGGATCACAAATTTTATTTTCAAATTTCCCAACATATTCACCAGGAGACACCCAAATTGGTACTAAGAAAGGAGGAGGACAAGGAGAAAAAAAAAAATTGTAGAAATTATATACATTAAGCATGCATATGTCCTAGATTCCCCTGATCTCACAATATTTAACTTCTTGCAAAATACAGAATCATTCCACTGTTAATCTTTTGCGGAATATTAATTGCACACACATGTGAAGCATAAATAAAATCAATCGCACATAACACAGTTGTTTTTAACCGGGAAAGAGTGAAGCTGAAAACCCCAACTATATATTATGTATCATGGAATCATATGACAATCCTCATACAAAGCTTAGCAAGCTCTCAATACAGTACAATCTTCATACACTAATCAGGAACAATCTTGCAAATCCATGCACCGATATTTTCCCCCTGCTAGCCTGCCTCCACTATGCAATCCCTGCTAAAGAATAGCTCTGAATGAATTCGAGTTACTCTTTCCTTGACTGTGCAATCCTCATTGGCAACTCCAATGTGTGTGTGATGCAATCAATGCATCACGATAGTCACAACAGATAGTCCATCTTGCCATTTCACCTATCTCTCCACTGGGTCTCCACTGGAACTGTCATGCATTGTAGTTAACTGTTGTATTGTTAAGTTGATTAATGAGTTATTATTTATGAATTAATTAACTAATTAATTCACTCCACTCTCACTAGTGTATCATTCAGTTAGACTAGATACAACTAGCTCAACTGATTCTAACTGAGTTAAACTAAATAGAACTCCATAAACTACTCTTCCAACTCTGTCATAACTCTTCCACTTGAGTTCTAACTGAATCCTCCATGCATGAACTCAAAGAAACCCGGGAATTGCGTAATCTCTACCCACTGATCTACCAAGATGTGCACCGAAACAAAGTTCTCCAAGAGAATATTATTGTTTATTGTCGGATTATTATTAAGAGCTAATAATAATCGACATGCATCTATTTTTAGATCGACGATCTATAAATAGACTTCGCCCAATATTCTAAAAATAGAATTTCATTTGTTTTTCCAACTTGACCAACCATCCACAAATAGCATCCTGCAACTTCTGAAATATGATCACCATGTCTAAAAATAGACATAGTCTAAAAATAGACTTGCGCCAAAAATAGCCTGCAGGCCCACTTAGTGAAGGCGACTCTTTTCACTAAGCTCATCAACTTGTTGAATCTCAACACTCCCTCTCAACAAGATATGGATTATCCTTCACCCCAATCCTGCCTCTATGATATTCGAATTTTCTCCTGGTGAGCGCCTTCGTCATAATATCTGCATCCTGATCCTCCGTAGGAATGTACTAAAGCAACACGATCTTCCGCTGCACACAATCTCTGATATGATGATACCGGATATCACTATGTTTAGATCTATCATGAAACACGGGATTAACTGAGAGTTTAATGCAACTCTGATAATCACAATGTATCATTGTGGGATCTAAATGTGAACCGAACAAACCAACCAGAATCTTCCTCATCCAGATAGCCTCACATGCAGCTTGACTTGCTGCAATGTATTCTGCTTCCACTGAACTGAGTGCCACGGATCTTTGTTTCCTGTTGTACCAAGAAACTGTCGTAGATCTGATACTGAAAATCCCTCTTGATGTGCTCTTTCTGTCTTTTGGGCTTCCTGCCTAATCTGCATTTGTGAAGCCATGCAACTTCACCTCATCCGTCTGTCTGTACCACAAACCATACTTAGATGTGCCCCTGATATATCTCAGGACATGCTTGCCTGCTTTCCAAAAGAGCTTGGTAGGCTTAACCATCACTTGTGAAAGCTGGTTCACCGCATAGCATATGTCTGATCTTGTATTGACTAAATACATGAGCGAACCCACCAACTGTCGATAAACAATGGCATCCACTACCTCTGTCGATTTAGCATCCTCTTTCTTCCAATTTCCTAGAAGAGGAGTGTCGATAGGCTTGCAGCATTGCATGTGAAAATTCTCCAATATCTCCCGGGCATACTTGCCTTGTGACACAAACAGTTCACCTTCCCGCTGCCATATTTCCAATCCAAGGAAATAATGAAGGAGGCCCAAGTCCTTCATCTCAATCTCCTTTGCAAAATCTGCCTTGCATGAGTGTATCAACTGCTGATCACTCGTTAGTATTAAATCATCAACATAAAGTACAATGATTAAAATCTTACCCTCCACCACAATCTGGTACATGTTTTCATCCGCCTCACTCTTGGTGAAGCCAAGTCCAGTGAAATAGCTGTCGATCCAAGTGTACCAAGCACGTGGTGCTTGTTTCAGCCCATACATCACTCTTTTGAGTCTGCACACATGCGACTCGCTGCTGAAGATCTAAAATCCTTTAGGCTTCTCAATTTACAACTCTTCCTCAATGATCCCATTAAGGAATGCAGTCTTCACATCCATCTGATGAATGTGCCAACCCAACTGCGCTAAGAGAGCAAGGATAGTCCATATGGAATAATACCGTGCAACAGGTGCAAAGGTTTCTTCATAGTCAATCCCCTCGATCTGTGAGAATCCCTGGGCAACAAATCTCTCCTTATACTTCTCGATGCTCCCATCAGCAGCTTGCTTTACCTTGTAGATCAATATTGATCCTACAACTGATTTTCCCACTGACCTTGGAACAATCTCCCAAGCATTGTTTCTGAAAATGGAGTCATACTCCTCCACCATGGAATCTACCCATGTGGGCTCCTGCATTGCTTCTTCAAAATAATATGGCTCTGTCATTATACACTTGCTCATAAGAGCCATGTATCTAGTAAATCATTCAGGTGACTGTCTCTGTCTGTGCTGTGATGTAGGGATTCCTACATTCTATGCTGCATCAGATTCAGTCTCTCAGCTTCTATGGTACGTTGTTTTCCTTGTCTGATGTTTGGTTCTGCATGAGTGGATTCATCCACTCCATGAATCTCCTCCTGTGGCTAATCCACATCTAGAGGCTCATCTTTGGGAACAAGAAGTTCCTCCTCCGCATGCAAGTGTAGCTCCCTCTCAAGCGACAACTAGATGGCTTTCACCTCATTGAATTTTATATCTCATCGCATAACAGTCATCCGACTGTCTGGAAAATACACATGATAATTATGAGGTGTTTCTGTGTACCCCACAAATATCCCAACTTTTGCAGTCGGCTCCAACTTCTTCCTGGCTTCCTTTCTCACATGAATGTAAACAAATGAGCCAAAAATCTTCAAATGAGAAATATCAGGCTTCTTACCAGTAAAAGCTTTTTCAGGTGTACTCATGCCAAGTACTCTATGAGGACAACGATTTTGCACATAAACCGCAATGTTGCATGCTTCCGCCCACAAGTGCATCGGTAGGCCCCGGTCATGCAGCATCGCTCGTGCAACACCCATAATAATTATGTTCTTCCTCTCCGCGACCCCATTCTGCTCTGGGTTATGAGGCGCTATGAGTTCTCTTTGAATTCCTTCTTTGCTACAGAAGTATTTGAATTCGCCCGAGATTTATTCACCACCATTATCACTCCGTAGAGCTTTCACTTGCTTCCCCGACTCCTTCTCCACCAATGCTTTGAACTCACAGAACTTTGAGAAAGTTTCACTCTTCTTCTACATGAATAAGATCCAGCATCTACGAGAATAGTCATCAAAAAATATAACATAATACCTGTGTTTTGCTATTGAAGCAATCAAGAAAGGTCCACACACATCTGCGTGAATTCTTTCCAGGATCACCGAAGCACGATTCTCCTTCTCATGAAAGGTGGTCTTCACAAACTTACCCATAGTACATCTCTTGCACTGATCTGACTGAACAAGAGTACCCTTGGGAAGTCCAGTAGAAATCTTCTGCAAAATATTCAAAGCACCATGGTGAAGATGGCCCAATCTCCTGTGCCATAATTCGCCCTCATCCCGGCTCACCACTTCTTCTGCTTTTCCCACCATTGCAGCACAGCCATCTACCTCCAACTTATAGATATTCTTAATTCAAACCCCTATCTTCTTGGTTTGACCCATTTTTTTATGTCGAAGGAAGGATTTTCCCTCACTGAAAACAACATCATAACCTTTGTCTTCCAGCATTGCGACCGAGACCAAGTTCTTCTTCAGACTTGGAACATGCATAACATTCTTCAACAAGAATGGATTATCAGACTCCCTCTCAAAGGTAATGGTCCCAATTCCAGTTTCACTGTACCGACCATCATCACCCATCTCTATATGCATATGGAGGTCCTTCTCCTCCAAGTCACTAAACAACTCCTTGTCTCCCGTCATATGGAAAGATGCACCACTATTAAGATACCACACCGATCCCATACAAATTGAAACCAAGCATGGGATCAAAGAGAAATCAAGTTCAAATTGTGAGGCTAAGGCCTCTCCAGTTGCAGCTCCAGTATCCTTCTTTTTCTTCTTCTTCTGTGGACAGTTAGTGTCGAAATGCCCATGTTCGTGACAGTGAAAACACTTCACTTTGGACAAATCCTGCTTCTTGCCTTTAGAATCGGATTTTGAAGGATATTTCTTCCCCTTCCCTTTCCTTTCTTTGGTAGCCAAAGCACAATTCTCTTCATCTTCATTCTTCGATGAAGATCCATCCCTGGTACCTCGCCTTATCTCCTCCTGCACAAGATCTGACCAAAGTTGCTCCCATCCCGGTAGTTTCTCCCGTCTATTGACAGAGTCTTCGTAGCTATGCCAACTCTTTGGAAGCCCAAGGAGAGCCAAGCTCACCAATTCTTCATCATCAACAGTAACCCCCACACTTCCCAGTTCATCCTTGCAGTGGAAAAACTTCTTGAGGTATTTTGGAATACTATCGCCCTTCTCCATTTTTATTTTTCTGAGCTTGTCTTTGAGCGCCAACTTCCTCTGGTCACTTCTGCTTTGGAACAAGTCTATCAAATCCTTCCACATTAATGATGGAGTGACTTTCCCCTAAAGGCTGGACACAATATGGTCCTTCACACCTTCCAATAGAATTCTTCTCGTCTTTGCTGTCTTCTTTTGCCATGCGTCAAGTAATGCAACATCGCCAAATCCCGGCTTAGGAACATCGCTATCGATGAACTCCTTCAGCCCATTATCCTCCAGCACCGCCTCCATCCTGTCCTTCCAGGCTATGTAATTCGAGCTCCCATCAAGGGCATACTCCAATCACAACCCATTAAAGGCCATTTTAGTGTATACTCAACTTCTGCACCAAGAATCTTCTGTAGAAAATTCGAATTGTCCACCAGCACAAACTCACTTCACAATTGCAATATTCAATTAACAATGCTTTGATACCATGTAGAAATTATATACATTAAGCATTAATATTTCCTAGATTCCCCTAATCTCACAATATTTAACTTCTTGCAAAATACAGAATCATTCCACTGTTAATCTTTTGCAGGAAATTAATTGCACACACATGTTAAGCATAAATAAAATCAATCACACATAACACAGTTGTTTTTTACTGAGAAAGCCTGAAGCTGAGAGCCCCAAATATATATTATGTATCATGGAATCGTATGAAAATTCTCATACAAATCTTATCAAGCTCTTAGTACAGTACAATCGTCATACACTAATCAGGAACAATCTTGCAAATCCATGCACCGATCTCTACCCCCTGATAGCCTGCCTCCACTGCGCAATCCCTACTGAAGAATAGCTCTGAATGAATTCGAATTACTCTTGCCTTGACTACTCAATCCTCATTGGAAACTCCAATGTGTTTGTGATGCAATCAATGCATCACTATAGTCACAACAGATAGTCCATCTTTCCCTTTCACCTATCTCTCCACTGGGTCTCCACTGGAACTGCCATGCAATGTAGTTAACTGTTGTATTGTTCAGTTGATTAATGAGTTATTATTTGTGAATTAATTAACTAATTAATCCACTCCACTCTCACTATTGTATCATTCAGTTAGACTAGATACAACTAGCTCAACTGAGTTAAACTAAATGCAACTCCATAAACTACTCTTCCAACTCTGTCATAACTCTGCCACTTGATTTCTAACTGAATCCTCCATGCATGAACTCCAGTAAACCCTTGGGAATTGTGTAATTCCCTCAGTCCAATGATCTACCACATATGTGTACTGAAACAAAGTGCTCCAAGAGAATAAGTTGTTGTTTATTGTCTAATTATTATTAAGAGCTAATAATAATCGACATGCATCTATTTTTAGATCGACAATCTATAAATAGACTTTGCCCAATATTCTAAAAATAGAATTCATATATTTTTCCAACTTGGTCAACCATCCACAAATAACATCCTGCAACTTCTGAAATATGATCACCATTTCTAAAAATATACATAGTCTAAAAATAGACTTGTGCCAAAAATAGCCTGCGGGCCCACTTAGTGAAGGTGACTCTTTTCATTAAGCTCATCATCTTGTTGAATCTCAACAATAATAGGTTCCTTCTTACATATTTGGGGTATCTCATTACCAGCATATGTTGGGAGAGCAGAATTATCTAGGAGTTTTGGATTCAAAATATTTCAAGGTGAAAAGAATCAAACTCCGAAATTTTTCTATGGTGAAATTTGAATCAGTCACTCCCTCAAAAATTCATAGAAAATGTAAAGAAATTGATTAATAAAATACTATATAGATCGATTCTATCACAAGCATCATAATAATTATATATGTAAAAATATTGATGAAGCTCCATAGCGAGTTGTTCGAATGAATGAATGGAAGCAAATAGTAAAGTCTGACACTATTTCTTAACTCAACCTTCAATAGTGTGGGTAAAAAAATTTCTAGCAACATCTTCACAATTGATTTCATATAATTCACAAAAATTGAGAAACTAAGATGTATGTTGAACTGTGAATATTTCACCCTCGCCATCAAAATTCAAAATAGACAAGTCATCAAATAATTCCACAGGGATTGAAATATTTTATCTATTATAAAAACACTCTTGGATTATGATTTGGGAAAGACACATCTAAGATGAGAGATTCAAAATAGACTCAATGGGAAAAACTTGTCATTTGGCCTTCCTTTTAGTGTGAACTTTGACGATGTTGTAAATTCATCAATCAAGGGGGTCTCCCTGGTATGAAGTCCCAATTAGAGCTTACACCATTTAGAGTAGGATCCACAACTGGAAATATAGTCGGTTTCCATTATCCTTAGGGATTTGCCTTGGATTCCATTATTAACATAACACTTTATACAAACATACTTTTTGTAACATGCCCACCTACCCTCTTGAAGTAAGGGGGTCGTCAATGACAAATCCAACCCCCATTTTTTATTTTTTTCATGGAGACGAGATTGCAAAGTTAGAACCCCTACTGCTTAAATGAACTTTTCCTTTTTCCTACTTGATCTCTTTCATTCACTTCTTTTTTTTTTCTTTTTTCTTTTTTTAATTATATTGTATTATATCAAAATTTTCTCCTCTCGAACATAGGAATCAATGGGTGCATGTCTCTTGCTTTCGTGCGACAGTCTTCCATAGGCTTGCCAACAGTCAGTTAAGTGGAAGAGTTGGGGCATGTACGCTTCTCCAGTAACCAATAATGTCGACATCCTGACCCCCCAACCTCCAACTAAGTTGGGGTCGGCCCATTATTGAGAATAGGGCATACTTCCTTCCCAACATCCCAACCTCTGACTTCCGACCTAGTTCGGTCAGCATATTGTGCCTTACAACCATGCATCCTTTTGTCGATACGTAGCCTAACCTCTGACAAGTCAAGGTTGGTCCATTCTTGAGCACAGGGCTTAACTCCTTCTAGACGGCCTAAACTCAGACCTTTGTTACATCCTTAGACTCAAATTTTCCCTAAGACCCATGTGCCTAGCCGCGTGATCCCATATGTGAATCCATGGTTGATGCGTATAGGGTTTATCTCCCATTTTGGGATAACGTTGAGGTGTTCAATATTTATAAGATAGAGAGTGCCCTTCTTCCTTCTCCTAAGGTGACTTGAAATATTTTATATACATAGTCTCCTATCACTGATCGTTCAGATCTAAATTCTTCAAACAAAACTTTGGTTCAGGACTCCTTCGATCTCTTGAAACAATTGCAAAGCTAGACTATTGTTCTTCCTTCCAACTCTTCCATGGCTTGGTCAAGGAATTTTGGTTCTTCCTCCTGCAATTCCTTATACAGGGATCTCTACAATCTCCCCTAGGATAACATCTACCACCACACAAAATTCCTCAAATAATTCTTCTCGGTCGTGGCCCTATCTCCAAGGCCTGGTAGACCTCAATATCTTCTTCAGGATTATGCCACTATTCCAAGGTTAATCTAAATATTTTCACAATGTTACCCATATTGGCCTTAGGTGATAGCTACATTGAGGGTTTTCCACCCCGTGGGCCTTCCTTTCCCTCAACTAGGGAATTCCTTGCATGGTGGCACAGGTGGTCCTAATTATGTTATCAACCACGAAATTGGTACAAGCTCTAGAGAGGTTTCCACCTCACCTACCACATGCCAACAATTCCAGAACCTTTGCAGACTCTACGAGCCACTCCTTGGAATTGCTCCATTCCTTCCGGTTCCTCACCGGAATATTGGAGGTGGAACTTACATATATTCAACTTGCTTTAAATATGAGGTTGTCGAGCATTTAGATAAAGTCGCAGGACATCTAGGTAAAGCGGCAAGACACTTAGGGAAATTTGCAAGGCTCAACTGGCCCCGGGAAAGCTCTCCTTGACATTCATCCATTTCTTGTCGGGCATAAAATAAACATGTAACCAAAGAGATAATTTTCAAGCAAATACTGACTCTACCCTGTAGGGAACTTATATTTAAATTGTACATAATGAAAGGGTCTTAGAGCCCACTATTTTCAAGGACCAATTCAAGCTCTAAAGGCCTTGGCTATGGCCTATGGTTTATCATGCATTTACACCATTTTTATATCAGGTACTATGCAATTTCCACCAATATATGTGTGTGTGTATGTGTATACACACACACACACACACACACACACACACACACACATATATGTATATGTATATGTATATGTATATGTATATGTATATGTATATGTATATGTATATGTATATGTATATGTATATGTATATGTATATGTGTGTGTGTGTGTGTGTGTGTGTGTGTGTGTGTGTGTGTGTGTGTGTGTGTGTGTGTGTGTAGTATGCATATTAGGAGAATATCCCCTCAAGGTTGCACCACATACACAGACAATAATAGCATAAATGCAGTCCTTTATTTCCAGAACCATTATTCACAACAATACAATATGACCCAATCAAGTAATAAGTAAGCTTACACAAATATTTATATTTGTGCTTGAAAGGAAACTGATTATGGGACCATAAATAGCTACAACCACTTTCACTTGCAATTTTCACCCCTGAGCCAGATTCTAGAGTCCAAGGAGGAGAATGCTTGCTTCTGGGACTACATTCCAACTACCAACTGAGCCAGGGACTCTAGAGCACCTCTTCCTCAATCCCACCAGTTGATGGCTTATTTCTTTGTTAGCACAGGGATTCTAGAGGTTTCCCACCTCACCCCCAAGTGCACACATAGTGATTCACCCCCATATATGGAGTTGGGAGTCCAAAATATACTATACCAATGGGGAAATTTCAAAAGGTATTTAATCAAGTCTTCCTCCACTTCTTCCTTAAGAAGTTCTCTTCCCAAGTTGTTACAGTAATCTATAGTAGTTATCTCAATCCACGGCCTCTAGGGAACCCAAGTTGTTACAAGGCTCCATAGATTTCATCCCAACCCACAGCCTCCAGGGACCCAAGTTGTTATAGGGATATAGAGACCTTTGTCTCAACCC
Source organism: Pinus albicaulis (assembly GCA_034641835.2). Taxonomy (NCBI): domain Eukaryota; kingdom Viridiplantae; phylum Streptophyta; class Pinopsida; order Pinales; family Pinaceae; genus Pinus; species Pinus albicaulis. Next base: position 46,917,005 of record CM076573.1, on the reverse strand, counting down.
ACATCCTCTAGGGACCTAAATTGTTATAGGACTCCAGGGATCCTATCTAAACCCATAGCCTTCAAGAACTCTAAGTTGTTACAAGGCTCCAGATACTATCACTCAACCCACAACCTCCAGGGACAAACAATTGATCCCCTTCTCTACCTACCTCCCAAAACCAAGTCTCTGCTACCCCATTGCTAGAAGTTCCCTCAAAACTCCTTTTATTTTCCCCTTTCCATCCTCTTATTTTATTTATTTTTTCCACCAGGCTCTTTAATGTTGCACCCTTCCTATTTTTTTCACCCCTCATAAATTTTGTCCTCTTTTCTTCTTGTGTTTTCTCACGAAAGCATGGGTATGGGTACTTTTCCTCAGCCCATTCAATTTCAAGACCTGGTCCTTTTACTTCATGCACCACCAAGCCTTTAATGGTTGTCTTGAAGTTCAATTTTATTCTTTGCACAAGAAACCATAACATCCCAAGCAGCAATTCTCCATCACCAGCTCTGGAATCTGTGTCCCTTGACTTAGTCCTCTTTTTTTCTTTTTTTTAATTAAAAACATTGCAAAATATTTACATCATTTTTACAATGTGGGTCATACAAGAACCTTGGGTGGGGTTGTCACAGTCTCCTCCCCCTTGAGTTAATGTCTCCCTCGGTATTCATTTACACCTATACAATGCCAAAATAAAAAAAGTACACATATTTTTCCATGGATATTTATACAAATATTTCTATACATCATTTGCAATTATATACATTTATTTTAATCATCAAACAAGAAAGGATAATTATATTCCATGGCATCGGTCATTTCCCATGTGACCTCCTCTAACCCAAAGTGCTTCCCTTGCACCTTGACTTGCTCTAAGACTACATTTCAGAGCATGAAACTCCTCTGGTCCAAAATTTTCATTGGTTCAAGTTGGAACTCTCACTTTGGTTCCATTTATAGCACAAATCAATCAATCAGATGATTAGAATCTTGTACATATATTTTAAGTAAATAACATGGAAAAAATCTTGAACTCTAACTGATGGAGGTAAATCTATTCCATATGCTACTATTCTAATCCTCTCAGAATTTCAAATGGCCCATAATATTATCATGCGAACTTGGCACATGTCCCCATTTTTAGGGAAATTTTCTTAGTTTTAATTCTCAAGTAAACATGTTCCCCCACTTGGAACTCTTTATGCACCCTATGCTTATCTACATAGATTTTCTATCTATCATGTTCCACTTTCATATTTTTCTTTATGATTAGAAATTTTTGTTCCATATACTTAATAATATTAGGTCCTGCATACACTTTGTTAACTGGGTCACTCCAACTAATAGGAGTATTACATCTCCTACCATACAATGCCTCAAAGGGGCTCACCTTATGTACTCTTGGTGTCCTTTATTGTATTCAAATTCCACGAGTGGAAGACATTCTTCCCATTTATTGGACTTATTCATCACATACGTCCTTAAAATGTCCTCAAGGATATGATTAATCCTCTCTATTTTCCCATTTTTTTTAGATGATAGGTTGTACTAAATGCTAATTTTGTTCCCAAGATTTCAAACAATTCCTTCCAAAACCTGGAAGTAAATTTAGCATTTTTGTCTGACACAATCTTCTTAGGAATGCCATGTAGCCTCACAATCTCCTTGATGTATATTTTTGTTATATCACTAGCAGATTTGGTGGATTTGACTTCCACAAAACTAGATACCTTGCTAAGTTTTTCCACCACCACCATGATTCAATCATGTTGCTTAGTTTCTTTTTGAAATACATAGATACTACCTCCCACTTCCATTTTGGAATAGGGATAGGCTGCAACAATCATGTCAGGTGTTTTCATTTAGCCTTTACCTGTTGGCATTCCATGCATCTTGCTACAAAATTTTCCACTTCTTTCTTCATATTTTGCTAGTGATAGTACTTTTTTACAGCTGTGAGGGTATTTTGATACCCTGGGTGGCCTGAGTAAGGCTTAACATGGAATTGTTTCATTATTAGCCTTTTTATTTCATCGTCCTTAGGAACATAAATTCTTCCTTTAAACTTGACTAAGCCATCCTCAGTGAGATGAGATCCTTCATCCTCACCGCTATGTTGCAACTTTTATTTTATTTGCTAGTACTTTTCGTCCATTTGTCTGACGCTTTTAATTATTTCTTCCAGAAATTTTTCATACAAACTTACTGTTTCTAAGTGGCTTACTTGGATTCTCCTACTCAAGGCATCGGCGACCTTGTTTTCCTTTCCTTTTATGTTCTTAATCTCAAATTCAAATTCATTGAGCATGGCCAGCCATATTTCTTTCCTAACATTCAAATTTGTTTGTCCGAACAAATACTTGAGTCCACTATGGTTTGACATGAGCATGAACTTCCTGCCAAGGAGGTAATACCTCCACATATTCAAAGCATGGACTATCGCAACCAATTCTAAATCATGTGTCACATCATTTTCCTCATGTTTACTCAAATTTCTAGATTCATAGCACACTACTTGCCCCTCCTACATTAAGACTCCACCAAGTCCCTCTCTGCATGCATTTGTACACACCACGAAATCCTTGTCTGGATCTACGATTCTCAGCACTATCACACTGGTGAGAAATTGTTTCAACTTCTCAAAGCTTTCCACACATTATGCAATCCATTCAAATATTTTCACTTTCTTTTGCAAAGTTGTAATGGGATGACCTATTTTGGAGAAATTATGAATATATCTCCTATAGTATCCTTCCAATCCCATGAATGATCTAATCTCATCCACGTTCTTTGGAGTTGGCCACTCCCTTATGGATTTGATCTTTCTAGGGTCAAATGGTACACCTTCCTTAAATATGATGTTCCCTAGATAGTGTATCTTTGATTGGAATAAATCACACTTGTTGAGCTTTGCAAAGAGCTTATGTTCTCTCAACAATTGACACTGCAGCCAAATTTTTTTCATGTTCTTTTTCGATTTTTTAATAGATTAATATGTCATCAAAAAAATTATGAAAAAATTATCCAAGTATGGATGCAATACTTCGTTCATAAGGCACATGAATGTGGTTGGCGCGTTAGTGATTCCAAAGGGTACCACTATGAATTCCTAGTGCCCATATATTTTTTTGAATGAATTTTTATGGATGTCTTACTCCTTAATAATCACTTGATGGTAGCCTTACCTCAAGTCAATTTTGGAGAAATTTGTTGCTTCTCTTAACTGGTCAAAGATATCATCAATCCTTGGTAATGGGTACCTATTCTTAATGGTTACCTTATTCAGTTGTCTGTAATAAATGCACAATCGAATGGTCTCGTATTTATTCTTTACAAATAATATTGGTGATCCCCAAGGAGACATGCTTGGACTTATGTAACCATTGTCAAGCATCTCCTTCAATTGTCATTTGAGATCAACCAATTATGGTGTGCTCATTCTATATGGAGCCTTGGATGTTGTTGTTTCTCTTGGCATCAATTCGATAGAGAAATTTATCTCCTTGTGAGGAGGTAATCTAGGAACCTACACTGGAAAAACATCTGCATATTGCTGCAAAACAAGGTACTTTTGAAGTAATTCAGCCTCCTTATCCTTTGGTATTTTACTAGCTTCCCCATTCTGGAACACTTGTACTGCAAAAAACATGCATCTTTTCCTCTTGCTGCATTTGGATTGCATAGCAGTGATCATCCTCAATGATGTGGGTTTCCTCTTGCTTTGTAAGACTTTTTTTGTTCCTTGCTCATCCAAGCATTCTATTGCTTTCACATAGCAATATACCTTGGTCCGGTATAGGTACAAGCAATCCATGTCCAATAATAAGTCATACCCACCCAAACGTAACACATTCAAGTGGGCTATCATGGCCATGTCACTAATATCAATTGCACACGACCTTACCCAATGGTTTATTTTTCTCCTTGTGTATGCTTCCAATTGAACCAGCCAAGGCTCTTAATGCAACTCCTTTCCAAATCCACACTTCTCAATAAGTTATCGACTGATATAACTATAATTGGAACTTGCATCAATCAAAATTGAAATGATTTGTTATTATAGATTACCTTCCATATTAATGATGGATGCCTAGTGATATGCTTTGTGATTGTCCACTACTACATAAATTATAGGCATACTCCGAGCTACTTCGCCCATTACGCTTTCCTATTGAGTGTTGTAAATATTTGGTCCAATATTATATTGCTGTGCAAAATCTCTTTTTTTGTGGTCCCCACCAAAGGTCCAGTACTTGAGTGTTTCTCGGCCTTCAACCCTGGTTTGTGTTATCGTTGGTGTTGCATAGGTAAATCCCCTCTGCGGACAGAGGTGATCCCTCTAGCCCTAGGGTGGGTCTATCAGCAATAGGACATGCTAATGCATTGATTCCTAGTTAATGAATGAAACTGAGTAGGGATAGATGTCCTACCTTTTATCCAATGCAGTTGTCGTAGCTGTGACAGCAGTCTCCTGATCTTCGTCTCGGCACGTCGTGGACCTTCAGCAATGGTACTCAGGTGCCTACACACAGATCAGAGAATAACAATAGCATACGAAATAATATTTACACTGATCACTATCTAATTGGTCAAGGAGAATTAAACGTATTGCACAAGATCAATCAAATTAACACAAGACGGGAACCAAAACATCAGTCATGTATTAATTAAGAGAAAGAAAGAGATTACAACCAAATGAGCCTTGACATCACAGCCTCCTTTAGCAGGTCCAGTCGAAACGTGTCTCGAACATTCGTTGAGGAATTGGACGTGGCGAGGAAATCAACCTAAACTCTCCCTCGATAAGGGGTCTCTCTCTGCTCTATCTCACACTAGCTATATCAGATTGTTTCAGCTATTCTCCAAAATGTTTAGCTAGCAGCATCTATATGAGAGAGATGTATTTATAGGAGAGGAGGAGGAGTTTGGGATCCCTCAAATGGTGGAAGGGAGGCCTTATCCTTCAGGAGGTTGCCCAAAAGTAGGGAACAAGAAGCCAAAGGAAGATGTTCGACGTTATTCAGTTAAACAACCCATGTTGACTTCGCTCACGAAGTGGTTGCAATGGAAACTTCGCTGCTATATTTAAAAAAAATTCCAAAAAAAAATTAGCACGGGCAGTCCACTGAGACAGAGCACCAATGGGTGTTGGGCCCAGTGCTAACTTCTCTTATCAGCACGAGGCCATAATTGTTTTCCAGTGTCAACCCAAAATCATGTGTTTTTTATGGTTTGTTCCAGGAATAGTCAACAGAGGAAATGTTCTCCTCATGGCAAGGGATGCAATCATAGTTTTTTCAAGGCATGACACTACATATAAGTTACAGAAATGGTCCTCCAATGTGTGGGATGGGGATTGTTGGGACAGTGACAAAATTTTGTGTAACAGTTGGTTACTGAAAATTTTTATTTTTAGCAACATTGGGATTTTTTTGAAACGGTCGTATCTGATATGGCTGCTTTACTTCTCTCTTGTCTGGGTTTTTACTGGGAAAATTCTTATTACGTTCAGTGTTTCTCTTGAACTTCCAGTTTCTCCTTATCTCGGGTTTGTGCTTTGTTTGTTCATAGAAGTGTCCTAATTTCCTTGCCTATGCGTTTTACTAAACCTACCACCATCTGCTTCGTTGGTGTTTTCTTCTGTTTCTTGAAGGATTTTTTTGTCTCTATGACTCGCCCTCCTCTTTGATTGCCTTTGCCTCTGAAAATCTGAGAGACTTTGTAGGATGATTTTGTTGATCTTTGATTTCCTTTCTTGGGCTCTAACCAACCTCTCATTATCAGCTTTAAATATTCTCACCTCATCCCTTAGGCTTTTCAAGGTGTTCATCCAGTCTTGGGAATGACTCCATCCCCCTTGTAAAACCAATCTGTATCCTTCATTATTTCTAAGCCCATCACTTCCATGTTTTTATTGATCGCAATTGTATTCAACCATTTTGGTTCTCATCATTGTGCCTTATTTTTTTTAATGTTTCTTGTGATGTGATGCTTGCTTTTAGACTGCATGCCAACTACCAACTGAACTGGGGACTCTAGAGGACCTCTTCCTCAATCCCACCAGTTGATGACTTCTTTCTTTGTTAGCACAGGGATTCCATAGGTGCCTCATCTCACCCCCAAGTGCACACATAGTGATTCAACCCCATCTGGGGAGTCAGGAATCCAATGTACCAACAGGGAAATGCCCAAAGGTATTTAATCAAGTATTCCTCTACTTCTGCTTTAGGATGGTCTCTTCCCAAGTTGTTACAGGGATCTAAAGTATTTATCTCAACCCACAGCCTCCATGGGACCCAAGCTATTACAGGGCTCCATATATTTCATCCAAACCCATAGGCTCTAGGGACCCAAGCTATTATAGAGCTCTAGATACCTTTGTCTCAACCCACATCCTCGAGGGACTCAAGCTATTACAGGGCTCTAGATACCTCTATCTCAACCCACATCCTCGAGGGACCCAAGTTGTTACAGGGATCCAGGGATCCTATCTCAACCCCCAGCCTCCAAGGACCCTAAGTTGTTACGAGGCTCCAGAGACTAGCACTCAACCCACAGCCTCCAGCGACAGATAATTGGTCCCCTTATCTTTTCTTTCCTTCAGCACTACCTGTTGAAAGCTTTTTTTGGACGCTGACCCTCCTTACCTTCTACGTCTTCCTCTCGAAACCAGATCTTAGTTGCCTTGCTAGGAGAAGTGCCCTCAAAAATCCCTTTTATTTTTCCCTTTCCATCCTCTTATTTATTTTACTCTATCCACCTCTTCACTGTTGTGTCCTTCTTGTTTTTTGCAGCCCTCATATATTTTTTCCTCTTTGATTGTTGTGTTTCTTAAGCAAGAATGGGCCTGGGAACTTTTCCTCAACCCGTTTAATTTTAGGAGCCAAACCTTTTACTTCATGCACCAACCAAATTTTAGTGTTTGTCCTGAAGTTCAAGTTTCTTCTTTGCACAAGAAACCATAACATCCCAAGCAGCAATTCCCCATCCCCAGCTCTGGAATATGTTTCCCTTGAATGAGTCCCCTTTTTTTCTTTTTCTTTTATTTCAAACATTGCAAAATATTTACATCATTTTTAAAATGTGGCTCATACGAGAACCTTGTGTGGGGTTTTCACACTTTGAAACAAGCAAATAAGCCGACAATGTGAGGCATGCGATTGCAAGCATATAACATACTTTCACGGCAAGGAAAGAGAGAGTGAGCCTCTAGAAGAAAATTAATAGTACTATCCTAAAAGAGACACACAAGAGCATAAGAGGATTGTTATTTAACCTATAAAATAGTTCACAAGACAACCATGATCATAAAAAAATTAACAACGCACATTTAACAAGATGAGTATTAAAGCCAACGAAATAATTCATTTTCATTAGTATTTGTAACATATACATACACTGTAAAAAATTAAAGAATAGTCTCATAATCATTCACAACATATGCATGAAAGTGCACTGGCTCTAAGAGATTCATTATTAAGTGAAAGTGCCAAGATATGCAATTACATTGTTGCCACACTAGCCCCAATAGTGGAACATTAAGCTGCTACTTGCTCCTTCAAAGAAAAATCTTCTCTCTTATTCCAAGCTAGAGAATCCAAGGTGAAAGTTCAAGTCCCAAAAGTCCTTTTGCTTGAGTTATGAGTGTGTCTTATAATAAATGAGGTGACTCTCCACCTCCCATGTGACTGTTAACCTCCCTCATGACTCTTGAGATTCTACTATGACTTTTTTGAATTCTTACATGAGATTTGAGCTTCTATATGACTTTAGTACTCTCCAGTGACTCTTCATATTCCATGTGGGGCCCTTTTTCTTCCGCATATTTACATTTTCTCATTTTGGAAAATTATATAATTACATTCCGGAAATGATGTCGCAAGACACTAGACACATGTGAATCTTGAGATGACACTTTAACAAGACATGACTTGACACTAATGACATGGACTCGTTGATTTTGTCTCAATGTCAAGCTTCTTCTCTTATTTTATCTTTGTGACTTCATAAAATATGTTGCATGGTCTTCCTCTTCCTCCTCCAAAAGGCTTGAAAAAAGGGAATCTTCACTATGATATTGATCTTCCAGCTTATGTCACAATCTAATGTCTCTTCATCTTCTTGTTAAATGATCATCTTGTATTCATAGCCTTATGAGTTTACTCTAGTATAGTATTATTTTCCTCTTCTCTTAGCATCATCTTATCATGTCAAGATATGGTACCTGCAAGAGAAATCCACTCATGACAAGATGACATCAGTCTAGAAATATCCTAGTCTAACTTTCTTCATGAGAATCATTGACTGGATTGGAACTAATCAGTATTGGATTAGAAGAAAGGCTCAAGGATTTCATAATTCGTAGTTCTATAGGACAGGAATGAGGGACTAAGGCTTGCAACTAGTTAATTCCTAGTTTTGGAGGCTTGAGAAGTAGGATTGCACTGTTGAGGCTCAAATTTAGGTATAATTTTCCATTGTAAATATGCAATGCAAAGCTCTGAAGGAATAATGGTAGTTTTATTTCACAATTCAAATATCTAGGGAGATAGACTACATATTGAGATTGTGTAATGAAAAAAAAAAAGACTAGCTGGGAGGCACAATTTTGCAGTTCTAAGGGGCGAGAGGCAGCAGTTGAGCATTTTGACTAAGCAACGTGCAGTCCTTGGAGGAAGTGACTACAAAATTGTGCAGTTCCAAGAGGAATAAAAATTTTACTGAGGCCTGAGACTGCACAATGCACAGTTCAGGGGGGCAGACCAGGCAGAGGTTGACCAAAGAAGGATCAATTGCAGAAAATGATTAAGTGTGGGACCAAAGATCATAAATATGGGACCAAACATTACCTTAACATTATAACACACTTATATAATGATCAACCACTCGACAATGAAGCATTTACCACCCACAATCAACATGTTCATGTTGAAACAACAGTAGTACAATACTTACCTCCAGGTGTGACACTTAATATACACTTTGAAACACGAGTGATAACACTATTGAAACAATGCTAAAGACATGGGTAATGTATCTAATGCATGTTTTTATGATGGATATAAAAAATTAGTGCAAGAGAATGCATCAGAACTCCCCTTCAAGAATGTACAAATGACTCCCTTTGACTAGATGTGACACTCTCCTAACCACAAGTTGACACTTGCGTAACTAAGAGAAAAGTGAAAATGACACTTGCAAAGGCTTAAAGAAAGTAAAAGTGACACATGCCAGAGTGAAGATAACATGAAAATGACACATATTAAAGTGAATGCAAGAAAAATGACAGTTCTGAATGTAAAAGCGAGACTTTCAAAAATAAAGGTGTGTCAAAGAGAGTTGAAAAAACTCACTGAAATAGAAGTACAATTGCAATTTAAGTGAGGAAGATTGTCAATGGTGATTGTGCACTAATTTTCTACATGTTTTGCATAGTAAATTTTTCTTATGGATTGCGTAATCATTGTCACTAGTGATTGTGTAAGCCTTATCTTCAGGAGTTGTGCAGTTCCTATCTAAGCTTGCATAGAAATATGTGTGTTTGTGAATTCATTGAAGACAGAGCATGTGTGAGAAAGTGACTTTGGTACTTAGAAGAATACTTAACAATTTTCAAAACATTAGACGACCACGACATGACCATGGAATGATAGATTGCAAGATCCTTAGTAGGCTCCAAAATTCAAGTGTAAGAAAAATTCTGGAGGGTGTTTGCCATAGCGACAAAAAAACCCACGACCTCCAGGGGACCATGCGATTCGAATTCCATTATATGTCTCTAACTCTCATCCAATCCCATGAAAATAAAATATAGATCAACGACTTGAAAATAAATCTTTTCTAGGGTGAAAAATTCTTTTACATAAGATATATGAACAATTCTTGTACTATTCAAATAAAAATAATTCCTTGGTATATATAGGAGTTTAAGGGGTCATAATATAATTAGGGAATACATAATAATAATCATGTAAGGGCACAAAAATAACAATAGTGGGATTCTATAGGGCACAACAATAACAATATGGGGCTACACTAGTATTATAGGGACCTAACATGCCCCTCTCCTTCAAAAAATAATTGTCCTCAACGCTTGAGTAGTTTTGGATGTTTCTAAATAAAATACTTATCTTCCTATGTGGATTCTTCAATAGATAAGTTCTTCCACTTAATGAGATCCTCTAAAATTGATTTATTTCGTAGTTGTTGAATTCTTTTTTATGTGATTGCTTTGAGATCCAATATGTTTTTTCCTTCCTCATCAAGTTCTAGAAATATAGTTTAAACTGGGAGCTTGTCACCTATAACCTTCTTTAAGAATGAAACATGGAAAACTAGTTGTACTCTCGAATATGTCGACAACTCCAACTTGTATTCCACAGTACCAATCATTTTCAACACCTTGTAAGGGCCATAGTACTTGGGTGATAATTTATTATCCTTCTTATCTTGCTTGAGGTACATTTGTTTGTATGGTTGTGGTCATAAAAATACCTAATTTCCAACATCAAAACTTATTTCACTGCGATGTTGATATTCTTGTTGTTTCGTTTGATTTTTTCTTAGATTCAGGTTACCCTTTAAGAGTTGGAAAAATTGATGTTGATGCTCAGTGTGATCTTCCAATGTTTCAACGTTAGAATTGTATCTTAAAGATGATGTGATGGATGGTAGATGACATCCATAAAGCACCATAAATGAAGTTGTTTTTGCTACGGTATGGAAGTGTTATACCACCATTCTGCAAAGGGTAGTCTCTTGATCCATTGTGTTTATTTATCATATACAAATAGACAAAGATATTCTTCCAAACATTGGTTCACTATCTCATTTTTCCTATTAAATTGATGATGATAAGATGAGCTATGAGCTAATTGAGTACTAAGACCAAAAAAAAATTATGTCCAAAAATTTCCAGTGAAAATGCGATCCCTATCACTTACAATGATCTTTGGGTTTCCATGCAGCTTTTGAATTGTTTCCACAAATGCAGTAATGACTGTAATGGATTTGAAAGGATGAGATAGTGTGCAAAAGTGTGCAAATTTGGTAAGTATATCAACTACCACCATGATGCCATTATTTATTTTAGACTGGGGTAAACATGTGATAAAATCGATTATCAGAAGGGCAATCTTCTCTCCTGGAAGAAAACACCTATGCCACTGCTGCTGGCTACCTTCATCTATTACATGTGGTGCCTCGAAATCATTTCCGCTCGATGTCTTCATCAATGACAATGGTCGATTTCAACAAAAAATTGATCGATCTTCAGAGTAAGATCAATAATAATTCCGATAAATTCACTAAAATATTAATCAATCTTGAGGATAAGTTTACAGGACATTCTGACGACATAAAAAAACTTCAAGACACAACAGATCAGATAGAAAGAAAAATTTGGCAAAACCATAGCGAGTCCACAGACAATCATAAAAAAATCAATGTAGAAGATAAACGCCATTTGGGACAAGATTAATCTGACACAAGAACCAATATTTCCGAATATTGGACATAATCAACAGAAAAATTCAGCCGATTCAAAGAATTCAGAAGATAATCATGAAGAATCACTACATTCTGTAGAAGATCAAGTTATGAAAATTTCATATTCAGATGAAGATGATGTGAAGGAAGAAAACCATGATCAAAATGGTGAGAATAATGCACAAAACATTACATTTAATAATGGAGGAGATAAACCTTATCATAATGAAGAATATCCACCTGAAGATGAGGATGATTTCAAACAAATCGATCCCCAACAGCTTCAAAGGGTTGAAGTACACTTGTTGAGTGTTACTATGTATGAGCTTGTAAGAGGATTCAGTCCGCAAAATACATATACTAATTATTTTCAATGAATTACTGCAGCTGTGAAGCATGATATTCCTTCCAAAAGACCCATTGTTAAAGCACTACTATTGGATCATTATATTTCACTGCCAAAGCCAATGTGGGTTCTTGGAAATCTGTTAAACGAACTCAATTATAAAAAAATAAATTCAATGAAAGTAGAAAGCCAATTTGGCAAAGAAATAAAAGTACCGAAGTTAGCAGTGTTGGAGGAACTGGAGAAGGACCTTTCTGTAGGAGAATTGTCTTCTCAAATAAATGCACATCATTGCAGATGGTCTAGGAAGCCTTGCTTTTTACATTGGAGATAGAAGCAATTCATTTATTCTCCAGTTACTCATCATGGTATGAATTTTATGGTTCGAATAAAACGATTGTTAGTTTTATTAAGCGTAAGGCAAGACTTATATATGTGTGAAGCTCAAGATGTGGTTGTTGTGGGCAACTTTCAACGAGCACAAATACACCAAGTGTTGGTGGCTCTCAGTACTCCCACTGTAAACTCAGAAGTTGGGTTAATTTTGTTCCTAGAGGCTCTGCCTGATGACACACACATTAATTTGCGGAATGTTGTGCTCCATTTGATTGAGCGAGAGTGCAAGGGAGAGTAGATTCACAGTTCATGGTTAAGAAAATTTGTGGACATGTATCTGGAATTTGGTAGAGGTGACCTAGCTTACTACCAGAATAATTTTGAAAATTCTATGTTTGAGGATACTCGAATTTATTATGCTCGAAAGGCTGCTTTATGGATTTCAGAGTATTCTTTTCCACAATATATGGTAAAAGCCGAGGAGTGCTTGCAGAATGAGGAGCGCAGAGTTGACAATTATTTGCACTGTAGCAACAAGAATGGGTTATTATATATAGTCCAAGATGAACTCCTTGCAAGCTATGAAATTCAACTTTTAGGAAAAAGTGATTCAGGTTTCGATGAGCTGCTTTGGGATGGTAAGAAAATTGATGTTTCTAGAATACATAGATTATTTTGTAAAATCCCCAATGGTCTCCAACCAGTGGCAAGTATTTTTCAACAACATATAATTGGCCGAGGAATAGAGTTATTTAAATCCGCTGATGAGAACAGTAACTCATTAAACAGTAGAAGAGTACAGGGACATGAATTCCTAGAGAAGGTCATTGAAATTTATGACAAGTATGTGGATTATTTGCAGCATGAATTTGAAAATGAGAACTCCATTTCTATGGCTCTCAACGAAGCCTTCTTGGTAATATGCAATAAAACAGTTGGAGGAATCACAAGCCCAGAGTTGTTTGCATATTTTTGGAATAATTTATTGAAGAAGGGTGGCATTCTAAAAATGACTGATGATGATAATATTGAGGGTTTGTTGGAAAACGTTGTAAAACTTGTTCAGTATGTGAGTTGTTTGGGTCCTGTGATTTGGCTGATTGGCAAACCAAATGACAGGGAAACATATAAACCAGTCTTTATAGCTCTAGGATCTAGCCCTCCTAGTCTCAAAGAGGGATCTCTCAATATGTTTGCAAAGATATGACTTGTTTGCTTTGAAAAAGGTTGATTTTAGGCTAGTTATTAATCATGAGTTTGTTTGATTGTTTTGTGGGACATGATGATCTAGGCAGCATAGATAGAAAAGGGGAAATCTCTAAGTCATTGGGAAATGGAGTCAAGTAGAAGTTTGTAACAAGTTTTTAGATGAATTAGGGATATCAAAGGGTAAATCTAACTTGGTTGTTGGATCTAAAAAAATTTCAGGTGAAATGAAATGAATATCAAGGTTAAAGAATGAAAAGTAGAACTAAGGGCAGTTGAGAATCCTTAATTATATGTACTCTTCAACAAAGGGACTTAAAGCATAATTTTAACATGAAGAATTATTTTATAGACAAGGCTAACCATGAATTCTATAAATTACACTTCAGCAAATAACAATTTCAAGACAACCTTTCAAAATGAAATCTAAGAGTCAAGGAATGCTCTATTTCATCAAAGATTTCACTCTCAAGGACAAGAAAACATTTAAGATTCATAAATAACTGAATTCATAGAAGAGGGAACTCCTAAACATATGTGGTTACAGCTTTAAATACCTTCAAAACAATTATTTGAGCAAGTACAAAGGGTATGATCAAAACAGGCCTCTTTGGCAGACTTTGGACAATGGTAATTTAAAGGGAGATTTCAAAAACAGTTTTTAGGTAGCAACAAGGAAGCAGGGAAAACCATAAATCATCTTGAGGCCAACTGTATTGAACTATTCTTGAAATAAAAAAGGTTAAGGGTTTGAAAAGTAGTCAAATTGCTCAATAAAACCTTTAGCAGATGAAAACATAAAGATAGTGAAGAGTAAACATGTCTAAGGTGCTTCTCGGAGACATTTCTTAGCCTAAAACTTTTACTCTACTATAAGTAAGAAATTATGAAAACAGAATGGAAAACAAAAAAAACCTAAATAGATTAGAATACTTCACCAACATCCAAGCTCAGGGATCCAATGACAGAGCTTTCTCCATCAAAAAACAAGTCAAAACATCCACAGGTTCCAGTACATCAATTTCTTTTCTATCTCAACAGAACTATGTATTACTTCAAAGAGTTATCAAATTCCCCCATACAATGAGTTTGAATGCAGTATTTATGTTGCAAATGAGGAGGTGGAAACATCTAGGGTTCAAAATGTCATTAAATTACATATTAAATGCACTCCTGTCCTTAAAAACCTTGCAAGGCATAAGGTAGGAATGTCTCTCAACTACTTCTTTGTGTAATAAATATGTCTTTACTTCCTGAGGAAAAAATAGCTGAAAAGATTGACTTTGAGGCCTTTTTCTGTCTTTACAATAACTGTCTAACAGCTTATAATATCTTCTTTCGTGTAATAACTGTCTATTTGGATTTTGAGTTATAAAGTAAGTGAAAGGTGTCACTTTTGATTTATCAAGTGAATAACTACTCCTTTGATGTATCTGAGGCTATCCTTAAGCCTATTTTGCCATGATTTCATCATAAAACTATGTTTTTAAGGCCTTTTAGCCTTGATCTGCTAATTAAACCTTTTTAAATATTATGTCTATCTCTTTATACCTTGATACTCTGTTTTAACTCTGATTTTGCATTTTTAAGGCTGATCATGCCTTCTTCATTCTTCTTCGGTCTTCAATTGTCCTTTTTGCTGACTGTATCCACCTTCAAACTGTGTATTTAACCTTAAAAACTATGGGATTAAAACTTTCCAATCTTCAGTCTTTGACTTTAATCTTCATCTTTAACCTTTAATCTCCACTGTCTTCCTTTTGTTTTCTTTGTTTGTGTGCAGATGGCTTTTGGTGCATTGGAGGGTCAATTGTATAACCAGTGCTTACAAAACACCGATAGAACCATGAAATCAACCCTGGAAATTCATTTTCTTCATTATTTGGCTTCTGTTCGAACCAAAAAGGTCATCATCTTCTGTCCCTGTCCCTTTATGGACTGTGGGAGGGTTTTCGGCCCTTAAAACCGCCATAGAACCTGCAAAAACCAACAAACACATTATATAATCCTGTGGGGTTGGAAAAACTGCGGGTAGAGGCTGAGAAGTGGCGGAGGAGTAGTGGAGGAACGTTGCAGAGGGGGGAATGGAGAAAAATGTGAAAAAAGGGTTTAAAATGGAGTTGGGCGCAAAAAATGGGCAAAAGTGGTTTTGAAAACCACCAGTGGTTTTCGCGCGAAAAACAGGTGGTAAGCTATTTTTTATAAAATGAACGCGATCGAATCATTTCGCGAAATGCATCCTTTACAAAATTGGTGGTTTCGCATGATTTGGGTGGTTTAAACCCTGGACGGAAAAATCGTGCGATATTGCATATGAGCCGTCGGATGGGAGGGGGAAAATCCGACGGTGTGGAGAGGAGAGCGATGGAAAGGTGCGCGTACGGGAATGTTAATGGGAGACAGGTGGCAGCAGGAGATTGGTTGGGCATTTGAATAGTGGGTGGTAGGCCCCAGCAGGGTTGGGACGTCAGTTTTGATTGGAGTCGTTGGATCATAAAGATCAACGGTGAGATTTGATGCGAAACAGTCATGGAGTGGGGTAAGGGAAAAGGAAGGGGGATGCGGTAGGAGTGTCGACAACTGTCGATCTTCGTAGATCGACGATGGGGATGGGTCGAGGAATTCATAGCGCATCGGGAGGTAGGCAAAAGGAAAATATAAGGGGGAGGGAGAAAAATGGAATGCCGATGCGATGGGGGGGCTAAGAGCTTAGGCTAGGGCACGGTCTTGTGGAGGAGAAGTGACCAGGGGCCAGGGAAAAGGAGCTAATCGCATCAGTGGGGAGAATTTTGTAAAGGAAATGTGGATTTATAGACGAAATGCCGACGCAATGGGGGTTTGGGCACTTGGTCATAGCGCTCGGACATATGGAGAAAAGGAGCGAAAGGCTTAAGCCCTCAGGGGCTTAAACTTTTATTTATATAAAAAAAACTGTTTTTTAGGCCAAAAATGGGTTTTTAGGCGAAATTAGAAGTTCCGATAGGTGAAAAGGGGTGTTTTAAACCAAAACAAAGTGAGTTTAATGGTTTAAAAATGGTTTTCAAACAATATAAAAAAGTTATGATGGTTTGGAGGGTTTTTTCAGAGGAAATGATGATTTAATAAAGGGAAAAAGGGCTATTTTTCAGAAGGAAATGGACTAATAAAAACAGGGATAAAATAGCCTGAAATGAGATTTCTTCTTTGAAACAACAGGATAACCTTTTAGTAAACATGTATGAAGATTTGGTGAATTGACAGACTCAGAATAATGAAGGCATTGAGATTTCTAGAACTCATAATATTTCTTTGAAATATTATTTCTAGAAATCTAGGATTGGCAATTTAGTCATCTTTGGATATCATCAGAATTATGGATGACTAACATGAGTGATAAAGATTTGTTTGCGGAATTTAGCAGGAAATACTTAGCTGAGATATTTTTGCATGATAGATGTGTAAATATTGATAATGAGAAAAATAAATTGTCAAAGTTGAAGGAGCCCTGTGGTTATAATCTTATATCAAAGATGCAGGACATGGTTAAGGATTTCGTACTTTCGAAAGAATACGCAGACGCTGTGGTGGATATTTTATCGGACACATTGCCTGCCACAGACAGCATTCACATTGATACAAAGCTCAATATAATTCTGCCCACGCACTGCCTGTCGAGTATGCATTGCATTCAAGTTGATGGAGTCTTTGATGAAGCGAAAGACCTGTCAACTCTTGGAAGGGATCTCAAAAATGTTATATTTCTTGACGACCGGCCAACTTCATATCATCCGCAACCCCAAAAATCCATTTCAGTAAATACATGGGAAGGAGAGGACTTATGGGATTTTGATATAACTAAAATTGAAATGAATCGGAAGACGGGGGGACGAGGAAAAGACACAGATGCCACATGATTAGTTATCTGTAATGAAGATGTGGCACAAACCTGGCAAAAAGAAATATGTTCGATAAAAAGACATGATATTAAGACACGACAGTTACTAAGTTGTCTGCTACCATACAATATAAGTAAAATGACTTAATAAATTAACAAATCATAAATTTTTTATAAAGTTATTATAATTTAACTTTATTTATAAAGTTATATTATAATTAATTTTATAAAATTTATTTAAAAATAATAATAATAATTAATTAAATAAATAAATAACTTCGTAACGAGAAATCGAAAAAACATGGATTCAAGACAGTGTACAAGTGAAATATACAAAGAAGGTACCAATGACGTCACAAATGAGGAAACTTTTCAATAGTATAGCTTTGGGGACAAAGATTTTGAAGGAAGGGGCAATGTTATGAATATAATTCATAACAAATATAATAAATATAGTTATTAATAGTCAAATAAGGATTATGTAAGTAGTCATTAAGTTAGTGAAAAGGCATGTCTTTTAGACATGCCCATTCATGAAAGGCCACTTGCGTAGGTATATAAGCAGGACCTCATTGTAACATTTTATCATCTCTTATACATTTTATATATAATATATTATTATTACAAATACCTATTGTGTATTTTACAATTAAATTCAACAAGCCTACAGCTTTGTTGCTCCACTCTTCCCAAAATTGACTTGGAATGGCTAATGGATATAAAATACCAAGGGTATTAATTGTATCAACTTTATTTTTCTATAAAACCAAACATTATGTCACAAATTTCTAAATATCATATTTAGGGCCGTCCCAAAACAATTCCTTCTTGGACCTCTAGTATGTTTTTAAAAATCATGAGTGCCCTCCTATAGGAGAGGTGTGAAAATGTAATTTTTGTTTAAGTTGGTAGTTCTTACATATATATATGTGATCTTTGTACCACATTGAATCATTTTTCCAAATAAATTATTCAAATGCACTGAGATATTGCTGCAACTTTTGAATGAGTTTCCATACCTCTTCATCATTCTTTCATTCATCCCTTGCTTTAGTTATCCAATCAGGTTGGATAATAGATATGACACAAAACAATGCTTCCACATCCTCATCCTTCTTAAGAGTGCATCTACAACAACATTTTTCTTCCCTTTTTTGTAGATGATTTCAAAGTCATAAAATTCCAACAAGATATTGCAGCGCACACACTAGTGTGGGACCAATAGGTCCTAGCAATACATTAGTGTGAAGGCTAAATTAATTAATTAATTTGGTGCAGTGTCTAATTTAATTTTCCCTTAATTAAATTGGACAATAAAATGTAATCTTATCTCATGATCACTTGTAACAGTTAACTGAGTGTGATAAACTCAGATAGCTCATGTATTTCAAGTTGAGGGTGGTTGGTGAGGCATGCAAATTAATTCTATTAGTTATGGAGTTCGAATTGCAGTTGGTGCATTAGTTTAATGCATGTGTAATCAATTAACTCAGTTAGGTGAGTTAGAGTCAGTTGAACTAATTGTAACTGTTTGTTGCACTAGTGATAGATCTAGTGAATTAAATATTTTTTAATTCACAATCAGTGATTTTCCATGCAACTGATGATTTACTATTAATAGCTGCATGCATGTCAGTTCCAGTGGAGACCCAATTGATACAAAGGTTAAAGGGAGGTTAACTCTCAGTTATGTGATTAGTAGGTTGCCTAGATGCAACCAGACATCCATTAGAGTGTCTATGATCCTTATGCAGTTTTGGAAGGGAAAAATTCCTAAAGAATAGGGATTTCATTCATCAGGAATTGCGAAAGCAAGGAAAGTTGTTTAGAGGCTAAGAATTGGCTAAGTGTTGGTAAATTTTATCCAAGACAGTGTGAGACAGTTGAGAGAGTGCAAGAGACTCTTGTGAGAAGAGTGCATTGTAATTGTTTCATGATTCCATTGTTAATATACAATAGAAGATAGAGGGGTTTTGAGCAACAAGCTTTCCCAAGGAAATTATTTGTGTTGTGGTTTGATTTGATTCTTTCTTTGCTTCATGTGATTGGTGATTGTGTTTAATTTTCGCAATTAATTTGTAGAAGTGATTCAGTATCTAGCTCTAGTACATTGTTAGATCAGATTGAATCCATTGATATACATATGTTTGTATAATTTCTACAAACCCAACATCTTTGTGACCCATTTTTGTTTCTCTTCTAAATATAATATTTGTTCCAAGAAGTATTTAAGACTATCATGATTTGTTTTTACCTTGAAATTTCTTCCCATTAGGTAAGAGCATCATTTCTTCAGTGCATGTAGTATTTCCAACATTTCCTTCTCATAAATATGTTTTTTTAAATACTTTCCCTGTATTGGAAAACTTTCAAAATAAATGTGTCTTCCTTCTTGCATTAAAATAGCACCAATGTCCTTTCTTGAGGCATCACATTCCACAATAAAGGTTTTTGTGAATTCTATTGTAGTTAATGTGAAAATTTGAAAAACCTTGAATCCTATTGCAGCAACTTATATTATTTCTTCTATTTGTTAATTTAATTAAACAAATTATTTGTTTTGTGCTACGGAAAAAATCAAAACAAATACACTGCAACCTTCACAAAAAAATTATTGTGGAAGAAAAATAAATGCTAGAATAAATAGATGCACAATCACAATATGACAGTTATTTTTGGACTAAGTCCTCGAAAAAACCCAACTCGGGAAAACTCGTGTAGCAGCTGAGGGTTTTGATATTATGCAGTATTAAATCTGAGTACAATCTATGGATGCTTAATCTAGCAATCCAAAATATAGAAATTACTGGCAATAAAACTAGTGAGAAAATTTTCTCACTCCATAGGTGATCTGACACTAACCTCAACTTGAATTGAGTTGCTCCTTGCTCCCTCTACACAGTCACTGCATCAACCTATTGTTGGAAATATGATGCAATATGTTGTCCTTGATGGAAACCTACTTGTTGAAGTTGTCCTTGATAGAAACTTTCCTGATGATTTGCCTTTTGATAAGCAACCTATTTGTTAAAGATGTAAAAATAATGTTTCTACAGGTCAGTTCAGATGTGACAAAGAAAGGAATTCCAGTAAGTGCGAGAAAAATGAAATAGGAACTAGTTCTCAATGTATACGCAGGTTTGATGAAGGGAACCCGCGTATGGAGGCAATGTAAACGCTACTTGGTATACAAGCAACCTGCGTATACATACAAAATTAGTATATACGTCATTTTTATGAATAGCAGTCGCGTATACACGTGGGTACAAAGAATAAAAGTCATGTATACCTTTTGCGCTTTAAAATTATGATACCAAGGGGTATTACCATGGTATTAGCCCATAGTATTCAGTGTTGTATCGTCTATTTGATTTCGTCCAAGAATACCATCGACACTTGTGTGGTTTTGGCTCATGGTATTGATAAAGGCTAATCCTATATAAGGAGAGGAAGGTCATAGTGCAATTGTGTGCAAGTGAAAGGGTTGTTACTGAATACTTCTCTCTGAAGTATATCTACATGTGATGAACTCTAATTTATTGGTTGATCTGAATCTATGATGCACCCTTGAATACAATGATGGATCAAGATCTCTAGACCTGGAATGACTATGTACTTGATCTATTGAAGAAATG
This sequence comes from Pinus albicaulis, assembly GCA_034641835.2. Classification (NCBI taxonomy): domain Eukaryota; kingdom Viridiplantae; phylum Streptophyta; class Pinopsida; order Pinales; family Pinaceae; genus Pinus; species Pinus albicaulis. Next base: position 46,896,139 of record CM076573.1, on the reverse strand, counting down.
ATTAGATCTGTGACCTGACACATGTTTTCTCAAGTGAAGTGAAGAAATCTGGTTAAGTTTATAAATCTGAAACATTCTGCAAAATTAATATTTACAGATATATATGCTAGTTCGTCTCGGTAAAAGTGTGTATATACGCGGCTTTGTCTTAGAAAAAGCGTGTATGGAAGTCAGGGTTTTCTGAATTTTACTGCAGAGGTTATCTATTTATTTTGTTTTATTTCTATTGTATGTCTATGATGTCTTCATGTAGATCTGTGTTGTGTGAATACTGCATATGCTGCTAAGTTTAATATGTACAAATCTTATCAATGAGGGAGTAAATATGTTTAATGATGACTGACTGAATAAGAGTTCTATATTACTGAAAAATATATCTGACTGAAAGCCTCAGATCTAGTTCTGAGACTAACCATATTCTGAAAACTCAATACTCTAAGATCTATATGCAGGTTCGTGTGAAGGAAAGCATGTATACACGCAGGTTCGGTAAAGTGAAGTAGCATATGCATTTTAAGATAATAAATGATCAGGGTTGAGATTGGTTCTACATGTTGATTCTGAAATCCGGGGTTATTACTGTGTTCTAGTTACAATGATCTCACTGTTATTATTGAAATTTGGGTTAATTTCATCTTTACGAAGTGTGATGTTGAAGTTGTGGGATCCAGTTTGAAAATTGATGAAACGTGATCTACAGTGGTTCTAAGGGTTGAAGCCTTCAGTGTGAAAGTAGAAGCTTCCTACCAGTAGATGTTGGTGTTCTGATCAGGGGGTTAAATCTCCCTTCTAGTAGTGGCTGGTAAACTAGATTAGGGGGTTGTATCTCCCTTCTAGTAGCAGCTGGAGAACAAGAGAATTTTACAGCCTTCTGTAGGTAGATGCTTGCGTACTGATATGAGTCTACATCAGTACAAAATTGTAAGCAGTTTTTCATATAATAAATATTGAAGACAAAGACGTCAGCGGCAGTGGTTTTCTCCCAAATTGGGTTTCCACCTTAAATCTTGGTGTTCATGTGTGATTCTCTTGTGTAATGATTTACTCTGCCGTTACTGCACATATTTACAGATTAATTATCTGATGCATAACTGATAAGTTGAGTTAAATATTTTTTCTGAAAAAAAAAATATCTAAATTTATCTCATCATACGCAAGTTTCTGCTGGTATATCTACGTGTATATGCGAGTTGGGTTCATTAAAGTCGCGTATGTAATTTAGTAAAGAAAAATTAAAAGTTTTTCAGTGAGCTATAAACATTGATTCACCCCCCCCTCCCCCCCCCCCGCTCAGTGTTTTTCCCAACAATTGGTATCAGAGCAGGTACTTCTGAAGAAGCTTAATCGCTAGAAGGAAGATCAACTAAGATGAGCAATCAAGATGGGACAGCATCTATCAAGCCTATTCTCTTCAAGGGAAACAATTTAATCTTCTAGAAAACAAGGACAAGATCCTATCTTCAGTCTCTTGGAGAAGATGTATGGTCTATAGTTGAAGGAGGTTATCAATATCTTGCTTCAATTCCAACAGATCTAGTAGCAAGAAAGAACTATGAAACCAATGCAAAGGTGGTCAATGCATTATTCGGAAGTTTTACTGAATCTAAATTTTTCAAAGTCATGTAGTTTTTTGGCTCAAGGGGTCCTGACCCAGGTTCAGAGGTTAAGGTTTTCCAACAAACCCCTATACTACTGGCCCTTTCAACAGCGACCTGCTTGCGCAGGCCAAAGTCTCACCCGAAGCAGTATGGGAGGGTGTTGGAACTAGGTTTCCACACCCTGAGAGAGATGTAAGTCAAGTAGAGCTGCATTCCTAGCTCACCAGCTTCATATTTAACAGATCTAGTTACAAACTTAGGTTGCAGAGCTCCTAGCTACTAATTACCTTCACATCCACGTGCGTAACACCAAGCTGCCAGTACATAAACTATAATCACAGATCATAGATTCATATATCAGAAACTGTAATATTCCTACTTAGCCTAAGCTAAGAAGAATATTAATTTTTTGTTTTACTTTCTATTGCATGAATAAATGAATAAAGGAGGAAATGTAAAACTCCTGAAAAGACTGAATAAATCAATGCCCATGTGAACAAGGATAAATCAGGGCCATGTAAATAAATCACTTGCTGGTGTGAAAGGGGTTTGAGCTGTGAGACTAGGTCAACGTTGACCAAATCTATAGCACTATCTAGATTCAATGTACCTCATGAAGGGACATCGCAGTTCTAGAAGGAGGCCCCTCATGTGAAAGGAGCTAACTCATCAAGGTGGTTTAGGTTTTGCAAAGGCTTTCATCTTATAAAAGGAAGGGGAAGGTAGCAAGAGAAGGTTGTTGATTGTCTATATTTCTAAATATCTCGTCTGCTTAGACAAATACTATTCTCTGTTGTTTAGTGGAGAATTGTGTTGTTTAGCACTTGGAGTTTCTATGCAGGGATTTCACCTCTTCCATTGAGGATTCTTGGAGGAGTATTTGTTAATTTGATCCACTATCAAGCTTTGGGCCAAGCTCTACTTCCAACTGTAGCGTAGATCTAGTGAGGGTTTTCTTTCTTTTGTAAGCTGCAGCAAGTGGAATTCTAGATCTGCTTAGATCTAGCTTGTATTGGAGCCTCTTCTCAGTGAGTGTGTCTTTTAACCTCCTGGAAGAGTGCATCCACTATTTGAGCTTCAGATTTGTATCTTGGCATCAGGCCATCTATGTTATTCAAGCTACAGCACAGTTTTCATTGAGGAACTGCGTTATTTTCTGTGGAGGGTTTGCAAGGAGTTTTGGCCCCATTTTTTATGAGAGATCTATGGTGTTGGGCTTTGCCTTTCACTTTGGTGATCCATGGATTAGCTTGCTGATCCATGTTCTATTTAGATCTGATATATTTTAATGTAAAATCATCTTCATAAATTCCTGAATCATTTTGCAGATCTGCAACTAAAACTCATATCTACTCCTTGTTATGCATGATTTGGTCAAAACCCCAAGGGGATCTTGTAAATAAGTCTTTCTAGTTTCTAGATCTGAAATGGATTTGATGTTTTGTCCACAGATATGTCCTAGATCTGAGATGTAATTTTTAGCTACTGCAGCTCCTTAAAATAACACTGTCAAGCCATTTTGCAGTTTATATATGTGTTGCAGCCTTCTTTTCTGAAGATTTCTTGCTCTATTGTCTCCTGTATTCTACTGTGTATTGAAATATCTTCATTGTAATTATGATTTGCTGATGTATACTCATAATTTAATCATATTTTATGGCCTCCTGCTCATACTGTCCAAGACTGCGTTATTTCTGAAGCAGTTTGTTGTGCATAGCTGCAGCCCCTCTTGTAGGGTGTTTTTCAGCTAGACTAGGTGGTGGGAGATCTGTTTACCACACCTAGTTTGATTTTTTTTTGCTCCCATTTTGGATCTAGACTCCAGATCTGCTGATCTAAGGGATCCAAGGGTTTTAAACTCATTTATGTACATCAATCTCCCAGGAGTGCATTATTTCAGCAAGCTTGTTGTGTTATTCCAGATTTGGGATATTACAGTGGTATCAAAGCTCCTTTCTTGGCACAGCCTGTGCTTTCCTTGGAGCACCACAGCCATGTTGCATTCAGAAGAAGATGAACCTCTTACTGAGAGGGATAAGAGGTATCAGAACATAAGTCACAAGAAATATGATTACACTATTGATGATCAAGACAAGGGTAAAGCCCTTGAGACTGCAAGTGATAAAGAAGGAGAAGAGTTTGCAAGAACTCTTTTGGTGGCCATGAAAGATCTTGCCAAAGAGATCAAAGAGATGAGGATGGACAGAATGAGGGAATCTCCTAGGAGATTTCATCCGGGGGAAAGCTCAGACATGTCTCATCACTAGACTAGTCAACCAGTGAACCAACCACAAGCTCCACAAGCTTCACAACGCTCCACTACGCCTACCTTCTTAGCTGTGGAGAATGAAGGACCACAAGAGAAAGCTTCCCTTGAAGACTACTTTGTGGAATATGAATCTCAGAATCAGATATTTAGAGACCACTTGATTTTCCAAGAGTTTTTTCACCTCAAGAACAGAAGAAGAACAAGGCAGCAGTATAGAGATGGTGGGTTCTTTCATAATTAGGATAGACACCACTCTATGGGTAGATTATTTTTTCCCAAGTTTGATGGATCATCCTCAAGTTCTGCCAAGGCATGGGTAGAAAATCTAGATATTTACTTTCAATTGAACAAAGTCCCTAAGATTGAAGCCATCAAGATTGCAGCGCTGCACTTTGAAGGTAAAGCACACAATTGGTGCTTCCATGGGTTGTCTACATTGGGACATACCAATGTGACTACCTATTATGAGTTTACTAGAAGACTGGTGGAGAGGTTTGATAGGAATGATCTAGAACCACCCTTCATAAGCCTTGCAAAACTGAAGCAATTGGGGAAGCATAAACTTATATCTCTAAGTTTCTGAGATTATCAGTCACGGTTCCTGATCTGTCTGTAGCAAGGGGGGTCTACATGTTCATCGATGGCCTGGAGGAACCTTTGCATGGGTTGGTTAAATATACCAAGCCCATCACGTTGCATGATGCCATTGAGAGGGCTAGATACCTTCAAGATTCCTTGTCAAAAGTAAAGGAAACTTTCCAGAGCAAGGCCCCTCACCTTTCTAAAGGGAAGGGAGAAAAAGCTGCTCCTTCCAAGGAGAGCTCATTCAAGAAGCCTCTTGATATTGAACTTAGGAGGGAATTGAGAAAGAAGAAAATGTGTTTCACTTGCCAAGATTAATGGGCACCTGGACATAGATGTGTTGCTTGGCAAGCACATTACATAGAAGTCTTCTCAGATTTTGAGTACGAAGATGAAGATGATGAACCAAGGAGGGGTCACAGTGCTGATATTGTTGAAGAAGAGCCAACACCATCCGGAGATGGGGATGTAGCCTTTGCTCCAATAAGTGGGACTCTTGCATCTTTGAGAGGAGTGCCTAAGTACTTGACCCTAAGAGTACAAGGTTCAATCATAAATCAGAGGGTATCTGTGCTGATTAGTGGGGCAACCCACAACTTTATTGATGCTCATCTTGTGCAAAGGAGAACAATCCCCACTGATACTTTTGAGGGATTTTTTGTGTTGGTCCCAGGAGACAGAACCATGCAATATTTCCCCTCACTCACAGTCACTATGGGATCCTACACTCTGGTGGATCACTTCTTTGTAGTTTACATACCAGACACCAATATCATTCTGGGTGCCCAATGGTTGATTACTTTGGGGAAGGTCACCACTGATTGGAAATCTTTGCAGATGGAGTGGGTGGACTTGAAGAGTGGGAAACCACAAATGATTCAAGTTATGCACACTTATCCCTCACCTAGTACTTCCACACAAACAACAGAGATGGATTTGCGTAGTGGAAGCAGGGATCTCACAGTCCCTTCTCTCATGTTCATGAGAATGTTGCAAGGGACATTCCTATCTAGTGGCAAGCCACCTGGGATGCCACCAGATTCAGATCTTGTGGGGGAGGCCTCACAAAGTGCTGCTCCAAATCTAGATCCAGGAGGGATTGGAGCAATGAGAGACCAAGTTATAGTGCTGGAGGGCTTGGGATAGCTCGAGAATGAGGTAGATCTTCTTCCTACATCACTATCACCCTCTTTCTTTTCTGAATATGCGCTATGGGAGGAGAAGAATGGGAGGATCAGCCTTCCAACAAACAAATTTTGCATGAAAAATGTGTTGGGAATCACGATTTCCGTTAGACCAAAACCCGCAGGTGTTAGTCAACAATCGCATCGCCAGAGATAAGGATCCACGAAAGGCGGTTAGTCCATGTCGCGAAACACACGGGGAGCATTGGTTTATCCAATGTCCAACAATCTCCCCCCCAACGCGAGCTGGGTGTGTATCGAACTCATGACCTACCCTCTGATACCACTTGTTGGGAATCATGATTGTCGTTAGACCAAAACCCGCAGGTGTTAGTCAACGATCGCATCGCCAGAGATAAGGATCCACGAAAGGCAGTTAGTCCATGTTGTGAAACACACGGGGAGCGTTGGTTTATCCAATGTCCAACAAAATGTCAAAAATTAAATCAGCAACATGACAAGCACTTCCATGGATGTATTAGCAGCGTTGTCATTATTGAGCAGTGTGGATCTGTATTGGAAATCTCAAATGCTCGTAGAGTATTCCAAAGATCTCCACACAAGTATGATACTAGATGGCATGCAGCAAGAAGAGGGCTACTTGGTCCAAGGGGGAGTCATCTATTATCATGGTAAGGTCTTCTTGGCTAGAGCTTCCAAGCTCAAGCAGAAGATACTACAAGGGTCACATGAATAATTTTTCCTTAGCCATATGAATTCAATGAAGATCTATACCCTAATCATGAAGAGCTTTGATTGGGAAGGCATGAGAGAGGAATTACATCAGCACTTTCAAGATTGCATTAGCTATGGCGGATTGGGGCAGCCAATGGACTCTTTGCAAGAGTCATTTCAGCCGGTTCTTCCTTTGCTTGAGAGGACGGAAATGCTCATGCACAACTCCATGTGTATGAAGAACTATGATGGTGAAGGATCTGATCATGCCAAGCAAGCTGTATTTTCTGATTTATCACATTCTTTTGCCATGTTTTTGTAGGCTATAACTCCTAAAGGGGGTGAGATATCATGTGTATCTCATGATTTTTGGTGGGCCAATAGAGATGTTGATCTTGGCCACTCCCTTATTGTGCAAAGGGAGATTCCTTCTCATGATGGGTGCTTTCCAAAGGCACCAAAATTATCTAACATCTTCAGCCATGTTAAGGTGACTCATGCAGCAAATGTGTGGTGGGAATGCCACTTACCACACCTTGATCTAATGCAGGCAGGTGATGCACTGCACTGGCATCACATGTGGTATTTTGACCCACCTCCTCAAGCTCAGATTTATGTTTGCATATATGTATTCTTACTTCCATGCTTTGATGATATAGTTGTATTGTTTATGGGATTGTATGGATAGAGGATGGGCAGTTTGCATGTACCACATGGTTTGGAAATTCTACCTGTACCTCATGATACATGTTTTAGATGGAGCATTGCTCCAGCCATGTTTATTTCTATTGAGTTTTTCACTTCTGTTGGGATGGACTATGCACATCTTATGTTGACCTTGGAGGAAAAATTCATGATGTATTGGCTTGATGAGCACTTGGCTTATGATGAAGACTTGATCATTAATGATGCCATTAATGGAGGAGGACAAGCACTACAGTCTCACCCTATCAATTGCTTGAGGACAAGCAACATTTTGGAGGGGAGGACTGTAATATTTCTACTTAGCCTAAGCTAAAAGGAATATTCATTTTTTGTTTTACTTTCTGTTGCATGAATAAATGAATAAAGGAGGACATGTAAAACTCTTGGAAAAGACTGAATAAATCAATGCACATGTGAACAAGGATAAATCAGGGCCATGTAAATAAATCACTTGCAGGTGTGAAAGGGGTTTAAGCTGTGACACTGGGTCAACCTTGACCAAATCTACAGCGTTGTCTAGATTCAATGTACCTCATGAAGGGACAGCGCAGTTCTAGAAGGAGGCCCCTCATGTGAAAGGAGCTAACTCATCAAGGAGGTTTAGAGTTTGCAAAGGCTTTCATCTTATAAAAGGAAGGGGAAGGCAGCAAGAGAATGTTGTTGATTGTCTGTATTTCTGAGTATCTTGTCTGCTTAGACAAATATTATTCTCTGCTGTTTAGTGGAGAATTGTGCTTCTTAGCACTTGGAGTTCCTATGCAAGGATTTCACCTCTTCCATTGAGGATTCTTGGAGGAGTATTTTCTTATTTGATCCACTATCAAGCTTTGGGCCAAGCTCTAATTCCAACTACAGCATAGATCCAGTGAGGGTTTTCTTGCTTTTGTAAGCTGCAGCAAGTGGAATTTTAGATATGCTTAGATCTAGCTTGTATTGGAGCCTCTTCTCAGTGAGTGTGTCTTTTAACCTCCTGGAAGAGTGCATCCACTGTTTTAACTTCAGATTTGTATCTTGGCATTAGGCCATCTATGTTATTCAAGCTACAGTGTAGTTTTCATTGAGGAACTGCGTTATTTTCAATGGAGGGTTTGGAGGGAGTTTTGGCCCCATTTTTTTTGAGAGATCTCTAGTGTTGGGATTTGCCTTTCACTTTGGTGATCCATGGATTAGCTTGCTGATCCATGTTCTGTTTAGATCTAATCTATTTTAATGTAAAATCATCTTCAGAAATTCTTGAATCATTTTGCAGATCTGCAACTTAAAACTCATATCTACTCCTTATTATGCATGATTTTGTCAAAACCCGAAGGGGATCTTGTAAATAAGTATTTCTAGTTTCCAGATCTAAAATGGATCTGATGTTTTTTCAATAGATCTGTCCTCGATCTGAGATGTAATGCTCAACTATTGTAGCTCCTTAAAATAATGTTGTCAAGCCATTTTACAGTTTATATATGTGTTGCATCCTTCTTTTCTAAAGATTTATTGCTCTATTGTCTCCTGTATTCTACTGTATATTGAAAGAGCTTCATTGTAATTTTGATTTGTTGTTGTATACACATAAGTTGATCATATTTGACGGCCTCCTGCTCATACCGTCCAAGACTGCGTTATTTCTGAAGCAATTTGTTGTGCATAGTTGCAGCCCCTCTTGTAGGGTGCTTTTCAGCTAGAGAAGGTGGTGGGAGATCTGTTTACCACACCTAGTTTGATTTGTTTTTTCTCCCCTTCTGGATCTAGACTCTAGATCTGCTTATCTAAGGGATCTAAGGGCTGTAGACTCATTTTTGTACATCAATCTCCCAGGAGTGTGTTATTTCATCAGGCTTGCTGTGTTATTCCATATTTGGGATATTACAGAAACAAGGATACTCTCGCAACTATAAAACAGATATATTCGCAGGTTCACTAACCAGTATATCCATAGTTAACAGAGCTACTATCATTCATGGATCTAATCAGCACTTCCGCATCAGCACTATCATAGGTAATATTATAAACGCATGATAATAGATCACAATAATACTTCGTATCATAATAAAGGTAGATCCGTAGCAACAAAAAATAACCAACAGTAAGTGTAAAAGATTCAATAGTTCACATCAACAGTTATACATAAACTCAGATAACACAGAGGTATTCTAACCAAATTCACATATATTAGCCTCAAAAACCCAATACATCCAACACAGCCTGCACACACAGCCAGTAGGGTCCACACACAGCAGTACTGAGGATCTCTGCGCACACAGCCAGCAAGAGTCCTTACCCTAGCAACCCAAACAGATCTAAGAATTCACAACTATCATCAATCTCTATCTTTTCTTTTACCTGAGATTCAAAAAGGTTCATCTATTTATATCGATTTAGCCTACGCATCCAATGGTCCGCAAACCATGGTTTGCAGACTCTTGGTCTACCCTTAACCCATTACAATGCATTAGGGGCTTTGACCCACCCCAAAACCATTCTGTTAGACTAAATATTACAAAAATATTAAAAAATGGACAAAATTCGCAGCTATAGGAGACCCTATTCCAATAGTCCCCCAACACAATCTTGTGACTCTTCCCGAGTCACTGTGATGGTGGGGTCTCCACCTGTGCCTGCAACAATATTATCACCTCGACTAATGGAGGCAGCACGCCTTCACTCTTAGCAGTGGCATTCTGTGCGATGTCGACCAAATTTTCTGAAATCGGGCCTTCTGTCACAGCAGTGACACTCTACAAAGTCTGGTTCAGCTACTTAACCGTGACATCAACATCTTGTGAAAGCTTGAGGGCCTCAGTAGCCCAAGGCTTCAGGCAGTCGCTGAGGGCCTTCTTCTTTTGTCAGAGTTCATCAATATCAGCTTGGAGGGCGTGGCTTGTGCGCAGTTATGTCAAACGTTGAGCAGGAACTAAAGTGGGCAAGGTGGCTTCCATCATCTCGAACTCTTATTCTTTCAGCCGCAGGTCCTGGTTGGTGCCACGCAGGATCGGGTCACGCTGGACCTTGGTCCATAGCTGCATGCTCGTTTCTAATAGTTGGGCACCCTGCTTGATTTTCCCTGTAATGGAATTTGTAGCCACAATGACCAGCGTAGTTCGCTGGTCCCGTACCTCTGTAGGTGTTTCAGGCTACAACTTGGCTTGGAGGTCGCCAATCTGCTGCTCCATTCATGCCTTAACCATATGAACTTCCTCCCGGGAGGCCTTCAATGCTGCGACCAACCTTTCAACCTTCACCTGAAGGGTGGTTGTGGCCGGGATCTCTGTGGTAACATTGGCGCAAAGTTGGTGAATCATGTGTTCGAGCTTCGTGTGCTTCGCAGTGGCGAGGCACACTTTAGCATTATTTGCATCAATTGTCTGTTCAGCCACTCTAAGTTGTTGGTGCACCTGTTGGTCTCGATGGTGAATTTCCTGAAATACAGAGGTGTGGAGACCCTGCAAGGCCTCATGAGGGAACCTAGCTAAATTTAGCTAGACTTAGGTACTAGCCTGGACTTGGATTCCCATGTCGGGTGGACTGATCACAAGGGCTGCGCCAGGTAGAGAGGAGAGGCAGCTTTCATCTGTAACTAATGCTATGCTACCGGCGACTAAAGTCATGTATACCTGGGTTACACTGGTCTGCAATGTATCTATCTTCAATTGTAGCACATGGAGCTCGGCCTGGATTTTGTCGACCACAACTTTTTTTTGCTACTCTAAGGCTACCCACCTGTCCTCCACGGCCAGAGTGACTGAATCAGCAATTTGTTCAAGGTCTCCATCAGTCAATGTGATTGTCTTGTCTCGTTTTGTCCACTAATAGTGATGCTTCTTGCGGGGCGTTTTGACAGGCTCGCTTGTTCGATTTGTGCCACGAGGGGAGGTAGGTCCTCCTGCATCCAGTCCTTCTGTGCCCAGGTTGGGCTGCGAATCTACCTGAGTCTCCACCTTGATGTCCTTCTCAAGGGTCTGCTTCTGATGTGCATCCTTGTGTGCGGCCGCGCCCCTATCTTGTTTGGTACTCTTGGTCACACCTTTGGTATCCTTGATGACGACAGGGGGGTTGACTTTTGATGTGTTGGACCCTTCAAACTCCCTTCACGCCAGTTTTGAAGCTGATCTTCCAATTAGGAGGCCAGAGTGCAATGACATTGTCAATTTCTTCATCCGCCACCATATAAGGGAGCGAAGTCAAGGCTTTATCCTGGTGTGCCCTAATCTAGGTGTTGTGCATAGTGATCTGAAATGTCACAATGCCTTTGTATATGTCATACATGGCAGGGAAAAACCATGGTCGGGAGTTAATGGCTATGACCAAGCTACTCTGAAAGAGGACCTATAAAACTTGGTTGTCCTTGAGACGTTGCAGATCCTTAGAATCCCATAAGTGTGCATAGTGAGCCCCTTCGCACGTGTCCGAGGTAAGCTCAGGGAGGACTAACTCCACAGGGGCTTCCCAGGCAACCAACGCTATGAGGAATAGTAACCAGGAATAACAAGCGGCGCGGCCCTAGTCCTAGGACTCGTGGACATTAGTCAGAAACTCATCACACAATCCTAGGCCCAGTTAAAACATACCCCTTTCCCACATTGGCCTGCTAACTGAATTACGTAGGTTGGGACAAAGGTGACCTGAAATTTTCTCATCATTTTTTACACCAAAAACATCATGCCCAACTGTGTGCCTTGGTCACTGATAGACTTGATTATAAAAGCCTGAGTATTGTGCTCCACATGATAGGTCTTGCGCACATACTCAGAAATTTCCGCCTCATAATTTTTACCCACACGCTCCAGAAGGTTGGGACCATGCATGGGAAGGCCAGTAATTCTGTGAACCAACGCAACATCGATGGGGATCCTGTCTTGGATCCACAGGCATCCATTATGAATTAGGGCAAGCAATTGTCAGGCTAGACGATCTGTGATGTTGTAGTAACCAAAGTGTGGCATCCTTAGCAAGTTCAGGAGCCTAGACCTAGCCAATCCATGCACCTAGCACTGAGGAACAATTTTGATCCCATCATCTGCCTAAATTTTGTCAAGGTATAATTCAGGTGCTAGCTCAGTGAAGGCCTCCAAACTGGCAAAGTCGTGATTGTTGAATTTCATCTCGTGAAGCTTCCCAACAGGTTCACCAATGATAGGGGCTTCTCCCGAGGTCAGCGGCATCTGTAAATAAGTGATCAGGACATCGAGGTTCTTTGGCCTGCGCATCGAGGTCCTACGCGGCCGAACGAAGGGAGGCAACCAGTTGATCGGACCGCCAGGCTGGGTCTCCTTCTGAGCAGCACACACCTGGGGTGTCGCCTTCGGGGATTTTACGTTCCATGGGGAAGTACGAGGCTTCCCCCAAACCCATTTTATGGATTTCGGGGGCTTCCCTGAGCCTTCTGCTTTCTTCTTTCCCTTCTTTGTATCCGGGGTGGAGAAAACTTCTTCAGCCTCAGACTCAATCTCCACTACTTCCTTACTGCCTTGTTCCACCAAGATTACTGGTTCCAATGGTTCAGCAGGATTCGTAGCCATCATTCTGGCGTGAAATAAAAAATCAGGATTGCTACTGTCAGAGGGATCAGGTTTCTCAAACATGAAACAGATGCTATAGGCACAGAAATTCTTACAACACAAATTCGTCCAGGATAAACATGCCAAGAAAGAGCTATTTAGGTGATAGGGAACCCCTGTCTCATCTAGCCCTCCTGTTTTATAGCTTTGGTGATCGCCCAACGGTAGCATTAGGGGAATTTTGAGGTCTAAAATGGGCCTCCTAAGGAAAATGTACAATAAAAATTCACTTTATGAGAACCAATAACATTTTAGGGGATGACATCATCCCTAATGGTTGATGTGGAATTGCTTGAGTTAAAGGTACTTACTTGTCACATTCTCAATGGTGGATAAAAACTCATGGTTAACCATGGTAGTACTCCAATGTAATATTCCCATTTTTGGTGACACCTACGATAGAACCAGGTTGGTCTTCTAGAGTTAGGAGCAGACAGGTCACAGGTACAGATTGGTGTTATCAGCGGGCTCAGGAGCTTTTCGAAGGAGTTTTGAGGAGTTTTCATGGTTTCCGGAGGCATTCTCTTGATATACTCCATCATCCGAGCAGTTTGGCTTTCGTTCCAATGCATTCTGATAACTTTCGGAATTTTGAGTTATTTATGGGCTTAACTCAGCTGATTATGCTCAAGGTGGCATTCCGGGAGGAATACATGATGGAACACCTTAGTGTAATAGCTCGTTGGAACCGAGATGAGGATACGTACACAATGGGACAGTTAGACACATATTTCAGTGACCAAAGGAGGTATGGTAGTCGATTTACCCTTTTCGGCATTAAAAAGGAATATTTTAGTAAAAGGGAAAAGTGCACCATGAATAAAATAATAATAAAATAATGCTCTAGAAGGCTCCAAGAGACCTATAAAAGAAAGGGAGGAGACCATTGGAAGATACCTTTTGGAGTAGATCATTTGCTTGGGTATGAGAGGTTTGAGGACGTGGTTCTCTACTTCAGTCGTAGCCCCAGGACGAAAACCCTCGGGTGATTTGTGAGAGTGTGGACGAAAAACCAACTCTCTTGAGGAGGCTTCACTTAGGAGTTTCACAGAGCTTCAGAGTTTGGTGTGAGGATCATTCAGATCTTCAACTTGGGCTTCATCATTTTCAATGGGTTCAGTGTCAGCTGTTGCCGGAGGGAGAGTGCAGCAATTCAGTTTGTGGCCAGTTTTCTATCTCAGCTCTTTCTGGGTCAGATCTATATGTAAACCCATTTTATTATCTATAATAAATGTTGAGATTTTTTTTGTTCTATATGGTATTGGATTGCAGTGTTTCCTACTTTTTATTTTACATGGAAATATTCTGTTGAGTGAATGTTTATTTTACGGAAAATTGTGGTATTCAGTATTTATCTGCATTTTTAGTTAAAATATCCCTTCCGGGATATTATAGTGGTATCAAAGCCTTGATCTTGGCTCAGCCATGGAATTGATTTCAAAATCCCAAGTCAAGGGTTTTAGCGGCATTTGTTATTGTTCGAGGAATATTCATCTATTTTCTCAACAATTGTGTTCAGCAAAAAATTTCGTCGGCACTTCATTGCGAGATCTAAAGTGTTGATGACGCTCTTATCAAATCATTAAAATGGTTGAATTCTTAGTGGGTCCTCACGTGGGTCCAATAATTTTGTGTAAAGGCCAATTTTATGTGATGCATGAGCAATGGTGGCCGAGAGTCAAAACCACAGTTGATCTATGCAAACACAGTTGAATTTGGGGCGGTATTTTTCTTGTATGAATGACCTCGTTCGAATATTCACCGGAAGAGTATGCCGGTGAAAAATAAAATTTGAAAAAAAAAATGTGATGCATATGTCAACGTGGAAGGTTTGAAAATTAATTGTTGTCGAAGGTTTTCAAAGGTCAAGGTATATTTCGCTACGCACAGCTAGCTTTGAATTTCTTGTTGCGGCTATATTTGAAATCAATTTGACGAATGAAATGGAAAACCAAAATTATGAAACCATGTTTGTTGCACGGGTGCATAGTCGAAGGGAACGGAGGAGCTAACGCGGAATTGACAGTGGAAGGGGATCGAATCGAGAGTTACGCTATGGAGAAATGCAGTAAATATTTTTTATTGACGTCAATTTCTAATTGAACATTGAGCAGAAGGGTATGCAAATTGTGTCGAGGGCCGAATAATCGTCAGCGTAATTAAAAATCGTAGACTTGTTGTTGTTATTGCCACTGACGTCAGAATGGTGGTATGCCTGGATCGATGACTTCTGTAGCAGATCATTGTGATGGGGGTGTGCGAGTAATAACTTTGTGTACCAATGAATCATGAAGGTCGAGAAACCATTATCGAGGGTCAAGAGCCGTCATACTGCCGCTGTTGGTAGCCAAATTCAAGGGAAAATTATATATTTTAGGCTCGAGCTCTGGATGTAATGGTCAAGTTTCCTTGTGGATGGGACTAAAATTCTCTTCAGTCTTTGGACGTAAGCTTGGGGCCGAGTTACTCTTTTATTGTTGGCTGAGATTATCATTACATAGAGTCATATATACATTCCAAGTTGCAGATCGAGTTCCTCACTGTGTGTGGCTGAAAGGTAAAGAAGGGATGGATAAATAAGTTGAGTTTTAAAGAGGACGAGTTGCTGTCCAAAAGAAGTCGATTTGCCTTCTAAAGTGTGCCCAAATTTTCTTTTGAGACCAAAACTCCTTGCTAAAGTCATGGTCACTGAAATCCCCATTTATCTTGGTCCAAAGCCACTACTGGAGCTACAGGAAGGAAGACCTCAATGCTCAGAAATATATAGCATTGGAAAGTACCAGTTTCTTCATATATCTATAATATGATCATTATTTCTATATATAGATCTGAAGTCACGTTTTTTTGTCTCATATTTCTTGGGTTGATCTCTGTAAATTCTGAATATTATGTGAATGAAATATTGTTGGAAGCATTTTCTAGGTGCCTAAACTTTATGAAACATTCTATTGGAAGCCATCATATTACTAGCACTGTATGTTAGTCGAAACACCTATATTCGTGCCGGAATTGCATAATGGAAAAACACCAATCCAGTGCATTTAGGTCTTACGGCTATAGAAACAAGCTTTGCAAATATTCTGCAACTTTATTTTGTAGATGGTCGGCATATTTAAACAATCTCCTTGAGGGAACAGATACAAATCTGAGAATTAAGCAATTAGAACCAGATATCACATATCTGATCGCAAAGGAAGAAGTTGAGCTGGCTTAAGGGGTGAACAGCACTGCTTGCAATAGTGATTTACATCATGTGAAAAATCTGATCAGGACTGGAGCAGATCCAAGGAAGGTGGATTATGATGGGAGAACAGCTTTGAACGCACATTTTCCAGATTCCCTTATTTTATTTGCTGGATAGAGATCGTTGGTATACACATTGCTGAGAACTGAATATAGGTTGGAGCTTTCCAGAACCGCATATATGCCAAGCAGTGTGATTACCATGAGGATGTCTTTACAAACAACAGTTTGTTAAGGATCACAATAAACTCAGGAATTCCTAAAAGCAGTAAGCTAATGCACAGTAACAAATTGTGACAACTTCTAGGTCAGATCACTAAATTTTATGTTGTCTAATTTTGAGTATTTACAGTTGTATATTAATCAAATTATCTCATGTTTCTTCAAGGGGAATTAATCTGGTTTTATATCAAATTACCATAGTGGAGGGCAGAGTCTTGAGTTGCCTATACTTGTCATTTATTTTCATATACTATCATTTTCCATTACATATGTAATGCTGAGTTACAACAACTCAGGAATGCAATACTAAGTTGAAACAACTCAGAATGACATGTGCAACACTATGCAAACAATATGTTTGCTAAAACATTTCACTGGAAAATATATAGCAAATTCAGAAAAACGGTGACCACATCATTGGTTAAACCATGGAGGGATTCCTAAACATATTGATGAGAATAAAAATAGAATTTGGTTCCTTAAACCACCATGCATCAGAAGACCAGAAAACAAAACCAAACAGCATACCCTTTTCAAGAGGAATTTGTGCCATCCTTCAAAAAGGACAGCCAAGAGATTTGTAGGAAGAATTGAGGATTGGTCACAAAATCCTTGCACTTGGGACATATTTGAAACACATGAAGATGACATGGAGATTTTTGTCCAAACTTGATGAACTTAATGAACTTCTGTCCAAAATAAACCAAGAAGAAGGGAAGAGACTGATTTGGGCTCTAAAACCAGCTATGCTTGCTCTTATACAGCCCAAATTCTTGGAGGAACCTTGTGAAGGGGTCATACTTCCAGTTGCAGCTTGCCTCAGTAACATCATGAAATTGACCGCACCTATAGCCCCATATAATGATGATATTATGAGGAGGATTATGAGGCTGATTGTAGAGACTTTTCAGGATTTGGACAACAGCGCAGGCTCTACCTTCGGGAAGAAGCTTGAGATTTTATGGGGTATGGCCACATTCAAGACTTATGTCATCATGTTTGACCTTGAGTGTGATGACCAGATTTTGCAGATCTTCCGATGCTTCTTCAACATTAGGAGACATCATCCTGATACTGTCATAGCACACATGCAGTCCATTTTTTCATCATGTATGAGAGACCATGGGACCATTGGCCGAGAGTTGCAGACCCAGTTGTTGAGCATTTGGAGGAGAGAGCAGTTGGTCTCGCCCGCTGCTTATGAGCTAGCCCAAGGGCTAGTTCAGCAGAACATTGAGTTTCTCAGGAGACAGTTGACCAGGGAGGAGTGACTCCAGTTTGGTGGGTCAGGCAGTAGAAATGAGATGAGGAGAAAGGGACTTTGCTTCATTTGCAAAGAACCTTGGGGGCCTGAACTCTCATGCTTGAGTGATGCAGATGATATGGCAGAGGCAGGACAGGAGGGCATTCCTTCCGTATGCCAAGATGAGGACTCTTCTTCAGATGAGTCCTTGGGATCATATGAGGATGCTTCTGGGGAGTGAGAGAAGCCATGCAGAGATGATGATGACAGTAGACTAGATTTGTGTTCTAGTGTGCAGGGTGAGCAGTCACGGGACTCTATGAGAGATACTCTGGGTGATGAGTCACTTGTGACGATTTAGCCGGAGCAGCATATGATGGAGCCTAATTCAGCAGAGGAGGGTACTATGGACATCAGGCATGACATTTCCTTGGGTGAGATCCAAATGGGTGCCCACATTGAGCCTATGATGGATATGCAACTAACATTGGGGTCAGCCTTTGAGGAGGAGCAGTCAGATGCACAGACACTGAGTACAGTGACGGTAGTTGTAGCTCCATATCCTTGGGAGGTGTTGGAGGTTGATGGGATTATTCTACAGGGGACCAGTAGACAGCAGGAGCATGACATTCCTGATCAGGAGTGGGAGGAGCTGTTGGAGATGGTGGAGCATCCATCTTTGGGTCGACACAGAGATGAGGTGCAGATAGATGTACACGCAGTCAGCAGAGCTGCAGTACTTTCAGTGAGTAGCACTCTCCAGAAGTACATCGATGGGGCTTGCGGCATGTCTTGCCCACTTTGGCCCATTATAGAGAGAGGGGCTTCCTTCTACAGGCAGCTTCCATTGGCAGACAGGGCAGAGCAGTGGGAGTTGATTACAGGTTGGTGGCAACACTCTGGGCATGTTCCATGTGCAGTTGTTGCTACATTGGATTCTTCTTCCAGGATGGACTAGCGGGAGATCATGAGTTGGTACCCTCTTGATGGTACGATATTCTTCGTAGGGAGCACAGCCGAGCAGGGGCCCTCAAACATAGTAGATGTTACAGATTCCAGTTGGCAGGAGGGCACAGGTCATTGTTTCTTCAGCACTCCATCCCGATTTTAGGAAAGAAGGATCAACATGGGATTGAGTTAGGACTTGGATTAGAGAGAGGTGATGAGTTGGTACACAGTTTATGGGACAGCTTACACAGTCACAGATACAGCACAGCAAGAGTCATGGTCTTTACCTCTTAGAGCATCAGTCAGAGCCAGAGGCAGTGCGCAATCCGAGCCGTGGGACTTGGGTGATGATTGGCCAGGGTGGCGATGGGATCTGAGAGGATTTTTTGTTGACTGGGACAGAGAGAGATCAGTTTGGGATCTTGGCATTGAGGGATATGTTCCGAAAGGTTTGACACAGGTGCATAGTAGCACCTAGAGATTGGTATGGGATCCAGGCATTGGGTCTGAGATGCAGCGGGCCAACAGAGTGGCCCACATATATCGATTTCTTGAGGGCAAGCAATCTTGGGGCGGAAGGTATGTAATATTCCCATTTTTTGTGACACCTACGACAGAGCCAGGTTGGTCTTCTAGAGTTAGGAGCAGACAGGTCACAGGTACAGATTGGTGTTATCAGCGGGCTCAAGAGCTTTTCGGAGGAGTTTTGAGGATTTTTCATGGTGTCCAGAGGCATTCTCTTGATATACTCCATCATCCGAGCAGTTTTGCTTTCATTTCGATGCATTTCGATAACTTTCGGAATTTTGAGTTATTTATGGGCTTAACTCAGCTGATTATGCTCAAGGTGCCATTCCGGGAGGAATACATGATGGAACATCTTAGTGTAATAGCTCGTTGGAACCGGGACGAGGAGACCTACACGATGGGATAGTTAGACACAGATTTCAGTGACCAGAGGAGGCGTGGTAGTTGATTTACCATTTTCTGTATTAAAAATGAATATTTTAATAAAATGGAAAAGTGCACCATGAATAAAATAGTAATAAAATAATGCTCTAGAAGGCTCCAAGAGACCTATAAAAGAAAGGGAGGAGACCATTGGAAGATATCTTTTGGAGTAGATCATTTGCTTGGGTATGAGAGGTTTGAGGACGTGGTTCTCTACTTCAGTCGTAGCCCCAGGACATAAACCCTCAGGTGATTTGTGATAGTGTGGATGAAAACCCAACTCTCTTGAGGAGGCTTCACTTAGGAGTTTCACAGAGCTTCAGAGTTTGGTGTGAGGATCATTCAGATCTTCAACTTGGGCTTCATCATTTTCAGTGGGTTCAGTGTCAGCTGTTGCCGGAGGGAGAGTGCAGCAGTTCAGTTTGTGGCCAGCGTCGTTCAGCAGCTTATCTGGGTGGCCAGTTTTCTGTCTCAACTCTTTCTGGGTCAGATCTATATGTAAACCCCTTTTATTATCTATAATAAAAGCTGAGATTTTTCCCATTCTATATGGTATTGGATTGCAGTGTTTCCTGTCTTTTTATTTTACATGGCAATCTTTTGTTGAGTGAATGTTTATTTTACGGAAAATTGTGGTATTTAGTATTTATCTGCATTTTTAGTTAAAATATCCCATCCGGGATATTACATCCAAGTAATTTTAAAGTCAAAGTAATGTACTCATAATAAATGTCATTTCACACTTTTTGAATAAAAATATATTATTGTCATTTCATATTTCTTGAAAGAAACAATGCATATCCCTATACATTTATTATATTATATTATTTTTATATAGTATATTAATTACATGTTATTAAACAATTTAAATAATATAAATTTTAATTAATAGCATATAATATAATTAAGAATTTATAAATTTATTTATATTTTATTTTAAGTTATTTAAGTACAAAGGACAAATACATTAGTTGTTCAATGATAATGAATTTTTCTAGAAAACATCATTCTTATTTATAGTCACATCAATACTATTTTTTTATTAATTTTATTCTGGTACAACTTTTGAATTTAATTTAACTATGGTCACATGGACTGTGGTGCAAAACGTGAATTGCAAATTCATAAATATTATTTTATTGGTTTAGCTATTATTTTATTATTTCCTTAGGAGGCCCATTTTAGACCTCAAAATTCCCCTAATGGATAGATTTCACATGGAACTTAACATCAAGTAAACAATAAAAACTTCCTAGAAATCGCCTCATTAAAGTGCGGCTGCCCGCCCCATCCAACGGTAATTTTTTATTTTTACCTGATTTTACTGTTCCAATGGCTAGTTTTCTCACCCTAGGTGTGCTCAGCGTACCCTTGCGCTTCTAGCGCACCCCTGTTCTTTGAGCATACCTCCTGTGCTCCCAGCGCACCAGCTGTAGCCTGAGCCTATTCCTTCCAAATGTAATTCTATGTCACCATAGCCCAACCCGCTAGATCTTTTGTGTCATTGCCTTTCCTACGTAGTGACCTCCTTCTATGCCTTCATGAGCATCTGCTAAGATCGCATACCTTTCATGCCCCAGAATGTATTTGCGCAATATGTCATTAGCGCCTATTTTATATAAATGACATGTGATAATGGTAAAATCCGTCGGCCGGGTAACCAACTCCTTCTTTTGTTGTACCGATTATTCTACAGGTGCCATGCCTGTGGTCAGGAACTGAATGATATTAGCGAAGTGCGCATCAACGACCTTAATGGCAGACAGCTGTGCATCAGGAAATCCTTCCTTCAAGTTAGTGGGTTCCTTGCCCATCTCACTTTGGGAAAAGTGATCTGGCACAGAATTCAACTTCCATGGCTTGAATATGACTTCAAGATCGTATTCCTGAAACATAAACATCCATCTGCAACTCCCCCCCCCCCCCCCAACATAGGCTTATTCACCAGCTACTTGAAATCCGAATGATCTGTAAACATCTTAAAGTGTCCTCCTAACATATAGTGTCGATAGTTTTGTAGTGCATAGGCCATGGAAAACCCTTCCTTCTCCGTGGTGGCATAATTGTGCTCCCCAATCAAGATTTTTTGACTAGAAAATGTGAGTGGGTAATCAGTGTCAGGCTGCGTAAGGACCACTCCTAGGCCAATCCCTGAAGCATCAACATGAACATGAAATACCTTTGCCCAATCAGGAAAAACAAGACTAGGTGCAGATACCATCTTTGCCTTGAGTAGCTCAAATATATTCTAGCACTCGTCATCCCAAAGGAATGAAACATCCTTCCTAAGCAGCTTTTCCAAAGGTGTTGTGAGTAATGTGTATCCCTGAATGAAGTTTTTGTAGTAACCTGTATATCCAAGGATCGAACGTAGTTATTTCTCAGTTGTAGGCATTGCCAGATTGATGATAACGGCCACTTTCGCAGAATCCAATCTCAACCCTTGTTAGAAAATTTTATCGATTCCTTCCGTAATTTTCTTCTTATACTTGGGGTTCAGTCGATAAGGCAAATTATTTACAGGGAGCGCATCTGGTTTTAGTGTGAGGTGCATAACCCCTAGGTTTCCCGTGATCCCTTTGAGCTCTGAAAACTTGGTTGGGAATAAGTCTTGATATTCTGTGAGAAATTCAGCAACTTTTTTGACAGAGTCATCATCCCAGTAGTCCCCAACTTTAGCCAACTTAGGCTGCTATGTCGTGCCAATGTTGACTTCCTGCAGATTCAGAGGCTTCGTCACATCCACACTCTGCAATGGAGGTCCCACAACTGCGCGCTCCCCTCTGATTCTGGGATAGAGATATTCCGCGGATCCTCGCCGCACTCTTCTATAGTTATATTGCGATAATTGACAATATCCCACACCTGCGTTTCCCATGTGGGTATCGCATATGCTGTGTAGGGGCTGGATTCACCAAATACAAAGGTATTGATGTCCTGCAGAGCTTCATCAAGTGCCTCCGATCCTCCTGTTAACATGAATGTCCCCAAAAATTCATCTTTTAAGGTTTCCCACTGGCGGGAGTGTTGATGTAGCCCCGTGTCTAGGTACCATGCAGCGGGAATTGGTCCCCAAGGCATCAATAAACAAGTGAACCCATTCTTCTATAGTATGATCACACCATTTCTCCATCCAGGCGGACAAATGTCCACGCAGATCCCCTAGGCCAAGAAATGTCTTGACGCGCACGTCAGCCGAAGGCTCAAATCGTAGGACCATCATATCCCGACATTCCTCCCACTCCTGGAACACCACCTTATGTGTCTCCCACCATCTTGCAAGTGTTGCACGCATGGCTAGATTAAGGGTCCATAACCTTCGTTCCCTGGGCACCTCAGCTTCGAATGTTTGCAAAAACTCTTTTATACTACCCGAAACATCAAAGTAGGGTAGTTCTCTTACCTCTGAAGCTATGAAACAGATTTCCCTTGTAATTCATAGGCAGCAAAGCGTAGAGACATCATGCAGCTGATTTTTCCAATTTTCCATTTCTTCGTCGAAGTTAGAGAAGCATTCGCTATCTCTTTTCCAGCAAAGCACACCATCGGACGTAGGATTGATCCAATATTCATCCCACACAGTTAACTTATAGATGTGATCCATCTCTTCTTCCTCACGCACTAGTTTTGTGTACCTTTCTCCTTCTGTGGGGTCGAGTGTGTAATATTCCTAATTAGCGAGAGCTAATTGGAATATTCGATTTTGTATAGTTTTGTCGTCTAAAGTTTGTAAATAAATAAAAATTGAGAAAAGAGGGTCTAACTCACTTAAGTGAAATAAAACATCCTCCTAGTAGCGCAACATTATGACTTAAGGGGAGCCAAGGGGGGCCAAACACCACGTAGAGGAGGGGACCCATGTACACTCTAGAAGCTTCTGTGCAGATGAGGATGAGCATGTGGAGGAGAGAGAGGCTATGTTGGGGTTTTGGAGGGAAACCAACGTTATAAAAGATGGAGAAGCCCCCTCATTTGATTCATTCTGGAGTTGATGATTTTGAGCTAGACGTTTGTCTTCTTGAGCACGCTGGCTATTTAGCCTGTCTACAGCACTGTTTAGTGCATTGAGTGTCTCCGGTCGGAGATATCGCCCTTAGCTCCGGGGGACTTCGAGTGCCTGCTCGGCAAGGTTAGTTTTTCAGCATTTTGTGAGTAAATTTTTTGTTTGGGTTTGTTGCGGAGCTGGAGCTTATAGAGACTACGCAGTCACTGGGAGAGAGGACGCAGTCCCTTTTGGAGGTGCTCCGGATCGAGGTTTCTGTAGGGGATTCAACCGATATTTTGAGTAGAGGGTCAGCCTTTTCCCACAGGAGGATTTTGGTAGATTTTGAGGCGGTGTTTCAACTATTTCCATTTAGCCTCTGCACAGAGCCTTGGAGGCCAGCGTAATTCCCTGAGGAGGCATTTTCTGGTGATTTTCGGGGGTTGGCCATTTTTGATATGGTTTCTGGGTTTTGTTTGGGTTGGTGAGTAGAGGAGGTTTGCATATTTTCAGCTCATTCTAGCAAGGGTATCAGCCCCTAGTCTTCAGTTCATTCCAACAGTAGTAGTTACACGGTAGTTTTCCAGCAGCTGGGACGCAGTTCATAGAGCAGCCATTTCCTGTATTTTCTGAGAGATTTTCTTCACTTTCCTTGAGCAAGATTAGGTGCCATCACCCTGATCACCTATTGTACTTCATTATATTTCTCATATTAATAAAATGGCTCAACATTTCCTCTATATGTTTCCTGGATGAGTTGTCGTAATTTCTTTCTCTGTTATTACATGTCTGTTGCACTGTTATTTATTTATATTTCTGAGCATTCTAGTTCTATACCACTTGGTGTGTTTATCTTTCACTCTTAGACAGAGTCTGGAAAGGGCCAGGTAGCCTCCAGATCTCATCCTCTTTCAGAGGCGGAACATATAGTAAATGCCCTCCCAGTCCATCTCTGGTTGGAGTTTGTCGTGTTTTAGAGATATCCCTGAAACGGGATATTACAGTGGTATCAGAGCATAGTTCTGGCTCAACCTGTGGTCTATAACACCATGGAAGAGACCATATATTTGTTACAGAGGTAGGAAGTACAGAGACCGTGAGCGTAGGTTGGAGAACACCTACGGAGAGGGAGATTGTGTTCGGGTGGTGGACACCGAGCAGGAGAGAGAGCATGTGACAGACGCAGAGCAGGAGGAGCCCATATTAGATTCAGAGCAGAGAGGGCCGATGGTAGATGACACAGAGGCCAAACAGTTTGGGGAGGCACTCCTCAAATCGGTGCAGGATTTGGCTAGACAGATTGAGGTGATGGGCCAGAGATTCACCTTTGTGAAGGCTAGACAGCGTGAGACCCCGCGGGTTTTCCAGGTAGGAGAGGGATCAGGTACATCCCATCATTTTCCAGAGCATGGTGCTGCTCAGTGTGATACTCCTCAGCCGATGGCTTCACGTGCATCCACCCGCTCTACTATGCCCACTTTCTTGGGAGCAGACACAGGGGCAGGAGCCCAGTAGGAGGCAGAGCCCGGACACATGGGCAAGTATTTTGCAGAGTATCAGGCCTATGGGAAGGATTTCAGGGATGCTCTCTCATTCCAATATTTTGTTTAGCTCCAGCGGGACAGTAGGCCCCACGACCATCATAGAGGGCACCGACATTACCATGATGGAGATTCCCACTACTCTTCTATCAGATTCCATTTGCCTACGTTTGATGGCTCATCAAACAGTTTGGCAAAGTCTTGGGTGGAGAATTTGGACATCTATTTCCAGCTTAACTAGATGTCGGAGACGGAGGCCATCAAGGTGGCGACATTACATTTGGATGGTGAGGCCCAGGACTGGTGGTTCCATGGGATGATTAGACTCGGAGACTCTACAGTGAAGACATATGTCGAGTTTACCAGGAGGTTGATGGAGCATTTTGACCGGAGGGATCCAGAACAGCATTTTGTTGAGCTGACAAGGCTCAAGCAGACAGGGAGCCCCGAGACATACATTGCAGATTTTTTGAGGGTTTCGGTGATGGTGCCAGATCTATCCGTGACATGGATGATCTATATGTTTGTGGAGGGATTGGCGGAGCCACTTTGAGGTCTAGTCAGATCTACTAGACCAGCTACACTCCAGGATGCTATTAGCAGGACTAGGGACTTACAGGATGCATTGTCCAGGACACGGACACCTTACCCCCAAAGACAGGGCTTCCAGCCCAAGGGGAAGGATGTGAGGGTTCCTCCTCCCAAGGGGAATCCAGGTCGGGCACAGATAAATGATGATGCCAAGAGGGAGTTGAGGAAGAAGCGGTTGTGCTTCACTTTTCAGGAGCCGTGGGCACCAGGGCATAGGTGTGCTACGGGCAAAGCACACTTCATTGAGGTCTTTTCCGATGATAGTGGGGAAGAGGATGAGGAGGGTGATGAGGAGGCAGGAGATAGTCAGACGGCCCAGGATCAGTTGCCGCCTCAACCTCCAGGGATAGGAGGTGCATATTTTTCACCCACAGGAGGGACCCTTGCAGCCTTGCGAGGAGTTCCTAAGTATTTGACGCTGCGCGTACGAGGGGCTGTACGTGGTCAGTGAGTATCAGTATTGGTTGACAGTGGGGCGACGCACAACTTCATTGATGCACAGATGGTTGAGCAGAGGGGTATACCAACTGAGAGCTTTGACGGATTTTCAGTCTTGGTCCCAGGAGCTCAGACGATGCAGTGTGCTCGATATGTTCCAAAGTTGGCAGTGACGATGGGTACCTACACCGTGACCGATCACTTTTTCGTGGTCAACATACCAGATACCAATGTGGTGTTGGGTGTTCAGTGGTTGATTACTCTGGGAAAGGTCACCATGGATTGGGAGGCCTTAGAGATGGAGTGGGATGACAAGAAGACCGGAAAGCATGAGAAGATCCGCAGGATGCATACATACCCACCTCAGACAGTTTCAGCGCACTGGATGAAGGTAGACTTCCGGAAGGGAGACATAGAGTGGGTGGTTGATTTGTGGGCTTCAGAGGCAGAGACCACTGGTCGGGAAGTTCATCCCGATATACAGGCCATCCTTGATAGGCATGAGGTAGTGTTTGGGGATATACCACCAGGTCGGCCACCAGATCGAGGGTTTGAGCACACCATTGAGCTTGAGCAGGGTATTCAGGCGGTGATCACTACCCCCTATAGGCATCCCAAAGCCTATCAGAATGAGATTGAGCGGGCCATCTAGGAGTTGTTGGCTCTTGGACACATCAGACCGAGCACGAGTCTGTTTGCTTCTTATGTAGTGTTGGTGAAGAAGAAGGACGGCACCTTGAGGATGTGCATTGACTACAGGGCCCTGAAAAAGAATACTCTGAAGAAAAAGTACCCAATACCAAAGATTGATGAGTTGATGGATGAGCTAAGAGGAGCTAAGTTCTTCTCGAAGATTGATTTGAGATCAGGGTATCATCAGATTCACGTGAGGGAACAGGACATTCCCAAGACCGCCTTCAGGTGTCATTACGGGCACTTTGAGTTTTTGGTGATGCCTTTTGGGCTGACCAATGCACCAGCTACTTTTCAGTCTTGCATGAACCATATCTTCCGCAGTCATCTGAGGAAGTTTGTATTGGTTTTCTTCGATGACATACTCATATACAGCAGGACTTGGGAGGAGCATCTCTAGCATATAGAGGCAGTGCTACGCATCTTGGAAGAGCAACAGTTCTATGCTAACAGTTGTATAGAAACAGTTGTATTTGGGTCATATTATTGGAGTGGATAGAGTGAGGGTACATGAGGAGAAGAATAGAGTCATCAGAGATTGGCCAGAGCTGAGGAACGTGATGGAATTTCGAGGGTTCATTGGGATATGTACCTATTACAGGAAGTTCGTCAGAGGTTTCTCACAGCTTGCTGCACCCCTTACATATTTGACGAAGAAGGGGGCATTCAGTTGGTCAGATACAGCGCAGCAAGCCTTTGATAGGCTCAAGGAGGTGATGAGTAGCTGCCCCGTGCTTGCATTGCTGGATTTTACGCAGCCATTTGTCTTGGAGTGTGGTGCATTGGGAGAGGGGATCGGCGCAGTTTTGATGTAGGGAGGACACCTTATAGCCTTTGAGAGCTGGAAGCTCCTTCCGCATGAGAGGTTTTATTCTATATACAACAAGGAGATGTTGGCCATCATGCATGCCTTGCCCAAATTCCGGCAGTATTTGGTAGGGAACAAGTTCAGGGTGAGGACTGACCACAACAGCCTTAGGTTCTTTTTGGAGCAGAAGCAGCTACAGGAGAGGCAGCAGAAGTAGATCAGTAAGATCCAAGCATATGACTTTGACATTGAGTATGTCAAGGGTAAGAATAACGTGGTAGAAGATGCCCTTTCACGTAGACCCACCACGTTATCTCTTATGAGCTTGGATACATATTGGAGGGCTCGACTTTTAGTGGAGTACTCCAAGGACAGATTTTCATGTGAGGTTCTGGATGGACAGGTGGTGGATGACAGGTACAGGGTGGTTGATGAGATCATCTATTACAAGGATAGGATCTTCTTGACTGAGGGATCTCAGTTTAAGAAGAAGATACTCCAGGCATCACACGATTCTCCATTGGCAGGCCATCAGGGGTTTACCAAAACCTACAAGGCCATTAGAGATAGGTTCTCGTGGAAGGCCTCAAGGAGGACGTACTCTAGCACATCAGGGAGTGCGATGTTTGTCAGAGGAATAAGGGGGAGATGAGCCATCCCGTCGGATTGTTGCAGCCTCTTCCCATTCCGAAGGGGAAATGGGAGAGCATATCGATGGATTTGATCACAGGGTTTCCCATGGTGCAGGACAAGGATTGTATCTTTGTTGTCGTCGATCGACTGAAAAATTATGTGCACTTTTTCGCCATATCCGCGCATTACACAGCAGCACAGGTGGCCGAGTTGTTCTTCAGAAAGGTTTTCAGGCTGCATGGTCTTCCTAAGACCATCATCAGTGACAGAGATAGCCGTTTCATGGGCGGATTTTGGTAGGTGCTTTTCCGACTAGTGGGGACGGAGTTGACACCGAGTACCAGTTATCACCCATAGACGGATGGACAGACGGAGATAGTTAACAAGTGGCTAGAGGGCTACTTGCGTAACTATGTCAGTGGGCAGCAGCGAGCATGGTTGAGATGGTTACATTTGGGGGAGTACTGCTACAACACGACACATCACATATCCATTGGTATGTCGCCATTTTATGCTTTTTATGGGTATCATTCCTTATCTTTCGCTGATGTGATGTTTGGTGCTAGCAAGGCTCCTAGAGCCAAGATGTGGATCCAAGAGATTAAAGGCATCCTCCAAGCTCTCAAGGAAAATATGGCTACAAAACAAAACCAGCAGAAGTTGTATGTCAACAGAGGTCGGGTGGAGAGACAGTTTGAGGTAGGGGAATTGTTCTACCTACGTTTATAGCCATATTGACATTCATCGTTGAAGCAGAAGGGAGCTGAGAAGCTCAAGCCTCACTTTTACGGGCCATACAGGGTGATACGCAGGATTGGGCAAGTTGCGTATGAGTTGGAGCTGCCCCAAGGCAGCAAGATCCACAAAATTTTCCATGTATCATGCCTGAATAAGGTGCTGGGGCAGCAGGTGACAGTGATAGAGGAGCTACCACCTATGAATGATGAGGGGCACTTGGTGTTGCAGCCAGAGGCCATTATTGATACCAAGGAGAGGTAGTTACGGAGCAGGACGGTCCGGGAATTCTTGGTGAGGTGGAAGAATTTTCTAGATGAGGATGCCACTTGGGAGAGTGAGAATATTTTGCAGCACCCATCACTTCAGTTACTTGAGGACAAGCAACATTTTTCCGGGGGAGACTGTAATATTCCTAATTAGCGACAGCTAATTGGAATATTCGATTTTGTATAGTTTTGCCATCTAAAGTTTGTAAATAAATAAAAAGTGAGTAAATAGGGTCTAACTCACTTAAGTGAAATAAAACATCCTCCTAGTAGCACAACGTTATGACTTAAGGGGAGCTAAGGGGGGTCAAACACCACGTAGAGGAGGGGACCCACGTACACTCTAGAAGCTTCTGCGCAGATGAGGATGAGCACGTGGAGAAGAGAGAGGCTACGTTGGGGTTTTGGAGGGAAACCAACATTATAAAAGATGGAGAAGCCTCCTCATTTGATTCATTCTGGAGTTGATTATTTTGAGCTAGACGTTTGTCTTCTTGAGCACTCTGGTTGTTTAGCCTGTCTGCAGCACTGTTTAGTGCATTGAGTGTCTCCGGTCTGAGATCTCGCCCTTAGCCCTGGGGGACTTAGAGTGCCTACTCGAGAAAGGTTAGTTTTTCAGTATTTTGTGAGTAGTTTTGTTGTTTGGGTTTTTTGCGGAGCTGGAGCTTATAGAGACTGCGCAGTCACTGGGAGAGAGGACGCAATCCTTTTTGGAGGTGCTCCGGATCGAGGTTTCTGCAGGGGATTCAACCGAGATTTTGAGCAGAGGGTCAGCCTTTTCCCACAGGAGGCTTTTGGTGGAGTTTAAGGTGGTGTTTCAGCTATTTCCATTTAGCCTCTGCGCAGAGCCTTGGAGGCCAGCGTAATTCCCTGAGGAGGCATTTTCTGGTGATTTTTGGGGGTTGGCCATTTTTGATATGGTTTCTGGGTTTTGTCTGAGTTAGTGAATAGAGGAGATTTGCAGATTTTTAGCTCATTCCGGCAAGGGGATCAGTCCCTAGTCTTCAGATCATTCCAGTAGTAGGAGCTACACGGCAGTTTTCTAGCAGCTAGGACGCAGTTCATAGAGCAGCCATTTCCTGTATTTTCTGAGAGAGTTTCTTCACTTGCCTTGAGCAAGATTAGGTGCCATCACCCTGATCACCTATTGTACTTCATTATATTTCTCAGATTAATAAAATGGCTCAGCATTTCCTCTATATGTTTCCTAGATGAGTTGTCGTAATTTCTTTCTCTGTTATTATATGTCTGATGCACTGTTATTTATTTATATTTCTGAGCATTCTAGTTCTATACCACTTGGTGTGTTTATCTTTCACTCTTAGACAGAGTCTGGAAAGGGCCAGGTAGCCTCCGGATCTCGTCCTCTTTCAGAGGTGGAACATCCGGTAAATGCCCTCCCAGTCCATCTCTGGTTGGAGTTTGTCGTGTTTTAGAGATATCCCCGAAACAGGATATTACAGAGTAGTACAATCACCCGTGTCCCTTAACTTTCGAACACCATGCTTATTTTCTACAAATTGATAATACCACCCATATCAATGGCCCAGTCCAATCCTAGGAGCACAGGATAGGGGTTTGCATCTTCTACAATCTGAATGACCTCAAAATCAGCCCGAACTTTGACCCCTGTGATTTCTACCATGATCTTTGATAATCTTCCCAAAGGTATGATCTTCTATTAATTATCCATGCGCAGCTGGATAGTGGACCACTCTAACTTAGGTTCTCCCAGTCACTGCTAGGTTTGCTTAGGTAGTACATTCACATCTGAGCCCAGGTCTAGAATAACCTAATCCATCTCATAGTCACCATTCTACACAGTTATCTGCATATCCATGCCAGTGCCTCTCTTATGCTTATATAGTTTGTGCACATCCTTAACTTCCATAGCTGGGGTTTTTTTTTCTGCACAACTGTCTATCAAGGCTTGGAGATTTTCTATGGCCCTTTGGTTGTGTAACAACTTCATACATGCCTGCAGGAATGGTTTGACCTCATCATCTGCTTTGGGGTTCGTAGGGGCATGAGGAGTAGGTGCCTCGACCTTAGCGAAATCATGGTGAGCTGTGACAAAGGTTTCCTTTTCTTTCTGTAATTCCAAACCTTCTTGTTTAACAGCTTCTTTATGGATGAGAGGCTCCGCCTCAGCCTTCTCCGCAACTCCTCCGGTGGCCATGCCATTTCGTTTTATAATATTAACACTTGGTCCTTCATCTCGAGGTTCCACCTTGACCCTTTGTATATTCTGCGTAGGTGTCTGTTGCTTCTCCTGCATCTTGGCCATCAGAATCGAGCAATATTCAATCGCATGATCCAGTTGTTTGCAATATCTGCAAGATTTTCTCACAGGGTTCACGCAGTCCCTTGCAAAGTGCCCTACTTCCCCACAGTTATAGCGAATCAGTTGTCTTCTCCCTCTACCCGCACTTCCACCTCGGCCCCCCTTACCTATCCCGAGCTAGGGAGCCACCGATTCCCGAGGAGGATCTTGGTGAGGACGGATCCGACTATACCCTATATATATTTCCTCGATCTATCATCAAATCATATTTCCAGCAGTTCTGTTCATCATGGCCTACAAATCTACAATACCTGCACCATTGTTGCTTTATTTCTGGGACATATGCAGTAAGGTGGGGGCAGTGGTTGGTATCGTGCAGCCCAACAACGCAGAAATAATCTCACCAAAGCGCTAGCCCACTTGGTCTTGCAGCTTCCCTAGGATGCAACGGACTGGGTCCCTTGGCCTGTATGTAGTTTGCTAGTAGAGGACAATTATCCTTGGTGTGTCCATTCACCCTGAATCGTATGCACCATCTTTCAGCAAGGCTAGCTCTGTTTCTACCTTCGCATTCCGGATCTCTCTATATGCATCGCTTTCTAGCTAGCTTTGTATCTCGGCTTTTCCACTCCCAATTCAGGTATCATCTCTTGAAAATGCTGCCAGCCTTCAGCTTCAGCGCAATCTTCAAGGCCTTTTTCCGGCGATTCAATGGCTCGATGTCCCATCGGGTACGCGGGCAGGGGCAACAGTGATAGCAAACAAACTGCTTCTTGTGTGTTGCCTCGTCATCGGACAAATCCCTCCTCCTTCTAATTCTCGAAACATCAGTAGCCTCCCACATGTGATTCAACGTCCTCGTCGATATCCTTCGTATTTGCACCATTCTATATAGTACTTGGGCTTCTTGGTCTGTTGCCTTCATGCAAGCTTTAATCTCTTCAATGGTTGCATTCGCATGTTGTTCAATGTATCCCATGTACCAATCCAAGGCTCTTCCTTCAAAGGCAAGGGATAGTTGCGCTATTTTCACTACGTCACTAGCTACATTCTGCGCAATCCATACTGACCCTGTGACAAACCAGAACCGATCCATATCTTCATCCCCTACGCCTTTGAAGGTGGGTAGCTTCATGTGTGAGGCCATATCGTCTTCCAGTGGTGGAGGCGGTGAGTTCTTATCCCTATGAGGGTTCGACTGTGGCGTAGACGGAGAATTCTGTGCAGCAAAATTTCTTACTGGATTATAGAAAGATCGGTCTCCTTCTTGATTAGTTCTATAGTATTTACGACTGTGCGTTGTACCCTCACTTTGATCGAATCTCATTCACTCTATGTGGCTGCACATAATTCTCCTTTTGCACAGTAATATCTTAGTCAGCAACAGTAAGGTTTTCAGAAACTTACCCCATAAACCCTTGAAGAACCTTTGCTCTACCTCAGAATAGAAAATGAATTTCTCAAGTAGCAATTCCACACAAACTCGACACAATCGTTCAAAGGATTCACCGTGCATCACATGGTGTTACTTTGCCTCTTTTTCAATTCATTGGACCGAATCAGAGATGGAGTGTAAAAACTCTGGTAAAAACTGATAAATATATATTATTAATGATGAAAAGATGAGATGCTTACAATGAGGGATCGCCTGGCTTTAAATATAGCCTCAAGGTGTCCCTTGGCGAAGAGGCATGATCTTTGATCATGCCCTTTCAGTTAATAAAACCTAATATAACTATATCTAACTAATAATTAATAAAATATTCATAACATTGCCCCTTTCTTAAGATGCTTTGTCCTCAAAGCATACGTAATGATGGACAACGTTGACGAACGTCTGGTTTCCTCAAGCGATGAGCTCTTGCATCCCACATTTTAAAAAGATCGTGAAGCCTCTTTTCGAGCTCCATCTGTTGGTGATGTGGATAGTGAAAAGATCTGATATCGACAGAGTTGGATATTGTCTTGACTTCTATTGGATGTTTGATTTTCCTATTGGAAGACACTTTTATGGGTAGATCTTGGAATATTTTTTCATGTTTCCCAACTATCTCTTGTTCTTCTGGTGATTTTTTGTGATTCCTTTTTAGATTTAGGGGTAAGTTACCAACAATTATCGTTTGATGTAACTTCTCCTCATCATCAAATGCTTCATTCTTAACAACCATATCTGCTTCATCACCGAAGGCCTCAATAGCTTCTGTCGTTATATCAGTGGCTTCGGATGTGTTTGTCGCTTCATATGTTTCGTTCAGTTCTGAGGATGGAACAGTTTGTTGTTTACAATCATCTGTATCTTCATGGTGATGTGGGGAATCAGCTTTTTCCTGATGCTCTTCTGAGTTTCCTGAATCTACAGAATTGTTTTGTTGATTTTGTTCCCTGTTAGGAGATATTGGGGATTTTGTCGGACTTAACTTATCTATTTTATCATTTAGCTTACTGTAGAGTTCTGTCATATTGTTCATGATCACATTAAATTTCTGAAATATTTTTTCCTCTTTGTCCTTAGCCACCATTTGTTTAAGCCGTATTTGCCTTTTTATCTGATCAATCGTCATCATTGATAAAGACATACTGATATTTTTCTGTCAAATTTTCCTCTTTTTTCTTTAAAATTAATTAATTAATATTTAATTAATTAATTATTATTTTTTTTTGAATTAATTAATTAATTAATATTTAATCAATTAATTAATTAATAATAATTTTTTTTTTTTATGTAATAATTATTATTTATTTATATAAATAATAATTATTATTATTACTTTATTTGTATAAATTTTATATATATAAAATATATATATATATGTATATTTTATATATAGAAAATAGTTCAACGTTTAAAAAATATACCCGTCCAGATTTTTTATTTTTAGTTTTTTTTTTCATAAATTATATATATAAGTTTTTTTATAAATTATATATATATATATATATATATATATATATATATATATATTATAAAATATATATAATTTATAAATGAGATTATAAATCAGATTATAATGAGATTATAATGAGATTTACCCACAGCCACGGCCCTTTCTAAAACTTTTCGATTTTAATTTTTATTATAAAGTTATTTACCCGGCTTTTACTGAGAGTGGATGCGGCAGAATCGAAGGTACTGAACTAACAGTTGACTGCATCCGGCGTCAAGCGTAACAGGTGTAATAACCCGTCACAAAATATATACCTTTCCGTTTTAAAAATTGATACTTCTACGCTGTATCCGGATTTAAAAACGCTGTATCATAACCCTCGGTACAATGGTTCACGATTTTATTTTTTATTAATTGTGAACTATGCTGCCGTGTAATTGCTGCCGTTTTAAAAATGTTATGTATATAACTTAAACGAATCTATTTCTAAACGATGCCCTGTTCCGAATTTTAAAAATCGTTTTTTAAAATTATACTCGTTCCGTTGAAATTGAAAAGGCACGACTTTAAACTGTGCTTGTTCCGATAAAAAAAACACGCCGTTTCCTACATACACCTGCTCAGAATTTTTTTTTTAAACGAATCGAGTCTGGTAACTGTCCACCTGTTCATTGTTTCACGGTTTCTTTTTAAAACGTAAGTTGTTTGTTGGGCGGAGTGCAGAAAACGTGTTTTATTTGCTTTTAAATGATAGTGCAGGCGGATCGGTCGATGGATGTGCGACTGTGTTACAGACACACGTTATACGTTGAATGACAAATAGTGATATGAGATTCAAACAGTGATTTCCACAGCGGGAGGCGGAAGTGATTTCACTGGTTTACTATTATGATAAGACTGTTTTTCTGTCAGGACGTGCTATGGTAAGATCCAAGCTTAACAAGACCCCTGAAAGCGATGACTGTCCTCCACAGTTCTGTTTCTGTGTACTATTTGTGGTCCTAGTTTCTTTTACAGCTACCACAGATTTGCAAATAGGAGGGACTGCACACCGAGCTGTAAAAGAATATAGAAGAATTAGCCCAAAAAATGCCCAATTAGTGGTTTCAAAATCCTTTTCGGACTCTTCTTATTTCTCTCTGAATTTCTGTGATCTTCACCGAAATTCTGTAATTCCTACCAATGATAATTATAGTGGGTTGGGTCAGCGTGCAGGTGGGAAGGGCTGCTGGACTGTGAGATATGTGAGGGGAGAGAGTGAGCGTTGAATGTGAGGGTAAGTGTTGAATGTCAGGGAGGGAATTATGAGCAAAGGCAGAGTGGGAGTGAGAGAGCAGAAGGGTTAGGTAAAAATATGCAATTTTTTTGGAATTTCCTTTGATTCCTAATTTCTGGTGATCACACAGATCCCGAAGAGCGATGGCTCCGATACCAATGGAGTGTAAAAACTCTGGTAAAAACTGA
This sequence comes from Pinus albicaulis, assembly GCA_034641835.2. Taxonomy (NCBI): domain Eukaryota; kingdom Viridiplantae; phylum Streptophyta; class Pinopsida; order Pinales; family Pinaceae; genus Pinus; species Pinus albicaulis. The sequence continues at coordinate 46,860,650 of CM076573.1, read as the reverse complement.
TAAATATATATTATTAATGATGAAAAGATGAGATGCTTACAATGAGGGATCGCCTGGCTTTAAATATAGCCTCAAGGTGTCCCTTGGCGAAGAGGCATGATCTTTGATCATGCCCTTTCAGTTAATAAAACCTAATATAACTATATCTAACTAATAATTAATAAAATATTCATAACATAGGAAATGAATTTCTCGATGGAAAAATCTATCACAAACCCTCCTACACATTATCCACCCAGTGATCTACTATACAAGTAATGGTGTTATCATTCTTTTCTAACTATTGGATCAACTCTGGAGTCCACTGACGGTGACCCGTTCGTCCTTCCAACAATTCTAGAAATCTACAAGCCTTGCAAACCACTCCTGAAGCTCGGTCGCAAATGTCACAAAGAAAATTTTGTAGATCTCTCTGAAAATGTACTTACTCTTCCACTTTTCCGCCATCAACCTTGTGCTGGAATTCTCTTTTATCGCAAATTCCTGAATTTGTTTTTCGAACCACTCTTCCATTTCTTTCTTCTCAGGTTTCCAATATTCTCTTGGCATTACCTGATCTCTCTCTCAAAATGCTCCCGGTCCTGACAACGGAACCATTTGTTGGCTCGAGGGGTCCTGACCCAGGTTCGAAGGTTAAGGTATTCTAACAAACCCTATACTATTGGCCCTTTCGGCAATGACTTGCTTACACAGGCCAAAGTCTCACCCGAAGCAGTATGGGAGGGTGTTGGAACTAGGTTTCCGCACCCTGAGAGAGAGAGCAATTAAGTCAAGTAGAGTTGCATTCCTAGCTCACCAGCTTCGTATTTAATAGATCTAGTTGCAAACTTAGGTTGTAGACCTCCTAGCTACTAATTACCTTTGCATCCATGTGCGTAACACCATGCTGCCAGTACAGCAACTATAATCGCAGATCATAGATTCATATATCAGAAACAAGGATACTCTCGCAGCTATAAAACAGATCTATTCGCAGGTTCACTAACCAGTATAGTCCATAGTTAATAGAGCTACTATCAGTCATGGATCTAATCAGCACTTCCACATCAACACTATCACAGGTAATATTATAAACGCATGACAATAGATCACAGTAATATTCCATATCATAATAAAGGTAGATCCGCAGCAACAACGAATAACCAATAGTAATTGTAACATCTTCAACAGTTCATGTCAACAGTAATACATAAACTCAAATAACACAGAGGTATTCTAACCAGATTCGCATATATTAGCCTCAAAAACCCAATACAATCCAACATAATTGGCGCACACAGCCAGCAGGGTCTGAACACAATAGGATTGAGGATCTCCGTGCACACAGATAGTAGGATTCCTTACCCTAGCAACCCAAACAGATCTAACAATTCACAACTATCATCAATATCTATATTTTCTCTACCTAAGATTCAAAAAGGTTCATCTATTTATACCAATTTAGACTACGCATCCAATGGTCTGCAAACTGTGGTTTGCGGACTCTTGGTCTACCCTTGACCCGTTACTATGCATTAGGGGCTTTGATCCACCCCAAAACCCCTGTGTTAGAATAAATATTACAAAAATATACAAAAATGGACAAAATTCGCAGCTATAGGAGACCCTATTCCAACACAGTTGAATATAGCAAAGGAGATATGGGACAAAATCATTCTAAGCTATGAAGGTGATGCCAAGGTAAAAAGTGCTAAACTCCAAACTCTCAGAATTCAATATGAAAAACTCAGAATGTATAATGAGGAAAGCATAGCTAGTTTCTTTTTACGTCTATATGATATTTTAAATCGTATGAGAAATCTAGGTGAAACCATAACCGACACTACTCTAGTAGAAAAGGTTTTGAGATCTCTAACTCCCAAATTCGATTCAAAAGTTTCTACTATTGAAGAGAAGCAGGATCTACAAACTCTTACTGTTTTTCAACTTCATCGGATTCTAGTTGCATGTGAAATGAGGAAAGGAGGTCCATCTGAAGTCAAATTTGTCTTTAGAGCTATTGCAAAAGGAAAGGAAGAATAACAACAAGAAGGATCAGGGTATGTTTCAGAAGAAGATGAGAGAAATTTTGTAAAGAATCTACAACTTGGCACTGGAAGGTTCAGAGGTAAGCGCCCTTTTAAATGTTTTGCTTGTGGAAGATTTGGTCATTATGCTGCTAAATGTCCCCATAAAGATAAAGGAAAGGAAGTGGAAAAAACAAATAAGAAATGGTTTATCAATATAAAAATCTATTATACTCATGAAGATAGTGATGATCTATAAAATAGTGAAGAAGGAGAATCTGATCAAGATATTAGACTGCTCATGGCTTTTGAAAAATACTCTAGTGAGGCTAAAGATACTTTTATGGATGCATTAGAAGAAAATGATTTTCTTAAAGAAATAAATCATCTCAAAATATTTTTGGAAGAAAACAAAATTTCCATAGATACTCTAAAGAATCATCTTATAGAAAAGGAGAAGCACAATGAGAAATTAGAATGTGAAATAGTAAGTCTAAGAAAGGAAATTGAGAAAGTGAAAACTTTAAATATTATATTTGTTAAAGGATCTGAAACCTTAGATGAAATTATCAAGGTACAACACTCTCCTCTTGTAAAGACGGGTCTTGGATATATCGGAGAATCCTCTCAGTCTTCAGCACCAAGCTATCTAAATGCAGCTAAATCCAGCCAACAAAATTTTGTCACTCGGAAAAATAACAAAGAGACCACCCAGGTAAAGCATGGCCACTTCAATTCAAGGAATAAAAATAACAGAAATATCAATCAGTAGGTAAACATAAATAAAAGGTTTCATGATCGCGAAAATTTCTTCTCTAATGGACAATGTTTCTCATGTCATAATTTTGGTCATAAAGCTGCTCAATGTGTTGCATACAAAACCATCATGACCAAAGAAGCAAGAGAGCAAAGAACTGAGGCTGGAATAAATAAGAATACTTATAACAACTTTTCTCCCCTTCAAAATGAAATTGAATGTTCTTATTGCAATAACTTTGGACATGAAGATTCTGAATGCAGGAGCAAACTTCAGCCAAAGGAGCATATACCTTCAAATTCCAAGGTATGGAGAAAGAAGGACTTACGGATTGAAATTTGTGGCATAGCATTATTTGCAGAAGGGGAAGAAAATCAATGGTACGTTGATAGCAGATGCTCAAAACACATGACAGGTGATAAAAATAAACTCCTTTCATACAATGCTCTAGAGAAAGAAAAGAATGTTACCTTTGGAAATGACTCTCCTACTGTCATTAAATGAAAAGGTTATGTTTTTCTAAAAGAAAAGGTGAAAGCTAAGAATGTTATGTATGTGGATGTATTAAAGCATAACCTGTTGAGTGTGAGTCAAATGTGTGATCAAGGAAATGAAGTTTTCTTTATTTCAAAGAATGTGTAGTAAGTGAACTTGACACAAGAAAAACGGTAATAAAAGGAACTAGAACACCAAGGAATCTGTATGTATTGAAAGGTGGCCAAGAGAAATGCTACTTAGGTAAATATTTAGAAAATTGGTTATGGCACAGAAGATTGGGACATTTGAGCTTCTTTCAAATAAGCAAATCTAGCAGACTCAAAGTTGTTCGTGATCATATGCAAATCATGCCAATTTGGTAAGAAAACCAAGGTGCAATTCAATGCCAAAGAAGGATCAAAAATTAAGCCTCTTGAACTTATACATACTAATCTATGTGGTCCTGTAAGGTGGAGACCAATACTATATTTTATTTATTGATGACTTCTCTAGAATGTGTTGGATCGGTTTACTAAAACATAAATATGAATCATTTGAAAATTTTAATATCTTCAAAGCTTTGGTTGAAAATGAATTAGATCTAAAAATCAAATGTCTTAGATCTGATCGAGGAGGAGAATATATATCAGATGAATTCTTTGATTTCTGTGAACACCATGACATAAAAAGACATTTTTCCGTAGTTGGAACCCCACAACAAAATGGCATAGTAGAAAGGATGAATAGAACAGTTCAATAGATGGCTCGTGTTATGCTTGATGAATCTGGAACTCCCAATACCTTTTGGGGAGAAGCAGCACATACTGCAGTAAATATTCTTAACAAGGCTCATGTTCATGTGAACAGTGATAAAAATCCTTATGAGCTCTAGTATGGTAATCTTCCCACTGTAAATCATTTTAGATTTTTCGGAAGCAAAAGTTTTATCAAGAACAATGATGAAAAACTTGGTAAGTTTTAACCTAGAGCAGATGAAGGAATATTTATTGGTTACTCTTCTATAAGTAAAGCATATAAATGTTACAATAAAAGACTTCAAAATATTGTTGAATGTATTGATGTTGTAATTGACGAGTCTCTCAAAACTCCCAAAAGGGAAATAACAACAACAAACGAAGATGATGATGATGTATATTTTCCCTCATCAAATAGCAACAATATAGAAGTAGAACCCAATGAATCACTAGAAGAAGATATATCTGAAAAGGATCCATCCAAGTATGTTCAAAAGAATCATCCAGAATCTCAAATTCTGGGAGAAAAGGGATCAGGTGTCCAAACAAGAAGAACTCTTGTAGGATACCCTAGCTATCTGGCATTCTTATCCACTATTGAACCACAGAATGTAAATCAAGCTAGTAAATATGAATGTTGGATTCAAGCCATGAATGAAGAACTTGATCAGATTGAAAAGAATCATACTTGGGAATTGGTTCCAAGACCTCATGATAAAAATGTTATTGGAACAAAATGGATACTCAAAAACAAGTTAAATGAAAATGGAGATGTTATTAGAAACAAAGCTAGACTTGTTTGTAAAGGGTATGCTAAACAAGAAGGTATAGACTTTGAAGAAACATTTTCTCCTGTAGACAGACTTGAATCCATATGAATGTTTATTTATTTTTCAAGTTTTCAACAATTCAAAGTTTATCAAATGGATGTAAAATATGCTTTCCTCAATGGTGATCTAGAAGAATAATTTTATATAGAACAACCAGAAGGATTCATTCTGGGAAATGATGAAAATTTTGTTTGCAAACATAAAAAGGCTTTATATGGTCTCAAACAAGCTCCTCGGACATGGTACTATCGTCTTGACAAATATCTTCAACAACAAGGTTTCACAAATGGATCTACTGACAGTAACTTATACACAAAAACTGAGAATGATAAATTATTGATTATTGTTGTGTATGTTAATAACATCATTTTTGGAAGTAATGAAGAGTCTATGAGTCAGAAATTTGCTTCTGTTTTGCAGCAAGAATTTGAAATTTCATTACTTGGGGAACTAACATATTTTCTTGGCTTACAACTGCAGCAAGAAACAGATGGCATATTTCTATCACAATCAAAATATCTCAAGCAAATTTTGAAGAAGTATGGGATGGAAGATTCCAAACCTGTGAGTACTTTAATGGTAACTGGATGTAACCTCAGTTATCATGATGATTCTCCCATGGTGAATCAACCAGAGTATAGATCCATGATTGGAAGTCTTCTTTATCTAACCGGGACAAGACCATATATTATGCATGCAGTTGGGATTGTTGGACGATTCCAAGCTAACCCAAAAGAGTCTCACCTTCAGGTTTTAAAAAGAATATTCAAATATCTACAAGGGACTCAAGACTTTGGTCTATGGTATCCAACGAATGTTGATATTACTCTTCATGCTTACACAGATGCGGATTGGGCTGGAAATGTTGATGGTCAAAAAAGCACTAGTGGTGGTGCATTCTATATGGGGCCCCGATTAGTATCTTGGTTCAGCAAGAAACAAATTCCTATTGGCTTATCTACAGCAGAAGAAAAATATGTGGTTGCCACATCATGTTTCACACAACTTCTTTGGATGATGCAAACATTACAAGATATTCAAATCAAATGTTCACCTCCCATCTCCATTCTATGTGATAACACAAGTGCCATTAGTATCTCGAAAAATCATGTTATGCATTCCAAGACCAAACACATTCCTATCAAGTATCACTTCCTATGTGAACAAGTGCTTGAAAAAAAGGTTAAATTAGAGTATGTTCCCTCCAAAGAACAAGTTGCAGATATATTTACTAAACCTCTTCCCATGGAAGCACTCAAATATCTTAGACAAAAGTTGGGATTCATCTCTGCCTCTCTTATCAAATCTGCTTAATTTCAGAAGATTGAATTTGGTATGTTGGTTTCATAAAGGCGAATCGTGTATATACGTGAGTTTCTGTGCATAAAACCGCATATGGTTTTTGCTGACAGAAATTCTCTGGGTTAGCTTTCAGAATAGTCTGTGGTGTTGTTGGGTAATCTCTTTTTTTTTTTTCCAGTATTCATTTTATTTTACCTTTCTTTTATATTTATCTTCGTGATGAAGATGATTTGATGAATTGGTTATTGAAGGTGTTTGGGATACACAAGCTTGGGGGGGCACCTACCTTTGTTGAAAAGGATTCATTGTTGGCATTTTGATTGGTCTCTGATTTATGATCTCTCTCTTGAGATCATTTGGTCCTGGTTATAAAAATTATATCTATAGTTTGATGAAAAGGTAATGTTGAGGGTTATGATGTAAAAATTTTATATTCAGTCATGTAAGGACTTGTAAAAATTTGTAAACCCACTTGGTTGGGTAGATGGGTCAAATATGTAATTCCACTTGGTTGGATCTTTGATGTAAGTATGAGTCCTTGGTGATAGGAAAGGTCATACTCGGTTGAGTTATAGAGTCATGTACTTAATTGAAAAATCTATCTGAAGATTCAACATGAACTCAGGGGGAGCATGGTAATTTCAGTGCACATCAAATCTACAGAGCTCTTCTTTCTACAAGGGAAGAGAAACCTTGTTTTGGTATTGATCCGCTTTTGGTGTTTGAATAATAATTATGATTAATGTATCTATCTGTTGTGGTGATCAAACGCCATCATGGTTTCCATCAAGTCCAAAGGGGGAGATTGTTGGCAATATGATGCAATATGTTTTCCTTGATGGAAACCTACTTGTTGAAGTTGTCCTTGATAGAAACCTACTTGATGAGTTGCCTTTTGATAAGCAACCTATTTGTTAAAGATGTAAAAATAATGTTTCTACAGGTCAGTTCAGATGTGACAGAGAAAGGAATTTCAGTAAGTGCCAGAAAAATGAAACAGGAACTAGTTCTCAATGTATACGCAGCTTTGATGAAGGGAACCCACATATGGAGGCAATGTATATGCTACTTGGTATACAGGCAACCTGTGTATACATCTATAATTAGTATATACGTTGTTTTTATGAATAGCAGTCGCATATACACGCGGGTACAAAGAAGCAAAGTCGTGTATACCTTTTGCGCTATAAATTATGATACCAAGGGGCATTACCATGGTATTAGCCCACAGTATTGAGCGTTGTATCATCTATTTGATTTCGTCCAAGAATACCATCGACACTTGTGTGGTTTTTTCTCATGGTATTGATAAAGGCTAATCCTATATAAGGAGAGGAAGGTCATAGTGCAATTGTGTGCAAGTGAAAGGGTTGTTGTTGAATACTTCACTCTGAAGTATGTCTGCATCATATGAACTCTAATTTATTGGTTGATCTAAATCTATGATGCACCCTTGAATAAAATGATGGATCAAGATCTCTAGACCTGGAATGACTATGTACTTGATCTATTGCAGGGATGATTAGATCTGTGACCTAGCACATGTTTGTTGAAGTGAAGTGAAGAAATCTGGGTAAGTCTATAAATCTAAAACATTCTGCAAAATTAATATTTACAGATCTATATGCTAGTTCATCTCGGTAAAAGTGTGTATATACGTGGCTTTGTCTCAGAAAAAGTGTGTATGGAAGTCAGGGTTGTCTGAAGCTTAGTACAGAGGTTATCTATTTATTTTCATTGTATTTCTGTTGTTTTTCTATGAAGTCTTCATGTAGATCTGGGTTGTCTGAATACTGCATATGTTGTTAAGTTAAATATGTACAAATATAATCAATGAGGGATTAAATATGTTTAATGATGACTGATTGAATAATGGTTATGTATTACTAAAAATATATCTGACTGAAAGCCTCAGATCTGGTTCTAAGACTGACCATATTCTGAAAAATCGGTACTCTAAGATCTATATGAAGGTTCGTGTGAAGGAAAGTGTGTATACACACAGGTTCAGTAAAGTGAATTAGCGTATGAATTTTAAGATAATAAATGATTGGGGTTGAGATTGGTTCTGTTAGGCCTCTGTAGTTTTCAATATTGGCAAGAACAAATGCTGCAGAGCCTACATCAAAACCACTTTGGAATCAAAAGATCTAGCCATCCTAGATTCAAAGAGGGATCTCTCTATATGTGTGTTTTCAAAGATATGATCTTTAAGGATTATGATATGATATTAGGCTAGTTATAAAGCACAAGTTTTTGTTTGTTTGGTTGGGATGAATATCATTAAAATGAAGGAAGTCTTTTGAGGGGTGAAGTTTGTGAGTAGGTTGAAAATGGTTCAACTGATAGGATAAGTAAGAAACAGCATCAATCCATTGGGCTATGGAGTCATAAAGGATTTAATTGGATAGCAAGTTTCAAGAGTGGTCTATGGGGCAAGTCATCTATGTCAATAGATCTCTTTAAGTTGATTTATGGAATGAAACATTAAGAAGTGGTGAAAGAAGCAAACATATAAGAAAACAGAGGGTAGCTTAAGATAAAGTAAGGACTTTTAACCTAGCCTGATTTCATCATACTCAAAGGAAAACAAAGAATAGCTTAAGATCAAATAAAGACTTTTAACCTAGTCTTCTTTCAGCATATTCTCAAAAGAAACATTTAAGATAAAACAAATAATAGCTTAAGATCAAGTAAGGACTTTTAACCTAGCCTACTTTCAGCATATTCAAAGGAAAACATTCAAGATTAACATAAAAGTAGTCTAGGATCAAGTAAAGACTTTTAACCTAGCCTGCTTTTGACATAATTTCAAGGGAACTTTTCAAAGCAACTATTGGAGAAAAAACTAGAGGATAGGGCTAACCATAGACTTCCCTAGTTCAACTTTACAAAGCAGACTTTTCAAGAACATTCAAAGACAATATCTCAAGTTGTACTCAGGAAACATGGGCTTACCAACACTTCACTGGTTATACTCTATTGAATTATCCTCAAATACACAATTTAGCAAAAAACATAAAGATAAATATTTATCAGTGAGATTTAGGGTACTTGACAGTAAATCCTAATCTATATTTGTTGTTCTTTATCAGAGAAAATGGACAGTATGGAAAACGTAAGAAAAATAACAACTTACAATAAGAAAAACATCACCATTGACATAGACCAGGATCCCATAAATCATCTTGTATTTTATGTTCAAACCAATTACAATCTTCAAGTCCAGTGGGTCTTTACAGCTTCAGACTTCTCATGTTGGCCTATCTTTCTTCTATTACAAACAGAGCTTCAGCAGCCTCAATAGCTATTTACAATCAACGAGTATTCAAAGACCAACCTCTATACTGTCTTTTAAAGTTGTATATATAGAAGAAATGAGGAGGTGCAGTGAAAGAACGGTTTATCTATTCAATTAATGTAGAGTAAGTGCTTCTTGACCTTTGAAGGGCCAAATGAAGAAGTTATCTGATGTTTTAACTCTGCCAATTGATTATTACATTAAAGTTCATCAAATTCAGTCATTTTTGTTGACTTTGGAGGCTTTTGTGGGTTGGCATTTAATCTTGAGCTGTCCTTGGAAATATCTCTGACTGTATAATTAATATGCATTCCTTTTGAGGAGATTAGCCTGTAGGTAGCAATTTTTTAGGAGTAATAGCCTCCATGATGTGGCATTCGGAGGCTCTTCTGCTAATCTATCTGCTTTTGTGGCTTTAAAACATTGTTATAACCGTGATTCTGTTTTATGCCTTGATTAATCATCCTCGGTGCTTTTGAATCTTTCGTGCTGACTGTATTCACCTTAAAACCATTTTAACCTTAAAACCATGGATTTAAAATTTTAACTCTTCAAACTATGCTTTATCCCTTTACTGTCGGGATTTAAACCCTTGGAATCTTTAATATTTGCTTTTGATCTCTTTATCTGTGTTCCTTGCCTTTAAACTGTAAGATTATATTTTTAATCTTCAACCTTATGCATTAATCCTTTTAACTTTGACTATTGATGGGCTTTCCCCTTTGTTGTGTACAGAAGGCTTCATCGAAGTGGGAGGGCTTATTAATATAACCAACGCTCATAGAGCACTGGTCAAACTGTGAAAACGAACCCTGTAACTTCCCCTTTTCATGACTTTTTTGCCTCTGTTTGGACCACGCGGGCCCTTACCTTTTGGCCATATTTCATTATGAATCGGAAGAAAGACTTTGGTCTATAGAAACACCATTGAATCCTGTAAAAACCACAAAAGCTGTTAATAAACCCTGCAGTATTGAAAAAATGCTTACAGAGGCATATAGAGAGCGGGAGGAGCAGTGCGGAGGGGGTGATTATGCAGGCGGAGGATTTTTATTGAGGAAAACTAGAGAAAATCCGGTTCAAAATTGGATTTGGCGCGAACTTGGGCAAAGCAGTTTTTGAAATACCACTGGTGGTTTTCGCGCGACCCTCAGGCGGTAAGTGGTTTTTCCCAGAGGGAACGCGATCCAATTGTATCGCGCCGCGTGGCTTTTGTAAAACCAGTGGTATCACGTGATTTTGAAACGTTAAATCTCATACGCAAAAGTTATGCGATATGAGATAACGACCGTTGGATGAGGAGGGGCGGATCCAATGGTTGGGAGAGAATGTGACGAGAAAGGCGTGCGGGCGGAGAAAAAGTGGAATCCAGGTGTCAAAAAATGATTGGATGAGCGACAGGATAGTGGATGGTGGGTCCAGAGGAGCCGGTCTGTCGGATTGAATTAGGACCGTGGGATCAAACAAATCAACGACGGAGATTTGATTTATAGGGTGTGTTGTGGATGATTTTTTCACCCCCCTAGAGACAGTCTAGAGTTGCGATAGACCAGTGCCTAGGACATCTTATTATAGCAAGGAGCTCATTATAAAGCTTGGGTTGTCAATCCAAAAGCTCACTTGCTATCTCTTGTTTGAACAAGGAAATAAGTTTTGAATGGGACCAAACTCTCTCAGAAGCTGACACAAAGATGAGAATAGTGTAGGGACATTATGTAAAACTCCAATACAAAGGCATCAGACAGTTAAGAGACAGCTTACTGTAAAGAGGGCCGGTTCGAATAATATATCACAGAAATCAAATATCAGGAAGTGAGTGCAGTGAGGAAACATAAAGAAGATATTGGCTAACATGAGACTGATACCCAGATACACAACAGAACCACATAAGGGCATACCAATCTATGAATCCTTATATGACAATGGCGTTTTAAAAGCACCCTCCTCATGCAACCAATATAGCAGAAGATATGGAAGGGATGATCATGGAACTATATATCATGACTAGGCCTATTTAAAGTGCTTGACTAATCCCAGAAAGGGCACCAACAAGGATGAATCCTTACTGCAAACTAGTGAGCCACTCGCATTCTAGAACATGATACAAGAAGATAATATGCATGAAAGAGATATTGTATTAACACACAAGAGAAATTACATACTGTGAGATACCAAAGACCAGAATCCTCAATACAGTTATAACTCCTCCTCACTGAGACCCTACGGGCTCTGAGCCTTCATACAGAAATATTACAAAATGTATGCAAAAGCCTTCTCACTGCACAGTTTGCTGATAGAAATCTGGAACCCTTTCAATGTCTTCTTTTCGGGCCTTTATAGAGGAGATGGAGAATTCTAGAGGAGGAGGTAGATAGAGCACATTTAATGACTCAATTTGAATAAAATGGCGGAAAACAATCGTGCTCACTCTATGAATGACTAACTATAAATAACTGTACTTTACAAATCATCTCCTGAAATAAATGCTGAGGAGAAAAATCTCCTTATAAACATGACACAAATAATAAAATATACATTGGTCTGCCTCTTACTGAAAGAGGGAAAATCTGCTGCCGTAAGATCCCCGAGATAGCCTGCAATTATGTACTATATTCTCGGCTCTTAACTTTGGATTCGAATCCTGGATCTTTAATGCAGGGCGAATTTCTCTAGAGGGTTCTGTGAATTCATATCTTCGTCTTCTTTAATGGCGATCATTTCTCACACCTACCCTCGGCTTCCTCTTTAAATTTTGTCAGCAATATATCATCCTTTAAAATGCTCTTAACCTCTGCTACGGAAACCATGAATTAAAACGCCCTTTCTATTGCTTTGAGACCTGCAAAACCCCACAAAATATTAGAGAAAACTGACACAGATGGAGGCGGGGACAATGGATACGTGATCGACCGAGAGAAATACATAGGGTGGTGGAAGGGGAGCAATGGAGACATAGATTTAACAGGCGAAGCGCGACTTTTTACGTAAAACAGTCTGGACGTGAGGGGTGAATGAAAACGAAAGGTATGAATGAAAACATATGCACGCACACACATATATATATATGACGGGGAAACTATTTTAGACGTGCGGGAGTAAGACACGTGGACGTACGGGGGACAGGTGGATGGGTGATGTGGCGGTAGAGTCAATGGACAGGGAGACTGGGATCTGGATCGTTGGATAGCAATCACAGATCAACGGTTGGGGAGCGACGAGAGCGGCACGATGGTGGGCCACAGAACATGGCGGACACACGTTAACGAGCGGGAAGTTCTAGTACATATCCGCCGTCGGATGGAGATCGGCAGATCCTACGGAGCGGATGGGTTCCACTGCCCGGCCTTGGATCGTTCTTTAACGCGCGGGGAAAAATGGTTTTAGGGCCCGTACCAAAGACACGTGGCGCGTTTCCTGTGGAATCGCTGACCCTGGGCCCAAAACCGCCGGCCTGGTAGAAGTGGTGTGGGATCATACCGCCGGTTTCTTGTGTGCGGGGCCCTCCACCTGTAATGATCACCGCTCCGTTGATTTGATTTAGATCGGACGGTTGCCATCGCTCCTAAAAACTTTATGGCTGAGCTCCCTTCCCTATAGCCTGTGGTTTTTGAGCTCAGGTCATGTGATGACGACAGAAAGGGGGCTAAGGCCTTGAGGCTTCGGCTCGATATAATTTAAATGATGGGTTTTCAACCTTTGTAGAGCGGGTCTTCGAGCGGAAACGATAAATATCAGATAGGAGCATAAGGTTTTAGGCCACGGTGGAGCTTTGTATCAGATTTGAGCGGGGCAATAGGCCAAAATTTGAAATGCAGGAGTAAAATTGTACAACATCGGCTCCTTCTGGGGACGACATGTTCGTCCTCGGGCATGTCGAGAACACGCAGACCATTGAATATTTCATTCTTCTACTCAATCTCCTCTGCGCTTCTGCTTCAGGTAATTATCAGCATTCTTTTTCTTTATAAAAATAGCAACCAAAACAACTTATATACAATATATACAATCAGGCATTCCCGGCCTGGGTCAGAATTGGAAGTATGGCTTGAGGAATTGGCCATTCACCGGGGCATCCAACAAATCACCTTGTAGGTTTTCTAAAGAAAAAGTGTTGTTTCTTCCCAGCTTCACTATTTTGAATGGCCCAAACCACAGCGGATCGAACTTAGCATGTTTGCCCTTTTCTGCTCTGCGAACATCCCATCTGAGAACCAGGTCTCCAACTTGAAATTTTCTATCTTTCGTATGCTGGTCAAATACATTCTTCATTTTCTCCTGATATTCTATCAATCTCTGATTCACCTGGTTCCGTGTTTCCTCCAATTCGATCAATTGATTAATCCTTCTGATCATGTCATCTGGCTCCTCCTGATTCTCCTGCATGAAGCGTGCCACTGGCAATGCCAATTGCACAGGAAACACAGCAGCTCTCCCATATACCAGTTCATAGGGAGATTTCCCTGTTGCTCTTTTACTGGTTATTCTATTTGCCCATAGAGAAAACTTCAATTGAGAGTCCCAATTCTTCTGATTTTCACTTATTGTCTTCTTCAAGGCCCTCACAAGGGTTTTATTAGAAGATTCTGCTAAACCATTTCCCTGCGGATAGTATGTTGTGGAATGGGTTAGGATGATATTGTACCTTTGACAGAAATTCACAAATCCGACAGATTTAAAAGCTTGTGCATTATCAGTTACAATTCTAGCAGGACAGCCAAACCTAGATATGATATTTTCTTCCATAAACTTCATTATCACAGCATCTGTAGAATTTCTTGTAGGTATGGCTTCCACCCATTTCGTGAAGTAATCAGTGGCTGTTAGTATCCATTTATATTGGCCACTTGATGGGGGATGTATTTCTCCTATAAAATCTAATCCCCATTTCTGAAATGGTTCATTTACATGAATAGGAATCAAGGGCATAGCTGCTAATTTCTGTCTTTCTGCAAATCTTTGGCACTTGTCACATGCTCTGACCCAAGCAAAAGTGTCTGTATACAATTTTGGCCAGTAGAAACCAACTCTCAAGCTTTTATGAGCTGTAGCCCTCCAGCTGTAATGTCCTCCACATATTCCCCCATGGAATTCTGTCAATATGTTCTCTATTTCATTTTCTGTGAGGCATAACAGTAACATACCTGAAGGGTCTCTCCAATATAGCTGTCCATTAGCAATCATGTATTTCTGAGATTTCATCCTTACAGCTCTGTACTTTATCTTATCACAACTTGGAGGACAGCTAAGTGTTAAAAGATATTCGACAATTTCTTTGTACCAGGGACTAGTTAGATATTTCACATGTACCTTTTGAGTGGCCATCTCCAGTCCTTGCTGCTCCTCTTCTTTTTCAGATTCTTCATTTGCTACCATGGATAAATTAATGCCCAAAGCTTGATGGTTTGATTCAAATAACATCTTAGCAAGTCCCTGTCCTTTAATCAACTTGGTAGGCCTTATGTCCAAATCATACTCCTGAATCTTTGCAATCCATCTCCCTCTTCTACCTTCGCTGTCCCCTTGAACAAGAATGTCTTTGACAGTTGTCGTGGGAACATATGCAGTAATATGAGATTGCAAAACATAAACTCTAAAAGCTTTAAGGGACTTTACCAGGGCATATGCCTGTTTCTCCAATATATTGTATTTCAATTCAGCATCATAAAGTACTTGACTGAAGAAAGCTATAGGTTGTTCATATCCCTCTTCATTTTTCCGCAATAATACTCCAGCAATTGTGTGAGGGGAAGAAAATGAGAAAATCATAAATGGCTTTTTGTAATTTGGCCCTGCTAGCACAGGAGCTTCAACAAATGCCTGTTTTATCCTTGTGAATGCATCTCTAGACTCCTGGGACCATTTTACTTCATTCTCCTTTCTCAACATATTAGTTATATGCCTAACTATCTTAGCATAGTTAGGAATAAACCTTCTTAGAAAATTAATTCGGCCTAGAAACACCTGTACTTCTTTCTTATTTCTTGGTAATGGAATGCTATTTATCACTTCAACTCTCTTAGGGTCTATTCTCACGCCATCTTTAGTTACAATGTGCCCTAAGAGTTTTCCCTCGTCTAATGCAAACAAATATTTTTGAGGGTTGAGAGAAAGGCCATACCTTCTACATTTTTCAAAAGTTCTTCTTAGATGTTCAATATGCTCATCATCATTCTTTGAAAATACTGTGATATCATCGAGGTATACCACCAAAAACTTGTCCTGTTCCCCAACAAAGGCTATGTCCATTGCCCTTTGAAAAGTAGGGCCTGCATTAATTAATCCAAATGGCATTCTAGCATACATAAATGTTCCCCAAGGCGTGGTGAATGCAGTTTTCTTCTGGTCTTCTGGAAATACAGCTACCTGATTGTAACCAGAAAATCCATCCATCATTGACATTCTGGATGCTCCCACTACTTTCTGCAGGATGTGGTCCATCTTAGGCAGTGGATAATTATCTTTTAATGATGCTCTATTTAAATTCCTGAAATCCACACAGAGCCTTATTTCTCCATTTTTCTTCCGAACAGGAACAAGATTTGCTACCCATTCTAAGTACCTCAATGGCACAATTATCTTGGCCCTTAGCAATTTCTTGATTTCTTTTTCAATTGAGGGAAGCAACAGAGAGTTTATCTGTCTAAGTTTCTGCTTATAGGGCTTTGCATCTTCCCTCAATGGAATCTTGTGTTGCATTATATTAACATCAAAAGTTTTTAGGTCCTGATAGGACCAAGCAAATACATCTTTGTAAGATTGAAACAACTTCAAATATTTTTCTTTGTATTCTTCTGGGACTCTTTTAGATAATTTGACAATTTTGGGATCAGTAGAAGTACCCAAATTCAAATCTCCTACTTGATCTTCTTCTGTCATTTTATTTGGCTGCAATGGAATATCATCTTTGTTAAATAATCTTTCTAGAGGCACCAGCCCTCTAGGAATAACATTTCCTTTCAGCTGCAGCACTTCATTTCCTGCTATCTTTTCTTCCCATCTGTTTTCTACAACATTTTCAACTTCTTCCTCCTCATTATCATCAATCTCCATATTTGAGAATTCTCCCACTGTCTCCATGAACCTCTTCATTTGTTCATCATCTTTGAATACCTGCCAGTGCTTTATATTGTCTGGAATGGATGGTCTGTACCGTACCTCCACTTCATATCTTAAGAGTGGATTCTGAGTGGATTCTGAGGAGGACGGAATGTACTGGCAGCCACAGCAAGAGAGTATGCTATTCTGTTTTTCTCCCTGGGCATGAACTGTATGTTAAATGCCAAGAAGAAATTTTCTATCATGTCCCATACTTCATTTCTATAAGCTCTGAGCCGAGGATGCTTAGTTTGACATTGATTTTTGATTTGTCTTACCACCAGCTCAGAGTCTCCCAAGACTTTTAAACATTGGATGCCCATGTTTCTGGCTGTTTGCAGTCCCAATAATAATGCCTCATATTCAGCTACATTGTTTGTAGCCTCATACTCTAACTTAAAAGACAGTGGCACCCATTTTCTTGTAGGAGAAATCAACAATACCCCAGCTCCATTGCCTTCTCTTGAGTTTGCTCCATCAAAATGCAAAGTCCAAATTTCTGATTCCTGATCTCCTTTAGGCTGCTCAGCTTGAATTTGACCAAAGAGGGGTTCATGAGCATAATTTTGATTTTCTTCTAACATCAAACATGAAAAGTCTCCCTCTTTGTTATAAACTGGAGAATTCTCTGAGCAGTCAGCCTTAGTCACCATTTTAACAAATCTAGTCTCCCTGTATAACCTCCTTTCCTGTCCTCCAAAGACTGGGACAGTAGCATATGTTAGATCCAGTTTAATTGACCCCCCAATCTTGGTACCCCATGACCTTGACAGCAACATGCCAAAGCGAGCCGGGATATCAGCAACTACGATGTCCATGACCACACTTTTTACTGGAATTTGGGCCAAATTGACCACTAAATCTTTAATCATTCCCAAGCATTTAACCCTTTTAGAATCAAATGAATATAAATCTTTGTAGGGCCTTGTAATTTGCAGTCCTAGTTGCTCCATGACAGATAGAGGCATAAGATTGTGGGAAGCCCCAGAATCTAACATACAATTGTGTAATAGCAGGTCATGAATAACTAGGGACACGTAGAAAGGAGGAGTAGAAGGGTCTATCTCCTCAACATGTGGGCCAAAGACTACCATGGGTCTCTCTTCTTGAAGATTTAAACTATCAGGTGCAATTGGTATTTCAGGAGGAAGCATAAAGGAAGTAACTTGAGACTGATATACAGGCTGTTTTAATAACTCAGTCAGAGGGACAGGAATCTTAATCTTCTCAAGTTCTTTTTGCAAATTGAAAGCGGATGGGGGCTTTTCTATCACTACTTCTTTTGACTCCTTAATTTCAACTGAAGATTTGACTTCTTTTGACACTGGCTCAGCATTAGGAGGACTGACTATTTTAGAAGAGGAAGGAATCTGATCACTAGGCTGCAAGGGAGTATTTTGAAGAGGATTCTTACCTTTTTCTGCGTTCTTCTTTGTTGTTGATTCCTTCTGAACAGATGCTTCTTTCTGAGGTGGCTCTTCTTCTTGGTCTTGAGTTCTGGTCCTCTTTCTTGAAGATCTAAGATCATATTTGACATTGAATTGTGCTTGCATGAAATCAGCAAATTGTTTACAATAATGATCAATCTCTGCTTCTTCATCTTCATCTTGCAACGGGCATTCCATATCATCAGTATTTGAAAAAGCCAGATTTGAATCTTCTAATCCATAAGCTGCATCCCCAGTGGAGTCATCTGCTGGCCCTTCCAGGTACAAGGGATGAGGTACCTGGTCTTGTTGTTCCTTCGTTTCTCTTGGCAATATCTGCAACGGTGGCCTTCTATACTGAGGATTATACCCTCTGTTTGGAGCATTATAATATTTCTTGGGAGCTGCATTCTTTGCTTCCAGTTCAAGCTTGACCATCTTCTTTATCATTTTGCTTATTTCGTCCATTTTATCTGAATCTTTTTCCTGATTAGAGGTGGAAACCTCTTCTTTGCCTCTCCTCTTAGTGTCTTGTTCAGCTTTTCCTTTTAACTTCCCAGTGGAGGCAAAGTTCGCTTCCAATTCCAGAGCATCTGATTGTGCATCATCTAAAGTGGCAGGTTTTCTTTCTCTCAAGGAGAATCCAAAGTCGAAGTCAAAGGCTACTATAAAAATTACTTTGGCAGCAGCTTCATGGGGCTTCATCTCGGGAGGCAGGCTCAGATATAACTTGTTGAATCTTTTGATAAATTCTGCCACTCCCTCATTCTGTTTCTTCTTCATAGTATTAAACTCAGTGAGGCACTGGCCATGATCTTTCTTCTCTCCCCACTTCCTGAGAAAAGTATTCTCCATGATATCCCAGGTGGTTATTGAACGGTTCCCCAATGTTTTAAACCATTTTCTGGCTTCACCTTCCAAAGATTGCACAAATAATCTCAAGACCACATCCAGATGCTCAACATTTAAGTTTTCTGCAAAGGAGCAGAAGGTCTCAAGATGTTTCTGAGCATCAACTTCATTTTCACCATTAAATCTTGGCAGAATCTTCAGGTAATCCTGTGGCATATCATTTAACACTTGGGGCAAGGCCAAGGGAGCATATTTGTTCAGTAGAAAAGCAGGAACGTTAGCCATTGGGGGAGGTGGGGGTTGCACAACAATCTGAGATACGAATGCAGGGAGAGGAGTAGGAGGAAGCGGAGTATGAATAACAATGGGAATATATTGCATAGAAGCCTGAGGTGTGGATGGGAATAACTCACGGTTAACAGCAACTACTTCTGTGACCTCTTTAATTTCTTCAGCCTCGAAAGCAGGATGAGATTCTTCTTCAATCCAAGCACTTCCTCTACGTGGAGTTTCTGAGTAAAACTCGGGATTTTCTGTTCTAACTTCTTGAGAAGAAGAGGGCGGGTAATCTTCAATGTTATTCAGGGTTTTCAGCACGGGCTGACTTCCTCTCCTTCCAGACTCTTTTATGAATAATCTTCTCTGGGTCAAACACGTAAGGTGCTTTCGTCTGAGATGTATCTGACCTCAAATGTGGCTTACGAGGAGCCAGGACTACCAATAAAATTTATCAAATAAAGACCAATGGAGTCACCAAGGTGAGAGATATGCAACTCTTCAACTCTCTGTGCTCACCTGATTAGAGAGTGAAAGCAATTTGTCGAAACCCAGGGAAACTGATATTCTTGAATTCGTTCCCCGGCAACGGCGCCAGAAAGATGTTGTGGATGATTTTGTCACCCTCCTAGAGACAGTCTAGAGTTGCCATAGACCAGTGCCTAGGACATCTTATCATAGCAAGGAGCTCATTATAAAGCTTGGGTTGTCAATCCAAAAGCTCACTTGCTATCTCTTGTTTGAACAAGGAAATAAGTTTTGAATGGGACCAAACTCTCTCAGAAGCTGACACAAAGATGAGAATAGTGTAGGGACATTATGTAAAACTCCAATACAAAGGCATCAGACAGTTAAGAGACAGCTTACTGTAAAGAGGGCCGGTTCGAATAATATATCACAGAAATCAAATATCAGGAAGTGAGTGCAGTGAGGAAACATAAAGAAGATATTGGCTAACATGAGACTGATACCCAGATACACAACAGAACCACATAAGGGCATACCAATCTATGAATCCTTATATGACAATGGAGTTTTAAAAGCACCCTCCTCATGCAACTAATATAGCAGAAAATATGGAAGAGATGATCATGGAACAGTATATCATGACTAGGCCTATTTAAAGTGCTTAACTAATTCCAGAAAGGGCACCAACAAGGATGAATCCTTACTGTAAACTAGTGAGCCACTCGCATTCTAGAACATGATACAAGAAGATAAATAGCATGAAATGAGATATTATATTAATACATAAGAGAAATTACATATTGTGAGATACCAAAGACCAGAATCCTCATTACAGTTATAACTCCTCCTCACTGAGACCCTACGGGCTCTGAACCTTCATACAAAAATATTACAAAATGTATGCAAAGAGCCTTTTCGCTGCACAGTTTGCTGATAGAAATCTGGAACCCTTTCAATGTCTTCTTTTCGGGCCTTTATAGGAAAGATAGAGAATTCTAGAGGAGGAGGTAGATGAAGCACAATTAATAACTTAATTTGAATAAAATGGCGGAAAGCATTCGCGCCCTCACTATGAATGACTAACTATAAATGACTGTACTTTACAATCTATCTCCGAAATAAATGCCGAGGAGAAAATCTCCTTATAAACATGACACAAATAATAAAATATACATTGGTCTCCGCCTACCGAAAGAGGGAAAATCACGCGTAAGACTCCCCGAGATAGCTCCGCAATTCCGCATCGTATTCTCGGCTCTTAACTTTGGATTCGAACTCGGATCTTTAATGCAAAGCTTAATTTAGAGGGTTCCGTGAATTCATATCTTCGCTTCTCTTTTAATGGCGATCATTTCTCACCTACCCTTCTGCCTTCTTTAAATTTTGTCGCAATATATCCTTGTACTCTTAACCTCCTGCTACGGAAACCATGAATTAA
Organism: Pinus albicaulis; assembly: GCA_034641835.2. Lineage (NCBI taxonomy): Eukaryota > Viridiplantae > Streptophyta > Pinopsida > Pinales > Pinaceae > Pinus > Pinus albicaulis. The sequence goes on along the minus strand of CM076573.1, from coordinate 46,839,666 downwards.
AACGCCCTTCTATTGCTTTGAGACCCGCAAAACCCCACAAAATATTATAGAAAACCGACACAGTATATTGGATACGTGATCGACCGGGAGAAATACATAGGGTGGTGGAAGGGGAGCAATGGAGACATAGATTTAACAGGCGAAGCGCGACTTTTTACGTAAAACAGTCTGGACGTGAGGGGTGAATGAAAACGAAAGGTATGAATGAAAACATATGCACGCACATATATATATATATATATATATATATATGACGGGGAAACTATTTTAGACGTGCGGGAGTAAGACACGTGGACGTACGGGGGACAGGGGGATGGGTGATGTGGCGGTAGAGTCAATGGACAGGGAGACTGGGATCTGGATCGTTGGATAGCAATCACAGATCAACGGTTGGGGAGCGACGAGAGCGGCATGATGGTGGGCCACAGAACATGGCGGACACACGTTAACGAGCGGGAAGTTCTGGTACATATCCGTCGTCGGATGGAGATCGGCAAATCCTACGGAGCGGATGGGTTCCGCTGCCCGGCCTTGGATCGTTCTTTAACGCGCGGGGAAAAATGGTTTTAGGGCCCGTACCAAAGACACGTGGCGCGTTTCCTGTGGAATCGCTGACCCTGGGCCCAAAACTGTCGGCCCGGTAGAAGTGGTGCGGGATCATACCGTCGGTTTCTTGTGTGCGGGGCCCTCCACCTGTAATGATCACCGCTCTGTTGATTTGATTTAGATCGGACGGTTGCTATCGCTCCCGAAAACTTTATGGCTGAGCTCCCTTCCTTATAGCCTGTGGTTTTCGGGCTCAGGTCTTGTGATGACGACAGAAAGGGGGCTAAGGCCTTGAGGCTTCGGCTCGATATAATTTAAATGACGGGTTTTCAACCTTTGTAGAGTGGGTCTTCGAGCGGAAACGATAAATATCAGATAGGAGCATAAGGTTTTAGGCCACGGTGGGAGCTTTGTATCGGATTTGAGCGGGGGCATGCTTTATAGCATCATTTCTCACCTTGACATGATTCATGATTGCTTCATGGCTTTATGGGCACCCATTCTACGAGACTTGGACAAATTCACTTAAAAACGAGTGGAAAATCCTCCATACGCGACTATGCCCGTGTTTTTCCGCGTGTACTGTGAGTACGACTAGACTTTTCCGCGTATGCCATTTTAATGATTAAAAAATATATAAAAATCCCTAATTTATCGTTGGGTTGATGGTTACTCAAAGTGTAGTTCAACCACCCCTGCACTATGCCACTTGTTTCCAACTACGTGAAACTACTTGGAGGGACTATAAAAAGACCTCATATGTATGGCCCTAAGGGAGAGAGAGAAAGTATTGATATTATACTCTGTTGGTTCCCTATCCAAGTCCGATTCCCCGTGCCTCCCTGCACTTTCCCAGTTCATTTCGAGAAACCCCTTGTTTCCTTGAGATACACATCCCTTTATATGTTATCTCGTATGCACAAGTTTGGAAGGAGTCTTAGCGAGGCAAGGGCCGGACGGATCCGGACGACGGTGCGAGGGCCTTGGAAGGATCGGGGTGATCTCTCCACGATTACTTTTGTACGTACTATTTATAATACATAAGTATCATGCTGTTCCAGAAATAAACGTGTTAGTGTATGCTTTAATGTATGAAGAATATTTGTTATACATGCATTCATTATGATTTATTTAATGTTTTATATGAATCACACTAACATATAGAGTAGAAATATGTTGTACAACTTGTCCTTTACTGTTGGTTTCTTCTTGCATTTCGAGTTAAGGAGGAAGGACGGATTGCGGGGAGTTTGAACTCCACGTGGATCTACTTCAAACGTAGGACCAACGGGTAAACTCTCATTCTGCTCTAGTAGTTTTTTAGTGAATGTGCATGATCGCGTGGGTCTTGTTAAGTACGATGCCCTTCTGCTGCGTGGAGGGTTGAATCATCAACCTCTGGGGTGTTAATTCCCGAGAAACGAGCGGCGACTCACGCTGAGGATCACATTTTTTGTGATTCTCTGTTGGGTTATTTCATTGTTTGGTAGGTTGCCGACGGTTTTTCTGTCGTCTTTACGGTCCGATTTGCTGTGCATCGATGCGAAAGTCTTGACTATCTTTTCGAGCTTGTACTTTTTGTGTTTTTCATTATCTTTCTTTGTATACGCTTTTTTGTTTGCACGACGAGTCGCGTATACCCGCGGTTTCAGTGTAGAAGGATCCGCGTATCCGACGAGTTTCTCCACCGAACGCGTATACGCTGGATGCACTGAAAACGCAAGGTACGCGTATAACTAAGCTGAATTTGAAATTTTGAGATTAGGTGTGTTTTTGGTCTTTTTCACGTCGTGGAGGCAGTGTCTGTGCAGTCTCTTCGTACTTGCTGATGACTTAATGATGGTTTCAAGTCTTGTTTCTCTTTCGTTTGTCGAGCCGATCTTTTTTGGCAAAGTGTCCTCTGTGGTGCTAGCACTCACGGATTGAGTTCCAAGATCGCTTTTCCGAGCATTCTTGGCTGATGCCTTGCTACCCGAATGAGGAAAGCACGCTCACCGGCTGCTCCTATCTTTGTGTTGTGCTTTGCATTGCCTTCTTTGCTTTGTTTTCGATTGGTTTTTCTTGAGTTTCATAGGCTAGGGTTTTTGTTGCAATTTTCGAAGAACTTTTCTTGTTTCTTTGGAGTTTTGTGTTGCAACAATTTGCACTATTTCTCTTAGTCGTTTGATTGAGTTTTTAGTCTTCCATTGCTCTTATTGATCTTGCTTATCATTTAGCTTTATAAGGTTTGGGGAGCATAGTTGAAGTTTATACTTTGAGAATTCGGTCTCATTTTGCTTGGATTGGGATAGTTGTTCTTGGCATTTTTTTGAAGCTCTTGTTTTATAAAACTAAAAGCCCAAAAACATTTGTTTTGCTTTTTGTTTTTGCATATCAAAAACTCAAAAAACATTGTTTCTTGTGTTGTTGCATTTTTTATTTTCGTTTGGCTTCATCTTTTGAGACTTTAGTGAAGTTTCTTGCTTCTAGTTTTTCATGTGATTTTGAGGAGAGGTTGTCTTTTGGTTTCTTCTTCTTGTTGTTGAGTATTTTGGTGTCTTATATTAAGAGTTCTTGTTTGCAAGAATTGGCTTTACGGATATCAAAAGATAGGTTAAAGTCGAAGGAGCCTTTTAGGAAATTTCACCTTGTTTCAGAGAGACTTTTGCATCTTAGAATTTACATGCTAGTGGTCATTTGCATTAGGTGCATTGAATCATTTAGTTAGCTTCTTGGTTTTTGTGGTGTGAGTTTGTAATTCGAAAAGAAAAATACATTTTTTAGTCTCGTAGAACTTATATAGAAAATTGCTCTTCATCGAAAGACAAAAAGACGCATGTGCATGTAGTCGGGTTTTATTAATTTCTTTTGCGTCGAACATCATTAGTTACAACTCCATATCCTTGTGACTTAATACAACACGCCCTTAAAATAAGCGATTTAATCTAAAATCAACTCAGCAAAGTTTTTATTAAGTGTCAATCACCACCTAGCTAGGTCTGTGGGGCCTTGGAATAGGTGAGAGGAGAGTTAGCTCTCCAAGGGCCGCTCAAACAAACATAGAAGTTGATTTATTGGTAGAAATCCAACTCGTGAGAGTGGTGAGGGAAAGCTCCTCATCAAGAGTCAGCGAGGAAGCGAAGGTTAAGAAGAGGATACCCCCGCCGATTAGGCCGAATCCGACCTCAAGACCGTTCCGCCCGACTTTCCGATACGGATTGGTGTCCCGCCAGTTGTTGTTCCTAGGTTCCACACGATTCTTGCGGGGGGGAATGCACGTAGTACACAGGCGGACGTCGCATCACTTTCAGAGCGATGCTGCGGGGTGCCCTTGCGAGCTTGGGTGCTTGAGCGGGCAGCATGTTGTCGAGAGAGTCGGCGTAGTTGTTTTCGATACCTTCGCTAGTTGTTCGGGCCCTAATCATCCCAGTCGCTTTTCGGAAGGCCCTATCGTCGCTTTCTGTGTTTTGGTGTCCGTTCCTCATCACAGGAGCGGAAATACTTGGAGGTTGTTTGCTTCGTCGTTTCTCGGGATTTTTTGATTTTGTGAGGTGCTCTTTGTCTCCTAGCTTGCCTAGCTTTTCACTTTTCTTGAGTCTACTATAATAAATACGCAAAGTGGGCCGATCGAGCGCTTGCGACATTCGAGGAGAATCCGGGGTTATCTCCCGAGAGTGCAAAGCCTTCTTCGAGAAGGCGTGAGACGATTAGTGGTGGGTTTTCACGCATAGAGTCGACGCCGGAGAGATCCTCCACTAAGGTCCGAAAGGTTTTCGATTCTTTGATTCGGTAGTCGGTTACGGGAGGAGCGTTCCGGCTCACCTCGAGGGTATTTTTCTCCCGGAAGAAGATTTTAGGATAGAAGACAGACACGCAGCCTGCGGCTACGGGTCCATCTCCTCTTCCTCTTGATCATTCGTTTGTTATTCGATGCGTCGGACCGGAGTGCGAGAGACCGCACGGATATTCCATATCTTTCTTGTCTTTCGATGGCCACGACGCGGGAACGCGCTTCTACCGTGAGTCTTGCGGGCATTCGGACCCCCACGCACGCGTCGAGGCAGGGGGCTCTTGCTCTGTCTTCGAGTGCTTCTGTCGTCGCTATGTTTGGCTGCGGGGTTCACCCAAGCATATGCTTCTCAATACGGTCCCTTTGTTTCGGGATGTCCATTCGCTGGAAATCCCTCTTTTCCTTCTACGCAGGTATTGTTGGATCTACGCCCATGTCTAACATGGCTAGTGGATCGACTTCGTTCGAGGTCGTCAGGAGCTGAGCATATTCCTAGTCCCAATCCTTCTTCAGGGTCGTTTCCTTTTACGTCCCGGACCCAAGATTTTAATCCTTGGGCTCGGGGCCAAGTACGACTTGCTTTTATGGGGTGGAATCCTATGTTTGCAACGTCGAGGGGCAGAATCGGGTTCATCGCGAGTCATCCAGAGAATGCTTCTTTCACGCCCGAGTGCTTACTCGGTCTTTTCCCTCTGTCTAATGCATGGAACCCCTATCGGAGCTTTCCTCTTCGGGTCAATACTTCGACTGGGGGAACTAGCCTCGAGTTGTAGTAACTCAGCGTGGGGAGGAGGTTCTTCTCGTTTTCTACGGGTCCTTTCAGCGCACTGGTGCCTCATCAAATCCGAGCTATTCTTTTCGAACATGTTGGAAAATCCATCCCATCAAGGATGGAAGTCTGCGAACTCGCCTGCGATTACCATTTGCAACGCGTTAAACTTGCCGGACTTGGCGAAGTTAACTAATGACCCGATTCGTGCGATGCGGTGGCCTCACGTTTCAACCAAACTTCCTTGGACATTCCTGGTTTGAAGGTAAGAATGGTGAAGATCCGGCGGACCACGTCACCACATTCCGCCTATGGTGCTCATCGAACTCTCCGATCGATGACTACGATTTGGATTGAGTTGTTTCGGCGCACCTTAACGGAAATGCCGTAAAGTGAGTATATAGAGCTCACGAGCCGATTTACGTCCACATTTGGAGAAGCTGGCGTCACTTTTCTTAACCATTTCCAGATTGCACCCCTCGCCGATATGAGGTCGGGAACGAACTCTCGGCTAATTTTAAGCGAGATGAGGCAACTCACATTTCGATCATATTCGGGAATGGAGGAGAAGAAGGCTTATCCAGGCCCATATTCCGGTGAGTTCCTTCTGAGGTGGTTTTTGAAATCGCTTCGATCGGATATTTCAAAGGATGTATCCATGTCGGTATATTCGAGGAGCGAGCCATCTTTAGGGCCCGAGCGGTCAGGAGTTGATCTATTCTCGATGCGGCATGCTTTAAGTATTTTTCCCCAATGTCCTCGCTCCAAAGTGGATCTATCGAAACTCCAAACCCGATCTCGCATGGTGACGGACTTGTCGGATCGGTCGATGGCTAGTGCGGCCCGACTCGCTTTCTCAATTGCGAGCGATTGTCTTTCGCAATGGGCAACTTTCCGGTCGCTCATGCACTGCGATTCATCACCTTCGGGTCTTTGTCCATTAATACTGTCCAATCTTCTCGAACCCAAAGGAAATCAACGAGTCCGATGGGAAGAAGAAAGGACGTAATAACAAGAAGAAGGGCAAGAATGGGAAGAGCAATGCAAATAAAACCAACGAGCGTGTTGGTGAAGGGCAAAAGGAGAAAAAGAAAGTGAAGTTTCCATGCAAGCTTTGTACGGGACCATCTACACACCTTTGCCGAAAAATTCGGGATGCTCGGCGCCTCGTTATCTCACGAGGGTTCTTCTAGTTCCGAGCTGTCCTAACAAACCCTTTTTCCCCAAAGGCGCGACAATTAATTTACGGCGCGAACCAAAATCTTGGGGCTTCCTCTCGGAGCGCTCGAGAAGGAAGTTCCATCGAATATCTTTATGATGAGTGCTCACGTGGATGTCGCTACGAGATCCCGTGATTATGGCGGAGAATCTTCGAAGCACGAGAAGTTCTCGATGCGGCGGAAGCCTTCACATCACGAAGCCAAGCGTCGAGTCTATGCCTCGGGATTCGAAAGGCATCCTCCTAAGCGGTTGATTAATCCGAACATGAGGGCTACGAAACTACTACGATTGTAGAAGATACGGCGTAGAGTCCTTGTGCTATGTCGCCTTAGAGGTACTCCGGTCTTGTCGACTCGGTGCGATTACTTTGCTCACCGCCATTGGGGGCTGCTGATCCGAAAAATTCTCTTCGATTACCTTTGATATGAAGAATTTTAAGAAGAGACTTCCTCATCACATGGCCTTTCATATTAAATCATCGTGTCGAAAGACTAACATCTTTCGCACAGTTGTCTGATGAGGGTTCTTCTACTTACGTGATGTCTTTTGCATGTCGAGAAGACATGGATCTCCAAAAGATGCTCCGTCTAGCACTATTCTTCATCGCATTCGATGGTCATTCTCACAGAACCCCATGGGATTGTCACGCTTTGCCCATTCGTGTTGGGGGCAAACACCGTTAACATAAGTTGAGGTAGTAGTCTGACCTTGGACTACATCCGTTGGGGAAGGCGGATATGTACGAGATGGATGCCATTGCATCTTCATTATTTCGAATTGTATGTTTCCCCCACGAAGGAGGATAGTCACGTGGATCAGCTGAGCGTCCTCTGTGAACCTGGATGCGCTGCGCTCATACGCACCTAATTTGGATGTGCAAGGCGCACCGTCGAGAATGCGGGGAGTTGGAATGTATTCTTGCACGATGGGTTCTTTTGATCTTCCTCCTCCTAAGGTGTCTATTAATGCTGTTTCATCCTCCAAGGCTCCCCTTCGAAGAGAGTTCTTTCGAACTCATTATTTTTCGGACCCTTGGACCTTACCTTCTCCAACTCGCCACATTGGAAGAAGGAGCAAGTGGGTGGAATGGCATTTCAGAATTTCTACGTTGTGAGATTGCATATCGATGCTCCGTTGTTGACGCTACGGAGTCGATCCGACTCCTCTTTCGCCGGAAGAGTTGGATGGTGATGTGGCTCGGCTGACGCTTACTTCTTGCGCGAGTTGTCTGAGATACCACTCTCTTTTGTACGAAGAGGCCATCCCGGAAGCAATGACGCGGTATAGAGAGACAGTAGGATGACTTGCATCATCGGTCTTACTTCCTACGACTCTGGCGAAATCGAAGCAAGTTTTTCAAGTCCTCGATCTCCGGACCTCGTTCACCCAGGTCTTGAGCCTGCAGCACCGACACGAGGTTTATCTTTGAAGGGAACATGGCGTTTGTGATTTCTCCTACTATCCCGTGTGAACATCTCCGGAGAATCCCAACATTATCGAGAACGTTTTCATTGAGCTGAATGTTCCCCATGAAAGAGGGTTCAAATCTATACCGAGCTCTTTCAAAAGAGTATGGGGATGTTTTTGTGGCATTGTGAGGAAATGCACGGCATAGACCATCTATAAATCCCGACGTGAGATCAAGACGTATGAAAACGCTGACTTCGGGTCGAGCGAAAAAACTTCGTCGGTTAATCCTAGGAAGCGCGGCCATCAAAGCCGAAGTTGAAAAAGGCATGGCCAAGGCGGATTCATTTTTCCCCGGTTCCTCTTGCGGAATGGGTTTCAAACCCGTTCCGGTTGATAAAAAACGAGAACCGATTCGGTGTCGCATCGATTTTAGAGACCGAATAATGCGTGTCCTAAAGATAATTACCCCACACCCTTCATTGATCGGATCATTAACGAGTGTCCGTGCACGTAGATTTTCTCCTTCATCAGATCAGTTTCTCGATGTTATAATCAAATGTACTAGTCCGTCCGGAAGATCAACATAAGACCGCATTTATTTGTCACGGGGTACGTTTGCATATAAGAAAATGCCTTTTGGTCTTAAAAAATGCGGAGCTACTTTTCAGCGGGCCATGTCTTACGCTTCCACGACATCAAGAAAATCACTTCGAGGCATACTTAGATGATCTAGTCAGCTCATTCTCGAAAGAGGATGGATCATCCAGTCACCTCCGAAACAAATATTTGAAAGATATCGTTTTATAAAATCGTTTGAATCCGAACAAGTGCGTTTTCGCGTAACATCCGGTCGCTTTGTTGGGATTTATCGTGTCTAGGGAAGGATAGTGGTAGATCCCTTCAAGGTTGAAACAATCACGGTTGCCTCGTCTTCAATCCGATGTTTCGACTCAAAGTCTCCAAGGGAAGTCTAACTTTCCCTGGAGGTTTATCGTTAACTATGCGGAGATTACAAAGGGATATGTAAGATTGTTAGAAAGGAGTTCCTTTTCTTTGGGACGACCTACGCTCACTGTTCATTCGATGCCTTGAAAAGGCATTGACCTCCTGCTCCTTTCACGGGTCCACCCGATTATAGCAGAATTTTTCTTTTGTATCCGGCTGGGCGTGAGAATCTACACTATTGGTATGGTTGCTGGTTCGGAGGATGATGCTCGATTTTGAGCATGTTGTTTACTACCTTAGTCGAGGAGTCAGTAGGACTGTTCACGATACACCGATAGAAAAATTAGCCTTAGAAGCGATTCCATCTTGTGTGCAAAAGCTCCAGGCATTATATTATTCTTCGCAAAGCTTTATGTCTTGGCGGCAATGCCAATCCATTTCGATTTGTCCTCGAAAGAGCGGTGATTGGGGGCAAATATAATAGATAGTTGTGATATTACGGAAATTCGATCTAGAGTTCATGTGCCGCCAAATCCAAGAAGTCATTAGTCTTTCGGGTCGATCTCTAAAGAGTTGCCTTGTGGAGAGAGATGATCTATCGATAGTCCTTTCCCGGAGAGCGAACACTTGTTTCTAATCTCTCGACAAGATCCTTGGTATGGGGATATCATTGTGTATCTCTAACTGCGAAAGTTTCCTCTTCTTTTCGAAAGATGAGCGTGTCGGTAGGCAACGTCACTTAGCTAAAAGTTATCGATTGTTGGTGATGCTTTGTGCGTCGAGGGGTTGATTCAATCCTGAGACTGCTGTTTTGTAACTTTCGAAGAAGCCGAGGCTGTGCTCAATGATTCTCACGGTGGAGCTTGCAGGTCATTTATCGCTGCTACGACCCACGAAAAGATTTTACAGTGTTTGGCTACTTACAGCCTACGATTTGCCAAAAGATTGTATTGAATCGGTCAGTGTCATCCTTGTCGGTGTATACTCGAAAAATGTGCGCTCATCCCGGCGTCGCTTTCTCGATCGTTATCGTCGGACCCTTCACAAAGTGAGGGTATGGATTATACTACTTGTAACCCGCCTTCGGCAAAAGGTCACAAGTACATTATCGCAGCGATGAACTACTTTACGAAAGTGGGTGAGCTATGCCTACTTTTGGGAACGATGGTGAGAGCTGTGAGCTCTTTTCTTCTAAACCAAGTCATCGCGTGCGTTTCGGTATACCTAGAGAGATTGTCAACGACCACGGCGTCACTTTCGGAGCAGTATGATGGGCACGAGTTGGCTCTTAAGTGGGTTTCGGCAGAGCATTCATCTCCATATTGTCCTCGAGCCAATGGGCAAGTGGGACGGGTTAGTAAATCCTTGAAACAATTCTTCAACGGACGATTGATAAACATGAAAGATCCAAGCTGCACATGCTATATCTGCACTGCGGGCATACGGACGTCGATTAAACGCGCAACGGCGACTTTACTCCGTTTCAATTGGTCCACGGGGTGGAAGTCCGTATTTCCCATTGAATGCGAGATTCCTTCCTATCGCCGTTAAGAGCTTCTTCCCACGCACTTCTAGTGCGGCGGACGGCTTCTTCATACGGAACATCTTGATGAGCGACGTCGAGATCGCCGCCACGTTGAACGAAGCGCATAAAGCAACAGTCAAAGTTCGATCGATAAAAGGCGATTTAAAAGCCTAGGATCTTTTAGAGTGACCTTGTTTTGGTCTATGCCCAAGAAAAAAAGATGCCTTGGGGGCGAAAGTTTAAATCGATGTGGTATGGCCTATATCGTCAAGGTCCTTAGAAAAGGGGCGTATACCTTGGTTGACTTCGAAGAAACGAGTTGTCGAGCCCGAAATGGGCTCTATACGAAGAAAAGTATTATGCCTGGGCTTTGCTTTTCGGCATTTTGCTTTGTGTATAGTAGTTTTTTGCTTTGTACATATCTGCTTGATTTTTGATTTTTGATGAGATGGTGATGTTTTTGATACTGCTTTGGCGGAGTTGTATTGATGTCATGAGTCATTTTGGTTTGTCAGGTGGTGCCGATGGGACTTTTTGAACTTAGCTTCAGCGGCTTGGGTGCTTCATTATCCTTCCAGGTCATTGTTGGTATCAAGAGGGGTCCGCATTGGTCCCACTTCTAATAACGTAGCAGAATACAGCTGCGATCATTCATCTACTCTGCGGAGGCAATATCCTTGGGTGTTGATTCGTTGGTAGTTTTCTTGGACTCACTGTGGTGGTGCCGATTGAACAACACTTATCGAGTACGAGATCCATTTTATTACGATTGTTCTTCGAAGGTACGTTTGTTACAAAGGTCATTTCAATTTTTAACATTCATTCATATTCCTCGAGCCGACAATTGGTTTAACGACTCATTGGCTAATCAAGCTTTAGATTGGCATATTAATCATTCAATACAATAAATTATAATCATCAAAAACATCATACATTTGATACATTTATCACATCACATCAAATATCGCTGTATATATATCGTAGGTGTCAAAAAACTTTACAAAATTTGGATCCATAAATGCGTGTAAAACTTGGGCTTATGCCCCATCATGTTCGGTCTCAAAAAGAATATACAGGTCATCTAATATGTAAAATACGCTCTACTCACGAGGACCACCCTTTCGGGAGTTGCGTTCCTATGAAACATCACTGGGTAGCACACGGCGGAACAAGTCTAACCCGGTCCCGGGGTACTACAACCCGTCTGCGGGACGCGCTGCAGCAAGTCCTCCCACGACCCAGGCGGAGGGATTTGGCGGGTCGGGTCCCTCAGTTTCTTTGTACGGCTACGAGGTGTCTGTCGAATCGCTGTCTCTGCCTCACCTCTACGGGCGCTTGTGACGTGCTAGGGCCTCGGACGCAGCTGGTCCAACATCCGAAACATGATCATTTTAATTGTCGGTCATTATGAATCCAATCCAAAAACATGTTTGTTTTTTCATTTTCATACATGTTGAAATTCCAAAAAATCATATAAGTTAAAATTTTTGAAAAAACTTACGTACTGCCCATGTGCTAGGGTTGAATACTGATCGGGATCTCTCTGAAATCCATCCCGACAGCATAGGGATAGTCGCTCTCTTTGCGATGATCACTGTCTCTCCACCATCAAGAAGAACTCATCGTCCCGGAGCGGATTCGAGTACCTCGCGCGCGCAGTCTCTGTCATGTACGCCCAACGAGCGATTCTTGGGTCCGAGGGCCTACTGATAGTTGAGATGACTTTGGGTCTCAAAGGCAGGACTCTCTCGAAGAAGAATGTGGTCAAAATGGTTCCATAGCCAAAGTGTTTTGTTTTTTGTTTAGCGAATGAGAGTCGATTGTTTCGATGTATGCAGCAAGCGAGCTACGACACGCAATCATACACATGAATTGCACTCTCTCGGCTATGCTCATGTGCGTCACGGAGCGCTTTGATGAGTGAGGCGGGATCTGCCCTCCGCAGATGGTGAATAGGAGGATCTTTAAGTGCAAATCACATGATATCTCGATTGCAATCTGTGTGCCAACTTTCTTGGAATTATCTACGCAATAGATTTGGACATAGTCCTCACGGTCAACCCCCCTGAGGGGCTTTCAGTACGGATCATCGCGGGTCTCCCTCACGGAAGTCTAGTGATGAAATATATATCTTCCACTTCTATACGTAGTGGCATTTGATCAATGATGAAGCAATCCGATACGGCTCCCGATGGTTACACGACATTTCAAGCAATCTCACATTACTTTTCATATTGGGCATTTTGAAAAATTTGAATAAACCACGAGTGTCGTGAGGACATTTTTGTGCCGCGCGATCACACGCAGACCTCTTGGTCTGTTACGCCGTGTTCACGTTCCTCAAGAGATAGTCATCACGAAAAATTTCATTAAAATTTGCATTAGAAACTTCTTTTTTGAGTTATGGACACCGCGTGACGACTTTTCCCAACAGGTCGCGTGTATACGCGCTTCACTTCATCGAACCCCGCGTGTGCGCGGATACGCATTTTTTTAAGAAGGGTTTCTAGGCAAAAATTCACTTAATTTTTAAATTTTAAACGGACAAAATGATTAAACGAGGATGAATAAGAGCCTACTGAAAGTTGTCTCGAATTCCGACGGTCGGTTGTTCTGATTTGACGGAAACAAGTTTTTAGCTCGAGCTCTTTTTCCAAATCGACTGTGCAATAATGAACCAATTGAGAGGTAATTTGTGTATTTATATGTAAAAATTGAAAATTTTGCAAAAAAATTTCCTTGTGCTTATTTTTTTCGATACATCTGTCTTTGTCATATAACTCGATTGCTTGGAAGTGCCCGAGTTTGGTATGTTTCGAGTACATTTTGACGATTTCGAGATTTTTTCCGCTTTTTGACCCATGATTTCGAGATTCTACGGCGGGTATATGATCTTCCTTTGGCATATAGGTTAGGGAATCACTTTCCGTTGCATCTTGCATTCTAGCCTCATCTTTGATCACTCGCCTTAGGGTCAGATCCCATCGGTCATGAGTATTACACCCATTTCACTCGCCGATTTTTAAATCATGACTTGATGGTAGGCCTTCCTTTACATGGGCTTCCTAGTTAGTTCCTTGCTATCACTTGTTGCCCATCTTTTGCTTTTTATATGTAGGCTGGGAGTCCTCTTTAGTCCCTTGTGTCTTCTGTGTTGAAGCTTCATTCTTCTCCTTCATCACTTATCATTTTTCCGGCTTATACCCTAGAAGGCTCCCCGGTGTCGTTAAGTTGTATTCTGCATTTGCATATTGGCTACTTGTTTATCCCGGCCTTTAGCCGGCTTCATTTGGACTCGATGTTTAAGCCAACTTTTGACCTTGACTTTACGTACAAGTTAACCATTGCATGCACTTAGCTATCACGACTTGACACCTTTGTACCCCATGGATGGAACGTTCCTCTTGGTATCAACACGACCGGTTTCGCCACCTTGCATCGAGCATAGGATTGTTCCAATCCCAGAACTAGTGCATCTGATTTCTTGATACTCATTCTATCCATTGTACCATAGCATTCTTTTATTCTCGGGCTTATTATGAAAAAGACAAAAAAATTAAATATAACAAAAAGAGCGGGAGCAAGGATGTATCTTCGTTATTTTGATGGCCGGTACTGATGGGTCGTTTGTCGCCCTTGAACAAAGCACATATACTTATATATATTTCCTTCATTTGAGATGGTTCTAGTTTGACCTAGGTTCGACCTTTTACCATGTTTCACTTGTCAGCGTTTCTCCCCCGGTTAGTTATCTCTTCCAATCATATGGAGAGTTTGGTTTTTGCCTCTGTGAGAACGGAACTTATCTCGGTGTCACTTTTCTTTCGCCATGGTCATCACGGAGGTCGTGCTTTTGTTCAAGGGAAATGCTTTGAGTCCCGGCTTCTGCAGTGTCTCTTGACTCATTATTCCGTTCGCGCGCGGTCTTGCTCGGTATCATGTTCTATCACATCGGATGTTTTGATCTTGCTCGCTCGTGTTGGTTTGAGAGGTCCCCATTGACTTCTTGCCGGCGGGTTTGTCTCTTATCGACTACGACACATTGCTACGAGAGCAAGCCTAGAGCCGCACCTTGGGCCTCTTCCATCATTGATAGGTGACCTCGTGCTCGACATTTGATCATCATCGTGGGTCTTTGGTGAGTGGTTTTCTGTGTTCGACGTACGCACACACATTATCACACGTGGGGATTCGTGCGGGTACCTGATTTCCATTTGACCCTATCGGTGGATTTCTAGCCCGCTGTCAGCTTTCATTATTGGTTGGTTCGGAGGGTTTCTTCGTGCGCTAGCTTCATCTTGTGCACGTCGAACGTACTTGTTTTCGTTCCATCACTCTCCTTCGTACGATTCCTTCCAAATCTTGGCCTGCGGGTTACACTGCGCTGCGGGTGATGTGGGATGCCTTAATGCCTTCCTTCCGACGGACTTTTTTCCCATCGACTCCGACTCATTGCTGCGGGAACAAGATCTAGAGTCTTCATCGATGCCTTAGGGTTTGCAGGGTCATCGGTGGCCGGACTCTTCGCTATCGCTGTGGGTGGGAGTTCATCATTGCCCTCTGATTGGTAGATTCTTTCAAGTGTTCGACTTCAACTCATTCATTCACACTTGTCGGATTGTCTTGAGGCACCTTGACACTCATTATCATTATCGCGTGGGTTGTCTCGCGTTGGTTAACGAAGCATCATTGCCGAGTAATCCAACGATTTCTCACATGGTAGACTTCACTCATTTATTCCCGTGTGTAGAATTGTGCTGTTGTGATCGGGTGAAGACCTCGCGGGTAGTATCGGCATTTCTCGAGTTCCATCGACCCAACGGTCCTTTCGATCTGCCCGGTGTTGCCGTCCACCCTTATATGTTGACGATTCGACACGGCGAGATCTTATATGTTGGTCCCCGAGTTGCGTGATTGTGCGTTTGATGCGCTCTTATGATACGTAGCTTGGAGATCGATTGCACTTGATCGGACATCCGATTGCACTATCTTTGATCGGCTTTCTATATGTGATACTTGGACATTGATTCGGACTGTATTCCGAGGCCTAGTCGAGATGATCCACTATGTACTTTCGATTCGATTATACTTGTATACATGTTGGATCTATTAAATTACTTTCTATCTATATGATGTATTTTCGAGTGAGCATGGGTATGCATCTCCTGCGCGTGTTGACTCTCTGGTTTCTTTCATTGGTTTTTAGCGGTGAAATACGGTGAAAGTCCTCTCTTGTCCTTGCGAGTTATTTCTATGTGCATAATACATTTCGGCCATCATGTACCTTCCGACCTCATATATTAGGGGGCATACGTTATAGCATCATTTCTCACCTTGACATGATTCATGATTGCTTCATGGCTTTATGGGCACCCATTCCTACGGAACTTGGACAAATTCACTTAAAAACGGTGGGAAAATCCTCCATACGCGACTATGCACGCGTGTTTTTCAGCGTTTATACGCGAGTGCGATCTAGACTTTTCCGCGTGTGCCATTTTAATGATTAAAAAATATATAAAAATCCTAATTTCGCATTTGGGTTGATAGGTTACTCGATGTAGTTCAACCACCCGGCCGTGTGTATATTTATTCTATGCGAAACTACTTGGAGGGACTATAAAAAGACCTCATATGTGTAGCCTAAGGGAGAGAGAGAAAGTATTGATATTATCTACTGTTGGTTCCCTATCACGTCCGATTTCCCGTGCCTCTGCACTTTCCCAATTCATTTCGGAAAACCCTTGTTTCCTTGAGATACACATCCCTTTATATGTTATCTCGTATGCACAAGATTTTGGAAGGAGTCTTAGCGAGGGCAAGGACGGACGGATCCGGACGACGATGCGCGAAAGGCCTTGAAGGATCGAGTGATCTCTCCACGGTCACTTTTGTACGTACTATTTATAATCACAGTATCATGCTCGTTCCCGAAATAAACGTGTTAGTGTATGCTTTAATGTATGAAGAATATTTGTTATACATGCATTCATTATGATTTATTTAATGTTTTATATGAATCACACTAACATATAAGTAGAAATATGTTGTACAACTTGTCCTTTGTGTTGGTTTCTTCTTGCATTTCGAGGTTAAGGAGGAAGGACGGGTTTGCGAGTTTGAACTCCACGTGGATCTACTTCAAACGTAGGACCAACGAGTAAAGCTCTCATTCTGCTCTATGTAGTTTTTATGAATGTGCATGATCGTGTGGGTCTCTGTTAAGTAGTACGCCCCTGCTCTGTGGAGGTTGAATCCCAACCAACCTCTAGGGTGTTAATTCCCCGAAACAGGGCAATAGGCCAAAATTTGAAATGGAGGGGTAAAATTGTACAACAGGGTGAATGGATGGGGTTTCGTCGGGAAGGTAGGGGGAGAAAAGGAAGCATTATCGCCATTGATCTTTGAAGATCGACGGTCTTAATTGATAAGGAATCTACCAGGTAGTGTGGGGAAAAAGCAAAGGAAAAGGTTTTATAAAGGGCGCGATGGTATAAATAAGAGTAAGGGAAAGGGCTTAAAGGGAAGTGTTGGGCTGGTCTCGTGGAGGAGAAGTGACCAGGGGCCAAGGATAGAAGGGATAATCACATCGGCGGGGAGAACTTTACAAAGAAAAAAGCGGGTTAAAAAAGGAAAAAAGCCGATGCGACGAAGGGGTTTTAAGCATTTGGTCATAACACGGTTTTTGTAGAGAAAAGGGACCGGGGGCGGAAGAAAAAGGGGCGGAAGGGGTTTAGGCACCCGGTTGCGGGGCTAGGTCATATGACTGAAAGAGGCCAAGGTTTTAAGCCCTGAAGGGCTTAAAGCCTGTTTTGTTAATAAAAGCGGAAAAGTGGGTTTCAGTGTTTTTTAAGGTTTTTCCAAGTTCCGATGGGGTGAAAAAGAAGGGTTTTAAACCATTAAAAGGGATTTCATGTTTAAAAAGGATTTTTTAAGGGAAAGGAGAGTAAATGAAAGGGAATAAGGGGTTTTTTTTTAGCAAATAGTTTTCAAAGGGAACAGCAGGCTTAACTTGGTGAATTTCTGAAGGGAACAACAATAAGGAACAGCATTGTTAGGGAACAGCATTAGGGAACAGCAGACTTCGAGAATGAGTAATTTTGTATGAAAATAATCTCTTGAAGGCTGAAGACCTATTTTTAGCCATCATTTTCTCTGACAAAAATTTACTGATGGCTAACAGTGGCTCCACTTGGGGATGGCAGCTCCTTGGAGGTGTTAAGAACTTCATATTTTATCTCTGGGTTGCAGACCTGTGCCTTGATCCATTGAACACCATTTTCTTCTTTGATCATACTGCTTTAGAAAATATGATCAGTACTCACATCAAACAGAATTTTTTATTTCCCAAACAACTACCTACACAGCCTATTTTCTTACATTTTTCTTTGGAAGGTGCATTTGGACTTGCAAACCTTAAACATCAGCATTTTATTCTTTTAAAAGTAGGAAAAAATGATCTAAATCTACCCTTATTTCCTCCATGAGTTTAGATTAGACTGTTGAACTCATAAATTATAGTCTACCTAAGCTACTATCTGCCAGGATTAGACTGTCTAGCAAATTTTATTCTCTATCTTCTAAAACAGAAATTTAAACATGGTCAAATCAAGATTAGACTGTCTGATTTTCCATGGTGTCCATGGCTGTATGTACAAGCTGCTCATAAACTTTATTTACAAAAATTTAAAACAAAACTGTGAAGGCTTAAGATCTGAAAATTTTAAAACATCCTTCATTCTTTGCTTTCAGCTCTGGTTTTGGTCTTTTTAGAGTTGTTTTTCTTTTCTCTTGGTTTAGATTTTGAGCATATAAGAACCAATTCTTCATCAAACTTACAGGTTCAGGATTTAGGCTTGTTTAAACCACTATATTTCTATCCTCATCTATTCTACTGATAAGCCAAGATTGAATAGTTTGGAAAATCTTCTTCACTAACCTATCAGTAGAAAATTGAAATCTACCTTAGTCATGATTAGGTTGTATGACTAAAATAGCAGTACTATTTTTGGTAGTGGCATTTAAGATTGCACACTTTCAGATTTTTCTTTTATTTTTGGTATGGGGTTGTACCTTTCTTGTTTTATTTCTGCCCTCTTTTCTCTTTTCTATTGTTTTTCTCTTTTCTCTTTTTTCAATTTCAAAAGAAATGTTATATAGAATGAAACAAAAAGCTCTAAAAATTAAAATAAATCAGCTAACATAAATAATGTTTGAGCATCCTGCCATTGACAGGACCTCCAAAATATTCAACTCCATCCAATTCTTGTAAAAATAATGCATTGTTCCCAATAGCAGATTGAATAAGATAAGGGCCTTGCCATAAATTATCAATTTTTCCATGTTTACCCTTATCTTCTCTCCTTGACTCCCACTTTAAAAATTTATCACCAATTTTATAATCACTTGCCTTGGTTCTTTTGTCAAACAGCTTCTTGATATTTTCTTGTATTTTTTGTGCTCTGATGTATACCTCCTCCCTAGTTTGTTGTAGATGTATATTCTGATTTATTCTTCTTGTCATATCATTATCTTCAGATTGTACTTCCTGGATCAGCTTCATGACTGGCACTCCTAAACTGGTTGGAAAAATTGCATTAGTTCCATAAACTAGCTGGTAAGGAGGCATCCCAAATGAATTCTTAATTGTCAATCTGTCTACCCATAATTCATGTACTAGCTTATTGTGCCATGATTTTTTTTTATCTTCCAGCAACTTCTTGATAATGTTTACCAAACTTTTATTTGATGATTCTGCTAACCCATTACCTTGAGGGTAATAAGTTGTAGAATGAACCAATATAATCTGGTATTTATGACAAAATTCCACCATCTTTTTAGATCCAAATGTAGCAGCATTGTCAGTTATGATCTTCCTAGGACACCCAAATCTGGACAGTATATGGTTTTCAAGGAATGAAATGATGACTGAATCTGTGGCATTCCTAGATGGGATGGATTCTATCCACTTGGTAAAATAGTCTGTTGCTGTGAGAATCCATTTATGTTGGGCAGATGAAGCAGGATGTATTTCCCCAATGAAGTCTAGACGCCACTGCTGAAAATGAGCTTCAATAGTGATTGGTTGCAGAGGTAAAGGAAGCATTTTTCTTTTGCCTTCAAAAATTTGGCATTTGTGACAGGCAGTAATCATTTTGTGGACATCTTGAAAGAGATTGGGCCAGTAATAACCATCTCTAACGATTTTATTAGCAGTTGACTTCCAGTAGAGGTGGCCTCCACATTCTCCTTCATGAAACTCATGCTTGATCTTTTCTGCATCATTCTCCAGCAAACATTTAAGCAATAATCCACTAGCATTTTTCCAATATAAACATTTATCCAAAATGCAGTAATTTACAGCTTTCAATTTTAAGAGTTTTGCCTTTGTTTTAAACAAACCAGGAGGGACATTAAGATTGAGCAAAACATACAAAATGTCATCATACCAAGATGAATTCAGAAAATGATCTTCAATAATTGGAGTTGAAAACTCCTCTTGTTCATCTAATGCATTAAACATGTTTATATCAAGAGCTTGAAAGTTGGATTCAGCCATAATTTTTGCTATTCCTTGACCCTTTATGAGTTTAGTGGGCTTTATTTCTAAGTCATACTCTAAAATTACAACAATCCACTTCCCTCTTTTGCCATCTGGATCTTGGGTCAATATGTCTTTTACAACTGAATGAGGCACAAATGCTATTATGTGGGAGTGTAAAATGTAAACTCTGAAGTCTTTTAAGGCTTTGACCAAAGCAAAGGCTTGTTTTTCCATTATGTTGTACTTCAGATATGCATCCCTTAATGCCTTGATAAAAAATGCAACTGGTTGCTCTTGTCCATTCAAGTTTTTCTATAATAGGATAGCAGCTACTGTGTGTTTTGATGCAAATGAAAAGATGAAGAAATCCTTTGTAAAATCAGGATTAATGAGAATTGGTGTTTTGGTGAGTGCTTGTTTTACCAGCTCAAATGATTTCTTTGCTTCTAGGGTCCATTTAACTCCTTCTCTTTTAAGCATGTTTGTCATGTTTCTAAGGAGTTCAGCTAGATTGGGTATGAACCTTCTCAAGAAATTAATCTTTCCAATGAAAGATTGGAGTTCTTTGATGTTTCTAGGATGGTTGATTTGCAATATACCATCAATCCTTTTTGGATCTATCTTTATTCCCTCTTCAGATATGATATGCCCAAAAAATTTATCTTCTTGGAGACCAAACAATGTTTTCTTTGGATTTAAGGATAACCCAAATTTTCTGCATTTTTCAAAGACTTTTCTCAAGTGTATTAGGGGTTCTTCATCTGTTTTAGAATAGACAGTGATGTCATCTAAGTAAATCACTATGAAGTAACCTATTTCTTCTGAAAATGCAATATCCATGGCTCTCTGAAATGTGGCACCAGCATTCATTAAACCAAAGGAAATTTTCAAATACATGAAAGTACCCCAAGGTGTAGTAAAGGTTGTTTTAAGTTGATCATTAGGATGTACCAATATTTTATTGTAACCTGAGAAGCCATCTAGCAAAGAGATTCTTCTAGAACTAACTACCCTTTGTAAGATATGATCCATTTTAGGCAAAGGACAGTTGTCTTTTAATGAGGCTTTTTTTAAGTTTCTAAAATCAATGAAAATCCTTATTTCTCCTGTTTTCTTCCTAACATATACAAGATTAGACACCCACTCTGAGCATCTAACAGGGACTATACTTCCAGCGTCATACATTTTTCTAATTTATTTCTCTACCAGAGGTAATTGGATAGGGTTAATTCTGCGCAATTTTTGTTTAAAAGGCTTCTGGTTTTCTTTGAGGGGTATCTTATGTTGAATTATTTATGTATCATATGATTTCAGATCTTCATAACTCCATGCAAGCACATCAGAAAATTCTTTAAACAGCTCAATATATTTTAGTTTGATGTGAGTTGGCAGTGTTTTAGACAGTTTGATTATTTTGGGTTTTTCCTCACTGCCTATGTTGCATTCTTCCACTTTAGTTTCTATGGGTTCCAGTTTTGGCTTCTTGGCCACATCATTCAAATCAAATAATTCCTCTAAAGGGACCAGCCCTTTTGGCAAGCTTTGGTCTTTGGATTGCAGCGCTTCTAAGTCTTCATTTTCGAAATCTGTGTTATTTTCTGTCATATGTTTTGGTTCATCAGTTAACATATTTATTTCAGCAATTTTTGGAGACATTTCTTCTTTGGTAAGTGGGTTTTCTTTAGCAGGACAGTCTTCATCATAATCTGAATCTGAGTGTGGTGTCTCAAATTCATTTTTGGACTGTAGGAAGTCTTCTATTTGTTTATCTCCATCAAAAACTTGCCAGTATTTTTCATTATCTGGGACAGTTGGTCTATATTTGACTTGGGTGGTGCATTGCTTGGTTTCATAAGGTGTCAGACAAGTTCTAGCAGCAAAGGCTAATCCATTGGCAAGGACATTTTGGTTTCTTGGGATGAAAGTAAGTTGGAACTCATCAAATGTTTTCAACAAATCCATGGCATCATTTATATAGGCTCTAAGTCTGGGATGTTTAGCACTATACTCCCCATTTACTTGCCTATTTATCAATTCTGAATCTCCACGGACTGTTATTCTTTTTGCCCCTAATTTTTTCAATAAATGCAGGCCTAAAAGGAGAGCCTCATATTCAGCTATGTTGTTTGTACATTGAAAATTTAATCTATAGGAATGCCCCTCAGCATGATTGTTTTCAGCATTGTGTAACCATATGCCAGCTCCTGCATCATTTTTAGTGCAAGACCCATCAAAATTCATGCTCCAAAGAGGACTGTTTTCAGATTTGTGACTTATTTCATTTTTGTCCTCTCTGTCTTTTTCATCATTCTGTTCTCTACAAGGGTCTGTACCATGTCCTTTTTTTATTTTTTCTTCAAGATTTTCAATTTGTTGAAGATTCATCTTCTGATTTTCTTGATTAGTACTATTTTTATGACTGTTTTGGACCTCAAGACCCTTAATCTGTTTGCTGTAAATTTATAAATCAACAAAATTCCTTTTGGTTCTCTTTATTTTCCTCTTCATCATTTGCTACTACTATGTTTGGATGTGTAGTGACCACTATATTTTATGATGTTTCATTGACTAACTCTTGCTCATTAGGAATATCATCATTATAAAGAATGAATGAGTCAAGGTCAGTGTGTATGGAATAGAGAGGAGAATTCTCTAGTCTTTCTGGGTTACTCACCATGTATTTCATATGTGTTTCCCTATAGAGTCTTCTAGGTTGACTGAAGACAAGGATCGTAGCATAAGTCGTATCCATCTACATAGTACTCTGCAACTTAGCACCCCATGACCTTGAAAGGAGCATGCCATATTTGGGGGGAATATCAGCCACTACAATGTCCATCACTAAGCTCTTGGCTGGGATTTGGGCTAAGTTAACACACAGATCCTTTTTTAGGCCTAGGCATCTTAACCGGCTTGAATCAAATGAATATAAATCGTTGTAGGGTCTAGTTACCTCTAAGCCCAATATTTCCATTATTACCTTGGGCATGAGGTTGTGTGATGCTCCTGAATCAAGCATGGCATTGTGTAAAATATTACCATGGATGTTCAAACTGATGTAAAATGGAGGGGTAGTTCCCTCTTGAAATTTTCCTTCAATTTCTGGTCCAGAAATGAGCTCTGGGGTATCATCATTTAAGTTAATTGTGTCATGAACATCTTCTATGTTCAAAGCTTTCAAAATCTGACCTCTATATACATTTTGAGTGACTAACTCAGTGAGTGGAACAGGGATTTTAATTTTGGCAATTTCACTCTCTAGGTTGAAAGGAATCTGATTTTTCAAGGAGTTTAATTCAGCCTTCTTAGTCATTGTTTCATCAACAAAATCAGCTTGCTGATTTTAGTATTTTCAATAGCTAAAATAGTTTTTTCAGGAGCATTAGCTGAGATGCTAGTGCTGCTGGGGTTAACACTCTGTTTTTCATTGGCTTGGGTGTTTTTCCCTTTGTTTGGATCATAATTTACAGCCATTGTTTTATGAATTTATGTTGTCTTTTTGGAAACATTTTCAGGGCTACTTTTGGCAGATTTATCAAAGGTTTTGTTCCTAGAAATTTCTTGATTTTTCTGACTTCTTAGATTATATCGTTTAGGTGACCCTATGATGGAATTTTCAAATTTTGGTTCATAGTATTTTGTTTCTAATCTTTTATCATCATAGGGTGTATATAAACCTTGTTTTCTCTCATAAATGAGATCAGAATCCTCATTACTTACTCCCAACATATTCATGTGCTCATCCTCTGTTTGTTCATTTATTCCTTCATCCTCATTGACATAATTTTCTTGGAAGGGAGGTCTAATCTATTGATTAGCATCTCTTTGTTTGTTTTGAGGTTGATTTCTCCTAAAGTCCTGATTTTGGTTTTGGGGCTGATTTCTGTTTTGAGGAGCTGATTGATTTTCCCTAGATTGATCTCTCTCAAGCATGCTCATTCTTTCCATCATCTTCTCCATCATTCTTTCCAGCTTTTATTCAGATGTGGAAGGTGCATTATCTTCCCTATAGGATAGCCCCTTCTCAGTTTTCATTCTGGCTCTCTTTTCAATCAGATTTGTCTCCACGCTAAGGGCTCCCTTCTGCATGTCTTTTAAAGTTAAGGGATCCCTTTCTCTTAGCTGATAAGACATTTCAGGATCAAATCCTTCAGGAAATTTGGCCAGAGCTGAGCCTTGTGGCGGTTTTAATTCTGGGGGTAGCGCATTATAAACACTATTAAATATAGTGCAATAATCTTGCACACTTTCCCCAACATTTCTCTTGAGGTTGTTATAATCTGAAAGTATTTGAAGAGGGTTCTTCCTAAATTTCCATTTGTTTATGAATGTCTAATGGAAAGCTTGGAGATCATTGATTCTCTAGGGGTTTAAGCCTTTGAACCACTTTCTTGCTTCTCCCCCTAAACTTTGAGAAAATAATCTAAGTTTAATGGTCACATCATCTATCTCGTTTCTATCAAAATATTCGTTCATCTTGTCCACATGTATTTGAGCAGTAATAGTACCACTAGCATCATATATTGGAATCTTAGACTGATATTCTTGTGGAAAATTGGCTAAGGGTAAAGGAAGAACTAGAGGAGCATACCATGCTGCCATGATAGGAGTTTGTGGAAAAAATGGGGGGTTTACAGGTGGAGGGTTTATGAAAGGAGGAGGAGGATGAAATGGAGTAGTCTGAACTGTGGGTGTATGGATAATAGTAGTGCTTGGATCAACAAAATATTTTTGAGCAGATCTAGGATGAGAAAAAATGAAGTTATGAATGAAATGAAGGTCAGGTGGAGTGGTTTCTCTACTACCAAGATGTTCACCACTATGTTGGGGAGACTCAACGTATATATGATCTATATCACTAAGTGACTTAGTTCTGAATGGGTTTCTTAAGTCAACTTGTGTATTTTGTAGAGCTAAGAGGTTTTGAGGGACAGAATTAGCTCTATGAATTGGTCTGACAACAGTTGGAGTCTTGGATTTAGGAGATTTCCTAAGGATACTTTCTGGATTATCAACTATCTCGGGAGGACTTGGGACAGGAAAGGCTCTAGTACAAATTCTTCTAGAAGCCACTATATAGTGTTTTTAGACCCAATGATGAGAAAAAATTTAGCCAAGTATGACAGTATTTTAAAGGCTTAACTAATCTATTTCAAAGAAAACTCAATCTTCAATCTTCCCAAATGATTTTCTATGATGTTATGATAAATTTTTTCCCAGTGGAGTTTTAGGAAAAACCAACAGGGTCAACAGGCCTACTGAATACCAATGGAGTCGCCAGGTGAAAGATTTTTTACTTGTTTTCAAGGTTTGGTTGTTGTTCACCATCAACAATCAATAATAACCAGTCTTGCTGACACTTGATTCATTTTATAAATAGGGGTTAGTTGAGTTGTGAAGTTATCTATTACTCAATAATGTCCCCAGTATGGTCACCACTCTGTTAGGCCTCCGTAGTTTGCAAGATTGGAAAGAACAAACGCTGCAGAGCCTAAATCAGAACCACTTTGGAATCAAAGGATCTAGACATTCTAGATTCATAGAGGGATATCTCTATATGTGTGTTTTCAAATATATGATCTTTAAGGCTTATGATATGATATTAGGCTAGTTATAAAGCACAAGGTTTTGTTTGTTTGGTTGGGATGAATATCATTAAAATGAAGGAAGTATTTTGAAGGGTGAAGTTTTTGAGTAGGTTTAAAATGGTTCAACTGATATGATAAGTAAGAAATAGCATCAATCCATTGGGCTATGAATTCATAAAGGATTTAATTGGACAGCAAGTTTCAAGAGTGGTCTATGGGGCAAGTCATCTATGTCAATAGATCTCTTTAAGTTTATTTATGGAATGAAACATTAAGAAGTGGTGAAAGAAGCAAACATATAAGATCAAGTAAGGACTTTTAACCTAGCCTACTTTCAGCATACTCAAAGGAAAACAAAGAATAGCTTAGGATCAAATAAGGACTTTTAACCTAGTCTGCTTTCAACATATTCTCAAAAGAAACATTTAAGATAAAACAAATAATAGCTTAAGATCAAGTAAAGACTTTTAACCTAGCCTACTTTCATCATATTCAAAGGAAAACATTCAATATTAACATAAAAGTAGTCTAAGATCAAGTGAGGACTTTTAACCTAGCCTGCTTTTGACATACTTTCAAGGGAACTTTTCAAAGAAACTGTTGGAGAAGAAACTAGAGGACAGGGCTAACCATAGACTTCCCTAGTTCAACTTTACTAAGCAGACTTTTCAAGCACATTCAAAGACAATATCTCAAGTTGTACTCAGGAAACATGGGCTTACCAACACTTCACTGGTTATACTCTATCGAATTATCCTCAAATACACAATTTAGCAAAAAACATAAAGATAAAGATTTATCAGTGAGATTTAGGATACTTGACAGTAAATCCTAATCTATATTTGTTGTTCTTTATCAGATAAAATGGACAGTATGGAAAACGTAAGAAAAATAAAATTTACAATAAGAAAAACATCACCATTGACATAGACTAGGATCCCATAAATCAGCTTGTATTTGATGTTCAAACCAATTATAATCTTCAAGTCTAGTGGGTCTCTACAGCTTCAGACTTCTCATGTCAGCCTATCTTTCTTCTATTACAAACAGAGCTTCAGCAGTTTCAATAGCTATTTACAATCAATGAGTATTCAAATACCAACCTCTATATTGTCTTCTAAAATTGTATTTATAGAAGAAATGAGGAGGTGGAGTGAAAGAATGGTTTATCTATTCAATTAATGCAGAGTAAGTGCTTCTCGGCTTTTGAAGGGCCAAATGGAGAAGTTATCTGATGTTTTAACTCTGCCAATTGATTATTACATTAAATTTCATCAACTTCTGTCATTTTTTTTGAATTTGGAGGCTTTTGTGGGTTGGCATTTAATCCTCAGTTTTCCTTAGAAATATCTCTGACTATATAATTAATATGCATTCCTTTTGAGGAGATTAGCCTGTAGGTAGCAGTTTTTTAGGAGTAATAGCCTCCATGATGTGGAATTCGGAGGCTCTTCTACTAATCTATCTGCTTTTGTGGCTTTAAAACATTGTTATAACCGTGATTCTGTTTTATGCCTTGATTAATCATCCTCGGCGCTTTTGAATCTTTCGTGCTGACTGTATTCACCTTAAAACCATGGATTTAAACTATTAACCCTTCAAACTGTGCTTTATCCCTTTACTGTCGGGATTTAAACCCTTGGAATCTTTAATCTTTGCTTTTGATCTCTTTACCTGTGTTCCTTGCCTTTAAACTGTAAGATTATATTTTTAATCTTCAACCTTATGCATTAATCCTTTTAAATTTGACTATTCGATGGGCTTTTCCCTTTGCTGTGTACAGAAGGCTTCATCGAAGCGGGAGGGCTTCTTAATATAACCAGCACTCATAGAGCACTGGTCAAACTATGAAAACAAACCCTGTAACTTCCCTTTTTCGTGACTTTTTTGCCTCTGTTTGGACCACGAGGGCCCTTACCTTCTGGCCATATTTCATTATGAATCAGGAGAAAGCCTTTGGTCTGTAGAAACGCCATTGAATCCTGTAAAAACCACAAAACATGTTAATAAACCCTGCAGTATTGGAAAACTACTTGCAGAGGCGGATAGAGAGTGGGAGGAGCAGTGCGGAGGGGGTGATTATGCAAGAGGAGGAGTTTTATTGAGGAAAACCGGCGAAAATCCGGTTCAAAACTGAATTTGGCGCGAACTTGGGCAAAGCGGTTTTCGAAATACCGTTGGTTGTTTTCGCACAACCCTCGGGCGGTAAGTGGTTTTTCCCAGAGGGAACACGATCCAATTGTATCGCGCCATGTGGATTTTGTAAAACTGGTGGTATCCCGTGATTTTGGAACGTTAAATCTCAGACGCAAAATTTATACGATATGAGATAACAACCGTTGGAAGAGGAGGGGCGGATCCAATGGTCATGAGAGAATCCAACGGGAAAGGTGCACGAGCGGAGAAAAAGTGGAAGCCAGGTGTCAAAAAATGATTGGATGAGCGACAGGATAGTGGATGGTGGGTCCAGAGGAGCCAGTCTGTCGGATTGAATTAGGACCGTGGGATCAAACAAATCAACGACAGAGATTTGATTTATAGGGTGAATGGATGGGGGTTCATCAGGAGGGTAGGGGGAGAAAAGGAATCATTGTGGCCTTTGATCTTTGAAGATCGACGGTTTCAATTGATAAGGAATCTGCCAGGTAGTGTGGGGAAAAAGCAAAGGAAAAGGTTTTATAAAGGGCGCGATGGTATAAATAAGAGCAAGGGAAAGGGCTTAAGGAGAAGTGTTGGGCTGGTCCCGTGGAGGAGAAGTGACCAGGGGCCAAGGATAGAAGGTCTAATCACATCGGCAGGGAGAAATTTACAAAGAAAAAATCGGGTTAAAAAAGGAAAAAAGCCAATGCGACGAAGGGGTTTTAAGTGTTTGGTCATAGCGCGGTTTTTGTAGAGAAAAGGGACTGGGGGCGGAAGAAAAAGGGGCGGAAGGTGTTTAGGCACCCGATTGTGAGGCCAGGTCATATGACTGAAAGAGGCCAAGGTTTTAAGCCCTGAGGGGCTTAAAGCCTCTTTTGTTAATAAAAGCAAAAAAGTGGGTTTCAGTGTTTTTTAAGGTTTTTCCAAGTTTCGATAAGGTGAAAAAGAAGGGTTTTAAACCATTAAAAGGGATTTCATGTTTAAAAATGATTTTTTAAGGGAAAGGAGAGTAAATGAAAGGGAACAAGGGTTTTTTTTTTTAGCAAACAGTTTTCAAAGGGAACAGCAGGCTTAACTTGGTGAATTTCTGAAGGGAATAGCAATATGGAGCAGCATTGTTAGGGAACAGCATTAGGGAATAGCAGACTTCGAGAATGAGTAATTTTGTATGAAAATAATCTCTTGAAGGCTGAAGACATGTTTTTAGCCATCATTTTCTCTGACAAAAATTTACTGATGGCTAACAGGTTCTACATGTTGATTCTGAAATCTGGAATTATTATTGTGTTTTGGTTATAGTGATCTCATTGCTCTGATTGAGATTTGGGTTAAGTTCATATTTATTAAGTGTGGTGTTGAAGTTGTGGGATCCAGTGTGAAAATTGTTGAAACGTGGTCTACAGTGGTTTTGAGGGTTGAAGCCTTCATTGTGTAAGTAGAAGCTTCCTGCTAGTAGAAGTTGGTGTTCTGATCAGGGGGTTAAAGCTCCCTTCCAATAGTGGCTAGTAAACGAGATTAGGGGGTTGTAGCTCCCTTCCAGTAGCAGTTGGAGAACAAGATAAGGTTGCAACATTCTGCAGGTAGATGCCTATGTAATTATATGAGTCCACATCAGTACAAAATTGTAAGCAGTTTTCCATATAATAAATATTGAAGACAAAGACAATAGCAGCAGTGGTTTTCTCCCGAATTGGGTTTCCACCTTAAATATTGGTGTTCAAGTGTGATGCTCTTGTGTGATGATTTATTCTGTTGTTACTACACATATTTACTGATTAATTATCTGATGAATAACTGATAAGCTGAGTTAAATATTGTTTCTGAAAAATTTATCTAAAGTTATCTCAGTATACACAAGTTTCTATTGGTATATCCGTGTGTATACACGAGTTGGGTTCATTAAAGTTGTATATGTAACTCAGTAAAGAAAAAGTAGAAGTTTTTCAGTGAGCTATAAATACTGATTCACCCCCCCCCCCTCAGTATTTTTCCCAACACCTACACTGTTGTTGTGTCCTACAAGCTTGGAACATCATATCCTCTTATTTTCTCTGTAGTTTCTTTCTAGAAGACTGATTCTCTTAGCCTCTGGACCCTCTGCCCATGTTCTAGCTCAGAGTTTCTCCTGCTCCCCAGCAAAAATGGACTCTCCTCACAAATATTTTTTTTGTGTCTTTGTGGCAATCATTACTTCTCTACAATGTACTCACCGGAACTGGAAAATCTTCCTCCGACCTCACTATCTCTTCCCCTCTCACTACTTCGACTTACTGAATCACCTCTGGCAATGGAGTGTTGATACTCTGGAGATCAATTTCTCAGAAAAATCGAATACTCAACTGATTTGGTGTCTCTTCTCCAAGCCCCTTCAATTTATTCTTATAATCCTTCGTTTATACTTCAACGACCACGATTAAATCTTAATTGATGGCTAGAATTAACTAGAAATTGATCCATGCATTTTTCTATAACACTCTCACCATGAATTAATTAATTCATTTTTAAATAATCATATTTCCTAAGTTTAGACTTAGGAAATTTTAAAAACTAACTAATTAATTTAATTAAGTCGACTCTAGGTGAAATTTCCATAAAATATTTGCGGGTATTGTTGAATACATGTATTCTAGTCACTTTGCCAAATGTCATGGCTAGAACACATCCGATGCTACAAAAACTAACAGATAATACCAAAGCTCAACACATTTCCTCTTTAATCTGTTCAAAGCCATTAGTTACTTCTGGAGTCCAAAAAAATGCATATTTCTTCAGTAGTGTTATTATAGGTGTTTCTACCTTCCTGTAATTCTTAACGAACTTGCGATAATACACTATCAACCTGAGAAATCCTCGAAGATGTCATAAGTTTATGTATATTTTTCATTCCTTAATTGATTTAATTTTTTTAGGGTATATGTTAATACCCTCATGGGATACAATATGACCCAAATATTCCACTTTTTGTACCGCAAAGAAACATTTGGAGAGTTTTGCATACAATTGTTTCTCCTCCAATAGTTTGAGCACCCATACTTGTTGTATATTAGTAAATAATTTAAAAATAAAAATAAAAACAATTTTTCTAAGAAATTGTTTGAAAGTGGAATTCATCAAACCTTTAAATGTGGAAGATGCATTAGTAAGGCCAAAAGGCATGACCAAAAATTCATAGTGACCTTCATGAGTTCTAAATGTTGATTTTGGAATCTCTTTTGTCTTCATTCTAATTTTATGATAGCATGAACGAACATCCATATTGGTAAAGTAAATTGCTCCATGTAGCTCATCCAACTGTTGATATGTGGTTGTCATTGATTTCAACCCAAGCAGCACTAGGAGATTCCCTGCCTTTTGTAGGAAAAAATGACATGAAAATTCATGGATTTTTGTATCAAGATCATCCTTGATGGATTTTCCTCATCGATTTGTTTCTAGTGGTATGTGGCACACCATGAGAGTCCTCGCAGTTTGTGATTTCTGTCAATTTGAAGAAGAAGGACCCAATTTGTGGGAAAATCCCCAAAGGTTTTTGAGGTGGTAGCATCTTTTCGTGAAGGCAACAAGGCTCTTCTCAAAATATTTAAATAATATTCCTTGTGAAAAAAACAAAAAAAAAACAAAATATATATATATATATATATATATATATATATATATTTGGAGGGTTTTCCAATGGAAAAAATTTAAAAAAAAATTTGGCCTAACTTAACTTTAACCTTTTTATCAATTCCTTAGGCTTCAAGCCTTCAAATTCAAATTATTAAGTTACAATTCCCCCTCAAAAATAAATTTGGTTGGCTTCTTGAGAGCCCCTCCAAAGTATATATAAGAGAACTTGATCTATCCTCCAAGTATTTAATTTTAACACATTATTCTTGTGATAATTTCTGCAATTTCCTTCAGCCATGTGGAAGAACAGAGACATCATACGAGAGGCAAAAGGGTAGCGTTTGTTTTGGATTTTTATTTTGTTGATGGTTTCATTGGGGTGATCCATTACAGGTGAAGACTGAAGGTTTTGTGGGCATATATCTGAAGTTTTGATCTACTTGAGGACGAAAGGAGATATCTTTGAGCAACAAATCTATGAATTATTGAGTAATCTTAATTTCGTACCTATGGTAGTCCTTAGGGTATAAATTCAATGCCTATTTGTGAAGCCCTA